>JAJTUV010000649.1:350000-950000 GCA_021653895.1 Mastomys natalensis
GACAGGTTCTCACGATATAGAACTCTCGATCCTAGCTCCTACCCTTTGTCTTCAGGAATCCCTGTCTGCCTTCTCCTGTACTTTCTCTTGTGACTTACACAAGGAGAATTTACTTGTGTATGGATCTGGGCCCCAACTGTTCCTTCCATGGAAAGAAAGCACTGAATGTTTTCCAGAAAGCAGGTTCTACCACTACACCCATTTGGGTTTTGTTTACTTTTGCAATACTAGGGTCAGGGCCTTAAACCTAGGATTTGGTTTGTTTGATAAGGGATTGCTCTGCCACTGAGCTGTGCCTCCAACTATTTTCTGTTTCTCTTTTTCTTTCTTTCTTTCTTTCTTTCTTTCTCTTTCTTTCTTTCTTTCTTTCTTTCTTTCTTTCTTTCTTTCTTTCAACAAGGTCTTGCTGAAATGTCCAGTGTGGTCTTGAGTTTGTCCTGTTGCATGGGAGGTAGTCCTTACATTTACAAGCCTCTAGCCTTAGTCTCCCACGGAGCTGAGTCTGTGGACTCAGGCTCAGACTTCCTGTGTAGATTTTAAGATGCTGGAGTAATGAACTTACAACACACTCCAACACAGAGTGGCATGATTCTGTTTATCCTGGGGTTGTGGCTCAGAAATGGTTTTGGTTCCCTTCCCACAGATCCCACCTGCTTGTACTCCATCCAAGGCAGAGGAGAGGTGGTTAGGTTCACGGGATTGCCTTGGCAACAGAAGTCACAGAACAGAGAAAGAGGAGGTGACTGCCTCCTGCCTTGTACCTTTAGCATTGACCTGCTCCTCCCACCCATGTCTGTTTGTGGCTCTCCAGTTCTCTAGTACTCAAGGGTTGGGTGTTCTGCTCGGTCATAGCATATACAACTTGATTTCTTTTCTTTTAAGGAATCCTAAGTAGGCTTCCTATGACACACTGGTTCTTAAAGAAGTGCCCTAGTTTGTTTTCTGTTATGATAAACACAATGACCAAAAAACAACTTGGGGAGGAAAGTATTTATTTCATCTTATAATTCCCAGGTCACACTCCACCACTGAGGAAGTCAGAGCAGGAACTCCAGACAGGAACTCAAGGTAGGAACCTGGAGGCAGGAACTGAAGCAGAGGCCGTGAAGGAGTGCTGCTTACTGGCTTGCTCTCCATAGCTTGATCAGCCTCCTTCCTTCCTTCCTTCCTTCCTTCCTTCCTTCCTTCCTTCCTTTCCCTTCCTTCCTTCCTTCCTTCTTTCTCTTTCCTTCTTTCCTTTCTTCTTCCCTTCTTTCTAAATTTTTAAGTAATTTCTTTTATTTTTTGAAGTTATAGTGCCATTACATCACTTATTTCCCCTTCCCTTTCCTCCCTCTAAGCTCTCCTATATACCCTCCCCTTCTCCTTTTCAAAGCCATTGCTGTCTCTCATTAACTGTTGTTACATACATTTACATACATGTGCATTCCTAAATACAAACCGCTCAGTCTGAATAGTGTTACTTGTATGTATGTTTTCATGTCAGCCTTCTTTTTTATACAAATGGTGGCCACTTTTTGAAGGGTGGCACTGCCCACAGTGGGCCTGGTCCTCCCACATCAATCACCAATTTAAAAAACGCCCACAGACCAGTCTGCTGGGAGCGATTCCTCTATTGACGTTCCCTCCTCCAAGATGACTATAGTCTGTGTCAAGTTGACAAAAAACTAGGCACATGGCAAGTGTCTTTGCAAAGTCACAGCCACTCTTTAAAGCGTCCCTAGGAATGGGCAGAGCGAGCCTGTTCCCTAGAATTTTGCTCAAAAGCTTGTCGATCCGCAGTGATTGCAAACCACATGTATACTCACTTTAACTCTTATACCTGAGACAGGCAGGCACAGCGTTTTACTGACTGTGGTCACAGCTGGGGCAGAGTCAGGATCCAGCCCTCCTGACCTGCTGCTAGCCGGTGCTTTTTGTATAGTTTTGGCTGTCCCTTGGAACCAGAACTGAGGTGGAGAAGTTCCCCTAAGATTTTAGTTCCCCTGGAGATATTAGGAAGAAGGGGTAAAGACCTAGCTTTCACCTTTCCTCGATATCTCTTCCTACCTTGGAGGAGACTCAACAACACAGAACTGAGGTCAGCGTGATTCACATGGCAGTGACAGAACCAGAGCTGAGGCCAGGTATATACGGAATTGTTATGGAAATGGAACAATTCTAATAGCCCGTTGGTTAGAACACCTTTGGTGTTTGGGGACTAGTACCCGATTCCAGTCTTGCAAAGCCATAGAAGGCTAGAGCCAAGAAAGACCTTCAAGACTATCTCACTGCAGGTGAGGCTGAGGCCCAAAACGTGGAGATGGCTTCCCAGGGCAGAGCAAAGATTTAAAACCTTGATTCTAACTTTCCCTAGAACTTCAAGGACTTCTAGAGCCATGATCATGTCGTTTTTTTTTTTTTTTTAAAGAAGTCTGTTCCACACTGCCCCAGAGGAAGGAAGTCTGAGTCCTCAGAGGAGATAGGGAGGAAGATTCTAGCCCTATGGCCTTGGCTGAAAATCCCACATACTCATCTTCCTTTCTAATAATCTATTCTTACCTCTCCTTGTTCCACTGCGATGCACCAGTCAGGTTAGAATTGGGACAGTAGCCAAGTAATGAGATGAGTCTCTGTGTTGACAGTGCCATCTAGGCTGCCCCAGATCTAGAACACTATATCTACCAGTTGGGTATGTTTACAGGTGCTCTATGAATGTGGGAACAGGGGAGTTGAATTTCCAGCGATCTAAAATTAAGAGAGAATGACCCATACCCACACTAAGCACTGCCTTAAGTAGTGGCAGCCATTCTGGCCTCTTCACCCTGCCTCAAACTAAACTCCACTTACTACCATCCCTGAGCCGTCTAGTCCATATTCTCAGTGCCTGAGATGCGCAGAACCAGAGTCCAGGGAATCTTCTCTAAAAGACACTCGTCTCCATAGTGGCTTCTCCATCCAAATGCTCTAAATCCTTCGGTGAGCTGGCAGGCCTGGGCTTTGCATGGAGACTGAGGTTAAGGCTGAGACGGACAGTAGATGGACCACAGGTGTGGGTCAGCAGCGTGGTACGGCGGCTAGCAAGGCTGCTGTTGGAGAGTTGCCTGTGCACTCGGGGCTTGGAACCCCTGCAGCAGGAACGGTGGCTCAGGGAACGTGGCAACAGGTGGCTGTTGAAACCCATATAGATCCAGGGGTTGCAGCAGCTGCTGAGGTTGCCCAAAAGCATTGAGATGGTGAAAGCTACATTGGTAGAATCTGCCAAGACAGAAGCACAAAAGGCATTAGAATCACAGCTCAAGAGGGATCAGCAGGGGTGCGGGTGAGGGAGAATCTAGGATAGAGGCTAAATCCCCACTGAGCAGATGAAGACATTTCCCAGAAGGGGAAAGAGATTTACTTGGGATTCTATAATCAGATAGGCATAGCTCAGACTCTACCTGTAATTCCTGAGTCTAGGTCTTACTACCCTAGTTTTGGTTGATTTTTAACTTTAGGAATAGTTTGCTTCAAGTTCAGATTCAAGTAAACTCTCCCTGTGTAACATTGGTTCGAATAGAAGGAAAAAGAATCTGGCCATGAATCTGAACCACGAACCCTCTAATGCGAGGCTTCGCTCCCTCCTCTTCCTGTGACCTGGTCTCACTGTGTAACCCAGTCCAGCCTCAGGTTTAAAGCGGGCCTTCTAAACTTTCACTCCATATGACCCATCTTCACCCAAGAAAACGAACATTTCCTAAGGTGTCTATATAGGTAGACAAATGGAACATTTACTGATAACAAATCATAAAGAAGTTAATCTCCTTCTTTCCCTGGGCCTCATGGGTATGTGTGTTTCTCTCTTTCTGTGAAGGGTTTCTTCCAGTGTCTGTTTTCATCCTGGAGAGTTTCCTTTCTGTTTCAATTATGGTGGACTGAAGGCTGCGCAGATACACATCCCTCTAAGCCCTCCTTGCTTGTAAAGCCTGTGGAGGAATCAGTTGTTCTTCTGATGGGCTTGTCTTTCTGTGTGACTCGGCGTTTCTCTCTTGTTGCTTCCAATGTACCTAGACTATAATAGGATGTGAGCAAGTTCTTTTCTGGTGGCATCTATTTGGTATTTTAAATCCCTTCCCTGGATATGTATTTCCCTACGATAGATGAGTTTTGAAGGTATGGTTTTATTGGAAATGTTTTCTATGCCTTTAGCGTGAGATTTCTCTATTTCTCCTGTCCCATTGATTTGTGGATCATGTCTTCTCAGGGTTTCCCTATTAATTTACATTTTTCATTGATTGACTCAGTTTCTCTATTCTGTCTTCAAGCACTGATCAATCCTTTTGGTGAAGTCTTCCGTGGATGTCTTCATTGACTTACTAATTTTAAATTTCCGATATTCAGTTTGCTGAAGCTCTGCTTGGAGCCCGATCTAAAGTCCCCCACAGGCTGTAACTTTGGCTAGGTTTCCACGTCACTGAACACTGTGTGGCTCTGACTCAGTTTCACCACTGTCTGGTGGTATTCTGCTAGCCAAGGCCAGCATAGAAACCACAGCACCTGCTCTGAGTTTCTTCTTTTGGTTTTTTGTTGTTGTTGTTGTTTTTGTTTTTGTGTTTTTTTAATTGGATATTTTATTTACATTTCAGATGTTATCCCCTTACTCCATTTCTCCCCCACCCAGGAACCCCCTATCCCATCCCCCCTCCTCCTGCTTCTATGAGGATGTGCCCCCACCCACCTGCCCACTCCCACCTCCCCACCCTTGAATTCCCCCACACTGGGACATCCAGCATTCATAGGACCAAGGCTCTCCTCTCCCACCTATGCCCGGCAATGCCATTCTCCCTACATATACAACTGGAGCCATGGGTTCCTTCCTAGGTGCTCCCAGGCTGGTGATTTAGACCCTGGGAGCTCTGATTGGTTGGTATTGTTGCTCTCCCCATGGGGCCCCGCAAACCCTTTCAGCTCCTTCAGCTCAAACTGATCAAAGGGTTCCCAATGGAGGAGTTAGAGAGGAGGAGTTAGAGAGAAGGAGCTGCTCTGAGTTTATTAAGAGCGAAGTTCACAGAGGGTCTCAGGTCACCAAGCCACTGAAACAGCGGGAGGTCTCTTTAAAATGTCAATTTATGGCTGCCAAGAAGAGGGGATCTTCCAAGCGTCTTCCCTCTCTCTGTTGCTGCTACAGAATTGGGAGCGGGGTGGAATGGGGGGCCTGATTCCCTCACTGTCTGTAAAGCAGAGATGCTGGACCCCACCAGAGCTACCACCACTAACATCAAAGGTCCAGCAGTAGTAGTTAGTCATACATCCAAGAGCTTCAAGACAACCATAAGCGACTCCCTTGGGCTCCCTTGGGTGTGTTCTGCATAAGGCCACCTCTGGGACAAAAAATAAAAAAATAAAAGACATGGGGTGGAACATTTAATAAAAGGCACAAGTCATAGGGGAAGAAGCCAAAGGCATTTGGCCTCAGTGGACAAATTCCATGCCTTAGGAAGCATGGTTTGGTTCAGTCCATCTGAGCCAGGCACAGTGTAAGGACTGAGGGTGTGCCCTGAGGAAGCATCGGATTCCATGCAAGCTCTGCTTCTCAGCCCTTGTAGGAAGATTCACCACACCCAGTCCAGGCACCAATTCAGCTAACGGGACAAGGAGACAGGTCTAACCAAAACCCATGGGAGAATGGGGTGTACAGAACAATTCTAAAGCTTTTATTTTGTCCAGTTGCTTTTATTTTTCTGAGAGCACATTGTAGGACAGTTTTTTGTCTCTGCACTGCTGGGTCAGAGAGGCCCTCGGCCGCAGGAAATCACTGTCTATGTAGACAATGTCTTGGGGACACTCTAATAATAAAGATGGATGCTTCAGGCAAACAGGGCTAAATCACACCAATAATGGAGAAAATAGAATTCATCTTCCCACACATCCTTCAATAAAGGGCAAAAGCTACCTCATCCTTAGCGTCATTGGCCAGGCTGTAATTCTTGGGAGAAAAGCCATGTAACAGATAAAGTTGGCACATAAACTACCTGTTTCAAGTACTGGCTCTATCACCGACTAGCAGTGGCATCTTGGGCCAGCCGCTTTAAGGCCACTCTGAGTTCCAAGTTACTCAAAGGCACTGTAGAGAAAGCCACTCCATAACACCATGCAGATCCACATACTTGGTACCAAGAAGCCCTTCCTACTAGTCTAGCCTTGGCTGGTATGCTTAACACTAAGTTGGATTTAATATGCTCATTGC
Source organism: Mastomys natalensis (assembly GCA_021653895.1). Taxonomy (NCBI): domain Eukaryota; kingdom Metazoa; phylum Chordata; class Mammalia; order Rodentia; family Muridae; genus Mastomys; species Mastomys natalensis. The sequence goes on from JAJTUV010000649.1 coordinate 356,206, forward strand.
TTACAGAAAACCTTGCAAATGCCTTCGTGTTCAGACTAATGTCAAAAAGACAGAACCAAGCAGGGTGTTACATATCTGTATTCCCAACAGTCAGAAGGTAGAGGCAAGAGGATCAAAAGTTGGATATCAGTCTGGGCTTCACAGTAGTTACCAGGTCAGCGTGAGCCACCTGCAGCATCTGCAGCTCAGGAGGCTGCTGACTGCTTCATCCTCTGGAACCATGTAGAGCTAATTTTTTTTTTTTTTTTTTTTTTAAGAATCTCACTTTGTTTTTCAGATAAGGGGAAAGCCTCTCTCCGTGTAGATCCAAGTTAAGAACCAGGGTTGTAGTAGCAAGGTGTGGGTTGAAAGAAAGAGGCTAGTCTTGCAGAGGACCTGGGTTCTATTCCCACTACCCACAAGGAGACTCATGACCATCTATAATCCCAGTTCCAGATGAGCCAATGCCCTTTTCTGTCCTTTTGTGTACCAAGTACATACGCTGTCCACAGACATTCAGGCAAAATATATGTACTCATAAAATAAAATAGCTAGAAAGAAAAGGAAAGACAGTGAAAATCTGAGGGATTGGGTTCTCTACTCCTTAGTCTGTCACCCCATGGATGAGAGGCCTTGGGCTAGTCATAGACCCTTTCTGTGCCTCCCTTTCCTCAGTGACAGAATGATGGGGTTGAATTTGAGGTCTAAGGGCTGTCATATGCCAGTCCTAACTAATTAGAAGTAGCTGTTGAGAAAGAGCCATGGAGCTATGTCCAGACACAGAAGGGAAGGGCACTCAGAGAGAAGACAGTCCCCATACCCAATATTGCCACCCTGGACCAGATTTTTTTTGTTTTGTTTTGTTTTTTTTTTTTCGAGACAGGGTTTCTCTGTGTAGTCCTGGCTGTCCTGGAACTCACTCTGTAGACCAGGCTGGCCTCAAACTCAGAAATCCACCTGCCTTGCCTCCCAAGTGCTGGGATTAAAGGCGTGCGCCACCACTGCCCAGCAAGGACCAGATTATTTGAAACCCCTTTCAGATCTGTTAGTCTATGATCCTCGGGTTCACATAGCATACTAGAAGTTGGCTGAGCAAATGCACCAAAACGTCTTTCCCACAGGAGCCTTCTAATCTCTGCATTATTCCAGAACAAGCATTGTCTCTCACTAGCAGCACATGGTTATTTTAAAATTGTTAGATAAGTAACCAAAATTTAAAAACCAAGAAATTTTTGCTGGAGAGATGGCTCAGAGGTTAAGGCTGCTCTTCCAGTGATCATGAGTTCAATTCCCAGCAACCACATAGTGGCTCATAATGAAATCTGGAGCCCCCTTTTGGCTTGGCAGACAGAACATCATATACCTAATAAATCTTAATTCTTTCTAAATCAAGAAATTCCACATAACTGATATTCACTCAACAGAGCCTCAGTGGGCTGGATGGAATCTCGATGGGCAAGACTGTGGTCTGAATGTCTGTCCCCAGAATTCTTGTATTAGAATTAGAATTAACACTCAAAGTCCTATGCCAATGGTACTTTCAGGTGAGACTTTTGGAAACTGATTAGACTTTAGGGGCTTAAGAATTAATTAATGAGTTAGCAAGAAAAAGAAATGTTTGTTACCATAAGAGTATGCCTACTATAAAAACCAATTTGGTCACTTTCAGGGGTGCCTTTCACTACCCTGGAAATCTTCAGAGCCCCCACTTTCAAAAAGAACCTTCCCAGACTTCCCAGGTTCTAGGAAAGTGAGAAACAAACTCCTGTGCTTAAGTGTTAGGTGGGTATTTGTTACAGCAGCAGAAGATGCTCTAAGAAAAGCAAGCACCGACTCTCTTAGTTATTCCGTTCATTTGTGTCCTGCCTGGCTCTGGGAGGCACTGTGACCCTTATCCTGACCCTATTGTCTGTCCCCACCACCTCACTCCACACCCCACATACTCGCCTTCATTGGGGCATTCTCGTCCCACACAGACCACATCTGGACACTGAAGAAAGGTGCCCAGCAAGCAATGTAGGCCAGCACAATGACAAAGGTCATCTTCACTGTTCGGATCTTTGCTCTGGAGATGGTACTGATGCTGCTGACCCGGGACGGCAGCCCCCTAGCGGCTGCAGCAGCGGCAGAAGATGAGGACTTGTCCCAAGTCCGCCAGCCCCTTCTTTCCTCCCTGCCAGCCTGAGTCTTGACTTTCAGGTTCTTGCAGATCTCCTGGCAGATGAGGCCATAGCAAGCTGTGAGCACCACCACGGGCAGCACAAAGATGGCCATGGTGGTCCAGGTGATGTAGGCCCGCGGGCCCCAAGAAAAGTAGAAATCTGCCCAACAGTCCAGCACTCCTGAGCCCTGGATCACCTCTCGCAACGAAAAAATGAAAACTTGAGGGAGGCTGAGGATGGCAGCCAGCAGCCAGGGAGCAGCAATGAGAGGGTAGGTGGAGAGGCTGGGTTGCTGGAGGCTTCGAAGAGGGTGACAGACAGCCAGATACCGGTCCAGCGTCATGGCCAGCAGCATGTAAGTGGAAGCAAACATGCTGAGCACCTGTAGATATTTGACAGCCCGGCAGAGGAGGTCAGAGCCCTGGAAGCGGTAGGTGATGTCCCAGAGCAACTGAGGCAGTACCTGAAAAAGCGCCACGCCCAGGTCGGTCAGGGCCAAGTGCAGCACGAACAGATGCACGCGGGAGCGCTTGTGGCCCTGGCGGCCCAGAGTCAGTAGCACAGCCAGGTTGCCTCCTGTGGCCAGAACCAGGACAGTAGCTAGGATACCAATCTCCACTTTGGCTAGCTCTTCATCCCTACCCAGCCAGGGTGTGGTGGCATTGGGGACAAGCAGGGTGCCCCCAGGGGAGGGGGTGGCAGTCCAAGAAGGCTCAGAATCCATGGTTAGGATTTGAGGGAGAGAAGAAAGGGAAGGTGGATGGCGGGATGGTGTGGGTGCAAGTAAGAAGTTGGATAGATAAAATGGAGTGAGTGAGAAAGGTTTAGAGGTGGAAGGAGAGAAGGGAGGTGAGGGGTGACAATGGGCTGAAGGCTTGAAAAAAGGAGTGATAGCTCAGCAGACAGGGATAGAGAGAACGAAAGGAGTAGAGAGCAGAACCAACATCCCTGACCCCACAGAGGCTCAGGAATCAAAGAAAGAAAAGGAGGGTCTGGGAGCTGGGTGCCAGCATGGGAAGGTTGAAGGGGATTGGAGGTGGGGCTTCTGAGAGGTGACACAGAGGAAGCAGAGGGAGCAGCTGGCATCCACCCCAAATCACTTTGTCCAAACTTTCTTTTGAAATTGGAGAGAGAAGACGTCCCTAAGTTATCTTGAAGGTGCGGTCCAGGACCATGGGCGTTGCCAGCCGGAACTGGAATCCCCAGCTAAGCTGAGTGCTCTTGCTGCTCTCACCGGGAGGGTGAGCACAGGCAGAGATGCGGCAGCTCAGAGCGTTTTATGCTCTTGGATTCCTAGCTCAGAGGCTGCCGCTTGTCGGTTGGCTCCTGCAAAGGAGGGTGGAGTGAGACTCAGTGGCACTCTTCAGACAGGGGCTGCTGAAGGGAGGCGCTGAGGAGCTGGGTTGTGACTGTGGCGGAGGAGCATCGGGAAACAGGGAGAAGCTAGCCCTTACCAGCTGCCAGGATCCGCTGAGCACCAAACTCCTCACTTACACTGCCACTGCCATCCTGGTCCCTCGACTCTCTCCAGACAGGTGAGAGAGAGAGAGAGAGAGAGAGAGAGAGAGAGAGAGAGAGAGAGAGAGAGAGAGAGAGAGAGAGAGATTGATTTTCCCCAAACACAGCGCTGCTTCCGGGAGCCCTAGGCATGTGTGAAAGATCTCAAATGGCTGAGAAGCATGCCCTAAAGAAACAGACTTCGGAAAAACAGATGTGACAGCCATTTTTATTAGAATAGGCACTTGGAGCTTTGGATGCAGAAGAAATGTGAGGACTTCGTTTGTGATTTGGGGGATGGGGGATCGGGAGATGATGGAAGGAGCAAGACCCAGAAGTCTGGCGTGATTAGAGCACATGGCAGGAGAAATTCCAAATAGAGTTTGCATCTCCAGGCTAAATCTGAACTTCTAGCCTCTCTGGGGATACATTTCATGAGCTAGGGGTGTCTTTAACCACTCTGTAGAAATTATGTCAATTACTTAGAAAGTTACAGAGCTAGTCAGTCACCAGCAGTGCAGAACCAGAACAGACCGGTGTGCAGGCATTCTGTGCCATAACAGAAGCTAAGACAAACTAAGATAATTATATTATCCTCAACAACACTGAAGTGATGGGAGCTGTCTGAAAGGCGGCAGCTAATTACAAACAAGAAAATACAGCCTGGCCCTGAGAAAGTCTGCAGCTCCATGGAGCAGGCTCTACATGGTGTTGGTCGGGAAGTTCACTTTCTCTTCCGGGATTTCACTGTTAGGACTCCCTAGGTAGGTTAGAATTCATCGGGAGCTGCAATAGTACGATCAAGCCTCTCAGGGAGGGCAGGGTCTGTGGCGCAGGTCCCTTTAACTTGCTGTTTTAATCAAAGCTGATTCGAACCCCTTGGCAAACCACGCACACACATAACAAACTAGCATCTTTTCTAGACTGTTCTACTTGCCGTACATCCCACACATTCTTCATCCTTTGTGCTTTGCCCCCTGTGCTTCCACTTTTTTCAGAATTCTGTTGTCTGTGAGCCAATTATTTTCATTCTCTGTGCTGGATCATTCCTAGCTCTATGCAAATTCACTCTAGAACTGTCCGATAGGGGAACATATTATAACCTTCCCCAGAGACCGTAAATATCCAGATTTCCATATTGCAGTATCTTCTTGCACCCAATATGCCTTCTTACTTCCAGTCATTCACCTTTTGTTTTGTTTTGTTTTGTTTTTCAAGACGGTTTTTTGTGTGTGTGTGTGTAGTACTGGCTATCTTAGAACTCACTCTGTAGACCAGGCTGGCCTCAAAATCAGAGATCCATCTGCCTCTGCCTCCAGAGTGCTGGGATTAAAGGTGTGTGCCATAGCAGCCAGTTGTGGATGCATTTTAAGAGAGATAGGCCTTATCTCGAATTTTTAGCTCTAAACTAGTAGTCCCACTAGGTACATTTTAGTTTTCCTGTCTCCTCCTGGCCAGACTTGATAGTTTTTGTCAACCTGGTCTGTATGGATGGCATCTCGATCCATTTTTGATTATGATTGGTTTTGAGAATTCCCCCTCCTCTTCCTTGTTTTGATCTCTTCTTTATGAATAATTTGAATCCTTCATACAACTTCTGACTTGATTTTGTCACTTCAGGTCTTTTTTGCATGTTCTGATATGGGCCATTTATGCATTACCACCTGTTGCAAATGTGAGCTATGGCCTTTGACTCAACCAAATAGACGGAATCATTGATGTTTTCAATGAATCTAAATTTATCTTGAAGCACTAGGTTCACTGGAGCTCTTCTTCAGTTAAAAATTTTAAGATTCTTTTTACCTACATATACTAGTCAAATGATTCTGTAGACGTTGTTACTAATAAAAGTAGCCTTCTCAATTACCTCTCCTTTTGTTACTCACCAGAGACAATTCCTTTCTTCCATCTTATATTTTTTTGTTAAAGAATATTGAATCATATTCAAAACTACAGAGAACAGCATAAGGAAACCCTGTTTCCATCTCTCAGCAGTTGCAGTAATCAGTAGATAGACAGTTTGATGTATCTAAATCCCTTCCCATTCTTCACCCCAGTATTATTTGGAAGTAAGCATCAGACATCATTTTATTTGTTACCATCTCAATGTTTTCATTAGGGTTTCTATTGCTGCAATGAAACACCATGTCCAGAAAGAAAGTTGGGGAGGAAAGGGTTTATTTGGCATGCACTTCCAGATCATAGTCTTTTGATGGAAAAAGTTAGGACAGGAACTCAAGCAGGGCTGGAACCTAGAGGCAGGAGCTGATGCAGAGGCCATGGAAGGATGTTGCTTCCAGGCTTGCTTCCTTTGGTTTACTTAGCCTGCTTTCTTATAGAACCCAGGACCACTAGCCCAGGGATGTCACTTCCCACAACAGGCCGAGCACCTCCATCCCTCCACCAATAAGTAATTGAGAAAATGCTCTACAGCCTGATCTTACAGAGGCACTTTCTCAATGTTCTCTTCTTCCAGATACCTCTGGTTTGTGGGTCAAGTTGACACAAGACTAGCCAGCACACTGAGATGTATATTTCTAAATATAATGATGACTGACATATTACCACACCTGTATTAGTCAAGGCTCCTTGGAAAAACAGAAAGTGTGGTATGGGTGTAAATATAGAGGCAGGAAGAGAAGAGACAGGAAAGGGCTGGAAGGCAGAATGGAAAGGGTCCTGGGGGCTTTATAACAAGGACTTAGCTGTATGATAATGGATGCTGTGAAGTCTCAGACACTACAGATGTAGGTTAGTGTGCCTAAGAGTGTGCCTCAATGGGGCGGGGTTGGAGGCACTTACTTAGCATGCATGAGGCACTAGGTTGGATTTTCAGAACTGAAAAACAAAAGCAAAACACAACATTGCAACCAAATGCATAACAAGCTAGACATCCAGAACTGTTGTATGCTTCTAGTCTAAGTCTGAAGGTGGCAGAATACATTCTAGTCTGAAAGCCTGGTTTGAAATACAAGAGCTATTTTTTTTTTTTTTCAATTGGGGTCTAACAATAGGGAAAGGTCCTTTTATGACTCTGTGCCAGCACAATCCAAAATATCCTAACCCATGCTAAGCTGTTAAGGCTAAATAGTATCCCCAGAAGATGATTCTCATTTCTAAAACATTCCTCTAATAAAACAATCTGTAACCAAAAGGACTGACTCTAATTCTTGATTCAGCACTAACAGGGGAAGCCATAGAATGGATTGTTTTCTTGGTCAGATTCTGGTCCCCATGCCAGTCAGCAGCCAGGATCAGCCACCATCCTGATGGAAGATTTCTGGATGCTCTACAGCAGACTCCAGCTGCAGAGTGACAGCGAGGTGAGAGAAGAAACAAGGTCACATGATGCCTCTGCCCCAGTGCATACCCCTGCCTTCTCAGAGTCAAGTCTGCCTTCAAGTCTCAACCTATTTCTCATTCAGATCCTGGGTCTGCTGAGTACAGGAAATGCCACTGTACAGCCCAAAGTAGAGTTCAAAGGACTAGTCTAAAAGGGAATTGTGGGTCTGCTTCTACAGGGAAGTTTTGATAAAAAAGGAGGAAGAGGAAAAGGAAGAGAGAAGAAGGGAGAAGGAGAAGAAGAAGAAAGAGAAGGAGAAGGAAGAGAAGAAGGAGAAGAAGAGACCCTAGAGGGTGAAGGTGGGTGTGAATGAATCAGGAGGCTGGAGGAAACCACATTAGATTTTGTTTGTTTGGTATCTATCTGGCCCAGCACTGTACAGACTGGATTTCAAATTCTTACTGCAACCCTGGGAAATAAATATTGAATTATTGTCTCTTCCCAGATCAACTGCATACTAGTGAGGAAACAAGTGGTCAGACAGGTTTACCCACATCTCCCTACAGACCAGAGTTCCAAGTCCTTTCCAAGGAAGATCCCAGAACCCACCTTTCTGCTGCTTCTTAGTACTTGGAAGAAGGGAAATAAAGAGTTAGCATCATCTCCAAGATCTAATAAAAATAATAATAATGATAACAATATCTATTTACAAAGTTTTCTGCGAAATTACCTTGATCACATTATCTTATTTATTTGTGTATTTATTTGTTCACAGGAATATAACTCATTTTTATGAAGATACATAATGTGCTTTGCTTTGAGGTTCAGAGGTTCAGAGAAGGTAATTGGTAGGACAGTCTCCCACCAGATGAGGATTGCTGTATGGAGTGCATTCTTTGGGTCCTCTATGGAGGCAGATCCTTTAAGTGGATGTTTTGGGAAGCCCTGCTGAGTCCATCCTACTTCTCAGCTTTGCATTTCTGCCTGCCTTTTCCAGTCTCACAGACCTGGCATGCAGGAACCATACATTCTCAAAGCTTGGAATGTGGAAGGGCTCTGGCAAGTGACTGAGCCTTCTATTCTTGAAGGATCCTGAGAGTCCCTGGAGGTGCCCCCCGGGGCTTCTCTGAAGACACAGGGAAGGCTGGGTGAGTGGGGTGCTATCCATAAAACTGGCACCAAAGTCTCTCTCCTGGAGACTTCCTATGTGTTAGAAAAGACCTAATGAGGGGGGCTGGAACAATGAGGTCCTGAGTTCAATTCCCAGCAACCACATGGTGGCTCACAACCATCTGTAATGGGATCTGATGCCCTCTTCTGGTGTGTCTGAAGACAGTGACAGTGTACTCACATACACAAAATAAATAAAATATTAAGAGAAAGAAGGAATCTAATGAGTGATACTGGACAGAGGTAAGACCCTGATGGTTTATTCCTTGTGGCAGTGAGAAGATGGCTACACCTCTTTGTGTGGACACTGAGAGACCTGGAGAGTGGGAGGAGGTGAGGGAGGGAGAGAGGAGTGCCCCACCAGCTGGTGACGAGTCCGCTGAAAAAGCACACAAGTTCTGATGGCTTTTGATGTGCAATGTTCTTGCCATTCCTGCCCCTTCACACATAGCTGCCTCATATAAATAGATTTAAGAGAAGGGGAGACAGGGAGATGGTAGAGGAGACTGATTCTACATTCCTGTCAAAGTTGAAGCAGAGCTGAAGGAAAACCTGCAAACACAGAATGAGCTCTGGGTGGAACTATGAAGGCTAAGTAAGCAAGACTCAGGGTGTCACACAGGATGTGAGGTGGGATTCAGGCAGGGTCTTCCTGGATCCAGAGGGGACCCATCTAATATGAAGGCCAGTGGAATACCTCTCCTATCACATGAGTCATTTGTTTGTTTGCTTGCTTTCTGGCTGACTGGTTCTAGAATGTGGTTAAGGTCCCAGTCTCTTTGTATGTGTTGGGACAGATCTTTCCTGATTATTTGATCACCTCAGACCTCTCACACAGTTGCTCTTCTGTTTGAGAGGAGCTGGTCTCTCAGGGACACTCTCCTCTCCATGTTGCTCTGTGTCCCACTTTGCTGTCCTCCTCTGAAGATATTATTTGCATTTTTTTTTTTAGGATTTTTATGTATGTATGAGTATGTACATGTACATGGCTGTGGAGGCCAGATGAGGGCATTGGGTTCCCAGAATCTGGAGTTACAGGTGATTGTGAGCCACCTGACATGGGAATCAAACTCAGGTCCTGTAAGAACAGAAAGAAATCCTTTTAACTACTTGGCTGTCTCTCCAGTTGGTTTGCCTGTTTACTTTGCCAAATCCTTCAAAGCTTCTCATTTTTATAATTCTGTACAGCATGACTTCTCTCCTCAACCTCAGAGTTCATGAGTACTTGGCTTTGGGAATATGGACATTTTAAACTTTCCATGACCCCTAAACAGCTTTAAGTAGGATGTTTGAAAACTTGAGGAAAGCCCAGTAAATGATGGTCAAGTGCCCTTGGCTGTGTAAGATGTACTGAGTTTCAAAAAAGCTTATTGTAAAATATATATCATGTGTCAATTGGGGTTCAGGAAATATAGACTGTATGCCAGCACTGCTACTACAAAATAAATGTGGTGAAGACCCCACACTGCATGACATAGCTGCATAGCTGTTACAAATTCGGTCCAGGTGGGGCAAATAGGGGCTGGTGTACTAGAAGCTGTGTTGGTCTCAAGCTTTACCGAGTACTAATGACTAGATCCATTGATGGTTGTTTCCCCAGATCCATAACCAAGATTCTAGGTATCAGTGGCCTCCTTCCAAACTCCTAGTATTCCAGAAGGGAAAGAAGCCCATCGAGGAAGGAAAGGTTGAGGTCACTGTCACTCTCAAAGTGGCATAGTTTGATAATACCCAGATTCTCTTCCAGCATAGACCCAGGGCCAACTGGGCCAGGTTCTTTAGGAAGGTAGCAGCAGTAAGCTGGAATAAGCTGCCACCGGAAGTGTGGGAGGGCATAGATCAGATGCCACCATGACAGGAGACCTCATAATGGATCCTATCATGAGTGTTAGTGAGCAGGCTAGATTTAAGAGCCCAACAGAGATATGAGCATCTTCTGGGAAGGCAGGGGCAGCTTCCCTGCTGCATAGCAAGCAAAGCTTTTCTCTGACAGGAGAAACTTCCAGGAGGAAGAACGCCACACCAAATTTGGGAGCCACTTGGTGATCATGGGGAACCACAAAAAAGTAATCTCGGACGATGTCCAGAAGGACTCAGTAACACGGGTCCACAAGCATATAAGAGTGTCACTCTGAATGAGAAGAGATTTCAATTTCTGATGGTAAATAGTCTGAGCTAGAGAGGGTCTAGTCCCACTTTCTCTCTCTCTCTCTCTCTCTCTCTCTCTTCTCTCTCTCTCTCTCTCTCTCTCTCAATCTCTCTCTCTCTCTCTCTGTTTGGCTTTTAGAGACAAAGTCTCATGTAGCTCAGACTGGCCTCAACTCACTATGGTTCAAAATATGGACTTCAATGTCTGATCTTCCTGTCTCTACTTCTGAAATGGCAGATTTACAGACAAGCATCATGATCTGTGGCTTGAGAGTGGGAGAGGATATATATGCAACTGGTTGATTCGATGCAATCAGTGTCCAAGAAAATGTCAGTTGCTTATAGCACCTCATCTTACGCAGAGATGAGTCAAACAGATTCCAGGGCCTCTAAAGCACTATGGAAAGTATTATTTTATATGTAAAGTCTCCCACAAGCACTTGGCTACAGAAGAATAAGTCTTACTCATTCAGGGAGATCCTCTATTTATGTTTCCTTTTATCTCTTTAGGTGTTTTCATCTGGAGTTGTCCAGACCCAAGTGCCCAGGTGTTGGTTTCTGGTTAACTTTTTTTTTTCCCCTGTGAGCAAGCACAGGTAGGATTCGAACTCGATCAGGAGAGATGGCCGCCTCGGACACCAGAGCACCGCAACTGCAGTGGTGTGCCACAGCTGGCTGGCTCTGGTTAACTTTTTAATGCCCTGCCTTATTCTCTTGCTTGAGTCATTGTGATGTAATGGAAAGCTCCTAGACAGTTTCCTTATCTATAAAATGGGGACATTTAATACCCATTCAGGCCACTGAAGAGATTATGTATACATGGCACCTAACTGAACAAAGCACATAGTAGGTGCTCCGTGAGATGCCGAGCAGAACATATTGTCACAGCTCATCTCTGCTGTTCCTCCTGGCTTCCCCTTTCTGTTTTGGCATTCTCTTTTGGACAGTAAATGAGAGAAGTGTGACAGACTTGTCTTCAGTAGTCTAAGCAGTTTGATTAGATTCAAACTTCTCTGACCATATATTCAGCTTCAAGTTCTCTCTGTGATAATCCCCCGTGCTTAGCAATATCCTTTTAGAAGAGCCCTCCTTTTATCTCCTTTGAATGCTGTGCTGATTAGTTTTTATGTTAACTTCACACAAGCTAGAGTCTTCTGAGAAGTGGGAACCTCAATGGACAAAATGCTCCACCAGATTGATCTATAGACAAGACTGTGGAGGCATTTTTTTAAAAAAAGTTTTTTATTAATCATTTTATTTGTTTACATTTTAAATAATATCTCCGTTCCCAGTTTTCCTCCACAACCCCCCATCTCATCCCTCTTCCCCTTTGCCTCTAAGAGGGTGCTCCTCCACCCACTCACCTACTCCCGCCTCACCGGTCTAGCATCTCTCTATGATGGAGCATCAAGCCTCCACAGGACCAAGGCTCTCCCCTCCCATTAATGCCAGATAAGGCCATCCTCTGGTACATATGTAGCTGGAGCCCTAGATCCCTCCATGTGTACTCTTTGGTTGGTGGTTTAGTCCCTGGGAACTATGGGTGGTCCAGTTGACATTGTTGTCTTCCTAGGGGTTGCAATCCCCTTCAGTTCATTCAGTCCTTCCCCTAGCTCTTCCGTTGGGGTCCCCAGGCTCAGTCCAATGGTTGGCTGTATTAGTCAAGTGCTGGTAGAACTTCTCAGAAGACAGCCATACCAGGCTCTTGTCAGCAAGCACTTCTTGTCATCAGCAATAGTGTTGGGGTTTGGTGTCTGCAGATGGGATGGATCCCTAAGTGGGACAGTCTCTGGATGGCCTTTCCTTCAGTCTCTGCTCCATTTTTTGTCCCTGCGTTTCCTGTGATTCTGGGTGTGTCAGAATTCCTCAGAGTCAAACTGCCTTTGTGTGTAGGTTGGCTGGAGCACAGATCCACTCCTGGGCACAGGTCTATGGAGGCATTTTTTTTTTTTTTGATATTTTCTTTATTTACATTTCAATTGTTTTCCCCTTTCCAGGTCTCCCTTTCGGAAACTCCCATCCCTTCTCCCCTCTCCCTGCCTCTATGATGGTGCTCCCCCACGCACCCACCCACTCCTGTCTTCCTCGCTCTGTCTTCCCCTACACTGGGGCATCGAACACCCTCAGGCCCAAGGGCCACTCCTATGGAGGCATTTTTAATTGACTTTTTTTTTTTTTTTTTTAATATAAGAAGGGCTCAGCTCACTGTGGGTGGTGTCCCTGGACAGTAGTTCTGGGTGCTATAAGAAAGCAGGCTGAGCAAGCCATGGAGAGCAAGCCAGTGAGCTACATTCCTCCGTGGTCTCCACTCCAACACTTGCCTTCAGTTCCTGCTTTGAGTTCCTCCCTCCATGGTGTTCTATGATCAACTGGGACATGTAAGCCAAACAAACCCTTCCCACTCCTAGTTGCTTTGGTCACGGCCTTTCTCATCACACTAGAAGTCAAACCAAGACAAATGAATTCATTTCAGCACAAAATTCCCTACCAGATGCTTGTGAGAAGAAACGGGAGTAAAGACTCCTCAGAGAAGATGGAAGACAGATGAACACAATGAGCACATGAACATGGTATAAGAACAACTCAACTCTTTCATTTATCAGGTCTTGATCACATTAAAACAGTCATTTTTTTTTTCATGCCAACGGTCCTCGCTCCTACCTGTGATTCCATCACCTAGGAGCGGAGGATGATCAAGAGTTCCACGTCAGCCAAGGTCACGCTAGACCCGTAGCTTTGTCTGATTTTTGGCTTTGTGGTTTTTTGTTTGTTTGTTGTTTGTTTGGCTCTGTTTTGTTTTGAGACAAGGTGCCACTATGTAGACTAGGTTGCCTTCCTCCTGCATTGGCTCCCAAGTACTACGATTAAAGGTGTGCACCACCATGCTAGGACTTTCCTGTCTTTTTCCTTTTTGATTGTCTCTACGACATTTTCAGCTCCCCAGAGATATTTTTATATTCCCTCTATCTCAATGATTCTCAAACTTTGGTAGAAATATTTGACATGTTAACTTCTAGGTTTTCACCTCAAAGACACCCCAGAGATTGTGGACTGGATAGGCTCAGGCTTGCCTTGTATGTGCAAACACAGATACAGGAAAAGGTGGTGGTGGTGGTCTATAGATCACAGATTGAGACACTGCACACACACATTTTAGTTTATAACTGTGGGTAAACCAAAAAGGCTCCAGGCCTGCCTGTAAATCATTATTAGTCCAGCCTGGCCTTACACTCATGGTAGTTCTCCTGCCTCAGCCTCCCAAACACTGGCAATACAGTTAGAAGGCAGGATTTCTGCTTTACCAACATGTTTGTTTTGGTCTCATTTAGAGGGGCATTTTAAAAGTGTTTTTTGAGTTAGTGGTCAACATTCAAACATCAGGTGATTTAACTTAAAAGGTCCTAAAAATTATTAACTTTTCTTGAATAATAACAATAAAACCAAGATCTAACAATTTCAGATTACTAAATCCATTCCTCAATGACACAATCTGCTGAAACTGACTAGCCATCACTTTGTAAGGGATGTGACCTACCAAGCACCTCGAAGTTCCTGGAACTCACTCTCATCTCCTTGCCCCACTGAGCACTCATTATTATCCTCAGGTTACTACGGGAATTATTCCTTTATCCAGCCCGCTTCACTCATTAATGCTATGTATATGACCCCTGTTGTACTGGAGTTTGTAAGTCCTATGACAACACCTTCAGCATCACATAGAGCCAGGCAAGGAGCTGCCAAACTATGTTCCCCACTACCTCCACCCTTTACCTTGGCATAGAAATATTAGAACACCCTGAGGTACCATTAAGTCACCCAACTTCCCCAAGAACATGACAGTCACCTCTGGAGAGTGGAAAATGGCTAATACAAAGGAAACTATACTCTATTGAAATGATAATAAATGGCTGTCAGAAGGCATGTCAAGAAGAGTTCACTCAAGAGACCAGTGGACAGTGTCCTAGTGTCTAAACATCTGAGTCTGGCCTTTCCTCTGCCTGTTCCATGACCACACACACCCCTCCTTTTGGCTCATTACATACTCACCAAACAACCTCCTGGTTATACATGCCATTCTAGGAGGTGGGTGTCTTGGAAAGCAATAATGACTATTTTGGTTGCTGGACAGCTGTGACCATTTATTGCTCACTCTACAGTGGCTTCCTGCCAGGCATATTTCTTATGAGGTTACGTTGGTGCAGGCCCCACAGAGACTGAACTAATAATGCCATGGAGCTCTTGACCTTGCAGCACTTGAGGAGGATCATCCTCACCAAGAGACCATTTTCTGCTGGCCAGGGATCTTTCCAGGAATTGGGCGTGTCCCAGTCCTGATGCTGTAGCCTCCAAATTCAGCCATGGTCTGCACACAGTCTTGGTTCTACTTCGAGTCTAGCTGTCCCTGAGAGATGTCACTGTACTTTGTGTTCTGCCTGACACATGGGGTCACTCTGGAAACGTGAAGTGGAAACACTGAAGCAGGAGCCAGGTGACTTCCCTTACCCCTGCCCTGCTTGCGAGTCTTTTCATTTCAGCTATCCCTTTCCTTCCCATACGCCATGTGTCTAGGTTCCTGGGATCAGTGGGGAGAACTGGCATGAGCAAGAATAGAACAGAGCTGGCATTCAGCCCATGAACAATCGCTGAAGCGAGACTCAATCATTACCCATCATGCAACTGTCAACTTCCTGGTATCTCAGAGGCACTCTTCTCAGATCCCTGGATACAAGAGAGAGGAAGCTCTGAGAGAAGAGAGAACAGGATTATCAGCTCTGAGGCAGCAGGACCAAAGAAGCACAAGGCATAGAGGAGCTGGTGGCCACCTAGGAAGAGGAGATTTTGTGGACTCAGAGACATGCAGGAAAGGTCAACTCTGCCCTTAATGTTAAAATATGTTACACAGGGCTGGAGAGATGACTCAGTGGTTAATAACACTGGCTGTTCTTTCAGAGGACCTGGGTTCAATTCCCAGTACCCACATGAGAGCTCACAATTATCTGTAACACCCATTCCAGGGGATCTAGCACCCTCACACAGACATGTATACAGGCAAAACACCAATGTATATAAAATACAAATGAATAAATTATTCTTAAAAAAAAATGGGTTGCACAACCATTACCTAACTGGGTCAAGTAAATGAGTCCCACTGGGGGAAAGGTTTTTGGTTCTTGGCTAGCAGCCATGGATGTCGAGGGAGCAGACCCATCTCTGTTACTTCTGGACCCCACTTTCATCAGAAACCAAGCTCCCAGATCTACCTAGTCCTCTTTTCCCTATATTAATTCTGCTTTGTGGTAACTAATCTCAGCCACCATGAAATACAAAGCTTAAAACAGCAAGGACACTTTGTCATCTTATCTGATGCCATTTTTTCCTAAACAAACAAACTAACTAATCCCAAACTATAATCACACCTAAGAAGATGGACAGTTGTTCCTTAAGGCTCAATCTATGTTCTGTTTCCCCCAATGTTCTAAAAATGAGTTTGTAGGCTGGCCAGGGCATTGCAAAGCTTTTTATTTTTATATTTTCTTCCTTGAGATAGCAGCTCTTTGTGTAGTGCTGGCTGGCTCCAAACTCTTAATCCTCCTGCCTCTGCCTTTCATGGGTCAGAGTTGCAGGTATTCAGTACTACACCTGACTTTCTGCAGAAGCCTGTGGCCTAGGGGAGGGCCCAGGGCCTTAGCTTTAGCTGGATTTGTTCATTGGTTCTCTCTCTCTCTCTCTCTCTCTCTCTCTCTCTCTCTCTCTCTTTCCTTCCTTCCTTCCTTTCTTTCTTTTTTTCTTCTCCCCCAAGCATACTATTTTTATTAATTATTTGGAAATTTCATACAACGAACCCTGATCACACTCTCCACTCCTCCCAGGTCCATCCTCCCACCATTGTGCCCCCACAAGAAAAACAAAAAAATACCAAGTCCAATTTGTGTTCCCCATATACTCACTGGATCATGGTCAAACTCCCAGTGACCAGCTCCTTAAAGAAAACTGAGTCCAGTCCCACCCGCCCCCTGACCCACCTCCTCACCAGAAGCAGTCTACTCTGAAGAGCTACACTTTTCACAGTTCTTTTCACAGTTTTTAATGAGTTTCTTCAATAGCTCCTGTCTGTCTGGATTGTTTCTCCCCCCCCACTTTTTGGGGGTGGGTGGGTGGGTGGAGGGGGTTGTCTAAGAAGCCTTCAATGTTTCTCATTCTCAGTTATGAGTCTGCAGTAAGCTGGAGAGATGGCTCAGCCATTAAAGGCTAGGTTCACAGCCAAAAATATAAGGGCTTAGAACTGTTTTCATTCATAGATACAGAAACTTGTTTTCAATTTGTTTGAAACTTATTTCCATGACATGCAATATCTCTTGTATTTTCAAAGAGAATATCTGCATGTGCCCCTAAATCTAAATGATAAATCTGTTAGTGATGAGGGGTGGGAGTCTCTCTGGGGTGTTAGTGGAGGACCTCAGAGAGAAAGAGAGAGCAGTAACAGAACAGATGTTATTCTTCAGTGACATGAGCCTAGACTCACAGAGCAGACTCTCCCAAGCACTTTGCACCTGGCAGTTTCTGCCCCCAATTCTGACACAGCCTAATGTGTTGCTTTTCCCCCTTGTGGACCCCTGGATCCCAGAGTCTGTAGAGCCCCTCATAGTTCTTGCTCAGTCATAGGCCAATTGGCACACTGTGAGACCATTGATTTGAAACCCCTCCCCTGCTGGGTTTTCCAATTCTTTTTCTCAAAGTCTGCTCTCTGATGGGAGGGAGGTCTGAGATCCTACTCATTTCAGTTAAGCATTGCCAGAATAAGGAGCAGCCATCGCAGGCCTATCTGCAACAAAGCAAGAGTGTTCTCTCTGCTGCAACATGTCAGCTTTAAAAGGCCACAGCAATTGTTATCCAACCTGAAAAGAGAAGTCTCCATAGAAAGAGACTCTAGGACATTCTGACCTCGTGTGTGTGTGTGTGTGTGTGTGTGTGTGTGTGTGTGTGTGTGAGAGAGAGAGAGAGAGAGAGAGAGAGACAGAGAGAGAGAGAGAGAGAGAGAAAGACAGAGAGACAGAGAGAAAGAGAGAGAGACAGACAGAGAGAGACAGACAGACAGACAGACAGACAGAGAGAAAGAAAGAGTTTTATACTTACAGTTTTCAATAATAGCTTGAGACCATTCTCCTCCTTTAGGAAATGCACCCAGATTAAACCACCAAAATCCTCACTGAGACACTTAAAGTTATCACCAGCTATCTCGCTTTCCTGTTAACATACAGACTCACAGCTCCTTAAAGCTGGTGATAGTGACCATCTTACCCATATACAACAAGTGCCTGTGAACTATCAGTTAACACATTTACCTATTAACATACAGAGCCTACACTGAGCAGAGAAGCGCTTGTGTGTATTTAAAATGAGACAGGTTGACCCTTAGCTTTAGCCTTGAACGTAGCCAATAAGTGTAACTTCCTAGTGAGCACCTGCTCTTTTCGACTATATGCAGTGCATAACATTTTGCTCTTTACCTGGGTTATTTGAGGTCTAGTCGGTGACACAAATGTGCATACATTCTCTGAATGATGATAGTTTATGCTTTCCCCAGTCTAGTCCACCAGTCAAATAACCCAACACTAAGTATCCATCATCTATCCATTCACATACCTAACCAGCCTTTCCTAAAGATTGGCTAAGTGCCAAGTACATCTCTGAAAACCACAGACAGGGTAATGAGACAACTACAGTCCCTATTCAAGCACTTAACAAAACAAGCATCTTGAAGAGTTACTAATGTGCCCTCATCAAGAAAACTGTAAACTCCAGAAGGGCAATGACCAGCTCCTATCATCTCCTCACTGGCTAACATATGACCATAGAACTTAGCAAATAGAATCTGAAGGCCTGGCTTATATGAAAATTTCAGTGAATGTGAAAAGCTTTAAATCAATAATAAATGTTTCTGAAGCTGAGTTTCATGAAGCTCAGGCTAGCCTTGAACTTGCATTGAACTCTTGACCCTCATGTTTCCACCTCCTGGGTTCTGGGATTACAGGTGTGTACCCACTGCGATCAGTTTTGTGGGGTGCTTCGGATAGAACCCAAGGGCTTCCTGCATGCCGGCAAACACCCTTCCACCTGAGCTGTATTTCTAATGAAATAGCTCATCATCATGAAAATCTAACACAGAGAAATCTTAAGGCTTTAAGAACTTTCACTCACTCTTCACAATGTACCTCAAACGCCGTGATGTCACTAGCATTACTCAAATGGGTCTAGTCCCTTTCTTGTTGCCAAGTCAACATCACTGGTAAAGAAAGCACAGTTACCTTAATCACCAGTTTCACCTCAGACAAGTAGTTGGGTGTTTGGAGAAGGGGAGAGAGAGTCTCACGGCCTATCCAGAAAGAGAGCTTCTACCTGTTTCTCGGACATAGAGAGGATAGAAAAATGTGTATGGCCAATGGGATTTATCCTGATAGAATTACAGATATACAAATAAAGATTTACAAATTACATATCCATGTAAATCTATGTCTATCCTCCCTACCCTCTTTTTCTATAGAACGCAACGATAAAGTGTTCTGAGACTTTGTGAGAGGGACATGGTCTAATTGGAGACCATTGAAGACTCTAAGGTCAGAGGTACCACCATAGTGAGGTCCGGAGACTTACAGGAAGCTGTCCTCCAATGGCACTACCCAAGAGGAGGAGACTGGTGGCAATTGACAGATCAGCCATCAAGTGCTGCGACAGCTACACCTCAAAGAAATCCAGTAGTGAGTATTAGAGGGGTCACTAAGAAGAATCTAGGTTCCTGGGAGAAAGGATGGAAATGGTGGGGGGGGGGCTAAGACTATGAGCTGAGAGTTATGGGGGTGTGATCCTCCAAGCCAGAGACAGTGCAGTGTCTAGAAGGAATAAAGAAAGAGCGGGAGGCCACTCCTAGGAATGGCATTGCCAGATAAAAATCTCAGGCAAGAACCCAGTCTTGGAGATAAGGAAAAGTCTCAGACATTGCAACTGCAGAGGAGGCCATAACAGGACAGTGATTTTAAAGCCTAGCCTCTGTAGGAAAAGGGAGCAAGGCTCAGAACTTAGATAACCAGGTACACACAAACTGTCTAAGCCTTACCCACACTCTAGAAGACAAGACTTATGGATGCAGCTGTCTAAAGAAACACATGAGATTATGCATGAAAGTATTTTGGACAGAACCCAATGCATAGCAGGCTTTAAAATAGTTGTTTCCATAGTAATGACTACTGTGGAGGGTGAACAGAGTAGTCTAACACAAGCTGAGGGGAGACATTGATAATGAGGAAAAAAAGGCCTAACATCTGGAATTAAAGTGTGAGCTGTCATTAAAACTAATGTCAGCATACCAGATCTGAACCTCATTTCTGATGAATGCAAGGTATAAGGTCTTCTTCAAATCAATCAGACACTTGCCTCAGTTTCTTTGCCACATGCTGGTGTTCACACTCACGGTGCACTCCTCCCAAATGGCCTGTGATAGTTTCCCCAGACCCAGGCTCTGCAACCACCCACATATACCTGGCCAATACTTGATGGATGTTGACCCAGCTTAAGGGTCGAGATTTACCAATAACACTGTAGTAGAATGAATTATTTAAGCCTCCAAATTTGTCGCTCTAAGTCTCCTACCGGAACAAGACCAGTAGAGGAAGACACAACTCGATAATTATGGTATAAATTGCACGCCTAGATTGGGCAGATTTACCACTAAACTACTCTAATCCCCGGCTATGAGATCCCTTATAACTTGCGGTTTTTCTAGGCTGCGTGGTTGTCCTGGCTCCGGCTCCTCCGTTGTCGGCTTCCTTCTACCTCCAGCTTCCTTCTGTTCTGCTTCCTCCTGCTTCTCCCTCTGCTCTCCTTCTTCTTCTGCTCTCCCTTCTCTTCTGCCCCTTCTGCGACTCCCTTCTTTTCTGCCCCTGCTCTGCCTTTTATATTGAATTCCTCTCACTCTCTCCTCCCCTAAGCCTTTTTCTCTGCCTCCCCTTTTACTGCCCAATCTCTGGCTCTAGTCATTATTTTACAGGTTTTAATTGGACAGAAGGTTTACAAGATGTCACCTGTGTACAGATTCAATCATCCTCTGCAGCCCCTCCCAGAAGGGTGGAACTAGGATCAAAATACAAGCCTGGGGCTATCCACTGGGAACTAGGATCAAAATACAAGGCTGAGGCTATCCACAACATAACACCTGCCTGAAGCTGAGTGGTTTGTTCTTGAGTTTCTTTGCAAAGGAGGATAAAGTCCATGCTTTGGGCCAGGTTGCCAGTCTCCACTGTTTTGGTCATAAACCCTCTCCAAATGATCTGGCTGTGACCACCAGAGAGCTGAAACTTCCTCTTAAAACCAATCCTTAGATTAAAGAAAGTCAGGTCTCTCTCTGACTTCATTGGACATTTAGGTTTCAGATCTATTTGTAAACTGCAGGAAGTCTGGAACAGATGATGACACAGGTTTAGGATTTTAACCTGAAGTCAAATCTCTGGACCTTCTTCTAGCATCCATACTCAATGAACTGGAAAATTTGAAAGTAAATACATTTTGAAGGGGCAAGAGTGGGGCTCCTGCTGCTCTCATATGACCCTTCACTATCAAAGAATGATGTCATTATTTTGTTGCCTTTAGAGCTGAATGGAAAATTCCATCTTCATTTTCTTCTGAGCCATCTGTGTGCCAAGGATGGTGGTAGTGAAAGTCTCCAAATTATTTACTTATTTTTGGTGTTTTGAGACAGGGTCTCTCTACATAGCACTGGCTGTCCTGGAACGCAAGGCTGGCCTAGAACTCACAGAGACCCATCTGTCTCTCTGTCTACTAAGTGTGGAAATTAAGGGGATGTACCACCATGCCCAGAATATGAGTGTGTTGCCTGCACACATAACCCCTCTTCAAATGACCTTGCTGTGACCACTGGAAAGCATATACTACACTCATGCCTGGTCCCTGCAGAGGCCAGGATCCCCTGGAACTGAAGTTACAGGTATGGGTACTGGGAATTGAACTGGGGATTTAAAAAAAAAAAAAACTAGAGCTGTTAAGACTGCTGAGCCATCTCTTCAGCCCCATCTAAAATTATCTTTAAACTACTGAGTTTTAAATAGTCCTTTGAAAAACACATTCTGGCTACCCACTTACAGCATTAATGAGGTGGGCCTTAGCAGGGCAACACAGTGTTTGCTTTAGGCAGAGATCTGAAGTGGGAGTCATGGTGACCAGGTACATCTGCTGGCTGACATCTCTGCCTCAGGACTCAGGCTAGCCATCATTAACATTTTATAACCCACCAAAAAAAACCGCTTTTCTCACTTTAATTCAACTTGTCTGATGAAGCCGGTATTTGAGCTGAAGGGCTTTAAAGAGCAGGCACCAACTGTCGTGATAGCTGGGGATTTCCAGAGAGGTGGGAGTTTGAGTTAACCTAGAACCATCTGCACGGACTGTGACATTGCACAGTTTCCTGTTGTTGGTGTCAGCAAAATGTGACCGAGTGAAGGGACAGACAGCACAGCACATGCCCTTCTACCAACCTCAGCCTGCATGGGGTCTCTGAGGCACGGAGGCTCACTAAAGTGCTTCGGGCCCACCTCTGAGCTTCTAACCCAGCAGATCTGGGTAGGAGCTTGTATGTAACAAATCCCTGCATCAGACAGATACCACTGGACCAAGACCATTTTTAAAGAACCACTGCCTTACATTAGGAGTTCAAGGTAATTCACAAATTTAAGGCCAGCTTGGGCTATACAAGACCCTGTTTCCACAAACAAATGTGTAGTATAAAACAAATGTGTAGTACAAATAGTACAAATGTGTACTATTTGTGGATGTGTAGTTTTACAAAAGTAAGAGAAAAAAGCAACCACTGCTCTAAATCACCTAAATTGGAATGACCTTAGAAATTTTTTCAAAAAAAATACATATATCTGGGTGTTCAGAGAGGCTGGAGAGATGGCTCTATAATGTCTAAAATTAACCTGTAAGCCTCATCTGCCCAAGAACCAGGTAACTTCTTGAAATGCTGGGAAATGTAGTTTTTGAAAAATAACAAAGTCTCATTGGAAAGTATGGTGACCTATAGATTTATCCTTATGAACCCCTACAACGTGTGGCTTAGGGCCAATCCAAGTGGGAAATTCCAGGGAATGGTCTTAACCAAAGTCCATCTTTTGGCCAGTATCTAATATTTAATTAGCTTGCTTTAAACTTTTAAATTTGGCTTTAAACTTTTAAATTCAGGAATTGTTTCTTTTTTTTTCAGCAAATCTCAGGATTAATAGCTCATTAGTTAAAAGCAGTGGCTGCTCTTCCTGAGGGCCCAGGTTCAATTCCAAGCATCCATGTAATAGCTCATAAAGCAAATTAGAACAGGCTGAACAGCTAGCTATCACATGTGTGCCCTTCCCAACCTCTGAATGCTAGTCAGACCTCCGAGTTCTGTTTCAATTGGCTTGTGAGACTTTTAGCCTCTCTCAGGTGATTCTAATGTACAGCAAAGTCTAAAACCACTGCTCTAAGTTTCTGCTACCAATGTGCTGAGAAAGAGAGCAGAATTCATTTCTTAACATTAATTCATTTGACATTCAGCATGAGTTTGTTAGACTACTATATGCCAGATACTGTGCCAAAGGCTGTGTTGGTTAGAAGACATGAGATTTCTCTCTGACACACACCTCTCAGAGCTTATGGAGTAAGCAGAAACAACACAACCAGTATAAACTAAAGCAGTTTGCCATTAAAAACAGTGGCGTCTTGTATGGTGGCTTAAACCTGTAATTTCAGTACCAAGGAGACAGCAGAGGCAGAAGGATTGCTAGTCTGAGATCAGCCTGAACTATACAGTGTATTGGCTATATATCAATTAAAAAAAAAAAAAAGTGCTGGATAAAAAGATCAAGCAGCCAGAGATCAAAGAGAATACCAAGCAGGGAATTGTTAGGGAGTGGGGGAGGTAGAAGGGTTGGGGATTGGGGGGCAGGCACTTTAGAAAGCTATTTTTGGCAGGGAAGTCATTGAAGGTGTCTTAAGGGTGACATATGATGACAGCTGAAAGATTCATAGTCAGCTGCACTGAACGGAGGGAGAAAAACACACCAAGGAATAGAGACAGTTCTAAGAACCAGAGAAAAAGAGATGTTCCGGGAGGACCGAAGAGAGAGCAGGTAGTCTGAGGGAGGTCAGTAGGGGAGGACTTCCAGGGCCAGGGAACTAGCTGGGCTTGGAGTTGTGTTCTAAATGCAAAGGAAACCAGAGAGAGAGCACATTTCTGTTTATGCTCCCAATCTTTTTAATTAACACTCATTCCCATATCTGTAGATTACAGTGTGTTATTTCGATACATGCATATATGTCATGATCTTGTCAGGATAATTAGCCTTCCCTTCATCTCCGACATTTCTCATTTCTTTGTGTTAGTTGCATTCGAAATCCTCTTTTCTAGCTGCCTTGAAGTACACAGTAACTTGGTTTCAGCTGCAGTCATCCTGCCGTGCTGTGGAGACCTGGAGCTGCTACTGTTTACAACTTAGTACTTGTTGTCCACTCTCCCTCTGCCCTCCCTGGCTTCTGCTTCTGGTGGTCTTTGTTCTACCTTCTTCTTCTAGGAGCTCCTTTTTAAATACTGAAAATATAAATATTCACCCTGCTGAAGCTGCAGCAGGAAAAGGAGCTTGCAAGGTGGCCTAGGTTCACCAAAGACTGCCAGTGTAGGCATGCGCTGTATGCAGTCAGAGCTATGGGGGTGTTGTGGGAGGCGGCTTGAGTAAGAGTCAAGAGCGATGGACACCGTGGCTGCGTTTGCATCTCTTTTGTGCAGCCTCTCCAGATTTCAGGTTCCGTACAAGAGCTTTAACACCTGTACCTCTTTGGGGGATGGACATGGGCTGGATGCCGTTCTAATGAGGAACAGGCTTTGCAGTTCTCTGCTAGATGAACTGCAAGGGCCAAGGCTAGCAGCCAAGCAGGGAAGTCCAAAGCCAGGCCATGGCGCCTGGGGACTTGGGATTCCCAGGTGCAGAGCCATCTGCAGTGAATCTATTGCCCAGATTAAAGGAGTGAGTGACAGAACCTGAGGTGGGAGGATCGCTATGGGGACAGTCTGTGCGAGCCTGGCCTTAGTGAGCAGGTGCGAACTCCGTTAGGGCAGAAGAACTTCGTGTGGCTGAAAACACTGCAGAATACATTTGTACAGAAACTAAACCTCGCCCTACAAAGAGCACAACCAGGACACTCCCTTTGCCCTGAATTGTCTGTGGGGGAGAAGGTGGGGGGGGAGACTTTGACTTACAATTTCATAGTCAGGAGTACAAAGTAGGAAGCCCAGATAGAAACAGGACTGCCTCCAGTGTAGAATGAAGCTATCAGATGGGACACCCGCTTACCCGAGACACTGCCCTTAAAGACAGTACCCCCAAGAAAGCTGCTAGGCCGGAGGATATGTCTCAGAAACACCTTATCTGGTACTTGAGAGGGGTGAGAGTGGAGGAAATGGGTGTTAAGAACAACAACACAACAACAAAAAAAGATCCTGTCCCATACAACGGAAGAGCATTGGATCCCCTGAAGCTGGAGTTACAGGCGGTTGTGGGCAGCCTGCTGTGTGTGGGTCCTGGGACATAAACTCGGATCCTCTGAAGAGTATCAGTACTCTTCGCCACCGACACTCCAGCTCCAAAAGCATGAAAGTTTCTTCCAAGATGACTATGAAGGAGATCCTAGTGAGATGAAGGAAGCTTGGGAAGGAAAAAATGAGGTGAGGATCTTGGCAAGTAATACAATGTGGAAACTCAGAGCGTGGGAAGCCAGGAAGAAGTGTGATCGATGTGCACTAAATGTTCTGTGGCCTGAGTACTGCAAGGTCTAAACAAGTCACACTCCATCAAGAAAGAGGAAAAGAGGAGCTGGGTGTGAAAGAGGCCAGTTTCCTACCTCTGAGGAGATAAACAATGACTGGAATGGAGAATTCAATAAAAAGGACGAGGCTGTCTTTTAGGAATATGAAATCAGCTGTTAACAGTTGCCCTTGGGCAAAAAGAGCAGAAAATACCACCCTGAAGACTTACATCTCTCTTAGACGAGTCTGATTCCTTCTGCTTGGACCCAGCATTAGCTAAGCCTGTGTGGCCGTGTGCAGCATGGCCAATGTGTCTGAGAAGGGTGGAATGCTTTCCAAGGGGGAACTTGCAAGATCAGGATCTTTTAAAATGGGGTTTGATTTTCAAACAAAAACTCTCTTCTTGGTAGAAGGAACAGCTGAAACAGTGAAGGAAACTATGGGCAGGAAGAAGGGTCAGGGTTAGATAAAAGCTAATCAGTGGCTGCTCCTTGCTCAAAGGAATTTGTTTGCCTATAATAACTCAACCTCTCCAAGCTTGAGGACAAGGGGAAGAGGCCTTTACCAGAGAGAAGTATAAAGCAAAGGCAGAGGACAGAACATCGGGGCTGAAACTGGTCCCTGTAAACATCATGCCTGAGTCCTTTTCATGCAGTGGAGATGTGAAGTTCTTATGGTTGAGTCACTTGACCATGGTGCACAGGAGCTGAGCTGGCAGCCTCCAGAACAGGCAGGCATCTCTTCTCTTGCAACATCACTCAGGTATGCAAGATGAACAGAGCAAGGGGCTGGTGCTATCTATGATCACTATCTGGATCCCCAGACCTGGGTTCTGGCCCAGCTCCACTGAAAACTAACTCTTTAACCTTGGAAAGGCATTTAACCTCAAAGCTACAACTTCCATTCATGAGCTAGGTGACATGTCATGAGGTTCTGATCCCAGGTTCAAAGGAAGCCAATTTCCAAACTTTTAGAGAGATTTTATGCTCATGTCTTATCTGGAATCCATACCCAGAAGGCAGAGGCCTGTAGGTTAAAGTCCAGCTTCTATGACTTGTGAACTGAAGTTTCCAGAAAAGGAAAACCACAGATACATTAAAGGTTCTACAATACCTGTGGTTGTTTGAATAGGTTTGGCCCCCATAGACTTATGATTTGAATGCTTGACCGATAAGGAATGGCACTATTAATAGGTGAGCCTTGTTGGAGTAGGTGTGGCCTTGTTGGAGGAAGTGTGTCACTATGTAGATAGGCTTTGAGGTCTCCTTGCTCAAGCTATGCCCAGTGTGGGACAATCTCCTTCCTGGCTGCCTTTGGATCAAGATGTAGAATGCTCTGCTCTTTCTCGAGCACCATGTCTGCCTGCATGCTGTCATGCTTCCTACCATAATGGTAAATGGATGAAACCTCTGAAACTGTAAGCCAGCCCCAATTCAATGTTGCCTTTATGAGAGTTGCCTTAGTCATGGTGTCTATTCACAGCAATAAAAACCCTCAGATACTACCTTTGCTGTATATAATCAACTGAAGTTGATTAGAACCTCATTGTCATTTAAGCTAGCTGTAGTGGTACATTCATGTAATCCTAGCCCTTGGACGGTGAAAATAGAAAATCAGAAGTTCAGATCATCCTTGGCTATATATCTATAAAAAGTTTGAGGCCGCAGGGCGGTGGTGGCGCACGCCTTTAATCCCAGCACTTGGGAGGCAGAGGCAGGCGGATTTCTGAGTTCGAGGCCAGCCTGGTCTACAGAGTGAGTTCCAGGACAGCCCGGGCTACATAGAGAAATGTCTGAAAAACCAAAAAAAAACAAACAAAAAAATAAAAAGTTTGAGGCCAGTTTGAGACCATAGAAAACAAAAAGAAAAACTTCATGATTTTAGACAGCTGACATATCATAGAGCCCCAGCCAGCTTTCCTTGAGTTATCTTTACTTCCCTTAATAACCATTTGTGAACTGCCCCTGTATCTTACATACTATCCTTATGACTATTAGGTAAAATTTTGTGGAATGTATTAATTACAGACCACTAGCTTCTATCCACTCAAAAGCTAAGGCCGCCAAAAGATAACATCTGATACTTACACCAGAGACTTTCCTAGTTTGCTCTAACCTGCAGATCTATCTGGTGTTCACGGCAACATATTTGAGAAAATGCTTTGATTTATGAACTTCTTTTGTTCTGTGATTATGAAAACTTTATGAAACCACCTCACACTGGAACAGGTCAACCTGAATCTGTGTTTCTTTTTTGTTTGTTTGTTCCTTTTTTGAGACAGTGTCTCTCTTATATATCCCTGACTGTCCTGGAACTCAATATGTAGACTAGGCTGACCTCAAACTCACAGAGATTCTCCTGCCTCTGCATCCAGAGTGTTGGTAATTATTGTCATACTCCACCATACCTGGCTGTAATCTGTGTTCTTAATACCAAGTCACCTCTCCAGCACCTAGAAATAAATATATTTTTCTTTAAATCCTAAGATATATAGCCACAGGCTGGAGAGATGCCTCAGGGTTAAGAGCACTGGCTGTTCTTCCAGAGGTCCTGAGTTCAATTCCAGCAACCACATGGTGGCTCACAACTCTCTATAATGTGATCTGATGCCCTCTTCTGGCATGCAGGTGTATATGCAGATAGAGCAGTCAAATACATAAAATAAATGAATAAATAAATCTTTTTAAAAAGATACGTAACCATGGCTACTCAAATTTGTCTCAAGAATAAACTATCTCTTATTCCCTTGATGTAAGAACTGTGCAACACAGATCACTCCCTGACATCAGATTTGAGCAGAGAATATGTATCAATAGATAAAAGTCTCCACACACCAAACAAGCAGGCACACAATTCTATAGCAAGTAACAGCCGAGTGTTCTCTAATATAAGCTTGTTCTGAAGTGATTTGGAAAGAACATCATATGCTTCAGATTGGGGGCTCAGCCTTTGAGAATGTTCTTCCACTTCCAATGCAGTCAAAGCCCTGGTTGTTGTACCTGTGCTTCTGGTTGTCCAGATGATCTTGTGGTTGCTGTTCTACAGAACGGGCTTCCTGACCCATGAGCCTTGTCTTTATGCATACAAGTGCAGATTCCATACTTGGAAGGCAAGATTCTAGGCTAGATGGCAAGTTCAATGTTGGTTGATCAGATAAAACTTGGGTTCTATCAGACTGCCATAAAAGAGCAGAATATTATGAACTGGGAGAGAGATTTCTCATATACTTTGTCATGCATGGTATATCTGGACACTCAAAGTCCACATGGTCTAGATGAACACATAAAAACACTAGATCTACACATGGTATACAGAAGAGGCTGTTTCTATGCACAGAGAACCAAACTATGGCTGAAACCCTAGCCTCCATATCTGGAGTTCTAGCTTCTGTATTTGTGTGGTCATGTTTCATTTACACGTGGACTCTGAGATTACATGAATGGGGTACCGCACTCCTACGTGTTCACCAGATGATGTAATTAGTGATATAAGAGTGTTGAGTTCCCATTGACAAATACTTATTTGAGATCTATTTTATGCAGAAAGCCCTTTTTTCCATTTTAGGCCAAATTCCTAATTTAATTAAGCTAATTCCAGTTCTACAGATCAGTTTTCATAAGTTCAAGGCCTTAGGTCCTGTTAAAAGTACTAGGTTCTTTACTTGGAAGGTGAGGCTTTAGGGTAGGTCCATACCTGATCAGTCAAATGATGTGACTTGTGTCTCTGGTTTGACACTGGAGATTATGGCTCAGTCTTGCAGGTAACAATTCATGGTATATGAAGAAGTCCTGACTTTATGGTAGAGATGCAGGATCCACAGAAACAACCCATGTTATACAACCAGATGCCATAGTTCATGCAAAGGGAGGTAGGATTTACATTTGAAGAGATAGTCCCTGTCTTTTGTAAAGTCAGATTCTGTACTTGAAGGATGGGGTTTCATGTTCAGAAGACAAAGCTCCAAGCCCCCAGACCTATATAGATGGTTGTGTGGAAGACCATATTATGTGCCTAAAGAGCAAGAACAGTACCTACAAAGTTCAAACTCAGCATAGGAGTATTAGATTTCATACTTAGAAGTCGAGGTTCCTTACATGGATTGCCAATTTCAAGCCTTGGAGAACAGGTTCTGTATCTTGAGTTTTTAAGAATAACTATTTCCAGGGACTGGAGAGATGGTTCCCTGGCTAAGAGCACTGCCTGCTCTTGCATAAGAAGGCCAAAATTTGATTCCAGCACCCCTATGATATCTCACCATAGTCTAACTTCAGTTCTGAGGATCTGACATTCTCTTCTGGTCTCCACTGGCACCAGGCGTGTATATGGTGCATATACATTCATGCAATAAAATACACATAATGCATTTTAGCACACAATAATACACATAAAATAAAAAGGAATTTAAAAAAAGACTCCTATTTCCAATTTCCTAAGCCACAAAAGCACACTTTCTTAAAAACAAATGTCTCATTGCTTGTTTGTAGTTAAAGAGTGATACAGTCTCATTGTCTTCATGTACCCTCACACAACTGTAATTCCTTCTATTACTAAGCATAATAGATGAATGAATTAGGTGGTGGTTTTAATGTGCTTGTCCCATAGAGGGTGGAACTTTTAGGAGGTGTGGCCTTGTTGAAGGAAGTGTAGGCTTTGAGACCCTTCTCCTAGCTGCTGAGGGTCAGTCTTCTTCTAGTAGCCTTCAGATGAAGATGTAGAACTCTCAGCTTCTCCTGTGTTATACCTGCCTGGATGCTGTCATGCTCCCACCTTGATGATAATGGACTGAACCTCTGAACCTGTAAGCCAGCCCCAATTAAATGTGTCCTTATAAGAGTTGCCTTGGTCATGGTATCTTTTCACAGCAATAAAACCCAAACTAAGACAAATGGCACAGGGAGTACTGGGTGGATGTAATTGTGAAGCATCACACTAGAATATAATAACCTCCAGAATAATAATGGGACAATTCAATATGAGGTAGCTACAGAAGCCTCCTTTAAGATACTGAATCCTGCACCTGGGCTGATCTCTCTTGTCTGTCTTTTCTATATTCCTTATAAGGTTAAAACATAGATGTCCTGAGTTCATCTCTCCTGAGGAGTAAAGTGACAGGTGTGATGGCAAGTTTGGCTTAATGATCTTCCCTTGCCTAATATCATCAAAGAGTGCATCACCGCAATAGGGGGTGGGGGAGGGCTGGAAGAGAAAGAATCAGCACATTTAGCAGAACTCATTTCATCCAGGTGACAAAATCAATCTTTCTTTCTCCTTCCCTTTATCCCTCTCTTTTTTATCTATCTAGATCTTATCTACATCTTAGAATCAAGGTATGAATCTTAGAATGCAGGTTGAAAGAAAATGTATATTAAAGACTAGCAGTATGCTATAATCCTTCATCTGTGCTTACTCATGTCCTAGTTGAGTAGTTCACATTATCTCACAGAGAAGACGAGAAGTCCTCCATTTATCTCGATATACTAGTACTGTATCCTTATGTTAGGAAAAATGATTGAAGATAAGTAGTGGTACTTGACAGTCCCTGAAAGGCTCCTTCAGACTCTTCCAAGGAGCATTTTCATTAAATTTAGCCAAAAGATTCTTTATTTTTATGTACCAGGGATGGAACCCAGGACCTTCTTCCTGCTGGAAAAGCACTCTGCTGCTTCAGCCACCACCCACGTCCTCTTAACAATCTTGATACCATGCAATCAGTTTTGTTTTCTACATGGACATACCCTCCTGCTTTTCATAACAACTCTTTTCTCATGCCATGTACTCTTTAGATTGAGGCTAGCTTTATAAAGCCGATAGTGTGGCTCAACTGCAAGTCGCGCGTTTAATAATTACTGTATCTTTTGTAATCACCACCCTCACCACTGCTCAATACTTCCTGCTTTCACTCTGTTTCCATGAGGTAGATTAAATCCCCCTATTAACAGTGGGATATTTGCTTACACAGAATGAAATGTCCCTAAAGCTAATCTAGTATGTAATGACTTGGACTCTTTAGAAACTTGCCTTGTTCATTTTGTTTGGGGAGTACATATATAAAAACATTATAGGTGTAGAGAGTCACACCTATAATGGCAGCACTTGGGAGGCTGAGGTAGAATTGGGAAATAGAGTTCCAAGTGAGTCTAAGCTACACAGATATATTTTGTTGTTGTTGTTGTTAAAAAAAAAAAAATTTAAAAATACAATAAAAAGGATATGAGGTTATTTGCATAATTGCTAAGAGAGAGAGAACCAGAGCACCAAGTTTTGGGAGTGCAACGTTGTTCCTGTGAATGGATGCTGGCCATAGGCACACAGGACACCACCATGTCACCCACTGCCTCTGCTGTCTCTGGAAGCCAGGTGCCCTCTTTTGTGTTCTGACCTGAATAGGTTCTACTCGTCACTCTGTCTTCCACTCTGAAGCACATCAGAAACACAGTTTGGTAGAGTCAAGGGATGACACACAACATATAAACTATATAAAGCAGGACTTTAAACATGAATGTTTTCTTTAACTCAACATGTGATAAAAATTATACTAAGATATTAATTTTGTTATGCTTTATTATAACATTGAACCAGTTTTTAAAAAAAATTCTCTCTTTTAACAAATAATTTATGGCCTTTCATTTATTTTAAACCACTTGCACAAAATAGATGATCGGTTAATAAATAAGTCTTAAATAAATGTACTCTGTACTGTTGGGGTTTGGCATAATAATGTGCATAGGGAAATGTATGTTGCAATATGAAAGAAGATATTTCTAAAGTTTGAGATTTGATTATCACAATCTCTTTTGTGACACAGATAGTTGGAATGGCATTTGACAAATCCAGATTTGCCTACTGCCTGAGATCCAGCTATCAATCATTCTTCATCTCTGCCTTCTCACTGTGTGAATGAAATGAGGACATGACCATTCCAAGGTAAGGTTGAGGGGAAGGTCTTTAGTGTAGCTATGAGGGAGAGTACAACCAGAGGCATCTGGAAGAGTCCAGAGCAAGGGAAGAAAGAAGTACATTGAACATGGCCAGTAGACTGAACCAGGCCATGATGGGGGTGGGGGAGAGGCGGAGAAGAGAGAGGAGAGAGAGCAGAAGACCAAAGAACACATGGTCAAAATGACAGGGTTATATGGGAATCGGAAGCTGGGGGAAGGGAAGCAAAGCCCATGAGCTGATGAGGTTTAGGGTGCTGGGCTGAGGGAGAAAAGCTGAGAGGAGTCCCAGGTACTGAGTGAACCTAGAGAGTCCAGCATGCACTCTGGAATGCTAATAAGCACCTCAAGTAGACATTTGTCTTGAGTTTCTTTGGGACTCTGACATTGTTGAAACTGTATAACATGCTTGAACTCATCAATGAATGGGTGTAGCAGTCCTTGCTTAGTATGCATGTGTAAAAGCCTGGGTTTAAACTCTAGGACCACAGGAGGAAAAAGTATGAAACTGAGATAGTGGCAGAGAAGTACGCTTTTAATCCCAGCTCTCAGGAGAAAGAGGCAGCTGAATCTCTGTGAGTTCAAGGCCAGCCTGGTCTACAGAGTGAGTTCCAGGACAGTCAGAGTTTCACAGAGAAACCCTGTCTCAAAAAAGCAACAGCAGCAGCAGCAGCAACAACAACAACAACAACAAAGAAACAAAACAACAAAAAAAGCTAAGAAACAAAACAACAAAAAAAGCTAAGAAACAAAACAACAAAAAAAGCTGATCTAAACTAGGAAACAAGAGACTTCCCCTGATCAAGGAACTCCCATTGGTTCTAGAGTTTCCAACAGGTTGAAACTGGAACCTTGGGCCTGGCCTGAAAGATCAAGTACAAGAGGACTCAAATAGACCCAATACTACCCTCTCGGAACACCGGCTTCTCATTTACTAGTGTGGAGACTCTTCGTACCCACAAGGTGTCATTTGCTGAAAAGTGCTTATAAATAGCAGCCTGAAACCTTTTATCTTATTTGTTCATTTAGAAACAAAACAGTTGAGGCCTTATCTTAATGCATGTGATATTCCGGTTGTAACTGGCAGAGCTTTTAGTTCCAAGAAGTGACAGCAGGCTGGGAGGGCTCACTTTGCTCTCAACCAACCCATAAAATGGAGATGAGGAACTAGATTAAACACTAAAGCCAGGAGCTAATCCCTTAGCAGCCCTGTGTGAATTAAAATTGGGAGCTTCTGTTATTGAATAAATACCTTTTTGAGGCAATGAAGGATCATGACTAGACTCTTTCTCAAGAGGTCCCCAACCTAGAACAGCTGGTACTATGGCGCTGCAGATGGGGCCAGAGAGGCCCAGAGAGCATCCTGAGTCCGTTCACCGGGTCATGGACTCAGTGTGGACCACATCTGCTCTGTGTGTAGAACACCTGTGGCCTGAGTCTATCCATCATTCTCTAAGTTGCCCATGCCAAGTGTTGCCCAAGGCTCTATAATAGGGTGCCCTACTGCCTGTTCCAGCCCATGTTATTCTCTTCAGCTTTCAGTTCCCACTTCTCAGCTGAACCATTTTTAACATTTGCTTACATGCAGCCCTGCCCTATTAATCACTTCGTGTGCATGTGAATATCTTTCTTTTCTTTGAGTGAATTATTATATTACGGCCAAATCATGCTATGGTTGTTTTGTTAAATTTTGGTACATTGTACACCAGTAACTATTATTTCTATAGGAGCATCATAGAATAACCCAGAATAGAATAACTGGCATCTCAGACCTGGAAAGATGCCATGATGTCTTGAGACACTGTTGTCAGAATTATTTAATTCTGACCCAGGGTTTCTACCCCTCCTTAGACCATTTAAGTTACTGGATGAAAGACACACACAACCTTTATATTTACAATAAGTCTTAAACAGCACAATAGCTGGGCATATTCTATTCTCTATGCTATTACAATCTACTGTCTTATCAATAACCCTTAGTTATTACTTACTGTTTCATCTGACCTGCTCTTAACTCCAGTTGACCAGCCCTCAGGGCGACTTTCTTTTGACCCCTAACCCATGGCAACTTTTCCCTCTTCCTCCTGCACATTCTTCTTCTTGTGGTTCCTCCCTGATCCCTAAGCCTGGGAAATCTAAACCCCACTTATGTCTCTTTTGCCCTGCTATTGGCTGTGGCATCTTTATTTACCGATCAGAAATGACTTGGGGTCAAGGTATACATGCAACTCTCTCATCTCTGGGACAACCAGGTCTTGGGGGCCTGCACTTAACATTACAATAGATAGCAAAAGGCCAAACTTAAACAGACACGAGTATTGGAATCCTGTCTATTTCTTGTGGCAGAGTGTAGGGTCTTGCTAATCCAGAGATTCCCAGGGGAAAAGTCAGTTTCACAATTTTGAGCCAAATTTGAAGCAAGCTTTAATTAAATACTGACCATGATGGACTTTGGTCAAGATCGTTCTCTGGAATTTCCAGCAAGTGGGCCCTGAGATACTTGTTGGAGCTGCTTTTAAGGACAAAACTATACAACCATCATACTTTCCCATACGGCTTTGTAATTTTCCAAGAACTACACTTCCCAGCACTTGAGGAAGTTACCTGGTCCTTGGGCAGGTGGGGCTTACAGGTTAACTTTAGGTCTTACAATCTAACCTTAGATACTGTTGTACCTGAGTGGGAAGGACTTCAAAGGAAGAAATATGAAGTTGGGAGGAGTCCTTTATCCAGAAAAATGACAGGATATCAAACAAGCTAGAGAGTCTCAAGAAGGCAAGATGGCTACTAGATGTCTTCTGTCTGAGAAGCTACTGGGCATAAAACTAAACAACTCCCACCCCCACCACAACACGTATCTATGCAGATACCTCAGGAACAGAAGCTTGCTCTTTGGAAATCTGACAGTACTTAAACTTTGCATTTCCAGTTTTGATCTCTCTTGGTATCAAATGACAACATACTGGGAACATCTAAGAGGACTCAAGTCCTTCAAGGTGCTAAGCAAACTTGAAGATCCCCTTTCATGGAGGACTGAGCATTGACTTGTCAGGGTTGAATTCTTTGCAAGCATGAATTCTTATTTGCATGAAGGACCTGGATGTGTGCCTTTGGTGAGTACTCTCCCTTTGGTGAGTTCTCACCTCCTTTTCTTTTGTTAGGGGCTGCTTGTCTGATTTGCTCTTGGTCAGAGCTGCATTTGGCTTCATACTCAAACAGATGTCCCAATAAAAACCTTGCCTGTATTCATCTGGGCTCAGTCTTATTTCTAGAATTTATGGACCCAAGAGTCTGGATCCAGTAGGCAATAGTACCTACACTGATTCCTCATAGCCGTCTTTAGGGGTCAATGAACAATTTGTGAAAGATCTTTGAACACTACAGGGTACATTAAAATTGAAAGTGTTAGTTAGTATGGGTAAAATATTTATTTTCCTTAGTATGGTAGCATTGAAATTTCATGGTAGTAGGGATTAAATCCAGGGCCCCACACATGCAAGGCAAGTGCTAATTTTACTGTATTTTATTTTTATTGCATGAATTGTTAGTTTCTCCTCTCTAGCCTCTTAGGTTCCTATCCCTCCACTACTAGGCTACAAGTATAAGGGAGCATCAGCATATAGGCCACACTCATTCTTACTCAGAGAATTCAGACAGGTCCAGGCTCATCTGGGTGTGGGCAGACTCTGGGTATAAGGGAGAGGTGGGCCTTCAGGACACTACTCATGGCAAGCAAAGAGACTGTGGAAGGGCATATAGGATTGGCCCAAGTGGTGCTTCTTTACATCCCCTTATCCCCCAAGAACCAAGATTAAGGGTATCCAACCAGTTAAACAACTTTCAGCCATCCATCTATAAGAAGGGACACATCATTAGTTATAACACAACCCTAGAAATATATCTTAGAAGAGCGATTTTATGAGAAAGTCTCTCACAGACAAAATGGGATTGGAAGAAATACTTTGCAAAATACTGCAATATTGGGCATGGGGGAGCAGGTACTTGGAAGGCTAAGACAGAGGATTCTCAAGTTTCAGGCCATCCTGAGCTACATAGAAAGACTTAACTGAAGAAGAAGGGGAGAAAGAAGAAGAAAGAAGATGGAAGAGGAGAAGGAGGAAGAGGAAAAAAGAGAACGCTTGGAGGGGTAAGGCCCTATGGAACATTCTTGGTTAACAATTAATGGTTCTTCTAAGAAGCACAGTCAAGTGAATGACACAGTTGCTGTCTTGGAAAAGGGCCTGGAAATTTGGGAATAGATCTGAATCTCCCTGTATTTTGGAAGCTTTACATCAACAGTCCTCACTGTCCTTTTTACTGGGCAGAAGAGTGATACCCCTAAGAAGGGAGAATTAACATGTACCAGTTGGTGGTGGGAGTCCAAAGGCATATGCCCTCTGTCAATCACATTAAAAAGACACTGCTAAGATGGGCCTGAGCTCTTCTCATTGGACAAGCACCTTTACCAACAGAAGAATGTATAAACTAGCGGCAGCATCCTCTGGTCATGCTTTGTCTCCCTGGTCATCTAGAAAACTCATAGTTGCCCTCTAAGGTTCAGAATAGATTCCATTACTCCCAGAAGACTTCTTTGACCTCCTAAGTCAGAGTTGGGTGTCATTTGTTGGTGCTCTGACAAATCCTGTAATTCTCTGTTACAACACTTTATATGGATGTTGTCATTGCCTGGTTATAAGGCCAGGGTCTTGGTTGGGCCATGAACTCCAGGAGTTAGGGACTCTGTCAGTTGTCCAAATACAGTCAACAGTCACTTGACATTTGTTATTTGATTAAGAGAAGAAGGACAGTGCTGTCATGTGTTTATAAAAGTCAAGGGTACGCCGGGCAGTGGTGGTGCACGCCTTTAATCCCAGCACTTGGGAGGCAGAGGCAGGCGGATTTCTGAGTTTGAGGCCAGCCTGGTCTACAGAGTGAGTTCCAGGACAGCCAGGACTACACAGAGAAACCAAAAAAAAAAAAAAAAAAAAAAAAGTCAGGGGTACTTTAATTGGAGTGGAGTGTCACCTACTGCAGCCAAGCACTGATAGAGGCCTAAAGACAAGATAGTAACTTGTGGATCTTGAGAATAATCACGGCATGACACAGCCTGATGGTTTAGGAGCAGACAGGAACACCCTCAAGGTCAAGAGCAATGTAGATGCATGGTTGTGGATAAAGATATCAGCTATGTGATACCCTGGAGATGTACCTTCTCTCCTAGCAATAATTCAAGGATGAGGAGTTTCTACCCTAACTCAATCCTTAGTCTTATATTCCTGGAGAGGTGCTAGTCACACCTGGCCATACCATGCACAGCCTTTGGCTGTGTTTCTATTGTCACCCACATACATGATTTCAGTAATTGTATTAATAGTTACTTCCAGCTTTTATACAGAGCCATTTGAGAATCCAGTGAAAACTCTAAACCTCCTCACAGAGGGATCACAGGTGTGCACTCTACAAAAATATCTGTAGCGGGCAGAAGTGATGGCTCAAGAAGGTGCAGAGCACTTGCTGTACAATGTTGAGGGCTGGATGTTGGAGATTGGTGTTAATGCTTTGAATCTGTGTGTCCAGATGCTGAAGGTCCTTGTCCCCAATTGGTTTTTGATCTATCAATAAAGATGTCAGTGGCCAATGGCTGGGTACAGGGTAGGACACTGGGAATTGCATGGATAGGAATCAGGAGGACTGGAAAAGAAGCAATAGAGGCAGGAGATAAAGCAACCAGCCATGTGAGTTTTTGGGTAAGTGGCCACCAGTGGCCAGTGGAGTAACAGGGGAAGATTTAGGAGTGCCCAGCCTTTGTGTGTCTGTGTGTGTGTGTGTGTGTGTGTGTGTGTGTGTGTGCTTTTTCTTTTTCTTTTTCTTTTTTTAGCATCCCTTAGGTATACAAGATCATACAGCTCTTGCTGAGATCAGAAAGAAGTAGATCTTTAGAGATCTAGCAAATCTCTGTAAAAGTTTCTTTGTGAGGTAATGGAAAACAGAAAGATAGTGTTAGAATTTAATGAAGGGGAGTAGTGTAATGTCTTAGATTGTTGGAAACAAAACTCAGTACAGATTAGTATTTCCTTAGTATCAGATCAAAAACTTAGCAACAAAGTAAGGTATGCCTTGGTTGGCTAACACTAGTTATCTTCTTAGAATCAACAGTACAGCTAGTCTTAATTACAATTGAGAGCTCAAGAAAATTCTTTACTCCAGGGACTAGCTACTTTGTGAGGGCAGGTAGAAAAACACTTAAGCACTACATAAACTGTAAGGCTATTGCCCCCTGTTATGGCTAATGGCCAGAAGATGGTAAAAATCTAGCTTCAGGACACACATACCTTAGCTACATGGTCGTACTGTCTATCAAGTTACATTGAGAGCCTCTCTTTAAGGAAAATTCCTTTGCAGAGGTGTAACTCAGTTCCCACTTTGGAGATGCAGATGGTCCTTAGTCATTTGCATACCTGTAAGATACCCACTAATGGCTATGTTTCAAGCCCCCTCCTTGTAATTTGAGCTTTGAATTGATGGTAGGCAGGATTAGTCAAGAATTTCATGCAATGATGGACCTCCTTGCTGTTTATCATAGGAATTTAAGTATCAGCATTTAAATGTCCTACATGATGTATCTCTTAATTTACAGAGAAGTAATGAATAAGGAGATTAGTAAAAAAGCAAAACTAACATACCTGTTGTGTTTCATACTGTGATGTCATGTGATGCTGTCTACCATGTTGTGATGCAGCAAGAGTGCCCTCACACGTGTGGAGAAGATGCCGGTGCCATGCTCTTGGGCATATCACCCTTCAGAAAGATCAGTCACATAAATCTCTCTGTCTCTCTGTCTCTCTCTCTCTCTTTCTCTTTCTCTCTCTCTTGCTCTCACTCTTTCTCTCTCTCTCTCTCCTTTTTAATAAATTGCCCAGTCTTGGGTATTTTGTTATAGTAAAATACCTAATAGCCAGTGGACAAAGATACTAAAGTCTACTTTTTATAGTTGTCAGAACAAGAAATTGTGTAGAGAATACCTATTTTGCAATAGACATCATAATGACTTGTGATTCATAACATATAGTTTTAGAAGTCAATGATGTATGTGTGTGTGTGTGTGTGTGTGTGCACATGCACGCTTGTGCTATGGATTAACAATCCGGTTGGACCTATGAAATATCTCAGTAGATAAAAGTGATTACTACCAAGACAGATTACTTGAGTTTGAGCCCCAAAACCCACATGATGGACAGAGAACCAATTCTCACAAGTTGCCCCCCCAACTTCCAAAAGCATGTTGTGGTATATTGGAGATTGGTTCTAATGCTTTAATTCAATCAGGAATCTGCATGTCTAAATGCTAAAGGTCCTTGTCCCCAACTGGTTTTTGATCAATCAATAAAGATGCTAGAGGCCAATGGTTGGACAAAGTGAGACAGGGCAGGACCCTTAGAGTTGCACAGGTTAGAATGCAGGAGGGAGGAGAAAGGAATCGCCATGAGTCAGGGGAGAGATACAAATGGACATAGGAACTGCAGGAGATAAAAACAACCAGCCATGTGAGATTTCGGTAAGTGGTCACTGGCCGTTTCCCCAATTGGGACTAGGGTAGCAGGGGAAGGCTTAGGAGTGTTCAGCCTTTGAGCCAGTCAAGGCATTTAAAAATAAGCTAATGTATGTGTGTCTTTCATTCACAGATCCAAAGATTTCCTGGGGAGTGGGATGTGGGTGGTAGCTGGAAACGCAACCCACAGGGAGCACAAGCTGTATAGCCCAAACTCACCACTACAGTGGTATACACAGAAACACACATGCACAAACACATACACACTCATAAACAAATTAACTATAAGTAACCAATAAACATAGAAAACATATTCTCAGCTTAAGCACAGAAATAGTAATGAAGACACACAGCAGCGATGGAACTATGATCCCTATCTCTCCCATCTTGCATCCTCTACAATATCAACTCAAACAGAATCAAAGGCTGCAACATAAAACCTTTGAAAACACTATAGGGAAAACATCAAGATACTGGGAAAGGCAACAAACACTTCCCTGAATAGGAAGACTGCAACAGTTCAAGATATAAAAGAAAAAAGAGAAGGTTAGTGGGATCACCCAAAAAGTTTCTGCACAACAAAGGAAATGGCAGGGAGCATAAGCCTACAGAGGTCAGGGACAGCTTCACTAGTTGTTCATGCAATTCAGGATCAGTATCCAGAAATACATAAAGAACTCAAAGAAGTTCACCGCAAAACAACAAGCAATCCAAAGGCAAAATAGGCAAATTATCCAAAAACACCTCAAAAGAGGAAGAAATGTCACACAGATTTGGAAAGTGCTACCAGTATCTTTAGCTACTGGGGAAATGCAAAACAAACTTTCACAGAGAGTTGCTGGCCCCCAAACTTAGGACAGTTATCATCAAGAAAACCAAAACCAGCCAGGGATGGAGACTCATGTCTGTAAATCCAGAACTTGGATGATTCGGGGGACAAGGATTGTTATGAGTCTGAGGTTACCCTTGCCTGCTTAGTGAGATCTTGTCTCATTAAAACAAAACCAAAAACAAACAAAAAACAACAAAAAAGTTCTGAAAGATGGCTCAGTGGCTAACAGCACTTGGTGCAAAGGACCTGGATTAGGTTTTCAGCACCCACATAGTGACTCATGACTGCCTGTAACACCAGCCCCAGGAGACCCAGTGCTCTTTTCTGGCTTCCAGAGGCACTTGCATGTATGTGATGCC
Organism: Mastomys natalensis; assembly: GCA_021653895.1. Taxonomy (NCBI): domain Eukaryota; kingdom Metazoa; phylum Chordata; class Mammalia; order Rodentia; family Muridae; genus Mastomys; species Mastomys natalensis. The sequence continues at coordinate 396,962 of JAJTUV010000649.1, forward strand.
CGTCATGTACTCAGGTACACACACGTACAAATAAAATAAATCCTTTTAAGAATAAAAATAAATAATGAAACCTACTACTTCATGTACATGCTAACTTTTTAAAAAGTAGTTAAAAGAATGAACAGAGAAAGAGGAGAGGAAAAAAGAAAGATATTGGAAAGGATTAGAGGGGGAAAAAACCCTTATATATTGTTAGTAAGAATGAAAATGAGTGAAATCCCTATGGAAACCAGTAGGAAGTTCTTCAAAAAGCTAAAAATAACACAAAGTCTAGCTGTCCTGAGCATATATATAACAGAATTGAAATCAGCATAGGAAAGAGATCCTTGAACACCCATGTTTACTGTAGCACTACTGGCAATAGCTAGGTATGGATTCAGCCCATGTGCCCAAGCACAGATGAATAGATACCACACACACACACACACACACACACACACACACACACACACTCACACACACGCTAATGGTGAAAAGCTTTAATTAACTGACTCATAAACACAGAGAACTGCTGTGCAAAGTAAACCAATGTGGCATGGAAGAAGCTCCAAAACACATTTTATTGATTGATTGATTGATTTTTCGAGACAGTGTTTCTCTGTGTAGCCCTGGCTGTCCTGGAACTCACTCTGTAGACCAGGCTGGCCTCGAACTCAGAAATCCGCCTGCCTCTGCCTCCCAAGTGCTGGGATTAAAGGCATGTGTCACCACTGCCCGGCCAAAACATATTTTAAATTGAGTAATAAATAGAACAAAATATTACAAAATGATACCCAATATCTTAGGGTTTCATTGCTATGAAGAGATACCATGACCATGGCAAATCTTATAAAAGAAAACATTTATGTGAGATTGCTTACAGTTTTAGAGGTTTAGTTTATTATCATCATGGAGGGAAACATGTCAGTTTGCAGGCAGACTTGGTGCTGGAACAGCTGAGAGTTCTACATCTTGATCCATAAGCAGCAGAAGGAGACTGTACCACACTGGGTATAAACTGAGCATAGAAGACCTCACAGCCTACCTCCACAGTGACACAGTTCCTCTAACAAGACCACACCTACTGCAAGAAGGCCACATCTTCTAATAGTGGGTGTACTAATTGAATATGCTTGACCCAGGGAGTGGTACTATTTGGAAGTATTGCTTTGTTGGAGTAGGAGTGTCCTTGTTGGAGTAGGTGTGGCTTTGTTGGGGGTGGGCTTTGAGATTCTCTTTCTAGCTGCCTGGAAGTCAATCTGCTTCTGGTTTCCTTTGGATGAAGATGTAGAACTCTCAGCTCCTCCAGTGGCATGTCTGCCTGGATGCTGCCATGCTTCCTGCCATGATGATAATGGACTGAACCTCAGAACCTGTAAGCCAGCTCCAATTAACTGTTTTCCTTCATAAGAGTTGCTTTGATCATGGTGTCTCTTTACAGCAATGGAAACCTTAACTAAGATAGGACAAGCATTCAAACACATGAGTCTATGGAGTCATACCTATTCAAACCACCACAACTAGTTTTTTATAGAAAGATATCAATGTATACATGTATTGGAACATCTTATGATAGCCCACTGGAATACATAATTTTATGTGTGAGTAAAAAATTAAATAAGGATTGTAAGGGGATGCCTAAGGATTCACTGCTCAAGAGACTCCCTAACTATCTAGACATTACTGCCCCCACAGTAATTTCCTTCAAAGTTAATGACCTAAAGTCTCACATTAAATACCTTTACAGTCCCACATAAAGTCTTGTATGTGATAAATACTAAACCAAAAAGATTCTAGGCTGGGTGCAGTGGAGCACACCTTTAATCCCAGCACTCAGGACGCTGACACAGGTGTATCTCTGTGACTTCAAGGCCAGCCTGGTCAACATAATGAGATCCTGTTTCAAAACTTTTCTTTTTCTAAAAGGCTGATAGAACGGGAGAAGGGAAAAATTGAAGAAGTGGACTTCGTAGATTCACTTAACACCTGAAACCTCCTTAAAGCAGAAGAGAGGTGTGTGGGGAACGTTGCTGCACTCTGCCGGTTAGCAATACTTCATCGGGGACACTCTTAGGATGTAACTTCAAGGAATCAGACGTTTAAGATAGAAAACACACACACATACACACACACACACACACACACACAGAGAGAGAGAGAGAGAGAGAGAGAGAGAGAGAGAGAGAGAGAGAAAGAGAGAGAGAAGAGAGAGAGAGAGAAGAGAGAAAGAGAGAGAGAAGAGAGAGAGGAGAGAGAGAGAGAGAGAGAGAGAGAGAGAGAGAGAGAGAGAGAGAGAGAGAGAGAGAGAGAGGAGAATAGAACTTAGTAGGTAATTGTATCTCCTGGAACAAAATTTTCCCTGGTCGTGTTTAATATCTGTCTAAAGGACAGCAGGTGGCAGCAGAGTCCAGACTGGGGTTGTAGGAACAGCTAGAGCGTGAGAAGCTGTTTTTGAGTAAAGCTTTTCCTCTGAAAAATCTTAACATGAGAATAAAAATAGAACAATGAGGAGCTGGTGCCACAAGCTCCAGTCACTGCAGATCCTGATGTCATTCACTGTCTGCCATCTGCAGAGCTTTGTCCTTCCAGGAGAAAGAAATGGTCCCAGGCTCTGTGTGGGCCCACCCCAGCTTTGCTCAGGTCACAGGTTGAAGCTAGTTCACCAGGAAAGGGGCTCTGGGCAGGGAGGCGCTGGAGGGTGGAACGGTTTTTAGAAGATTTTGCAGACACTAAAAAGAAATGCAATGCCAATGCACAAGCCTCAAAAACAGTATGCTAAGTCAAAGAAGGTAGTCACAGGAGGCTTGAAAATACACGGTGCCATTGGAAGAAATGTTCAGAATAGGCAACTCTAGAGACAGAAAGAGATTAGTGGTCGTCTGGGGCTTGAGGAGGTGGTAACTGTGGCAGAGCTTCTAGTGAATACTCACTTTCTGGAGAGGATGAAAAGATCCTGAAATTTGACTATGTCAGTGGTTGTAAAATTCTCTAAGTATGCTAAAAATCTTGAGTTTTACATTTGAAATGGGTGAAATTTATAGTATGTACATTTGCATAAAGATAGATCATAGGCCTGGCTTCTTTATCTTACTTGCTATGGTCCCTCAGTTTCTTTTCTATACCTATACCTTAAAATTAAGTAAGGATGATTAACAAAGGCTATACAAATGTCAGCCCTTAGTGAACATGGAATTTGTGTCATTTTGTTTTCCTAGTGATATACATGTCCTTATAAGCAAGATGACACTTTTATCCCAAAGCCTAGCTGTGTCGTGTTTTGCTTTTGGTACAACTGCAAATGTCTCCTCTGCCTTTCATTGCCACATCAAATATTTTCAATCAAGAACTTTGCTTATTACACAACTTTGGGAAGTCCCTGAGAACAGAAGTCAATAACAGTGTTGTGCTGGGAAGAGTCCGAATAGGAGGGAATCCCTCTCTTTGATGACAAGGAAAGCAAGACAGAGTCACTATGGCATCCCTGCAGTACAGCCTGTGCAATCATTGCACAATGGGATCCCAGTCCCCACCATTGCCAAAGGTCTCAGATCGAAGGATTAATGATGTTATGATAAAAAAACATTTTTAGAAACTAGAATAGTAGAAGAAAAACCAACACAATGTACAACATTGTTCCTTTAAATTCATGTGAATTTCTGTACCACACTTGTTAACTATTAAAAGATTTCAAAGTTGGACTGGAGAGATGGCTCAGCAGTTAAGAGGACCTGGGTTCAACACCTAGCATCCACATGCTGGCTCACAACCACCTGTAATTCCAGTTCCAGGGGATTTTCTTCTGAGTCCAAAAGTACCAGGTATGCAAATGGTCCACAGACATACAGGCAAAATACCATACAATAAAATAAAGGAAAACAAAGATTTTAAAAAAAAAAAAGACTTCAAAGTTTTCTTCAAGTAAAAGAAAAATATCTTACTGTCTTAATCCATCACTAGCTGTAACCCTATTTTGTGTAGATGTCGTCTTAAAAAACATGTTAACATAATCATGTGTACTCCAGTCCTTTAGTACCGTCTCCCTTTAACTGATTCCATCACTGGGTTCTTTCTTAGGAGTGCTCTGTTTTGCCACATTTCAAGTGTATGGCCATCAGTACCTTTTTTAACAGCTGTTCTACAAAATTGGATGATCCTTGATATTCTGCCTTTATCTACAGAGCCATCCCTCTGGTCTAGTGGTAGAAATATTACAGTCAGCAAAACAGATTAAGTCTCTGTTCCCATATCCTTCATGGTAGAATAAGTCTAATGGCAACAACAAATGTATACATATTGCTGTGAACTGAATTGTGATGTCATATGTTGGAACTCTAACTGCCAGTGTGATAGTAATTGGAGATGGAACCTTTGGAAGGTAATTAAATTTAGTGACATCATGAAGATAAAGCTCTCTTGATGAGATGTGCCCTTCTAAGATGAAAGGGAAATGGCTAAAATTCTATGCACACCACACAAAGATAAGCAGGGAAACAGCTGTCTGCAAAATAGCAAGGACCCTACTGGGACCAAAGCTATCCTTACCTTGCCCTTGGACTTGCCAATCTCTGAAACTGTGAGAAGTAAGTATCATTTAAGTCATCCATCCTCATGTATTTTGTTATAGCAGCCTGAATACAGATTAGTATATTAATGTGCATTTAAATAGGAATCCTACATAAGCTATATATGACAGTTTGATTTTAATATGGTTTGTTCTCACCAAAACTTGAATGGAGATTTTTGTGCCCATGGAGGATATTAGGAGAGGGATCCTGAATGAGATTAATGTGTTTCTCATGAAACTGAATTAGTCCTTGGAAGAGCGGGTATTACAACAAGCATTCTACTCCTCTACTCATGCACATGTGCCTGTTTGCCACTCCCAGAGACACTTCTGCCATGTGATGCCATCTGCCTTGCTGTAACATGGCAGCAGGCCCTTCTCAGATGCAGACACTGGATTCTGAGCCTCTCTACACCCAGAATAAACCTCTTTCCTTTATAAATTACTTGGTCTTCAGTGTCTATTATAGCAGCTAAGAGTTAACTAAGATGGCTGATCTTAGTGCTGGAAAGAGTCCTGGACAATGCTGTGGTGAGGAGCTGCCCTGGGGAAGCCTCTTGACTCTCTGATCAGACTCCGGCATCTGCAAAATACTCATCTGTGAAAAGGTACCTGGAAAATCTACAGTTCAGCCCATCATATGGTTGGGAGAATTATTCACCTAAGCACACATGCAAGTGTGCTAGAACTTAAGGTGTTAGGTGGGACATCCTAATTATCCTGGTTTAATTTTCAAATTGAAGAGTGTGCCCCTAAATTAGGATCTGGCTTCCCCTTGGTCAACAGTGTTTCCTTTCCAGAAGAGAAGCAGTGCGTGTCAGGCAGAGTGGCTCCTTCTCAGCAATTCTGCTTCCTTATTGTTAGCTCTGTTGTGTTGTTCTTTAGAACCACTTCCCTTAGAGATAGCAGCCCAGAGAACCAGGCTGATGGCTTCCCAGGGGTCAGTTCTTTAGACAGAGATGATAGCTAACCAATCCACTATGGTTTTTATCTTTCTCAGAAAAACTGTAGTGAGCATCACAGCACAAATACATCATTTAAAAATTATGCAGACATTTTGTAAAATTAGATTTCTGCTTTTCTCATCCCTGAAAGGTTTTGCTGAGTGTTTCCGATGAGGGTGGGACTTTATCCCAGTTTTTTTTGTTTTGTTTTTTGTTTGTTTGTTTGTTTATTTTGGATTCTCCAAAACAATGATGGCATCTAGTGATGTGTCCATGAAAGCATATTATTTTCAGCCTTTGCTACCTGGGATCTTCCATTACTGACTGTGAAAAAAAAAAAGATGCTTTTCTCCTGATGACTCCCTGGTACGGGACTGGGGGATAACCTCAAGGAATTCAGAGCACATCACGCCATGGCTCGCCCCAGCCGCTTGTGTTGGCAGACATTTCTTCTGGTGACGAGACTAAAAGGATCCTCATATAACTGGCAGGTAGATTACTTTAAGTTCTGAACAGTCCATTAATGGAAATTATTTTAAAAAGGAGACATAAATAGGATTTATGTGATATATAAAATATAAAAATGTGATAAATGCAAATAAAAAATCACAAGAGGATACTTAGTAGATTGACAATAATTTTCTTTCTTCTTCCTCCTCTTCCTCCTTCTCCTACTTCTCTTAGTGTTTTTGAGACAGGGTTTTTCTGTGTAGCCCTGGCTGTTCTGGAACTCACTGTGTAGACCATGCTGGCATCACTTGAAGATCTGCCAGCCTGTCTCTCTAGTCCTGTGATTAAAGGTGTGGGCCACCACTGCCAGGCTGATTGACAATTTTAAAAGTGAACTCTTTGTTGGTAGTTTTACATAAAGGTAGTGGAGTTTGCTTTGCTGTAGGAGGGGCAATTTGATAACATCTATCAAACTTTATAGTACAAAAAGTTTTTGAGCTGGTTGGTGGTAGTACATACTTTTAAGAAAAAAAAAAAAAAAACTTTTTATTGATTCTTGGTAAATTTCACATCATGTACCACAATCCCACTCATCTCCCTGTCTCTTCATATCCTACCTCCACCCTTGCAACCTCCCCCCTTAAAAGAAAAGAAAATCAGATAGAATTTTTAAAAAATAATAATCTTGTCATGGAAGCAGTAGTGTGTCAGTGTATCACAGTTTACCCTTTTATCCACACGTCTTTACTTGTAGATGCTCATTGAAATGAGTCATTGGTCTGTTTTGAGGCCTCTAGATTCTGCTACACTATCTATACTGGATCCTCACTGAGATTCCTCTCAGATATCTTACTGTTGCCTGGTCTCATGGAGATCCTGCAGCTTTGGATCTTCAGGACCACTCCTTTTATGTGCTCCAGCAGATCACAGATGGGGTAGATGTTGGGGTGGGCCAACTCAAAGCCTGGATCTGGGCCTGAGTGGTAGTTGAGTTGTTCAGCCCGTCAGTTCTCCTGCACTCACACCAACAGGGCAAGACTTCCAGCACTGCCCTGGCTAGCTCACCCCATGCCACAGCCTGAAAGGGACAGAGCCAGCTCTCCTGTCAGCAGTAGGGCAGTAGGTAATGAGGGAGGAAAGGGAGAGCATGGTGGTGCACACCTTTAATCCGAACACTTGGGAGGCAGAGACTAGTGGATCTCTGAGTTCAAGATCACCCTGCTCTATACAGTGAGTTCCAAGACAGCCAGTACTACACAGAGAAACCCTGTCTTGAAAGAAAACAAACAAACAAACACAAACAAAAATCCCACAAAATAAACAAAAATTATTTCAATAATTCCTTTTCTTGTATTCCAAGCATGTTTAAAGACATAGTAGAAAAATATCCACTGCTATATTATTTATAAGGGAAATGGAGTCAAGAGAATCAAGTGTTCTAGGCCATCCTTAGCTACTGTTGTGCCAGAAAACATTCATGAACCCCAAAAGACTGCCAAAGAGCTGAATCCAATGCAACCGCATTAGGGTCTCTTTATTCAAGCTCGAACTTGGGCTCCCTGACAACCCTGACACAGCAGGAAGGTGGAGTCCTGAGCCTAGTTTTAGGCAACTATTTATAGAAGCAGGAAGTGGGTATCTAGCCTGTAGGTACACATCGGATTGGAGGAGCCATTATGGCCTTTAACATAATTTGCTTGTACTGGGAGCCAAACCATAAACTTAACTTCTACTTTCTTCTTGATTGATAGTTGATAGGAAGTGAAGTGTCAGGGTGGGTTTGTAACCTGGAGGTGCAGATTTGTTGGGGAATAACCTAGAAACTGGTGCTAGACAGATCTTGTTGGAGGGATACCTGGAAACTAGTGCTGGGTAAAGGCCTAGTATACTGAGCAGGCCTCTTAGTTTACTTGAGTTCAACCTTAGGTCAGGTTCTCTAAGATGGAGTCTGAACTCAAAAGATTTGGTCTCTCACTACAAAGTGAGTCCGAATTTTAGTATCTGGTCCTAGGGTTTCCATGACACCAAAGGCAAGAAGAAGTCTCACTCTAGATGAAAATCAACCAGCTCCTCCTCCTCTACTTCTAGCGACACTGTGCTACTATGTACATCTAATTGACCTAGATCTCAGTATGTAGACCGGACTAGCCTAAAACTCACAGAGATCTTCCTGCTTCTGAGTGCTGGCATCAAATCATGTGCCACCACACTCAGAAATGAAAAATATCCTTACCTTTTTGGGAAATTTTCTCCTTCCTTGTTTCTTCTGCTTTCAAAGTCATAGATATCACCACCCCCGGCCCCACCCCACCCCCCTTCAGTGAGTTCAGATTTTATCCAAAGATGCATGATCATTCTGCAAGAAACACTTTAAGGTGAGAACTTACCTAAACTTGCTTAGATTAAAGAGGAAGGTAATTAATAGTTCAAGAAATATTTCCACAACAGAGCCAGAACAACGAAGAAGAATTGTTTTGACTTGAGAACTCCCCCTTTCACCAAATTTCCCTCTGTAAGCATTTGAACTCCTGTTATGGAATGTTGGTAGCAGATTTGGACTGAGACATGAGACAGTTATTATCTGCAGTTTGAATGCAGGGGCCACCAGAGGTCGCTGACAGGAGTGAGGGAAACGGGTAGTCTCCCTTGGCACACTAACAGTCTTCACATAGAATCAACCAAGTTCCTGGCCCCTGTTCAGCTAACCAACCCCTAAGCACAGAAAAGAACGTAAGATTGCAACCCAAGGAAAGAAGTGTTAGAATCCAAGGACCTGAAATCAAAGAAAACATATTTAAATGGAAACCAGGCTGCTACTAGTGCTCAGGAATGGCTAGAGCAGGCAGAGAAAAGGGGGTGGATGATCTAAGCATAGGATCTCTTGGCTATAGGAGTTTGGTAAGAGCTTTGCCCCTAAATTCCTTCTGTCACCAATGGAAAACAGAAAGGAAATCTGTAATAAGAGCCAAGCCTGCGGGGTGTGTGGGTGTGTGTGTGTGTAGTCGGTGAATGGTGCAGGGAGGGTGGGCTTGGGGAGTGGAACTAGTCCCAGATGGGTGTGCCCTCTGTATACAATACTGTGGCCTGCTCAGCAAATTTGTGCTTCTCTATTCCTTGGGCTACTGTCAACTTTAGTGACTAGGAAACATTTGCTCTCAAGCAGTTCCGAAACTCAGTTTCCTGCTTGTGTTGATCTAGACCTAGAGGAGAGGAATAGTTGGTTTGCTTGTGGATGCTCTTGGTCAGCAATTCCTGGTCCTTTGCACCACCTAGTGGATTTCCAGGCTAGAAGAGGCTCTGTAAGAGAAGGCATAGGGCTCCTAATTATATAATGCTATTTCTTTTTTTTTTTTTTGGTTTTTCAAGGCAGGGTTTCTCTGTATAGCCTTGGCTGTCCTGGAACTCACTCAGACCAGGCTGGCCTCGAACTCAGAAATCCACCTGCCTCTGCCTCCCAAGTGCTGGGATTAAAGGTGTGCGCCACCACCGCCCGGCGAGTTGAATTTTTTTGTTGTTGTTAGAGGCAAGACCTCATGTAGCCCAGGTTAGCCTCAAACTCACTATGTAGCCAAGGATAACTTTGAAGTCTTGATCCTTCTGCCTTCACCTTTAGTGCTCAGGTTGCTGGTGTGCATTACCATGTCTGCTTCTGGGTTTAATTTTGTCCCAGTAATATACATCTGTTAAAGTCTGAACTCTTAGTATTTCAGAACAAGGACTTCTTTGGAGATAAATGCTAGTGTCCTTATAAAAAATGGAAATTGGAGACAGACATGCACAAAGGAAGAACATCATGTGAAAACGGCCATCTACAAGCCAAGGAGAGAAGCCAGAAACAGACTCTTCCAGCAAAGCTCTCAGAAAGACCCAGCTTGCCAACATCCTGATCTTGTGCTTCCAGCCCCTAGAACTGTGAGACAATACATCTCTGCTGTTTAAGTCCCTTAGCTTGGAGTGCTTTGTCATAGCAGCCCTTGCAAATGAATATCATGAATTCTGGCCGATGAATAAGAAGTTCTCTGAAAAAAAAAAAAAAAAAAAAAAAAAGAAATGAATTTGTGGAATGCTAGAGTTGGAAGGCATCTCAGGAAGCATATTGCTTAACCCCTTTGTTTGAAATAAAGTCCAAGGCCACACAGTGATTAGGGCTTAGTCTCCCTTTCAGCTCAGCTTCCAGTCTATCAGTGTTCTATTACATTTTGCCAACTAAGTTAATGATTGGCAAAATCTGTCAATGATGGTGATTACATGCAGAATGTTGGCATCTTCTGGGGGAATAGTATATAAGTCTTTGACCCTTCTAAATATTCACAGATAGAAATTTATGCTATATGGGGGATTACTCGCTAGCTGGTTGACCTACAGAAGGTCAATATGTAGTAGAACAGCAAAAACAGGTAACTTGACCTTTGGCTGGGCACACGGGCTCCAGCATACCGTCATCAGGTGAAGATCCGGCTCCATCCCACTGAGGATGACGCAGTAGATTGACTTATCACTTACAAGTCAGAGGCTCAGCTTCTTATGATCAGAGAGGGAGCAAAAGGATGCAGAGTCTGAGTAATGTTTCATCATAGGCGTGGACGCCTGTCAGACTAGTAAGCATGCTCCTGGTTAAAGCACATACACAAGTAATTGCTGGGGATTCCAAACCAGCATCATCTGGGATCACAGACTTCTAATATCAGACCAAGAATCTAGCTTCCACTCTGCAGCATAGACCTTGAAAAAGTCTCAGGGACAATTGGCACTAAACTCATGAACTGCCAAAAGGAAAAATGCCTCGGTATAATTTGATCATCAATTACACTTGAGTCACACTCCCAGACTATGTAGGAATGGAAATATCTACACATTTATATATTTAAGATACAACTTTATGTCACCAAGAATTCGGTTTTGTCTGAATTGTACAGCCAGTGATAGTTGTTTTCCCTTTACTGAGGACTAAGCAATATTATTTTGGACAGAGAGTAAATGCTACAGCGGGCTGCTAAGTGTTTTTTCTTTAACCCTCTTGTTCCGCACTGAAACACTGGCTGTTCTCTTCCTGGCATATGGAAGGTGCACTCACAGTTTATAACTACGACAAAGAAGTGTTGACCACTGTTTTACTTCATAAAGTGTTACTGATGGTGTCTCTCTGGGTATTTAAGAAGGATATCCCTCTCTTTGAGAGTATGAACTACTTGTAAGTGTATATGCTTTTCCCAGCAGGAATGGTCTCTTGTCCCATAAGGGCAAAGGACTAAATATAGTTGTGGTAGGCAGATGCTGCAAGAATCCATCCTGTATCATGTGACTTTTGGCAACATGACTTAGCCACAACTCCCATAAAGAGATGGAGTCTATTTTTTCTCCCCTGAATCAAGACCATCCTCATGATTGACTTTGACCAACAGAATGAGACAAAAGTGTGACTTCCAGATTTAGCTCACATTTTTAACCTCTTAGAGGGCAGTCACTCCATAAAATCAAGCCAGAACCCTCAAGCTAAATTACCAAAATGGTGGGAAGATGAACCTCGGAAAAAGGGCTTAGCATTTAGGGAATCCCATCTTGTGAGTGGAATCTTCTAGGGCCTGTTAGACCAGCACACTTGCTAGCTGAATACAACCACATACACAAGGCCACGTGAGATCAACAGAACCACTCCTGATTAAGTTTGGGAGGTGCTTATTGGACAGTAATTGATAACTGAAAAGTCAATGGGTTTCAGGCTTGCAAATTCTAAAGGAGCAAGTAAGAGGCATAGTCTCTAGAAATAAGAAGCTATCCACCTCTTACATAAAGATACCTTTATCATTTATTTTATTTACATTATATGTGTTTGCTTACATGAATTTAGGTATACCTTCTACATGCAGGAACCCCTACAGGCCAGATTCCCTGGAACTCGAGTTGATGGCCATTGTGAGCCTCTATGTGGATGGTAGGAAACAAACTTGGTTCCTCTGCAAGAGCAGTAAGTACTCTTAACCACTGACTTGTCTCTCTAACCCTATTACTGCCATTTTATTATTACTGCTTTTTTTGAGGGTCTTATATAGCTGAGATGACCCTAAACACCTGATCATCCTTCTTCCACCCCCAAAGTTCTGGGGGTACAGGTTATGAACCACTATGCATGGCTTTTTTATTTTCTGGGCCTCCAGCTTTCTGTGTATCTGAGCCTGTCTTTGAATTCCTGATTTCCTTGTTTTCTATCCACGTGGCAAGATTGTAGGTGTGTGCTACTTTGCCTGGCAAATCTACCATATCACTTTAGTCATGACCTGGGCATCTGGAAGTGACTATATTTCAAGCCATATCAAGGAGTTATGCTAGATTAGCAAAGAAAATGGGTAATCAGGGTGTAGTCGCCATCCTTTTCTCCACTGAAGTTGGTTCTGGAATCAAGACTGTACAAGACTGTACAAATGTGTGTGCGTGTGTGGGTATAGCTAGCAAAAAGTAAATTGTATCCAAACTGCTAGCTACAAGGGAGTCTGGGAAATAAAACAGCTTTAAAAAATGTATTATAGAAAGGTACTTAAGGGTTTTTTTTAAATCTTTAATGAGTTGTAAAAAAAACTGTTGTAAATAAAATATGCTTATTAAATATGGGCTACGTGGTTTAAATAAAAGGTATGATTTAAAGATGATGGCTTCAAGTTAGGGCAGAGTATGACATTCTGCAAGCCTAGAATCCTGTGTTTCTATCATTTCCCTTTGTGAATATACACTGGAAATGTTCAGAATTCTTCCCGATTCAACGTTATTCCAGACGAATAGTTTCTACCATTGCTACTGCTATATAGTCATCTTCAACAAGCTTGATCTGTTTGCTTACAGTAAATTTTCATTACAACTGAATTTGGGAGGGTGGACAGAAGCTCCCAAAGGCCAAACTCATCCGTGCCTCCTGTGGCTTTTGCCATCATCTCCTTGCCGGCTTGTTCTTGAGGATACTGACAGCTTGGCTTCTCTGGGTAATGTCGTACAAAGGAAATGAGCTCAGTATGTCTTCTACTGAATTCCATCTGTAGCACAGTATTCTAAGGTATTTGTGAATGTAGTTACAGAGCCATTTTGATAAGACAAGGCAGTGTTCCAATAGCTAAGAATGTTTCTTCTAAAAAAAAAAACATTTTTTAAAAATCCACTGAACACCCTGGGAATCCACCCACTAACGGGCAGTCTCCTGCAGTACTCAGGCTGCTTTTCAGGTGTCATAGCCATAATAACAGGTGCTTCCTCTGGGGGAAAAAATATGGCAAGGAGAGAGAAGCAGAAAGCAAACTGTTGGGATATTCTGGGTATAGCTTCCCCTAAGTGAATCACTCGCGTATGCCTGCTTGTGCTGGGGGCCCCTTGGCAGAGGAAATGATTTGTGTGAACGGAGGTGGAGAGACACATTCTGGTGACAAACTTCAGTAGAGCCCATCCGTGGCAAATCCAATGGATTGTTAGCTATTTGTCAAGGCACTCTGCCATAAATACCAAAATGCAAAGTTGAACATAGATTTGATACCTGGTTTTGCTTTTAAATACATGCATAATCTTGCATGAAGATCAAGTAATATTCATTTACAGCAAGAAGTTATGTTGTTTTTTTTTTTTTTTTTTTTTTTTTTTTTTTTTTTTTTTGGTTTTTCGAGACAAGGTTTCTCTGGATAGCCCTGGCTGTCCTGGAACTCACTCTGTAGACCAGGCTGGCCTCGAACTCAGAAATCTGCCTGCCTCTGCCTCCCAAGTGCTGGGATTAAAGGCGTGCACCACCACTGCCCAGCTGGCAAGATAGCTTCTAAAATTATACATAAATATACTTCAAATATAAGCTTATAGAAAATGGAGACTAGGGACTTTTGCAAATATGGTCATTGGATTCAGTTTTTGAGAACTATATGTATCTTAAAGCATTTATTGTACTGTGAACTTTTGTTACTTGAAAGATGAAAGTCTAAACCTGGGCTGGAGAGATGGCTCAGTGGTTAAGAGCACTGTGTGCTTTTCCAAAGGTCCTGAGTTCAATTCCCAGCAACCACATGATGGCTCACAGCCATCTGTAATGGGACCTAATACCCTATTCTGGTGTGTCTGAAGACAGCTACGGTGTACTCACATACATAAAAATTAAATAAATCTTTTTTTTTAAAAGTCTAAACTCATGAAAATGACTTCATTTCCAAATAGACATATAGCAATGCTGGGAACTGGGGAACCCTCAACTCCAATAATGTATAAGACCAACTTTCTTATCGGGTGTAGTTAAACAAGGCTCTCTTGCTAAAAAGTGAGATACTGTTCTCATCTCAATTACAACAAACTCACTGAAGGATAACAGGGAGACATGCACAGGAAGACTGCTAATGGAAAACTTGACTTATTTGAGTGGAAGTCAATGATACTGGGAACATAAGGAAACATAGTTGGAAGCTGATTAACTAGAATAACCCTTCTGTATTTAACAGTGCTGGTTTTTTTAGTTGTTTTGCCAGCTTAGGAAAGGTACTTTTTTCAAAACCTCTCTCTGCCTTAGTTTGTTTATTTCATATTTTTTATGGCAAGGATAATAGGAACTATCCATTAGGGATTACATGCAAAGAAAGCATTTGAGTGACAACTGGCACACAATAAGCACCCAGTGAATGTTCTCTGTTTTCTTCCTTCTCCTCAAATAACATGGCTGTATTTCTAGCATCTGTTTTGTGCACAAGAAGGTCCACAATAATTGTTGAATGGATGAACTAAAGTAACTGAATTGTGAAAGTCATAAAATTTGTCTTTGGAGGGGTTTGTAGCTCAGTGGTAGAGTGTCTGTCTAGTGTGCATGAGTCCCTGAATTTGATCCCCAGGGGATGGGAAGTGGAAGGGGGGGAACACACCTAGAAAATTTGTCCTAGGTTTCAGAGCTTGGGAGGAAAATGGCTTTCAGGCTCACCTTGGAAGGTAAGAGAACCCCCAAAACAAAAATGAGAAAGCTCAAATCTAGCTTAAGAGTCTTTTAATTCTTTAGGTGTTTGAATTAAGATTTTTCTTTAGCTTAGCTGGGGATAGTGGTACACATTTTGTAATCTGAGCACTTGATCAACTAAGGCAGGAGGATTGCCGTAAGTGCAAGGCCATCCTGTGCTAACCAGTGAGGCCTTAGGAGGCAGGGAGGAGATATTCTTAATTTGTGAAGTGGAAATGAAATGATGACTCCAAAGGGATTCCAAGAATTACAGGACATGTGACAGCTCTCAACAAAATATAAAAAGGTGACACCATCAGTTTTTTCACCCGTGAGTTTGTACATCGAATAACAATAAAATTATTCTTTAACACTGGGAGAAAGAACCTTTCGCTAAAACTTTAAGTACTAAAAATATTCAACCCTAGAGGTACCACAGACATAGACTAATTTTTTCCATCTGTGCAGTTTAGGGTAGATTTGGCATACACTCAATACCAGGAAAGAAAGAAACTATGGTTTAGTCTGCTTATAAAGGAGGGAGGGAGAAGGGAGGGGGAAGGGAGGAAGAGAGGGAGAGAAAGAGAGAGAGAGGGAGGCAGAAAAGGAAAATATTTCCTTTTATGAGCATGAATGTTAAAATATAGAGCCATCATCATGTAATTCACTACTGAAGCAAGAACATTCAATCCGTTTCCTCCCCACCTCTGCATCCACTGTTCAGATTCTCTATAGCTAGTTGTTTTCTATATTATGGTTTATATATTATAGTCACTGCCTTCTTACCCAAGGAAAGTAAATATAGATAATTCTTAATCAGTCGCATGTGACTCAGAGGTCAAAAGATCAGTTCTTAATAGGGAACCTCCTTAAAATACTAATATCTAAGGACCTGTGTTTTAGAGCCAGGGGCTATTAAAAACATTATAGTTTTAGATTGGGTTCCACCAAGATGCCTTCACAGAGCCTGGGGTTGAGAAACCGGCTTGAGGAGAAGATAAAGTGGCAGCAAAATCCACAGCAAATGAGCAGATGACTCATTGTCCCTTCTTTGAACTTCAGGAATGGTGAGATGGAGAGGAGAAAAAAGCAGGGGCTCTCTAAAAGATGAGAGTCAGGGAGCTTCAGGAATTACACACTTAAAGGGTGAAAAAATCATCCTCACAGTCAAGTGAAGCCCTTCAAGGGAAGAACATTAGAAAACCGTAATTTGATTATGTTTTAAGAGAAACCATTGTCCTGAAAATGGTTAACTGTATTCTCAGCAACTCCAACAGCTACATTGCTCCTGGGTGAAGTCTAAGCTGACACTGACAAACTGTGCTTTATCTTGAATTAATCCTTAATATTTCCTTACAAGGGATGGGGGTCATTTAAAAATTTCCAAGTAAGCAAGATAATTTCATCCCCCATCCATTTCCTCACATGTCTCTGCTCTAAGCTCTCATCCCAGCTGGCAAACTCCTGGGCACAAAGCCTGCCTCAAGTATTCTTTTTTTCATTAAGAATTTCTCAACTCCCACTCTTTCTTTTTACTCAGATTGTGCTTTGTCCCTGGAGTCATGGCACTTTAAACGTGCCTTTGTTAACTTACTCGCTGTGATGAATTAGATCCTCTCTCCGACCCCTGCAGTCTCCCTCAAGTCACATGTAAGCAGATTATTGTGCAGTTCTTACCACATGATAGGAGCAGGATACAAATTGTTGAGTAGATTATTAAAAGATGACAAACGCATAGATGTTTTTAAAACTATCAATTATGCCAGGAACAGAAATCATATGCTGCACACAAACTTGATTCGGCTTTAGTCTTTCCAGACTATGTAATTTGCTTTTATTTTAAAAGGTAGCTTAGTGGTAGAGTCCTTGTCTAACTAACATGCCTGAGGCCCCAGGTACAATTTCCAGTACAAAAAAGGGAAAAAGTTAAAAAATAAGAATCATGAATGTACTCCTCGAGTTAAAAATGAGAGGATTCATTTGCTATCTAAAATGGGCTTTCCTATATAAAAGAATCATTTAAAAGTAGCTGAGTAGTCTAAAATACCGTCCAGTTGTAATGGAGCATTTGGGTTTGTTTCAGTCAGTGTGCTTGTCTGGTATCACCTCTTCAGAGCACCCAAGTCAGACTTAGCATGTGAAGACCTGAGCTGAATGGGACCAGAAGAATTCTACTGAAGGTTAACCTTGAATTTTAACATTCTGGACTCCAGCATTAAACTCTGTTTCTTTAACTGGAGAATATATAATGTGTTCTGATCTTCATTTTTGTTGTTTTAAAGCCTACCCAAGAATCTACTTTTTATTTTCCAATACAAGACTTAAGAGGACAGGAGAGCAGGAGAGCTGACCCCGCCCCCAGCTGGCTTTGGCACTGGGTGAGCTAGCAGGGCAGTGCTGGAGAGCTCATCCTGGTGCTGGGAGCAGAACTGGTGGGCTGACCAGCTCAGCTACCACCGAGGTCCAGATCCAGGGCTCTGAGTTGGCCCACCCAACATCTACCCCATCTATGAACTGCTCAAGCATGTGCAGGGTCCGGTCCCACAGATCCAAAGCTGCAGGAGCTCCATGACACAGGGCAATAACAGAAGATCTGAGGAGTGTCAGTTGAGCCAGTATTGATGGTGTAGCAGAAGCCAGAGGCCTTGAAACAGACCAATGACTCACTGCAATGAATATTTGCAAGTAAAGAAGTGGGGCACACTGTGACACACTATAGCTTCCACAATGAGCCTTTTTTTCCTTTTGGTGAGGCACTTGCAAGGGTGACAGTGGGTATGAAGGGACACAGGGGATGAGTGGATTGGGGTGCATGATATGACATTCACAAACAAGAAAAAAGAATATAAGAGCAAGCCAGACCTGACTATAGGTCTGTAGTGTTAGCTACTGAGGAGGCTGAGGCAAAGGATTATAAACTTAAGTGCAGCCTGATCTACACAGTGAGTTCCAGGCTTGCCAGGGCCACACAGTGAGACTTAGTCTCAAAGTCAAACACAATGTGACAAGACGGAAAACTCTTTGATAATGTGTGTTGGCTTAAGTAATCACTTCTTTATTTCTATTGTAGGCTTTGGACCTATACTACTCACCTGAAATTTGCTATTTATAGAAAATCCCTAGGGAATGGATAACTTAAAGATGAAGGTTAACTTTACCTGGCTCACATGGTATAACATCTATAATGACTTTAGAAGAATGTAAGTAATTAGCATTTCTAGACAGCATACATTGATAATTTTCTGTCAAACTCATGTCTAACACCATTTTCAATACTAAAGCAGTCATAACCAATAAAGCATATGATAACCAGCAGCCATGGAAACCTGATAGCCTAATCCTAATCCTAATTTTTTTAAAATCCTAATTATATGTAGCCAACCCTCATATTTTGTGTGGCTGATATAGGAGTGGTTATTAATGTGCTTATTCAGGAAAATAGAATCATGCTATCTGGCATCAAGTTATAGAAAAACCCTCCATTTGGAAGGTAGCTGAGTGACATGTGAAATTTCCTATTTGAAGTCAAGAATATACCAGTTGGAGCAGAGAGTTAGGGGAGAGGAAGGAGTAGAAATAGAAGAAAGAACTGGCTTAAGTTGAATTGAAGTAATTAATTTGAAATCGCAAATAAAACAGTCAACATTCCACTGTTATTTTAAATCACTGGCAAATCTTTACTAGCAATGTTAAAATTGACCAATTAAATACTTTAAATAGAAAAAGTTATAAAATACTTCATATACATCATAATTCTTTCATCGAATATACTCTTCTGCTGAAATCTCTAGCATTTCTTCATCTGTGCATTCTTCTGTCTCTGGCAAATTGCCCCAAAGTAGGAAGTTTACACCTGAAAATAAAAGGCCATAAAATTCTTTAGCGTTTATTACTACAGTTCAGAACATGACATATAAAACTTTATATGCCAAGCTTATCATATAAACTCTGGCATCACTAGTGAAGACAGCAGCAGAGAAAGATGTCTTACAAATAAAATTATCTATTATTATCCATCTAAATTTTTTACCTAATCTTTAAGATTTACTTATTCATATATTTTGTGTATATAAGTGCTCCGTCTTCATGCACAGAAGGAATTAGATCCCATTACAGATGGTTGTGAGCCGCCCTGTTGTTGCTGGGACCTCTAGTGCTCTTAACCCCGAGCATCTCCAGTCCCCCATGAACATGTTTAAGACCCTTTTAAGCGCCGGGCGGTGGTGGCGCACGCCTTTAATCCCAGCACTTGGGAGGCAGAGGCAGGCGGATTTCTGAGTTTGAGGCCAACCTGGTCTACAGAGTGAGTTCCAGGACAGCCAGGGCTACACAGAGAAACCCTGACTCAAAAAACCAAAAAAAAAAGACCCTTTTCAGCAAAAGCTTGAACATTAGACTCTTAGAACTCAAAAGGAACTCTGGAGTCCCCATCTGCTCCAACCCTGTCTCCAGCTACTCTATATTGATATTTTAGAAAAAATATTTCAATAATGTTTAGAAAAGAGATTGCACAGGATTCTTTTAGATTAAGTACCTTCTTGTAGGGTTCAAGGGACATTCCTAAATGAGTCATTTCCTTAATATATGGAACAGTAGCTAATATAATATTTCTGATCAAGACAAGATGGGCTTGCTGGTGTAGGCTTTAATCTAAGCTGTTGGGGTAATTGCAAGTTCTAGGACAGCTTGGGCAACTTACTGAGATACTGTCTCAAAAAGTAAGAGGCTTCGGGGGTTGGGGGGGATAGTTGAGTGGTGGAGCCCTTTCCTGGGAAGTGTGAGGTCTGAGGTCCAATCCCCAGTACACTGGTAAGCAGTCAGTTATAATATAGTTTCTTATAGTAAGTGGGCTTTAGATTACAGGCTGTCAAAGTAGAGCTGTAGACTTTAGGACTCGGTTCCCGGGGTCACTATAACAAATGATACTCTAAAGCAGCACTGACAGGATAATCCGTTTCATGTCAACTAGCCCAGCACAGGTACAGGCCAAACATACCGAGGAGAATGAGATGACTTAAAGTTCTAAGTTAGGAGAGATATAAAAACTATCCTGAGACAATCTCAAGCTGTCTAACTGGCAGTGTGAGCAAAAGGAGGACCGACCAACTCAGGGTGTGTACTCTACACTGAGATAGGGGCCAGTGGTGGCATGGAATGGGCCAGGGCTTGCAGATTGGTTTGAATTTAGCTTCTGGCACGATTGGCATTTCCCCCCTGCCCAGATGTAGACTCAGTTATTCTCCATATTTACCATACTGGACACACAGTGACCACACTAATCACTTGCAAGGGGTAGGTTAAAGTCACACAGTCTAACTAGACGGATGGACTATTTCCTCTGTACACCATCAGCATTTTAATACAAGTGTATACAACTGTAGATAACGGAGATTACTGCTTTGTGTTATCTAAAATTTTGTTGTTGTGTTTTGTTTTTTAAGATAGTCTCATGTAGCCTAGGCTAACTTCTAACTCATTATGTAGCTGAGGATGACCTTAGACTCCTGATTTTCTACCTCTACATTCCAAGTGTTGAGATTACAAGCATGTACCAGTATACCTGGCTAAAATTTTTATAGACTGGTATTAGACTTGTATTATACTGTAAGCATTTTTCTAATTTATCTCATCTTATTCCTGAGTGTGATCTGTTTGACATGTGGTGTAGATTTACCTCGTTTACTTTTTAATTCTGTAGAGTACTTCATTGAAAATATGTTTTAATTTAATTAACTGATGTATGGGGGCATATGTGTATATGCTACAGTACAAGTAGAGCACTGGAGGACAGCGTTGAGAGTCTCTTCCCCCACCTTGCTGAGGTGGGGTCTTTCTTGTTTCTACTGCACTGCTCCAGCTATGCTGGAATGTGAACTTCCAGGCAATTCTCTTCTCTCCAACTCTCACTGGGAATGAACTCAGATCAGGCATGTACAGCAAGGTGCTTTTACCTGCTGAGCCATTTCATCTGTCTTAATTTTTAAAAATATGTTGAAAATTCAGCCTGTCATTGCTGGGCCCAATTTGCCTTAGTACCAAAAGACATGTGTAAGGTGTGTACACAGTTGAAGCACTGGGAATAAACAAGTTTATCTTGTTTGACAGAGATATTGTGATCTAATCAGGCAAGAAGTTAGTCCTAATTTGAAGTGACAGAATCTAGAGATATCTATTTTGTTCTTTTCCTTTGTGTCTGAACTGCTTAGTATAAAAACATTTCCTAATACCCATTCCAAGAATAAATGCTTCTGGTAACATGTGCTGAGGGGCTGACTAGATTGCAAAGAATTGTTAGGCCAAAAAATGTAAGTAAAAATTAGAATCCATAAAGGTAAACTGAATGCCTTAGGAGGTAGTCTAGGGAATTTAAGCTGATTTCCCAAGTGTATTTGGGAAAGCTCTGGGTAATTAGATTGATACATGTAGGCTAACCTAAGACATAGACCTTTTAGAGAACTTTCTTTTTTTTTTTTTTTGGTTTTTTGAGACAAGGTTTCTCTGTGTAGTCCTGGCTGTCCTGGAACTCACTCTGTAGACCAGGCTGGCCTCGAACTCAGAAATCTGCCTGCCTCTGCCTCCCAAGTGCTGGGATTAAAAGCGTGCGCCACCAACGCCCGGCTTTAGAGAACTTTCATGCTGAGCTTTCTATAATTCTATGAACTTTTCTATAATGTAACTTGTATATGCATTCCTTTGGTCTATTTATTCAGATGATTCAAGGATACTTCCAAAGCCATTAGAAATCTCCTTTTGACAAGCATCTAGGAAATCTTACTTTAAATCACAGTATTAGAATTACAAAGGACAAGTTTGATTTCTTGGAGGCTGTACTCAGGAACCATGAAGCAGCTTAACACAATTGGTTCAAAGGAGAAAAAAATAAATGAGGAGATTGGATCTGACAGTAGAACCACCTTCCTCTCTCTGTTAGGAGGAAGGAAATCCTGTGATAAATCTGTTTCTCATGGATTAGAGTCAGTGCCAATGAAAGAATGCTGGTCTTTTATGTTAGAAAAATTGACCAATATTCTAAAGAAATCAAAACTGAAAAATCTCCACCCTGTGTTTTAAATTCTATGAAGCAGGAAAAAAATCATATCAAAGTAGAAACTTTCTTTAATGTGTCCCATGGTCAACACAAATATAAAGTGAAAAACCTAAATTAGGAGCCTATGTTTTACTTGGAGGAGTTAGAGGGTCCTTGCTTAAAAATGGCCATCTTAACATATATAGTTTTAAATTAAAAGGATGAAGCAATGGGGTAAAAGCCACTGTTGAATCCCAAGCAATCAAAGAAAAAAAAAATCAGTCCTGAAAACACAAGCATAATTGGAGGGTTTAAAATGATCTCTTGGTCTATCAAAGTAAATTATACACACAGACACAGACAGACAACCACATAGCCACATAACGCCATACATACACACATATACACACACACACATAGACACACATACACACACACAGACAGACACACAGACACAGTACATACACACACACACACACACACATAGACACACACACATAGACACACACACACAGGCA
This sequence comes from Mastomys natalensis, assembly GCA_021653895.1. Lineage (NCBI taxonomy): Eukaryota > Metazoa > Chordata > Mammalia > Rodentia > Muridae > Mastomys > Mastomys natalensis. The sequence continues at coordinate 419,379 of JAJTUV010000649.1, forward strand.
GACAGACAGACAGACAGACGACACACACACATAGACACACATACACACACACAGACAGACACACACACACACACACACAGAGACAGATACACACAGATACACACACACACACACACACACACACACACACACTTACATACTTTGAAAGGAGCATGCTGAGTTCAGTCAGTAAGGTACTTGTCTGGCACACAAAGCCCTGTGTTTAAACTTCAGGATCTCATAAAACCAGGCTTGGGTCAAGCCATCCTTGGTTGCATAGTGAGTTTGAGCTTGGGCTACCTGAAACCCTGCCTAAAAAGACCAAGTAATAACCTTAGTTTGATTGCTGCACAGAACAAGGAGAATTGACTCCTACAGGTTGTCCTCTGATCTCCATATGCATGCATTGTGTATGCACATGTACACATACGTACATATACACACACACATACACACACACACACACACACACACACACACACCACACACTCTAAATGAAATGTAATAAAGATGTTAAAAATAATCGATAATACACTTTCTCTTTTCTTCCTTCTATAGGTGTGTGCAGATTGTATATGTGCTGAGGTCAGAGGAAGACATTGGGTGTCCAGCTGTATTACTCTCTACTTAATGTGTTTGAAACTGTGTTGAAGTTGAAGCTTGCTATTTTGGCTAGGTTTGGTTGTCAGGGAGATCCTGTTCCTGTCTCCCAGTGAAGGGGCTCACAGGTATAGGTACATGGGTGCTGGGGTTCAAACTCAAGTCTTCATCCTATGCAGCTCTCTCTTATCCACTGAGCCACCTCCCTAGCCCCTAGCATATTTTATTACTAAAATAATTTGTGTAACACATTAGAATTAAATATTTCTCTTGACTAGAATTCTACTGAAACTTATTGATATACATGTTAATACATATGTATATATAGTTTAAAATTTATTAATTTTGTTTTATGTGTATGTGTGCTTGTCTACTTGTCTGTATGTGCACCACAAGCATGGAGGTGCTTGTGGAAGTAGGAAGAGGGCACTGCATCTCCCGGAACTGGGATTACAGACAGTTGTAAGCTGCCTAAAGTGGATGCTGAGAACCAATCCCTGGTCCTCAGTAAGGACCTTAACTACTGAGCCATCCCTTCAGCACTGGAAATGTATTTATCTCAAAGAATTTCTGAACAGAGGCTACTCAAGTTTTCTTCCTATTCCTCACTGCCATGACCCTTTCCTCCTCTCTTCACACACGTTTGCATGCACACACACCCCTGACTATCCACGTAGTGTCTTCAAAAGCTATCTGTAAACGGAATGTGTATTAACATACTATCTCACAGAAATAAAATGTTGCTTTAAAAAGACAGCTTGGCCGGGCAGTGGTGGTGCACGCCTTTAATCCCAGCACTCGGGAGGTCTACAGAGTGAGTTCCAGGACAGCCGGGGCTACACAGAGAAACCCTGTCTCAAAAATCAAAATAAATAAATAAATAAATAAATAAATAAATAAATAAATAAAATAAAATAAAATATAAAAAGACAGCTTGTGGTGGTTCATACCTAGAATCACTTTGGAGGCTGAGGTAGGAGACCTGATCATTAGAAGCCAGCCTGGGCTACTTGGTGTGACTGTCAAAAAAATGCAAACCAAAAGGACAACAACAAAACCCAAGAAATTTAGATAATCTGAAGCCTTCCCTCAATTCAATGATAAGTGATGACAAGTTTTGGCTGATAGTTTTCATAACTAAATGACGTGTGGAGGGAAGGAATCAGTGACTCACTCTTGCTAATCCAATCTAGCTGTGAAGGTTGCTGGGGGTTCCCCTCAGATACTGACAGAGAAACATTACAAGGAAATGTATGAATCAGTTGTTTCTTACCAGTGGAGTCTAGTCTGTTTATACCATAAACAGCTTGGCTGTGGAACATCCAGAAGTGTCCATTGTTGCAAGAAAGAAGGCAGGAACTACATGGAACAATCACATGGTAGCCTACAATGTTCCCACTTTAAAAAAAAAAAAAAGTATCTGTTAGCAGATGGTGCCGGTAGTAGGTAACACCTGGACCACAGAAACAATTGTCTGCAAAGGTAACCAGACCATCTAAGTTTCACGCCTCTCCTTAAATGGACCACAGTACCCACAGGTCTGTGGGTGAAACAGTACTAAGATATTTCTGCATTTCTTCGTTCACATTATTCTCACTCTCATTGAAGGCTAGTTTGGGGATGTGATTTTTTTCTAGAGAGTACTCAAAACTAATGTGCTATACAAAGAATATATATTAAATGAACTCGGATCTACAGGTTAAAGGATTTTTGCTAGCCTTGGGACTATAACAAGGTGATTTTTTTTTTTTTTACATGTCTAAGCTTTTAAAAAATGTTTCAACAAAGCAGAGAGGTAGGTGAGGACATGAGTCTACTAAACTAAACATAAGATGGGCAACTCTCATTGGTTGCAGTGATTTTGGAGGAATTGAGAAGGGAAGCAAATCTCCAGCCCCTGGAGAAAGTTGAAAATGGTTTTACTGTCTTTCTCATTCTCACAGCTGGTTTTCGCAAACCTCATGCTAACTATAGGGAACATACAGAGAATGGCTTGTTTCCCCATGAATTGCACCATGAATTGTTTATACCCTGATGGTGAAAATTCTTACTATAGCTCAGTACCCTGTGAGATTTGGGCAACAATTACTTTCACAAGACCTTACAAAGAACACTATAAACTAAAACCAGTCTGTCTTTCAATCACTACACACTGAGCAGTCAAGTAAGTGAAAACCAAAGTTATTCTTGGACAAGAACTAACAGATATTTGTAAGGCTATGCTGCAAGAATATATAGACTCAGTTACCACCTACATTTGTACATTTGTCTATCCACTCACTCATGTAACTGATATTGTTGAATATCTACTATATGCTGGGTGCTGTTAAATCTATCAATGAACAAAACCAAGCCCTTGTTTTTATGGCACAGCCATTTCAGTGGTGTTATATTGGATCATTCTGCTCCCTTGCCAACCCTTTCAAAGGCTTTCCACTGGCCAAACAGTTTAAGATATTCAAAGAACATGTTCAATTTCTTCCTGTCATGGGTCTTTGGGTATGTTATTCCCTCTGCCAAGTACATTCTTCTTATACTTAGGACTCAACTCCAGTGTTTGCATCTTTATGGACTATCTTTCATCATAATGATGTCTAAAATTACTCTTACTTGCTTTCTCAATTTCTGATATTTTCTATCATAGATTGTTATTTTCTCTGTAATATTCTCATTACAGTAAATACCTTATTTATCTTAGTATCAGACTGGAATGATGTTTCCACTAGAATATTATGTCCAGAGGTCAATAACTTTATCTTATGGATATCCTGGGTTTCCAGTCATGACAGCTGTAACTGGCACATAGTAGGTCCTCAATACAAGCATAGCTTGAATTGGTAAGGTCAAACAGTCACTAAAACATTAACAGACTGCTGACTTGTAACTCTCAAAGTCTCTGTAATGGATAGCACAACTTCATCTTTCAGAGATACTAGTAATAGATCTCATCTACCATTCACTTATACTTCATGCAGATTTTAACATTCAGCCGTTCATTTCCAGGTCACAACTTCATAGGCTAAATGCAGATCACTTCTTAATTCCTATCTTTATAAAACTAAATAGTCAGACAGAATTAAAGAGTTGGCCATGGTGGCACACACATGTAACCCTAGTAGTTGGAAGTGGAAGCAGGATGAGTGTGAATTGAAAGCCAATGTTAACTCTATAGAAAGTTCAGACCAGGTTTAGCTTCATAGGATAGCAATGTCTCAAAAAAGTTAGGAAGGGAGGGATGGAGGGAGGCAGTGAAGTGGGGAATGTGAGGGAGGGAGGGAGAAGAGAGTTGGGAAGGACGGTGGTTGGTGCACACAATCCCAGCACTCAGGTGGCTGAGGCAAAAGAATTGCCATAAATTAGAGGCTCTCTTGGGCTATATAGTGAGTTCAAGATCAGCCTGAGTTAGAGTCCCAAAAAGAAAAGAAATTTTTAGCTGGGCATTGTGTCATATGCCTTAATCCCAGCACTCCAGAGGCAGAGATAGGCAGATCTCTATGAGTATGAGGCCAGCCTGGTCTACAAATCAAGCTCTAGGACAGCCAGGGCTACATAGAGAAACCTTGTCTCAAAAAACCAAAACCAACCAAACAAAATTTCTGGCTCTACAAGTTTCCTAACTTTAGAGGTTTAAAGATTTTACTCAAGATCATGCAGAAAACAAGGATAAGGCAGGGCTCAGATCGGTTTACATGTGGGGTCAGGTGGTATGATTATGTGTATGTATGTAAAAACCACAAGTCAATCTGGGTTTAGTTTTTCAGGCGTCTTCCACTTTTTTTTGAGAAGGGTCTCTCATTAAAGTCTGAGGCCTGTCAGTCAGACTAGGCTGGCTGTGGAGGGAACTCCTCGGATCCTCCTGTCTCCAGATCCCTAGAGCTGGGACTGCAAGTGTGTGCTACCACATCCAGGTCAAATTCAGAGCCTCACATTTCCACAGCGAGCACATTACCAGCCAAGCCATCTCCCTTGCTCTCCGAGTTTTATGAGTATAAATCCCATTGATTTAATTTATTAATTGATTTATTCTCTTAGATTACATAGGTTCATTGGGGAGCAGATATTTGCAAATATACTTTGAAAAACTACAAATCCTATTTGTAAAGTATCACAAAGACTCTTTTAAAACAATAGTTCTAGGACTGGCAAGATAGCCCAATGGGTAAAAGGCTCTTCCTTCTAAGCCAGAGGACCCAATCCCTGGGTCCCTAAAGTAGAATGAAAGAACAAATTTTCACAAGTTGTTCTCTGACCTCCACATGTGTCATGGCACACATATGTTACACACACACACATTCCCTTGCACATAAATAGATAAATGTAATTAAAAAATAGTTCTACAAAACACATGTTCTTTTAATGGCTCAATGTCTGAGTTATATCAATGCTGATGCCTACAGAATCTTTCTGTGGGTTTTTATGTCAATATCTACCTTTCAAGCTCAGGTTATCTACAACAGTGCCACAAATTACCATTTTAAACATGCGATATCCTTCAGTTTACATTTGCAGATTCCTGTGAAATAGCATCTTCCAATGAAATCCACTGTGCTGGAGGATAAAAAAAAGTTTACAGTCAAATATACCAATGCTTTTAATTCTAAAATAAGATAAAAATTTGCCACATGTCCTCTCTAAAAATGTGTGTGTGTGTATGTGTGTATCTATGTATGTATGTATGGCAGTAGGGATAGAACTCAGGACCTTATAAATGCTAGGTAAACATGCTACCTACCATTGAGCTATATTCCAAGAGTTCCATCTTTCTTTTAAATATGTACAGTTTAAAAGTATTAAATATGGTCACATTGTTGTTGGATGACTTTCCAGGCCATTTTTATATTGCAAAACTGAAACTCTATACTTAATGTATAACAACTCCCAATTTCCCTTCCTCACTTCCTAGCTATTGTCCTTCAGATCCTTCATATAAGCAGAGTCATACAGTATTTATTGTTTACCTACTGGTTTGTTCCATTTAAAATAATGTACTCAAGGTTCATCCCATTACAGCATGTGACAAGATTTCTTTCCTTAAAGGCAACCTTCTGGGTACTCACTTACTAGATGAGTCAATGGAAAGTTAGATTATTTCTATCTCTTAGATTGTGGATGCTGCTGCTATAAATACAAGATGCTGATCTGAACTCTTTGGATGTATACCTACAAGTGGAATTATATGGCTCATATGGTAATTCTGTATTTAATGAAGACTCACCACATTGTTTCTCTATAGCAGCTTTACCATTTCACATTTCTGCAGCATGCCATGGCCCTCATTTTTCCACGGTACCCCAATGACACTTTTAGTTGTGATTTGACACAGATTTCATAAATCAGAGTTGAACTAGACTCTCAAATATAACCATAGGTCATTTTTGTAAGAGTTGGGTAATATTTGTGCTTACTATAAATATTTGGCAGATTTACTCCTCTTGTAGAGGATTGCAGGTCACTTCCCAGCACCCATATCGTGAAGCCCACAACTGCCAAATCCAGAGGACTTGACACCTCTAGCTTCGAGAGTGCCCATGCATATATCCACCCCTCCTCAAACATACACATAGTGACAAAATAATAAGATAAATCTTAAAACCAATGCATTCACTGATCCACACCCATCTTGGCACATAAACCCACTGTGATTATAACTCCAACAGAGAAAAACAAGCAATAAAAAAAAAAAAAAAAAAACCCTGATTCTATGCTAGACTCCAACATGTAACAACTCAACCTGAGACTTCCTTTATAACCACAGCTGTTGTAAAGATAGAATATTTCAAATTTTTGTGTGAGCATATCTAACGAAAACAACACATTGGATCATAGAACCTTTGGGACATTTGGTTCTACGATTTTATCATCTAGGCCTCTCTTTTTCACCATACAAGTGCACATATACAAACAAAATAGCACCTCATTTATCTCTGTAATAAATGATGACTACACTTAAGCAAATTCACAAAAGAGGCTATATATATAGCTTTACTTCCCTATATTTTAAAATGTACAAATTTACTGTCTTTATTTATCGTGAATTTCACTTTAAATGAATCATTACACACTTCTTTCCAAGTGACTGTTAAAGACTTACTTCAGTGAGGAAGGGTGTTTGGACGAGGCATTGAGCCTTAAGAGTAAACAAGGGATGCACAGACACATGACTCTTAAGTGCCTGGAAGCGTGACCTCAGTACTGACCGCGTTGGGTAAACCACAGACTTTGTCCAGACAGTCTGCCCACTTAGATAAACTCCAAGGGAATCATCAGACTGATGGGAGTGGCTGGAACACCAAATGATAACTTTGATTCCCAGGGACCATGCCATCCACTGTCCACTTAAAAGGCCACCCGTAAGACTTACTTGGTAGGAGGATGTCTGTAGAGTAAAGGTCTATGTCAGTATCAGCCAGCAAAACAGCCTTCATTCCCCTAGAGCTGAGAACTTGTTTACAGAATTTGCAACACAGGATGGACACGCATCGGTCCTTGAAAGTACAGTTGTTGGTAGACATAGCGTCCCACGTAGAAAGAAGTGCAGAATTTTGAAAGGGGAAACTTTGATTTCCTCAGCCTAACAGTCAAGACGGAAGGCCTTGAGTTCTCTAAGCTCTAAAACTGGGAAGAGAGTCCTATTTTCCTGGTGGAAATAAAATTAGTATTTATTGGGTAGGAATAGCAAATTTTACTTCCTTTCGACTTGGGGAGGGAAAGGAAATGGAGTTCAAGGTGGGGAGAGACAAGTGGACTTGAAGAGAAACTTCACAACAGGTTTTACTTTCTCTGGTCTTCAAGAATCTTCTGCTCCTCGGCTCCGACCTCGGCCTGGAATTGGGCGATTTCCCAGGTCCCAGCGGGCTCTACCCTTTAAAGCCTCGCCTCTCTGACCACTCCCAGCGCGAGCCCCGCCTGCAGGGCGCTCCAATTCCTGCTCTGCTCCACGCGGCTTCTTCGTAGGATCCAACGCCCCCCGTCCCTTCCACCCCGGCTCTGGACCCTTCCAGCGCCCTCTTCTCTGAGCTCGGCCGCGGGCCCCCTTCCTTGCACCACGGCTCTCGGCGTCCTCTGCCCCACCTAGCTCTCGCACTTGCCGCCCGTAACCCTGAAGGTCTCTCCCACAGCGGTCCCTCCAAAGTGAGCAGCGATGTTGCGAGGTGGAGAGGAGAAGCGGCGGAATAGGCGCAGTCCGCGTTGGAGTCACCGAACACGCCGGGTTTTGCTCTTTCTTCCGCTTTCTCTGCTTTTTCTAACCCGCTGTCAGTTTGAATTGCCTGCGCCGAGCAGGGATTGGGAGGACTAGAATTCGCCCCAGTCCCACATTGGAAGGCCAAGGGCCTTCTCCTGACGTGAGCTCAGAGGCCACGCCCCAGTAACGGTGCCGTTGTCAGATCGGCTCTCTGATTGGTTAAGCTTAGCTCGGCCTCTAAGATCATTGGCCAGCATCTGGTCGGATTAAACCCTCCTTCTCCCTGTGAACTTGGAAGACACACCCCGAGTTTCTTATTGGTAGATACGCTACTGTCCAGGCCTGTCTCTACTGCTTATTGGCTGAACTTCCCCCTCCCTTTCCCTGTCCGATTGGTCCCGTCTTCTCTTGCGAGTTTGTGTTTGGTTGTCGCTTCCATTTTATCCCGCCCATCAGTTCTACTTTAGGCTTCTACAGGCCGTGGAGGAGCTCACTCTAGGACTGAGCCTAGGCAGCTTGTGTTCGCCACACCTCTAAGTTTCGTCAGCCCCGCCTCTACTCCGGGCGTCCATGGATCAGTTATTTCTATTGGCTAGAGGCCCCATCAGTCGATAGAAGGCGGGCGGTGATTGGCAAAGGGGTGGGTTCTGCTTCCCGGCGGGGTCTTGTGGAGTTGGCGGAGTCTCCTTAGGGAACTGGGGGGCCGAACTGCGTAGAAGAGGGTGGCGGGGAGGAGAGCGCTAAGTGGGAAGCGGAACCTTGGGCCTGGGACCGGTCGCGGCAGAGCCAGGTAAAGGCTCCTTCTCCCCTTCCCTCCCCGTATGCACGGCTGCTGCTCTGACTGAACAAACCGGGACTGGGCGGGTGGACGCGTTGCGGATGCTGCTGCTCTCGGCGCCGCCTTAGTGGTGCCGCCGCCCGCGGTCCTCACACCGCCCTCCTCGGCCCTCCAAATCCCCCAGTGCAGCCCATAATACTTCTCAGGACTGCTCGTCTCTCCGCCCATCCCTGCACTGCCGAGGACTGTCCTCACGCGGCGACACCGCCCTCCCGCAGCCCCTTTGCACACGGCTGGCCAGGTCCACCTAGGGGCCTCGCCGTAACGGTCCGCTGGCCTTGTCCCTGGTCTCCCAGCCTTGGCTGCCAGCCCAGGACCCGGAAAGATGGGGTGTTCCTCACGGCTTGCAGGGCGCCTTCTCGGTCCAGCCCTCCAGTCTGTCTCCCAGGCTCTCCACCCACTCTGATACCCAAACCTCATGCGGGTCCCTAAAGTTGCCAACATCCTGCACTTCACGTTGCAGTCCACCGCGGTTTCTCCCACTGCCTCGCCCCCAAAGCCGTCCTCTCGGCGCCCTCTCTGGTCGTCCAAGCTTGGGCGGCTCGAGCTGGCCCGGGCTCTCTCCCGCCTCAGGACCCCACCTCACGCCCGCCTCCCGCTTCCTGTCCTCCCGCACCGCGCGGCCTCTGTTCGCTCTTCCTGCGCGCGGCCCTTCCTCCAGCCGCCGGAGTAGGCGACACTGCCTGGAGCCGCCTGTGCGCCGGCGGGGACAGGGCGGCCTAGGAGGCAGGGGCCCGCCGCAGCATTGGAGCTCTTCCCTCAGCCTCCCTGCCGCCGCCTCTCGCGCCTCCTGGAGCGACTATCACTGATGCCTCCCACCCGACTGGGATTGGGTGCGGTATTTGTGATCCCTGGGCTTCGGGGACAAAAAATACTGGGGGTGCCATTTAGAGTTACCCTCATACCTGGCTTGGGGGAGGCGACCGCCGCCTGCCACCTCCCATCTCCGGTTTTCCCGGTTTAGACCCTCGCCTCTAGCTCGTTTCCTGCTTCTGCGGACCACATTGTTTTCCTGGATGTCCCGTGCGGAGCGGGCCCTTCCTGCAGCGTTCCCCCTTTACCCCCCGTTTTGCTGCCAGGAGAAGCTAGTTACCAAAAACAAAACAACTGGAGGGGGGTGGCAGGGAAGAAAGTTGTGCCCGTCTGTTTGTCCCCCTGGTATGATCCTGTAGATGTCCGGAGGTGTCCCACCGAGGTCAGGGCCGCGTCGCGGGCTAGGCGGAGGACCCCTCTTGACTAGCTGGCTGGGAAAGTGCCGAGGTGCCGCAGTCCCCACCCGCAGCTCTGCTTTCCCGCCGCAGTCTCCGCCCGGAGCACGCGCTGCCGGCTGCTCCAAAGTGTTCTCTTTCTGCCTTAAAACAAAATCTGGAGGGAGCCTTTTTCCTCCTTACATTGCCACGCCGGGTCTTCGGGCCGAGCGGTCGTTGTTAGGCCAAGATGAATGGGCCAAAGCTGGACTTGGAGTGTCATCCCCGACCCCACCCCTGTTGCGATTAGGATCTGCCCTCGGACTGATCGCCCCCTCCCCTCTTTTCTTACATTTACAGGCTAGTGAACCGGAGCAAAGGACTTCAGATCCACTCTGCGCTGCAGCAGCACCCTTTTGGGATTTGATTTGCAGCATCTTTGAGCTGGTACCACCAAAAAATAATAATAATAATAATAATTCCCACGAAGAACGCCTAGCCCTCCCCTGGTACCCCAAGACAAACCCACTCCCTCCTAGGGACACAGCTGGGCGCGTCCACACCCCCGCATCCCCTACACCATGTTGTGCGGAAGGACTTCCACTCCCCGCCGCCTGTGTCGTTGATGTCAGACCCCAGGCCAGCCTCCGGGCGCTGCAGTTCTCCTGGTTAAGTGCTGCGGCTGTGGTTAGGGCTTTAGTACATAAGCCAGCCGCCGCCCCCCGCTTCCCCACCCTCGGCCTCAGCGCCCACAGTCTGCATGTGTGTGCGGTAGCCGGCTGCCCATCCCGCCGCTCGTGTTCTCCTGGAGCTCTGGATACCACCGCGGGGCATTTCTCTGCCCGTGGAAGAAGTGGCCTTGGAGGAATTGATATCAGTGGTTGGATTTTTCTTGTGGATCTATCAATTCACAATTCGGATTTGGAAGAAAGAAGGAAAACATGACGTCTCCAGCCAAATTCAAAAAGGATAAGGAGATCATCGCAGAGTACGATACTCAGGTCAAAGGTAAGGATTTTGAAAATTAGCATGAAGCATATGTTCTGCAGACTGGTGAAGCATGCGTTTCCACCCTAATTTTCAGGGCGTTTGTTTCTTGGGTGGAGCAGGTGGCAAGTTGACCCCAGAGATGGTTTCATAGGTGGCTCAGAGCCTTGGAATGATCAGCAGTGTCAGGGGCCACAGTCACTAGTAGTGGGCTTTAGGAATATCTTTGTGGGGTTGGCCATTAATTTGGCAGTTCTTTCCCAAAGGCTGGGCAGGGTGGGGGAGGGGCAGGAGGTTCTCGGAGAGAGAGAGAAAAAAAAGCTGCAATTTGCCTTTGGGTGTCTTGAGTCAAGCTTCCTTGAAGGACAGCTGAAATCTGACAGGTGTTTGGACATTTATTTCAAAGGTTGTAGAGAAGTCCAGATGGAAAGGCTACCTTGAGAAGGGTATACCATTTAGAGAGACCTGGGAGAGGTGGGTTTTTCTGGTGTACTGTATTAAAGCTTGAGATTTGCCAAGACATTGGATTCAGGAAGTCCCTAGCCATATTGGGTGTACCTAGTACTTGCCTGGCCCATGGTCACCCTGCATACAATTGAAGATCACAGACCAGAAAGAATAAGGCCATCCAAACTGGTTTCCACCCTCATCTAAACCTTAGCAGAGTTAGGCTGTTAGGGTTTCAGCGTGGTGCTGAAACTGGAAAATGGGAAGACATAATTGTTTAACCCTTCTCTGCTGTCACCCTCTGCTCCAGAATACATGCTTTTTTAAAGGTCCATTTCCTTTCAGCAAAAATGTGAAGGGGTAAGGCAGAATGTAACCTGGGGATACCAAGTGTTGTCTCCTCCTCTAGTCCACTGCTTAAATTGGCTTCTCAAATCAAAACCTATACCCACATAGCTTTTCCTTCTCGAGCATTTCCCTTAAGAGGTGTCATGCCTGTGAAGGAGCCCTAGCCTGTGTTTGTGCAAGGCACTGCCCCTTTCTGACCAGTTAGTGGGAAGAGCCATGTGGCTCCAGTTCATTGAGACCTTAGCTGGGAAGTGGGAGAGGTGGGTGGCCTTGAATGTTACACCACATGGTTGGAGCTCTGGGATTTTCCTTTGTTTCAGAGTAGAGAGGGAGGGGCCCCTACTCCATTCCTTGCACCAATGCAAGGAGACCTTTTCCTATCTTAGAGGACTTGGGAAAGGCCATGTCTCCCCTCTGATGATTGCCTTGGATGAGGATTAGAGATAGAGTGTGAAATCTCTTTAATCTCTTGGAAGGTTGAAAGGCAATTTGAAGTCATCATTGTGTCTTCAGGATTTTTTTAAAAAAATATATACTATCAGTTTGGTCCTAAGGGACCTTCAATCCACTTGACTGCAAATATTGGTCAGTTTTATTACAAGGACGGGTAGTTGAATGATGAGAGCTTCAGTTGGATTGGAATTGAGAGAGGTGTGGTTTGGAGTTATAACTGAGATCTCGGCCTCTTGTCATTATTCATCATCCCAGACTGTTTTTGTAAACAAAGGCCACTGGCCTCTGTGTCCTGTCCAGATGCAGCACTTTCTGCTCTTGTAATGCACTCCCTATGGTTTTAGCCAGATATAGCATTAAAAACAAACACATCATATTCTTAACTGTTGTCATAGGGAGTGTTAATAACTTTGACTTTCTCAGGTGGTTCTCCATAAGCACACATTTGACTGAGATGAAAAGTGATTTTTATATGTTGTTGATTTTTTTTTGAAGGTTCAGGGCTAACAGGTATCAGAATTTGCTGCTTTTTAAAAATTGGTAACAGGTCTCATGAATGTCTCAAAAATTAAATACTTTGTATATTTACAAATATTGCTAATTGAGATGATGTAATGCAGTTAGCTGTTTGAAGTTTCTCTTCAACCCTGCCACAGGCTAGAGATCATTTCTTTTGTTTTGTTTCAATATTTTTCTACTGACTTTATTCAGGAGTGTAGAATTTGGTAGGTGACTGACCCTGAGTTCTCGATCAAGGAGGTACCGATGAGTGCTTTTGGAACTGATTTGGTTAGTCTCTCAGTTTACAGCTGAGGAGCATGTAGAGAACTGAGAGGTTTGTTCAAGGTCACACAGCTAGGTGGTAGCAGATCTGAAGATAGGAGTAGTTCTTCAGACTTCTGTATCTACACATTTAAAATCTCATCTGATCATGGTGAGAACAATTCTTGAGGCAAACGTGCATGATTTATAACAGTGATATATAGCAGTGGTGTGCTAACAGTTTACTTTGGTGTTCATCATGCTCCATTGCATCCCAATGAGTGGTCTGTGTAATTGTCACATCTCTCCAGGAAGTATTGTCATCTGAGGAAACTGAGGCTATGAGAGGGTAAAAACCCTTTCAAGGTCACACAGTCAAAGGTGGTACCTTCCTTGTTTTATTTAACTATTCATTGAGTGCTTAGTATGTGTTCTAGGCCTTTCTATATCAGTCATGAAGACAGAATGCCAGACCCTTATGTAGCTTAAATTTCTAGAACCATAGTCATGGTGGAAGACTATATAATTTGAATTCAGAGGACCTTCAGTTGCATTGGCTCTGTGGCTTACTACCTCACCTTCAATTAGAATTAAGAGTTCTAGCTTTTCAAAAATTGTGTTTTGTTTGTTTGTTTTGCTTTTTAGAGACAGGTTCTCAATGTGTAGGCCATGGTAGCCCAGAATTCACTCTAACTCAGGTTGACCTTTAATTTATGACAGTCTTCCTGAGTCAGCCTTGTGACTCTGGGAATACGGGTATGAGCTCCTACCCTCTACAAGTAGAGTTTCCGAGTTTTATACATTCTGTGGAAGTAACTCATGGTGCTGCCAGAGTTACTTCTCTTATAGATACCAAGATTTTTTTTTTTTTTTAAATGTTATACAGCCATCAATTTGGTGTGGCAGTTAAAAGTAAAGGTGTTGGAGGCAGTGAATCCAGGTTTAAACCTTTGTTCTACTATGTTACATGTCTTGTCTGAGTTTCAGTTTCTTAATTGGAAAATTGGCAAAATAGTGTGCATTTCCTATTCCTGTGAGGAATAAAGGAGTTATCTAGTCTGCAGATTTCTTGTAGCTCAGTATCTGGCACCTGTGAGTACTCAATGACTGTATAGTCTACTACTTGCCAATTAGTCAGGCTGCCTTGAGGGCTCACCCTCTAATCACCAGCTGTTAAATGATAGGAAACCAGAGTCAGAATGAAACAGTTCTAGGGGAAGTTTGTTGAGGAGTAACCAATATGTCATGTGCCTGTCATTTAAATCCTTTGGCCAGTCATGGTGGCTCATGTCTGTAATCTTGGCACTTGAGAGGCTGAGGCAGGAGAACTACTGAAAATTTGAGGCCAACCTGGAGTAAAATGAGGTCCTGTTTCAGCAACAAAACAAACCACAACAAAACAAAACAAACCTATCACCACTAAAAATACTCTTTGAACATTAATTTCCTTTTGTGCATGAATAGGTAAACTGTCTGAAAATATTGTATGTATGTCTGCTTTTTTAGTCAGAATTGTTTGAGTCAAGTAGACTTTCAGTAGACTTTGGACTCTCTTCTATTATTTTGTTCTCTCCTGTTATTATTCCTTAAAAGCACCTACTTACATGTGCTCTGAGGTTTCAGCAGCAGTCGTACCTCAGTGTGGTTTTAAGGGGCAGGAGCAATGCTCCCTTAGCCAGCCTGATATGTGGCTTTGTAAAAACCACCATTGTTTTTGTGGGTGTTTGGATTCCTTTGAAAAGTTCATTTCTTTCAGTGTCCAACCCAAAAGCACTAATATTCTTAGTCTTCTTGCATAGTTTTTTATTATTATTCTTTTATAAAGTGCATTTATATACAGGAAATTCTGGAAATTCTTGAAAGCCTTAATGAGATTCATGATTAGAAACTGGTACATTTGACCTCTAGCCTGTTAGTATCTTTGCTGGTACTTAGGCATTGGATAGTGAAGAGTTCGACATAGAATAGAGATGATTGTTTGGGGGGAGGAGAATTCATATTACTGCCCACAATACCTCTAGGTTCTTTCTTTTTTTTTTTTTTTTTTTTTTTTTTCTAGGTTCTTTCTTAATTAGGTGTTAAGGGTTCTCTTCCCCTCCCCCTCCATTACTTCAACTTTGTACACCACAGAGCTAAAAAGTAAAATTATTAACATTTTTATGGTTTGAGGTGGGTCTTTTGTTGTCTTTCTTTCTTTCTTTCTTTCTTTCTTTCTTTTCTTTCTTTCTTTCCTTCCTTCTTTCTTTCTTTCTTTTTTTTTTTTTTGAGACAGGTTGTCTCTATGAAGTTCTGGAACTCTATAGAGAACAGGATGGCCTCAAACTCAGAGATCTGCTTAGACTGGGTCTTACTATATATAACCCAGGTTGGACAAACTCAGAGATTCTCCTACCTTAGCCTCCCAAATGTTGGGGTTACAGTGTATATACTATTATAGTCAGAGAGAAATGAACTTTTTATAATTTGCCCCTGGAGCATTTTGATAGGAAAAGAACAAATCAATTTCCTGAAACAGTTTAACTCTTTTGGTACCCTTTGGGAGCTGGTGATGAGATTTCAACTCTAGCCATATTGTGTGTGCACTCATGCTTGGGAATGCCAATTGGGGGTATTAAACAGGCTTGTTCTCTGGGAGGGCTGAGAAGTTCCTAGCTTATGCCAACAAAGGTCTTTTCCCTGAAGTGTCTTTCCGCCCAACCTCCACCCCTACTCCCAAGGAACTTTAAATATAATCAGTTTGTGAAAAGCTGCAGTAAAACATCTCTTTGGAATCCTCGAGCAGCTGCTCTCATCTCCTGGGAGATGACTGAATGCTCTTCCTCATTAGGACATAGAGAGTCAGCATAATGTGGACTCTAAAAGAAAATGAAACTCTTTGGGTAAATTCAGGCACCAGAGTTGCAGGGCAGTGAAGGAATGCAAGGAGCTAGGCCATACCAGGTGACTATCAAAACAGCATCGAATGGGAGCTGCTTAGGAATACTCCTTACCTTTGCCACAGCAGGCACTCATCACTAGGAAGGATAGACAGACATTTCCTTGGGAGAAGCCCTTTGGGATCTCATTGATTTATACACTCAGGCTGAAAGCCAAAGATAACCTTGTGAAGTTTATAGAATATGACCTGGCTTGGTATATTTTCAGCATCAGCTAGCTCCCAGATGCTGACTTTTCAAATCCTACTGTATGCCCAGTGTGGTCCCCGCAGAGCTCACCTTTTGCAGTAAAGCCTTTCTTTAGGGAGTCATGTCTACCCCACATCCTAGACTTCTGATGGCTACATTAGGAAAATACTGCATCATGCTAAAAGGAAAAAGAGTCGGTGTATGATTTCTAGTAATAGACTTCAAGAGAACAGTTAGCTTCAGTGAGGAATCTCAGAAAGTTACTTTTGAAGAAACTTAGTTTGAAATAATTACGGAGAGCTTTAAAAATGATAGACAAATACTTTTGATGATAATGTGTAGAAACTCTGATTTCTTTTTTTTTAAACTGTGGTTGCACATAAGTTTTTATATTAAGCATTCTTAAGTATACTGTTCAGCGTCATTAACGATATTGACACTGTTTTACAACCATTATCAATCATCTATCCATACAACTCTTTTCATTTTTGCAGACTAGAAGCTCTGTACCCACCAAATAGTAACCTTTCACTCTCCATCGCTTGCTCCAGGCACCCACCCCTCTATTTTCTGTCTCCAACTCTAGGCACCTCATATAAGTGGAATCATACTGCACTTATCCATTTGTGACTGACTTATTTTGCTTAGTGTATTGTCCTTAAGGAATGATACTCCACTGGTGACTTTATATGTCACATTTTGTTTTTCAGTGATTTGTTGATGGGCACTTGGTTGCTTCTACTCTTTACTTATTGGAATAATGCTGCTATGAACCTAGGTGTTTTCTTATTCTATTATTTAAATTTAACATTTTTATTTTTGTATATATGAGTGTTTTGTACGCATGTGTGTCTTTGTGCCACATGTGTGCCTGGTACCTGCAGTAGCAAGAAGTGGGTGTTGGATCTCCTGGAACTGTAGTTATAGAAGGTTGTGAGCCATCATGTAGGTACTGGGTATCAAACCCAAGCTCTCTGGAAAAGGAGCTGAGCCATCTCTCTAGCACCTAAGATTCCCTTTCTTAAAACATGTTCTATACCAATATTTTATAAGCCTGCACATCCATATTATTATAATCACTATCTCAATAACTTTTAGCATTAAAGTTTTAATATATACATTTATATTTTTTATATTATGAATATGTAGCTATGTTCTTAATATGAGCATTGTATTTTATTAATAGTAAAAATTTTATACTTTTTAGTAATTTATATTAATTAATACATTTTCTATGTTTTAAACAATTTGCTGGATTGTTTTGTTTGTTTAGATCTTTTAAGATAGCCCTAGCTGATCTTGAACTTTCTGTGTATAGAAGGCTAGCCCCAGACTTGCAGTGATCTTCCTACCTCTTTCTTCTGAGTGCTGGGATTACAAGTATATGTCACCATTGCTAGCTTGTTTTTGTTTTTAAGTTTTAAAAGACATTTAATAAGCTGTACATATTTAAAGCATACAATTTAGGGCTGAGGATGTAGTTTAGTTGCAGAATAGACAGAATACTTGCCTCATATGTATTAAAACTGTGGGTTTGATCCTTAGCGCCCCTGAATTTGCTCTCCAAGGCTACATTAACCTGGCATGATAGTGTGCAGGCCTGTAATCCTAGTACTCTGGGAGGTAGAGGCAAGAGGATCCGGAAGCTCAAGATCAGCCTTGGCTGCATAGCCAGTTTGAGGCCAGCTTAAGCAACAAGAAACTCTTGTCATTAAAAAAATTTAAAAAGTATGTAATTTATATATCTGTGAAACTATTAGTGCTGATAGTGAATATAACCAAATGTTAGTTAGTATAATATGCCCTTATGTTTTTTCATTATAATATAAAAAACTGAGAACCATAATAATTATGCATGGGAAAACAGATAAAAGGTAAGATAAGACAAAAGGTAAAAGCTAGGAGTTAAATTACCAAGTTTTAAAAAGTAATAATGCTGCAAGTTACTGAAACTGGTTCCTAGAAAATTAGTTTAACCTTAATGATAAAGAGCAAAAAGTGAACTGTCTCTAGGGGTTGGGTTAATAATTTTATCCCAGCCATTACTTTATTTTTAGGAGAGAGTATACAACAGAGAGAGAAAAGAAGAAAGGAAAGTCTTGGCCTTGTTAGGAGCTGACAAATGACAATATCTATTTTCCTATAGACCTTACTAGAACCATCCTCTAGGGCATTATACCTCTATAGAAGGGGTCATAAGTGAGCCAGATGCCAAGGGGTGGGGACTCCCATGGGAGGTTTTCTCTGAAGTCTATGGATATGACTTTTCCCCTAATGGCTGATTACCCATTGCCTGCCAAATAGAGACCAGCTCTCTTAGGTAGACATGAACTCTTTCATCTGGTTACAACCTACCATTCCAGCTATGCTGTTCTTTTGGGGTTTCAGAGAACTGAGACCTGTCTGGACTGCTTCTTGTTCCTTTAACATACTCACTACTGGCTACAAAATTGTTTGGGATTACTGTGCACTCAGCATTATCCCAAATACTTTATATTTCATAATCCTTACACAAGGAATATATTACTGCCATCACATTTAGTTAATGAGGAAACTGAGGTGTAGTTCATTTGGTGCCTTACCCAGAGTCTGCCCTCTGTGAATGTTCTGCCCCCACTGCAAACAGGCATTAGAACTTTGGTTGTCACCAGAGTCTGAGTTCTGAGTGCTCTCATGGAATGTTCCTCTCTTCCTGCCTAACCCTACATGTTCATCTGCTGAAATCCCACCCTTCTAGTCTCATCTATTCTGGGATGCCTTCTGTGATCATTATAACCAGAAAGACTTTACTATTTCACCCACATAGTACTTCTCAATAGATCTCCCAGGAGATTGATCTTGTACTGCCTTATAGTTTGAATATTTGTATTTCAGTCTTCTACTAGGAGTTACTATTTTTCCTTTTTGTGTGTGTGATGAGTTTATGTATGTGTTTGTGCATGAATGGGTACCTGTGTTAGTGTGTAAATGTCAAGAATCTTCCTGATTGCTCTTCTGCTTTATTCTCTTTAGGTAGAGTCTCTTAAACCCACAGCTTGCTGATATAACTAGTCTCACTAACCAACTAGCTCCTTGGATGCCCTGTCTTTCAAAGCACAGTTACACACACCCAGCATTTACACGTGTTCTGGGAACCAGAACTCAGGTCCTTTTGCTTGGAAGGCAAGCTGTAACTGCTGAGCCATCTCCCCTGCCCTCTTTGCCTGTTGAGATATAGGTTCTTCAGGTTGGCCTCAGACTTAAGATCTCTTGCCTGAGCTTCCCTTGTGTGGGCATTATAGGTGTCTGCCACCCTAATGCCTTGTAGGAATGTCTCAATGTTTTCTTATATAATGCAAAGAATATATGTGTTGGAATTATATAGGTGATGGAGCCTTATATCACCTTTTTGCTCATTATTGAAGTTCTGTTCTAAGCATCTTCTATTGTGATATGTAGTGAAGATTTACCATCTTGTTAATGTGAATGTACTGTAAAAACATTAACTCAATGTATGACAGTTATTAAATGCTAAATAAATAGCTCTCATTATGAGTCCTATCACATAGGAAAGATGTCTAGAATATGATTATAGCCTAAATGCTGAGTTTTAGTGAATATTTATTGGCTATGATGATGAATGAGTAAAAGGATGATAGTAGATAGTTGATAGTAGAAATATACTCTTTTACAAATAGTTTTTTAAGTTTGACCTTGATAAATCACCCAAGTGATTAGAAACAAACAAACACTCTTTATTCTGCTTAGGTCATGGCATGTAAGGTTGTTTACAGCCATTATTTCCCATTTATCCTCTTCACATTTCATACTGCTGCAGAACTGAACTGTCTCTAGTTTCTGTACTATCATGTTAAGGCATGTCTTGTCCATGTTCTGTTCTCTCCTAGAATTGGGTTCTCTTCCTTGGTAAGTTTATCTATCCTTTAAAGCTCAGCTTAGATATAGTCACCTGCTGGAAGCCTTTTCTGCTTCTCTGCATATCTCTGCCCACTTTATTTGCTGTGTGCAGCTTTTAGCACATACTAAGTACTTTAAGAATATTTACAAATTAGGGCTGGAGAGAAGGCTCAGCCATTAAAGGCTAGACTCAGAGCCAAAAACTATTCATAAACTAAACTGAACTGTTGTGTGAGTTGATGTTGGATGTGACATGCCATGTCACCACACTTCTGCATTTTTCCTCTCTGTTTTAAAAAAAAGCTCAATCCCTTCCCTAATGTTACTTGAAATTCAACATAGATTAAACATCATGAATATTGTCATTTCATAAGGACAAGAACTGATAATCCAGCATGATGGAGCTTCCCTGCAAGTGAGAAATGAGTCTTATTTGTTATACACACCCTTACCCTCTTTTGAATCTAATGTACTAGAACTATTTGAGCTGTTCAGATTTTGTCAATCATATATCCTACCTTGTAGGGGTGGGAGAGAAAAAACAGAAAACATATACATTATTATCATGATCAACAGTGTCTTGCTTTGTAGTTCTGGAACTTACTATGTAGCTCAGGCTGACCCGGAACTTGTAGTAATACTTATTCCTCAATTTCCTGAGTGCTGGGATTATGAATGCAAACTGCTGTACAGGAAAAATATTTAGTGTGATATTCTCAGGAGTTAAAAAAAAAGTTAAGCCTTTTTGTAGTTGAAGCAAAATACATCCTGTACTTACCCAGGAATTATCATTTTAAACAGATATTCAAAAGTCCCAATTTGAGAAAATTTTGGTCATCTTGACCAGGAGTTTAGAACATTAACTTACAGAAGGAATTGTCAGGATTCCATTTCAAAGCATGGGTTTTGCAAGAGCTGTTACCTGGTTAGAAACAGCTGCATGGTCTGTAGCACATGGGGAGGAAAGGTCCAAGGACAAACAGGAAAGCTCTCTTCCTTAGTTTTTCAAGTCATTTGGTACTTAGTAGCCTTGACCTTATTTGTGCATTGTGAATGAATGGTCTTAAAATTGACATATATATTCCTGAGGAAGGAAAACAGCTAGGATGTGTGCCGCTTTCTTTTTTTTTTTTTTTTAAGAATACCATCTGTTGGTAGAATTCAGAACCTCTCCCCCACCAATCTGTTTTGCTTTAAATGCATTAATCAGTAGGTAGGTAACTCAAAAGGCATTGTGGAATTGGCATTATCTATGCTGCTGTAAGCCCAGCTTGTGTAGTTAGAATCATGACATAGAAGGCAGGATCTGAATGTTCTTCTCCCTGGGGAAGACTTCATCAGCCTTGGATAACTGGGATGGCCAGGACTCTACAGGATGCCAGAGCACAGAAAACAAAGGGACCAACAAAGGCGGTGAAACTTGTCAAGACACGTCATGCCAGGAGCTTAAAAAAAAAAATCCTGTTTCTAAAGAAATTCAATAATATTCTCTCTCTCTCTCTCTCTCTCTCTCTCTCTCTCTCTCTCTCTCTCTCTCTCTCTCTCTGTACATACTGGTACCAGAGCTTGTTGGATGAGGAAACTGCTCTTTGGGAGGCATCTTGACTACAGGTAGTTAGTTATTTTGGAGCTGTGTTTCTATCTGCAAAATGGGGACAGCAGTTCCTGGCTTTCACTAGTAATGAAGATGATGCTTAGCATTTATTTTTTTTAATTTATTTAGTTATTTAAATCACGATGCTTAGCATTTATTAAGGGCTTCATATTCTAAGTGGTGTTTTGAAAGCTTTACATATATTAGTCCAAGAATTTCCCAATTGCTCTATGAGGTAACTATTATCATCCCAGTTTCACAGGTGAAGCAAAATGAGGTTAAACGACTTGCTGTAAAGCACACTTACCAGTAAGTAAGTGATGAAAATGGCACTCGCCCAGGCTGACTTAATAGTGCTGTGAGGCTCAAATTAAAGTATTCATTTGGATGCTGGAAACGGTAAAGGTGCCTGTAAGCCTAGCATGTGAGAAGTAGAGGCAGTAGGATCAGAAGTTAGACATCATTGGCTACATAGTGAGCTTCTGAAGGCCATGCTGGACTCCATGAGACTGTCTCAAAATATCACCACTGCCAACAACAAAAGAGTTCATTTGAAAACTCTTTGATATTCTGAGATGTTATACATGTTTAGTTGACTTGTCTTATTTCCCAGTGCCTTAGTTAAAAAACAAAAAGCAGTTAATATAATGTTCTAAATGTCTTCTTGGTACATATTTAATTTATCATGCCTTGGTTTTCTCATTTGTGAAATTAGGAGTTAAATTAGAACATCTCTAAGTTTTTTTGTTGGTTGGTTGGATTTTATTTTAAAATCTTTTAGAGCTTATTCTTGCTTATTTAAATTATTAAGATATTAAGATCATAATTTAAAATTTAAGATCTAAATTTAAAATATTAAGATATCTCTTGTAGGAGACATTTCTACTTATGGGTACAAAAACTATTCTCCGACAACACTCTCCCTAGCTCTTGTACCTGTGCCTGGATGGCTCCTGCACACACAGAGGCTGGACTCTAGCTAGTGAGAACGGGGCACACACCCAGAGAGTACTTGCAATGGTATTTGCTTAGGTATTACAGTCTGATAGGAAGATGTGCCTCATAGGTGGACAGGTTGAAGGAGGAATAGTTGAAATGTTTTCACAGTTATGTTTTCTTTCCACCCCATGAATAGGCTAAGCAACAGCCTGTTGTTTTAAAATGAGCATCATTAATTAACTATGGCTCATATTTTCATTGTTGTAGCATTTGAGAAATACATTCATGGGAAGAGCGGTTTTAGGGTATTGTAGGATGAGTTGCCTGATCCTGAACAAGCCATTCCACCCTCAGAATTTCAGTTGGCAACTAGAAAGTGAAAAGATGAAATACCATTTCTTTTTAGGATGTATGGTCAAAAGAAGTATGGTTTGCATTAAGTGAGTTGCCACAGAGTCCAGATACTGATTGTTGTCTCAGGAGAAAGATAGAAGACAGATTAGACCTATCCTGAGCTTTTCTTAAACTCCTGGTTTAAGTTTCGTCTTTAAGTGACATAAATAGACCATATGTTTTAGGCATCTTTAAAGTCAATTATGCAGTATCTCTTCATCTATATTCAGTGATTTGTGGTGATGTAAGTTGTCTCAGCTCTTTGCTGTCAGCAAACATTGTAGCATTTGGGGTAGATTGCGTCTGTTACTTGGATTAATGAAATTTTTGATATGAGTGTGTTAAGGCTAATAATAACACAGTTTTGAAATACCTACTTCCCCCACAAACAGCAATAGTATTCTGACCACCAAAAGTTGGATATGGTTAACTGATTTGTGCCAGTTATATCTTTTTAAGTGTGTGTGTGTGTGTGTGTGTATGAGAGAGAGAGAGAGAGAGAGAGAGAGAGAGAGAGATTTCCTCCTTATTTCCTTTCCCTCCCTCCCTCTCTCCCTCCCTCCCTCCCTCCCTCCCTCCCTTTCTTCTTCCTTCCTTTCTTCCTTCCTTCCTTTCTTCCTTCCTTCCTTTTCAAGACAGAGTTTCTCTGTTTAGCCCTGGTTGTCCTGGAACACTCTCTATAGATCAGCCTGGTCTCTGGGATTAAAGGCATGGTCCCGAAATGCCAGTTTTTCTGGATTCAGCAGCAAAAGAGTTAATCATTATCCTGGCAGAAACAGAAACTGCCTAGGTTTTTACCTTTGTGTCCCATTTGATCTTAGAAGAAAAAGAACATGAATATATACTTCAACACATACACACATCTTACTCTTTCATTCAAGATGTGACATTAAATGATCTAATGCTTATGAGAGCAGGAATTACTTGGGAGGGATACTGTGCTCTGTGGGCTTAGTAGGCATGATGTGAGAGCAGGCCTGTTTGGCCTGCAAAGATTGCAGATAAGAGTGATATGTAATTGAGTAAGAATTTGAAAAATTATCCGATAACATTAGGAGCAGCAAAGCAACTGCTTGTGCCTTTTTATGCTCAAACTATTTAGAGTAGGAGTGAGGAGTTCTCATTGTTTTCAGGGCGTGGGAACCCTCTCTCTACTCCACCAGCCAAATATGTTTGCCTAGACACAGAGTGTGAGGTTTCTGAGTGATCTTAGAGTGTTTTAGAATAGTCTTCTGTCCCTGGGCAATTCTTGAGTTTAATTATTTCTGGAAAAAGGCTGTCAGCTAGCCTTTAAAATCCTTTCTAGAGGAGCCTAGCCCAGCCCACCTTTTCATTGTGTTCTTCTAGTGATGCAAACTAGAAATGGTTAATTCTGTTATTTGCAGAGCTTGAAATCAGGAGGGGGGAGGGAGGGAGAGAGAGAAGGAGAGAGAAGGAGAGAAGGAGTGGGGGTGAGAAGAAGAGGGGGGTAAGAAGGAGAGAGGGGGAGAGAAGGAGAGGGGGAGAGGAGGGGGAGAAGGGGAGAGAGAGAGAGGGGGGAGGCTTGCTGAATGAACTGGTGTCTAAACTGCTGCCACCATGTGCTCTACACAGACTTTTATTCATGAAACTTGCAAGGCTCCTGGCTGTTGACTACTGGGTTTTGTTCTTCCCAGTCCCCTCCCATCTTTACTTCCTCTAGTATTGGGACACTTTGTATGAACAGGAAGAATGAACTAACTTCAACCAAACCCTCATTTGTATAGAACTTACTATGTGCTTGGTGCTGTTAGGTTATGGATATACACATAAAGAAAAGCATTTCTGTCTTTAAAGTACTTCAGACTATTGTAGATATGGATAGATAATACAAATACAGTGGGAGACCCCTGTGAATAGGGGATGTTAAGTCACGTTGATGAGGTTGGTTGATGGGGAAGTTGATGATTGCCATCTAAGTGATAGAGATATAGATATTATTCACATTGCTTTCTGGTGATTTATTTAATTTGTTTTCAGTTAGTACTACAACAGGCTTCTTTGTTTTTTTTTTTTTTGTCATTTTTGAAATGGTTTATTGTGAAATTTGTATATATTTACTTATAGTTATATGAATATTAGATATTAGAAATTTTATACAACTTTAGTTTTCTTCAGTACTTAATAATTTATGAAATGATTGTACACTGTCAATTGACATTGATCTAGGTAAAATACTGACCAGTTCAATCAGCACAAAGATCCTTCATGTTGCACTTACAATCTTGTCCTCTTCCACACTTTACACTGTGCCTTCCATGCTCCATCCCTAGTCCTGTAGTTATTGTACCATAATTTCTTTTCCTTGTCTGTAATTTTATCATCTCAAGAATATAATAGAAGTGGATCTGTGAGCATGTAGCCTTTTTTTAAAATTTTTTTTATTTTTATTTTTTTAGTTTTTAAGTTTTTTTCTAGACAGGGTTTCTCTGTGTAGCCCTGGCTGTCCTGGAACTCACTCTGTAGACGAGGCTGGCCTCAAACTCAGAAATCCGCCTGCTTCTGCCTCCCAAGTGCTGGGATTAAAGGCGTGCACCACCACCGCCCGGCAGCATGTAGCCTTTTAAGATTGACTTTTTCAGGGCTCAGTGAGTAAAGGAGCTTGATGACAAGCCTGGTGACCCGAGTTTGATCCTAGGACCCACATGGTAGGAAGAGAATCGACTCCCTCAAGTTCTCCTCTGATCTCCACATGTGTGCTATGGCAACAGCTGGTATGTACACACACATACATACACACACACACATACACACACACACACACACACACATATACACACACACACACACACACACACACACACAAATAAATAAATGTAATTTTAAAAATTAACAAAAGAGATTGACCTTTTTCAAGAATGCATTCCTTTAGACTGGTGAGATAGCTCAATAGGTATTGGTGCTTGTCAGGCAAGACTGGCAAGTTGAGTTCAATCTCTGGAGTCCATGAAAATGCAGAAAGAGAAAATTGCTTTCGGATTCCTACATGTGTACTATGATGCATGTGCCTCTTGCCTAATCCCAAACATATATCGCATGTGTCCATGAACCCACACATACACACATACATGCACAAATGTACTCATGCACACACAATGACAATAATAATAAAATAGGGCTATGAAATAGCTTAGTGTTAAGTTTTGTTAAAACCTAATGACTTGACTTCTATCTCTGGGACCCACACGAGAAAGGGAAAGAACTAACTCCTGAAAGTTGTCCCCTGAATGTCCCACTTGGCGTGGCACCCTCCTTCCAAATAAGTAAATGTAACTTTAAAAACAGAGTACATTTATATTTTTTATTGCTAAATACTGTCCCATGGTGTGGCTGTTTGACTTTTTAACCATTTACTCATTGAAGGAGCCCTGGGTTTTTTCCTATTTTGGGTTGTTATGAGTAAAGCTACTATGAACGCTCAGGTATAGATATAATGAATTTTTTTTTAAATAGTATTGTAGATTATTAGTAGGAAATTCAAAGTTTTTGCTCATCTATAGAAGAACGTAATATAGGATATTATTATTCCTACATCTCAGAGTTTTGTATATAAACAGATAGTATGAAGCAATAAATGTTATAATATGTAATGAAATATTAACATATATAAGTGAGACAAGATGCTAACTCACTGTGCTCTATCCTTTAATCTTAGATATCAGAGTAGTACTTTTAAAAATTACTCACTATTTGTTTATTATATTTGAGGTGTGTGTATGTTCATGCATGTATACTGGCCACGGTCTGTGTGTGTGTGTGTAAGTTAGAGGACAACTTACAGGAGGTGTTTCTCTGTCTTCAGCCTATGGGTTCTGCAGACTGGGAACTTGATAACTTAGGTTATCAAGCTTTATAGGAGGTGCCTGTGCTGGCTGAATCATCTTAGAGACCCATTGTGATTAAATTATGATTCAGAGAGCTTTTAGGCTGCCTTATTTTATTACTGATATATGGGTAGTCCTTATATTCTCTGGCTATTGATGATTATTGGTTGAAATACCTTCTGTCAGAGTTTATTTTCTTTTTATTGAATTGATCAATATGTGAGTAGTATAATTTTTTTTTTATACAATTAAATTGTCTAACCTCTTTATGGCATGGATTTGTTCAAAACATATGTACATGCATACTTTTCTATTCTGAAATTATAATGTACTTATATTTTCTTTTAGGAGTTTCAGATAGTATTACTTGTCATATATCTTTGTTGAATAGAGCAGGAATTAATTTTTGTAAATACTGTGAGCTACTTTAAATATTTTAAATACTTTAATTTTTAAATAATTTTAATAATTTATATAATATATAATTTTAATAATTTATATATTATATAACTTATATATTTTAATATAATTTTAATTTTTAAATAATTTTACTTTTAATAATTTTAAATACTGTAAATACTGTGAGCTACTTTATTTTATGTTCAATACGAATGTTTGTCCTACTTTCATAATCCTTTCTCTCAACTGATTTGTGATAGTCACCTTTGTGCTTACTTCAGATTTCTACAGATTTTCGGGCAAGATCAGTTCTCCATTATGCTGAAGTAGTATTGCCCCCTGGATGGATATAAGGGATCACTGTTAAGGGACTCAAATGTTTTCTCTCCTACAGTAGACAACACTGGGCTGACACCATTGTCCCACATAGAATAGCTCTGCAATTATGGTACTGTATGTGGCATCTATTTACTATTTTTGTTTTAAATTTTTTTTATTTTATGTGTATGGGTATTTTGTTTTCATGTATGGCTATGTATCATGTATGTGCCTGGTGCCCATGGATCCTCTGGAACTGGAGATACAGTTGATTGTTAGCTGCCATGTGGGTGCTGGTGCTTAAGCCTAGGTCTTCTGGAACAGCAACCAGTGCTTTTAACCTCTGATCCATCTTTCAACCCTTGTTTAGTTTTTAAAGATAGAGCCTTTATTATTCAGCTAGTTTAACCTGAAACTCACTATGTAGACCAGGCTGGCCTTGATTCACAGAGATCCAATTGACTCTGGTGAGATTAAAGATTTCCACAACCATACCTAGCCCATGATATATTTTTTCGTTTGTGTGTATATGTATAAATAATTGTGTGTGGGGTGTGTGTGTTATGTACATGCCTTTGAAGGCCAAAGGTTGACATTGAATGTTTTTCTTGATCATTCTCCATCTTATTTATTGAGGTAGGGACTCTCACTTGAACCCAGAGCTCACTGATGTGGCTTTTGTAGCTAATTAGCTTGCTCTGTATGGAGATCCCATTTTTGCCTCTCAAATACTAGGATTATAGATGGAGCATCACACCTCACTGGTATTTACATAGGTGCTGGGGATCCAAATTCCAGTTCCCATATGTGCTTTATCTATTGAGTCTTCTCAATAGTCTTCCAGTCTACTACTTAAGAATCTTTTGAAGAACTTACACTTTTTAAAAATTGAAAACTACCATCATTCATTCATTATGTATATGTCTATGTGTCTGTGTGTGCATACACACATACCATGTGGGTATGCATGTGCAAGTGTACATATACATGTGGAGGCCAGAAGTCATGTCAGGTATTATTCCTCAGGTACCATCTACCTTGTCCTTTTGAGACAGGATCCTTCAATGTCTAGGGCTTGAGGATTAGGCTAGGTTGCAAACCTGGGTAGGCTGTGACAAGTGAGCCTCATGTATCTGCCTTGCTAGTCTAGTGCTGAGATTATAAGTGTCAGCCATACTTCCTTACAGCGGTTTTGGGGATCATGCTTGCATGGCAAATGTTTTACTGACTGAACAATCTTTCCAGTCTCCCCTGCCTTTTGGGAGGGGGCCAAGGTTTCATGTGGTCCAGGCTGGCCTCAGACTCACTATATAGCTGAGGCTGAGCTTAACCCCAACCATCCTGCCTTCACCTTTGAGTGATGGGAGTACAGATATGCACTACTACACTTTAACATTTTTTTTGTTGTTATTTTGAGACAGAATCTCACTAAACAATAACCCAAGTTGGCTTCTTAACTCACTGTTTAGCTCAACTTGACCTCAAACTTGTAATCCTCTTGCTCTTGTTGCCCAAGGGCTGAAATTACATCATGCCCAGCTTAGACTACCATTTTAGCAAATTTTATTTTGGAATGTTTTTAGTTATTTTTACTGCTAACGGTTTTGTCTCTCATTTTAAGTACAAAGGCTAAGAAGTCAGGATCTAGCAGTGAGGGGACAGTGTACTTTTAAAAAGTGAAATAAAAGTATTATTTTGTGTCTATATGTGACTTTATGACTGTCAGTAGTTCCATGTATATAGCCTTTGCCATAGTAATTATTATATAGTTTCCATAATATTGGGTTATCTAGAATCTTTTCTTTTCCTCCTTATTGTGTAGTCAGGGACAGAAAACAACTTGCATGTAAGAAAAGTCATTTAAAAAAATTAGCCCACAGAAATATAAGAGATGACGTCAGCCTCAGATGACTAAAAATGAGTGATGTTGATAAGCACTTGAGGAATTCTGAGATGGGAGAGGTGTTGGCCAGAGTGAATAAGACCTTGGTTTATGGAGTGGGACTTGGTTAAGCTGAGAGTAGGAGGGAAGAACAGAGGCCATGTGTCTTCCCTTAGTGGCATTCCCACAGCCCTCTCTGTGCTCACCACTCCTGCCTCACTTCCTACACTCTGATACAATGATGGTTTTATGTACTCTCACCCCCTCTCATTTCTCTCTCTTAGACACACATTCTGTATTAGAAAGCTTATGAGTTATATTGGATGGCGGGCAGTGGGTCCCTTTCATTTCAGCATTCCCAGCATTTAGCACCATGTTTGCATATGGTAGGTACCCAACAAGTGTGCCTGGCTGGAGTTGAGTCATAGACGGGAGTAAGATCAGGCTGGGCTCTGTACTTGGGCAGTAGAGAACAATGCAGGCAGTCAGAGTGTGATGATGATGTTGCATTTCAGGTCTCCTTGATTGCTCTGCGCAGCCTGGCTGGCCAGGGAAGGGAGGGGAAGGCCTGCTCCTGTCCATACAGGGCATACTAGTTAGTCTGTGTTGGGCTCTGCCCTCTGTGCTACAAGTCTGTTGCTAGCAATGAGTTCCTGGAGCCACTGATCAGCAATGTGTGTTTTCTGATTGATAGTTGATTTGCAGTGAAGTGGGTGTTGCACCTCAGGCCAACTCTGAAGCCTTGTTTGTTTTTTAACCCTTGGTACTACGTTTGACTGTACTATGTGGAAAGATGGGAAAGTGAGCTGTGGGGTGGGGACTAAGGGTGAGAAAACAGTCAAGGATGCCTGAAGTTTCTGCTTGAGAGAAGCAGAGACCATGGCAGAAAGAGACAGAGGAAGAACTGCTGCAGTTGCTAAGAAAATGAACACTATTTTAGACATCCTGACTTTGAGGTGACACTGTGACAGTGCCACCTTCAGTCCCTTCATTAAATCTGTCATTTTCCTTTCTTCTAAATTGGAGATGTTGCAGGGAAACCTGCAAAAGAGATGACACCTCCTGTACTTGTCAAACACCTGACCTAATTTGCAGCTTCTTTACATTTCAGTCTGAGAAGTGTTCTCTCTTGTAGAGGATTTCAGTTTGTGTTTGTGTTTGGGATTAAGTAGCATTTTCTTTTCCCAGTGCTCTCTGTAGGGGAAGAGTAGAACTAACCAAGGAAAGAAAAACCTTGAGTTCTGAGCTGCCTTGTCTTGTGAGTTATTTAAAAGCTTCTTCAGAAAGTCAGCTGGGAGTTTAAGAGAAGTCAAGTTAAGCACTGTTACTACCTAAGTGCCTATGGTCCAACTAAAGATCTGGATAAGGACCAAGTTATTTTAAAGGCACTCCAGGGAGTGTTGGGAGAGGCTGAGTTCAGCAAAACATGCCTGGGTGGTGCTAGTCTTGTTTCTGGGTGTGGAGGCAGGAGTGGCTAATCACCTTAATTTTAATAAATCTGGGATGGTGAGATGATTCTCTGATAGAAGATTTGATTAGAGATTGTAAAGTAGGATTTTTTTGAAAGAGGGGATCATGCTAAAGATATTAATAGAAAAATACATTTCAGATATTAACAGTTGAACTTAATGTATTCTGTTATCATCTCCAAAGCTTTTGAATTATTAGTGTTATTTTGTTGTTGTTGTTTTGAACGAAGTGGCTTGTAGTAACTCCTCATCTAGTTGTTGAATCTTAGGAGATTATAAAAGTTTACCCCTCTCACTCCCTTTTTGTGAGTAGCAAAGCTGGTTGGGCTGGGAATGCCAACCAGAGTTCATAAACACAGTAAACAACTAGAGGTTGAAAGGTCTGGGTACCAGTGCTAGTGCTATCAGCTGCACTTACGCCCCTGTAAATCCCAGTAAGTTCCAACCATTACCTGGCCTCAGCTTTGCCAGTCATAAGAAAATACATAGTATCTACAATTAGGGGTTGTTGTGTTGATTCAGTGAGATTATGCTTATATAGGTGTATGAATTTTTATAATTCAAGCTTTGTAAATTACATAGCTCCAACAAACATGAATTAAGATTTTATTTGCTATTACAGAAGAGTGTGGAGAGTCTCTTGGTGTTTGTTTTACTGGGACTTGACCCATATAACACTGTCTCAAGGATGTTTGTTAAAGTGAATCACCTATTGTTTTCTGGGCCATACCTGAAATGACATGCTATGTTTTGGTGAACTCCTTTTGTACCGCCTCAGTTTAAGGTTGCTCTTACAAAATTTGGGTGAAATTTATGAATATACATATTCTCCTCTCTTGGAAACAAAACAATGACTTGGGCAGGGTACACATTGGGAACATGACTTAGTTGGTAAATATGTGATTAATGATGTACCTTTGGCCTAAGTGTTGGTTTGGGCCTCAGTATATGATGGGCAAATGATAACTAGCCAGTCAACCAAGTCAAGCATGTTGGGGAACCTTTTGGGTTCTGTTCATGCTTGAAGAGTGACTATGCCAATGCTATGCTAGTTAATTAACAAAGTGAGCACATCCCAGTAACGCTGTTTGCATTTGTTTGTTTATACCTCTTTGTCAATTGCTAAGCCTTGAGTTCCTTGAGAACTTATCTTTGCTTATCTTGTTTATCTTTGTTTTTCTGATATTCAGTACAGTATTTGGTGTATGATGTTTATTGGGTGAATAAATGAAGGAATAAATAAATGAATGAATGAAACTTGGTATTTGTATTCACTTGGAAGGATAGGTGTGGGGTTATCATCATCTGGTAATTTCATAGACACCTTCTCAACTGTGAGGGAGAGAGCCATGCTTATGCACAGGTAGGTTGTGGCTTCTGGCCTGGCCTCATATGATAGTGGTGAGGACTGACCCAGTGTCTATTCCTTTCTTAGAACACCTGACCCCTCTATCTCTCTTCCCTCTTTGTCTTCCTTTCAAGACTTGAAACTCACTTAATTTTGTTCTAGATGACATACACTTCTTTTGTGTATATGACATGTATTGTGAATACACATTTATGTATAGTCATGAGGTCAACCTTGGGTATTATTCCTCAGGCACCATCTACCTTACTTTTTGATACGATTTCCTGTTGGCCTGGGCCTCACTTACTAGACTAGGCTATCTGACTTGTAAGCATCTAGGATCCATCTGTATCTGTTTCTTTAGCACCAAGATTAACAGCCCAGGCCACTATGCCAGACCTTTTTACTTGGGCTTTGGGGATCAGACTGTGGTCCTTATACTTGTGCATCAAGTGCTTTACTCGCTATACTTATATCTATCTACCCAGTCTCCCACTTCTTTATTCTAAGTGCCTTCCCTTTTCCTTACCTCAAGGAAATCTTTTCAAACCCTGTTAATTAGGTACATTTCTGTTCATGAGTTAAAGCCAAATCAAACACCTGCTCCAGGGTACCTTTGCTGTGGCAGATGAACTTGAAAAGCCCCAGTGAGGGGCCTGCAAAGTGGAAAGGCCTGACCATAAGTCCTAGAATGCAACGGAAGCAACAAAGCAGGAGTACTGTCAACCTTGAAAACACCTAAAAGTGCTCCTGATCATGAAATCTCAGTTGACTTCCTCATCTCTCTTAAATGAAATTTCTTAGACTCCATTCTTAAGAAAACAAAGCGGGGCTCAGCCGATAAAAGTGCTTACTACTGTTCTTCCAAGGGACCCAAATTTGGTTCCCATGTTCAGTTCAGACCCAAGTCTAGCACTCAGACAACTCACAGATGCCTGTAACTCCAGCTCAGGAGATCTAACACCGCTGGTCTCTGATAGTACTCACAGGCACTCGATCATCCACAGACACGTATATGGTTCAATTTAAAATAAAACTAATCTTAAAAAAAAGCAGATAAAGCCTTTTATATCTGTTTCTTTTTTTGGTCTTTAGTAATGCAGAGAAAATGGGATTTAGAGTTAAGAAGGCCAGTATTCTAGGCCACTTAATAGCTTTGCTACTCTGAAACTTTTCCAGGTTTTCTGTGCTTCTGTCTCCTTTGAACATATGACCATGTATGATGAGATAGCCACCTATCCATAGTGTCCTTGTTAAGTTTATATATGAAAAATTCTTTGTGGCTAACTAAGGACTATCTATGTGCCAGATATTTTTCATATTACATCAGTTGTCTGTGTTGTGTTTGATTTGCATACACTTGATGTAGGTCAGTTGCATTATGGTCTTAGGAGTTTGCCATCTTAAGAACTGAAATGACACACATAGCATGCCTTTTATGGCAAAGTGTGTTTGAATTTTATCAAATTGACAAATAATGTTGTTATGCAATGTACCCTATTGGTAAATTAATTGAGGGTGTCTTCAAATTCAGTGTAGATGGAAAGATTTATTTCATATTTCATTTGTTCCTGTCCCTGGTGTTTAGCAGTGCTGGGCACTTAAAGGTTGTGGTATACTGTTGGTAGTTTTAAGAGTTGATAGTTTTAATCATGACATATAATCATTTGTATTTAGTAGCAAATCAAAATACCTTCAGAATATTAAACTCATTTATTTTAGAAATGAGAATGGGAACTTGGATGTCCTTCTTACAGGTCATCCTTTGGTGTTGTACTATATTTTTTCCCCTAAGTTGGATAAATTTGGATTTGTAAAATCAAATTTGATTTCAAAATACTATATAAAAGAAAGGCACATGTCTTCTGGGTGGCTTCCTAGCAGGGAACATTTTTTCAGAACCCCTTTTCAAGATGACATTTCTTCTAAGTAAGAACACCATTTCCAAGCTTTCTTGGGAGGAGCGGCCTATTTCAGATACGAAGAGGGAGAACCTGGAAGGACAGAATGTTTATAGTCACTTTTACTTCATGGAGATACTCCTGGTTTTGAGACAAATTCTCACAGTGGATCCCAGGCATACCTTGATATTCACTGTATAGCTTAGGATAAAAGGTAGGTTCCTCCTGCCTGTGCTTCCCACTGTTAAGATTCAAATAGGTATTTGTTAGTGTTGACTGTTAAACATTTTTCTACAGGGAGCATTCACATTCCCAGAATCAAGTGTTTGTAGAGCAACAGGATACAACTCCAGAGGCAGCTTGTCACATATTCTCTCCGCAGAGTTTAAAAGAAAAATGTGAAATACTTTGTTAGCTAGCAGCCAGTGGGCTTGAGTACTTTAAGATAGATTTTTTCATTTTTATTTCTCTTTGGGCAGCTTCTTTCATTTCTGCAGGGATTATGTAATGTTGGAGTCACCCCATATCAAATGTACTCTTGGCTTGATTTGGTTTCACTGTTCTTAGGTTCCCTTTGTTTTATCTTCCAGGCATGTCACTCTGAATGCTTAAATCATTAACAATTCATTTAAAGTCTTAGCTCTTTCCATTTTCTACCACCCTACAACCTGGGTGTGGTGGGAACCTGTACAGGCCTGCCTGGCTAGGCCACACCTGAGCACCCTAGTATTTTGGTTGTCAGAAGGCCTTGAACTAAGCAGATTGATTGACATGGAGAACAAGCTACTGAAAGAAAGCCCTTGTGGTGAGGAGAGGACCACAGGGTAGAGAACCACAGTCTAGAGTCCTGTACCTGAAGATTTGACCCTTACCACCTCAGCCGTCTTTTCAGGTGGCAGCCTTTATTCTCTCTTCCTTAGCAGCTGTTTCTGTACTTGTGTTTTTCTTCTTTCAGACACTCAAAAGCACTCTTACTTATGTCATTACATTTATTTGTTATAGAGACAAGAATGTAAGTCCTTTCTTCCTGTGGTGCTGGGATTGAACCCCAGGACCTTTACATACTAGACAGATAGCTACACTGAGCTGCAGACCTGCAGGAAGTGAAGTCTTGATAGAAGTGACACGATGTATCACTTGGCTGGGCTGTGGAGTCAGTGCTCTAAGGTAGTTCCAATAGATGTTCTGGTGGTCTCTCTGTGCAGCAACAGGAACATGTAATGAGAAATACGTTCATTGGCTGATTTTTGTCCTAGTGTGAACATGGTGGAATGTATTTAGACAAACCTAGATGTAGGTGGAGGTTAATTATTCACCTCTTTGATGCAAAGTAAGAGGTGGGGTAAACGCACAGATGTATGAATTGGCTACCACTAGTAATTCAGCATACTGTTTTACAGAAGTTTATTTTTACATAAATAATATATTCTAACATAAAAGTATAGCTTTGAAAATGATAAGCAACATAATTGTTGTCATTATCAAGTATTATATGTGTGCATAATTATACATGCTGTACTTTTATATGGATATGATTGGTGATGCAGTAGGTTTGTTGACACAGCATTACCACAAACATGTGAGTAAAGTGTTAAGCTATGTGGTGATACAAAGGCCACGATATCATCAGGAGACAGAAATAGTTGAGCTCCAGTATAATCAAAAGAGACATATATAGTCCATTGTTGTCCTAACTGTGGTTATAAGGCATATAACTATTAAATGTGTGTGTACATACATGTGTACAAGCACAAACCCATCCATCTTCTCTTATTCCAGAGATAGTTTTAATCTGCATCTAATCTTTCTCCAATTCTTTTTTTTCTTTTCTTTTGGTTTTTCGAGATAAGGTTTCTTGGTAGCCTTGGCTGTCCTGTTACTCACTCCATAGACCAGGTTGTCCTCAAACTCAAAAAGATCCTCCTGCCCCTGCTGGCTCAAGTGCTGGGATTAAAGCCACCACCTCCTTCCTTTTCTTTTTTGACACAGGATCTTTCCATATAGCCCATGGTGGCCTTGAAGGTTTGATCTTTACAAATGCAGAGATTACAATTGATATGTGATAGCTTAGTGCCTTTTTTTATACTGGATTGCCTTGTTTTTGAGACAAGGTTTCACTCTAGCCCTGGCTGGCCTGAAACTTCCCAGGTACACCAAATCGGCCTTGAACTCAGAGAGATCAATTAAACCCTGCACTGCTTCCCAAGTGTAGGGATTAAAGGCATGCACCACACCATCTATCAATATTTTTATATATTTTTAATATCTTATTTTTTATACATCAAGAAGAAATGTTTTTGGGGGATAGATTTGACTTGAACCTTTGTGAGCTGATCACTTGCAACTTGTATTGAGAAAATGGGAAAATGGAGTTCAATCAATCAAAATGTTTCTGTTGCATAAGCATATTTTAAATGAAAATGAAGTAACAGCTTTTTTTTTGTTTTGTTTTGTTTTTTTTGTTTTTTGTTTTTTTTTGGTCAGTTTAAATGAAAATGTTTTCTTTGGTCATTGCAAAAGTTGATAGTTATCTTAGCCTATAAGTAATGATGATTAATTATGGCAATGCCTGATGATATTTGATCTTTACTTTTTCATCTCTTAGATGTTTTTCTGGTTGAAGCATATACCAGAATTGACATTTCTTGACAGTTTTGATATTTCTTGCAAGTGCAGATGTGATCTAAGACATAGTCTTTGTTTATCAACCTGAGAGTCTTGCCTTGTCTTTAAATACTTTTAATTTATTTATTCAAAAACACATTTGTTTGCCAAGCATTGGTGGTGCATGCTTTTAATCCCAGGTGGATCTCTGTGAGTTCCAGGCCAGCCTGGTCTACAGATCAAGTTCCAGAACAGCCAAGGCTTCACAGAGAAACCCTGTCTCGGAAACAAACAAGCAAACAGACAAAAAAACCTCATTCATTCATTCATTCATACACACATGTACTCAACCTGTGGTGATGCTTTTCCATTATATACTAGGATCTTGTTTGGTATGAGTTATTGATAAGAATAAGCATGTCTCTGCTTTTGTGGAACATAATCTTAGAGAACCACTTAAGAATATATGGATAGGTTAGTAGGATGTTTTAAGCTATTATGTTGGTGCAGAAGTAACTGGTTTTTGCATAGTTGAAATCCATTTGAGATCAGAATATGTTTTTAATGAACAGTGTTATGCTCTACATAGTTTTATTGCGTATTTTCACTTTATGTCTTTGCTAATGACTTATTGCTTGGTATTTATTTTATACTGTGGACATGATGTTAGATAAAAAGCAAATTCAAATGGTTTTCTTATTCAAGTTCATAATGGGTCATAAGCAATGGAGACCAACTCACAACATGGACAAGGCCCTGGAACTGCTAATGAAATTACATTCAGTTGTGGATTAAGAAGCTTTGCCTTGAAGTGGAGTGTAGTAGCTGGCCATTGCAAGTTGCCAGTGACTAACTGAGAGCAATCATCCAAAGCTGATCTTTTACAATTTTGTGAGAAGTTGTTGAAGAACTCAGCATTTTGACATTTAAAGATTAAATAGCCTAAAAACTGTATACTTCAATGAGCTGACAGGAAAAAAAGTCACTATTTTGAACTGTTATTGGCCTTTCTTATCTATACAATTAGAAACCATTTCTTGACTAGACCATGACATGAAATGAAAGCAGATAGTATGTAACTGGCCATGGCCAGCTCAGAGGTTGGACTGAAAGGAAGCTCCAAAGCACTTTGGAAGCAGACTTGTACCATAAGAGGGAGGGCACAGTCACTGCTGCTGCTGTGATCCACAGTCTCTTGAATTCTCGAAAAATACATCTGAGAAGTGTGCTCAGCAAGCTGATAGGCTGAACTGAAAACTGCAACACCTGAAGCTGGCATTGGTCAGTAGAAAGGTCCCAGTTCCCCTCCACAGTCCCTGAACAGCATTGCGTAATCAAGGCTTCAAAACTGAACGAAACTGGGTGTGGTGGTGAACACCCTTACTCCCAGCACCAAGGTGGGAGAGGCAGGCAAATCTTTGAGTTCCAGGCCAACCAAGGCTATATTACATAGTAAGACCCTATCTGAAAACAAAACACGTTTAAAAAATGAATGAGTTAGGCTATGAAGTTTTGCTTGTCTGTCATTATTTACCTTTATCACTGACTACTGCTTCATCTTCATAGCTTTTTTTTTTTTTTTTTTTTTTTAGTTTTTTAAGACAAGAAGATCTCACTGTATATATAGATCAAATTGGCCTGGAATTCACAGAGATCCATCCACCTGCCTTTGGCTTCTGAGTGCTGGGACTAAATGGTGTGCACCACCACATTCAGGCATCTTTTTGCAGGAAAAATGCTTTCTCAAACCAGGAGGATCCTGAAGCACAGACTTTTACACTATAGGAATTACAGTGGTCATTAGCAAAATGTATTTGTTGTAATGATGACTGTTTTGATTAATAAATACATATTTGAATCTAGTTATAATAATTTAAAATTTTCATGGTGTGAAACTGCAATTCCTTTTGCACCAACTTAATATCTGAATGTTCTGAGGGAAATAAAACAAGAGGTGTGGAGTGTGGCTGGAAGGGAAGAGGGAACTTCCTTAATCACTTGTAGGCAGGGAAGGACTCTTGGAGAGGATGCCAGAGCTAACATTGTGATGAAGAAAAGGAGTTGTACAAGGGAAGATGGGGGTGGGGCAGCAGGTCCAAGGGGTTGAAGTGGATAGAGCTTTGTATGTTTGAGGAAGAGAGAAAAGATGCGGAGAAAAGAGGGATGGGTAGATGTGATGAGCAATAGGCAGGTATGGCCACACTACAGAGACTAGAAAACATTCTGGGGATTCTGTATTTGCTCATGGGAAATCTAGGAAGGCAGTAAGTAGAGGAGTGACACATCTTACTGATTTACATTTTTAAAGTTATTCTACTGGTTGTGTAGAAAGTGGGTGTTAGTGGGCGAAAAGATGGAAGAGAGAGAACCAGTTGTAAGGTTCTTGCAGTACTTGAGAATGTGATGGATTAGAAACTAGGTGAGCCAATGTGAGCCTTGTTTCCTCTTTCTATTATGTAAAACCAGAATTAGTGGTATTCTCAACATATGGACATAAAAGGATTATTTGCAAGAAAGAGTGTATATGCTGTATATATGGAGCTCCAATTCTATTTAGGCAAGATGTGCAACATCTTTCCCTGGGATAGTATTGCTATGTACAGAACAGGCTCTGTAAGATGACAAGTCAGGTTTGCAGGTTACACCCACAGCTCTGCAGATCCACTTGAAACTTGCAGATGATCCCTGAGCAGATACTGTAAACCTGCTTGAATTTCTCTGGAAGAACACTCTTCTAGTTTGACTACTGCTTCATCTTGACAACTTTTTGTTTTCTTTTTGAGACAAGATCTTATTGTATAGATCAAGCTGGGAGTATGATGGCACATGTCTTTAATCCCAGCATGTGGGAGGTAGGGGCATGTGTGCTAATCTCTTTACATAGTGAGTTCCAGGCCAGCCAGAGCTACATATTGAGGCTTTTTCTCAACAAACAAAACAAACAAACAAACCAACCAACCACACATGACCAGAAGCAACTTAGGGGAGAAAAAGATTTATATGTCTTACACTTCCAGGTCATAAACCATCATTGAACTGAAGTAGTAACTAAAGCACAGACCACAGAGGAACACTGATTACTGGCTCTCTTGGGGAAATACATTCTTATACCTGCCCAAGGAATGTACCACTCAGAGTAGACTGGGCTCTCCCACATCAATTAATAATCAGATAACCCATCATAGACAAGCCCATACCAACTTGATAAAGGCAATTCTTCAACTGAGGTTTGAGGTCCAGTGAGAGACTCTGCCTCACTTAGTAAAATGAAGACAAATAAAGGTAGAAGGCAGCAAATGGCCCCTTTGGTCTTCAGGATCCCACATATGTGAACAATGCCTGTACACATACAACCAAAATTATCTTACTTTTATGTAAGTTGTGTGTTTGTATGTACATGTGTAACATTCCTGTTCACCTCCCTCGGAAGAGAAGAATCCACCGTTTCAGGAATGGTATATGTCTGGTTTCTACATTCTGATCTGATGGTTGTCCTCAGTCTCTAGGCTCCAGTGTTTTGGTGTTTATATATTGCAGCAAGAAGGCCTGTAAAGTCACAGTTAAATTTTCATAGTAGAGTTTGGTAAGCAAGGAGGGAGAATACTTTGACTAAAGTCTTCCAGAGGAAATATTTTAAAAACAACCAGAAAATGGACATGGTTAAACAGAACAGAACTGTCATTCTTTAAGATCACCAGGAAATATAAAGCAGAGGAAGTTCCAACTGTTTAGTTATATAATTACCTTATATTATACTTGCTCAGTATTTGTGCTTTTAAAAATAGGATCATATGGGCTGGAAGATAACTCAGTTGGTAGAATGCTTTCTGCAGCAATCTGAGGACTGACCTGAGGGACTGAGCAGCTTGTATTTACATACTTAAGACTATATCTATTATATATATATGTATGTATGTATGTATGTATGTATGTATATATATGAGTGTGTGTATGTGTTTAACAACAATTAAAGACATTAGAGGCCATGAATTTGAGAGAGAGCAAGGGGGTGATATATGGGAAGGATTGGAAAGAGGGAAGGGAAGGGCAGAAATGATGTAATTACATTTTATTTTCAAACAAAATGCCCTGTGTGGTGGACTTGCATTTATAATCTCAGTGCTGGGAGGCAGAGACAAGAGAATTGCTGAGCTTCAAGGCTACTTCATGATGAGCTCCAGGCCAATGAGAGACTCTGTCTCAAAGGAAGTGGTCAGTGTTCCTGAGAATGACACTCAAACTTGTCCTCTGTCCTCTCTATGTTTACACAGACACACATGCACATTCACATTCATCCACACACATCAATCTTAAAAATAAAATTGGGTATATGTATTATTTCATTACAGAAATTATTAAAAGACAAGAAAAACTGAAGCATTAGGCTAAGTGACACTAGCATGTAAAATAGTAAGGGTAGAAGTAGAATGTAGGACACCTAGTTCTTTTTAAAACAACTTAATTACCAGACACTATAGCACATACCTGTAATCCCAGCACTCAGGAGGCTAAAGAGGGAGGATCAAGAGTCCCAGGCTAGCCCGGGATGCATAGGAAGCCTGTTTCTCCAAACTAAACAACCAAGCAACCTTATTAAAATGTATGTGATTTACATACTGTAAAGCATAACCTTATTTTTTCTGTTTTTATTGGGTATTTTCTTTATTTACATTTTAAATGTTATTCCCTTCCTGGTTTCCCTCCTGTAAACCCCCTATCCCATCCCCCCTCACTCTGTTTCTATGATGGTGTCCCCCCAACCCCCAACAAAGCATAACCTTTTAAACTTAAAGTTGAGCAAGTTTTCACAAGGATATGCTCTAGCTACATATTGAACATTCTGTCACACACTCTACACATCCCCTAGTACTCCCTTTCCCCTTCCTCATTGTTTTAATGCCTCATCCAGTGGTCTTTTCACATTCCCATACTCTGATTTAACATCTTTCATCTGTATTTTTCTGGAACAGTCCTGGCTAGCACTCTGCCAACTTCACCATGTTGAATTATAAGACTGAATAGGAAGCTAGTGGGTTGGTTATTCTATTGAGTTCTTCCTTGGAGGTTTTGCAGCTTTGGGGCATTGAAAGATAATGTGGCTTCTTTCCAGGTGAGCTTGAGAAACTGGACTCCCACTCATTGTGTGCACTTGCTTTCCTGTAACCTGTAGAGAGGTGGAGGAGAGTGGTGGGCTGGTGGAGGAAATGACGTCTAGAGGATGTTCTACTTCCATATGTCTATTCAGCCTCCTCCTTGGAAACCTGCTCTCTGCTACTTAGATGCAGCTCCCCGGGGCCTTAATTAGTCTGAGTTCTGTATCAGGTGATTGAATCCCAAGGGCCTTAAAGATCCCAGCTCTGACAAATGAGCAAACCTTGGGTTTCATAGCTATGTAAAGCAGGTCCTAGAAGAGCCCTCGCTCTGTGTCTATAAGGTTGTAAGTGAGGACAAGTACTTTCTAATGTGCTGTTCTCATAGTCCAGGAGTTTGCTCATAGTATCTTGAACAGAGGATCAGAGGTTTTTCTTCCCAGAAGGTTGTCCCTGGAAAATATCTGCTCCTAGAGCGGCTATGTGGCTGTATGCTGGCCTTGTTCCTAGCAAAGCGAAAATAAGAATATTTTAGCTGAACCTCTACAGTGCTCACAGGAAGGAACCCAGAATGCACTTTTCACTTTTCTAGGTGTGGTTTGCTTCCATGTTGTCAACCTAATTCTAGGGATTGTAGATCTCTGTGCTATGATAGTTATCGCCTTCATTTGTTTGGGGCTGTTTGAGTTTTCTGGGCCCATCCTTTTAGCCACCATTTCCCATCTGGTACCTTTTGTTAAGGTGAAGCCCCATCTCATATGATTTGGGACAGCTGTAAGTGAATAATAGACTCAGATTGCCCCTGTAAGGACTCACTCATCTTACTCTTGGTCCCCACAGAATGAATTTTCTTCTAGTTAGCTTATGCATTTCTCTGACTCTGGGAACAGTAAAACAGCAACAAACCAGACTAATGCTTCAGCTTAAGGGTTCTCCCTCGCTGGCAACAATCAGAAATAATATTTTGTAGAGAGCTTGAGGCACTGATATCATTGTACTCCTTTGAGTCTGACTGTCAACAGTTGGTGTCCATTCCTTGCTTTCCTCTTTAGTTTGCTGGCTACATTGGCTTGGTGAATCTTTGATATAGGTCCAGATGTAGGGACCTTTTTCATTATAGAGACATGATAAAGAGTGGGCTTCCTGTGTTTTTTCTTAGTAAAGCTTGGTACTCAGAGGCCTGTGTGCTGATTCCATTGTGCTTCAGGAAGACACAGTAGTGGTAAGAACAAAGACTTAGTTTAAAGCAACACTTGTATACATCAGGGATAGCTGCACAGAGATGGTGTGTGCATGCGTGCGTGTGTGTAAATGGTTGTTCATTTCTACAGGCAAAAAGACAGTTCTACTTTTGCAGAGGTCACAGGCTATTGCAATGATTTCTTCTTCATTTGCCATTGGAGTTGTTTCCAAAGGCCCAGGAACATTTCATTCCTTTCCAAACTTCAAGAGAACTTTCCATAACAATGAAGGAAATATTAAATATTTAAAAAGAAATATTAAAGATGACAGGGGCTAGGAGTACAAATAGCCAATGCAGGTAGCAGGAAGAAGAAAAGAGACCCTGGATTTCAAAGGGAAACTTTCTGGAGACACTCTGTAAGTGCTTCTGGTCACCCAGGGAGATTGTGGATTTATTTGACAGTTCCTGGTTTTCATTTAGGCTTCGTGTGTAATCTTCTTTGGGAACTAGGGAAGGGAACAATAACTCCTCAAGGAGCTATGGTTGAGCTCCTCGTCCACTGGACCAGACAGGGCTCCTGTAGGTAGGAAGCAGGTTGGTTCAAACATTCACAAAGATCTCAGAGTTAGGTGTTCATTTCATGTGTTTGTTTTGTTTTTGTTTTGTCTTGTTTGTTTGTTTCCTTCATGCTGTCCACCATGCAATCTATATCTTCTCTTTCCACAGGAAGTCTGTGCCACTTCCCTTTTCTGCAGCTGTCCCTGAGTTGCTATGGGCTTCTGCCCCTTCCTTTGTGCTGCTTAGCCCTATCCTTTTTTCACAGATACCCTGGGTGGACAGCAGGTTCTGTTCTGGTGCCCTCTTTCTGGAACGGCTGTACCCCACCAAGACAGATGGCTGTCTAGACTATTTTTAACTGTGTCTGGGGAAGAAGATTTTACAACATATTTTGAAATCACTTCCACTGATTGACAGTTCTCAAGTCAGGATTTCTTGATGGTACTTGGCTTAAAATCTGACAGGTATAATTGAAAATCCTTTCCTTTTGTTCTTTTAAAATCATGTGGTTGGAGGTATCAAGGGAGTTTGGAAATCATTTAGGCCCACCCCTAATGAAGAAAATAAAACCCACCAATTCTTAACTCCAAATTGAAATGGAAAATGCCTTTACATCCTCCCATTGAGAATCCCATCTGTTTTGGGATCTGCCTCTGAAAGCACACATTTGGGTATCATTTTGTGAGAATCAATTTAATTTTCTGGAGAAGAAACAAGTGATTGTGGAGTTGGAAGTGTCGAATGCAGGCATTAACCACCTTA
Organism: Mastomys natalensis; assembly: GCA_021653895.1. Lineage (NCBI taxonomy): Eukaryota > Metazoa > Chordata > Mammalia > Rodentia > Muridae > Mastomys > Mastomys natalensis. The sequence continues at coordinate 463,467 of JAJTUV010000649.1, forward strand.
CTCTATTTTGTGTCTAGTGAGAAAGTTAAATGGTGCTTGTAGAATTACCTTGCCAAATAGGTAAAAATAAAACCAACTTTCTAACATATATGGCTTTTTCCAGCTTATTCTTCTCTTTTCCATTCTCTCAAACCTTTTCTTTAAAGGAAAAAGGAGGTAACAGTAGTTGTTTCTCTCCTCTCCATTAGTGCGAGCCCCTGTGTGTTAAATATTTGCTGTAGTGGTTATGTTGGGTGACTGAAACTCCTTTGAAGCCCCCTTTGCACACAGAGCTTTCCTTTACACTTCCCTTGATACAAGTCTCTGTCCTGTCTCACTTGACTGACAGCATCTCGATAGCAGAAAGCTCTGATGAGAAGTAAGGGTGCCTGAGTTTCAGTGCAGGATTCTTGTTACGTGGTGTGGAAATCCAGCATTCCTTGTAAACCAGCACAACCATCTTAAGTGACAATAAAGGGGTCTTGAGAAGGGCTCTCACTCCTTTTTGATAATGGGTACTTACAGATTTTCTACCTCACCTGAGATGTTTTTAAACAGCAGAAGACATTTCACATGTCAAGTTAGGGAGTCATGTGCTCTGATCAGCTGACAGACTATTCAGACTTGTGGCCAAACCTTAAGTGACACTTGGTGCAGGCTATCAGGAGTCAGTATATAGATTCGTTTTTTGTTGTTGTTGTTTACAGATATTAGCATCTCAGTCTTTGGAAATAGGGTCAAAATTCAATTTTTTTTACCTGTACTATAACTATTTGAGGTATTTAGTATGTCTCAGGTCATTTTTCTCTGCTACATAGTTGTCTTTGTTTAGAAGATATAACCTCATTTTGCTATCAACCTAATAGAAACATGCAGGTCTACTAGAGACATTTTATCTGGAACAGTTAGGCCAGTAGTGTGTATCTATCACTCTTTTTCTGAGTTTGAACCTGCATTCTCAAATATGCTGAAAAAGAACTGTACCACTGAGAATATCCCTGGCTCTTTTTCATTTTTCTATTTTGAGACAAGGTCTCACAAAGTAACTCAGACTCACCTTGAGCCCGTGGTCCTTCTGCAGCAGCCTCCTAAGGTTTGTTTGTTGTTTGTTTGTTTGTTTTTAAAATGAAGTAAGTTATTAAATATATTTGAACAGTGAAATGCAGAATGCGTCCAGATTTCTAAGCTTCACCACTGTCCTCTTTTATTGCTGCCTTGCTTACCTAATTCAGCAGCAGTATTTAAAAATACCTGTCTTCATTGAATCTTTGCAGAGCATTCAACTTGTTTTTAAAAAATATGTTTGGTGATTTGTCTGCATGTATGCCTGTATCCCTTGTGTAACTGGTACCTGTAGAGACCAGAAAAGAGGTCAGATTTTCTGGAACTGGAGTTACACACAGTTGTGCACTGCTGTGTGGGTGCTAGGAATTGAAGCAAGGTTCTCTGATAGAGCAACCAGTGCTTGTAACGGCTGGGCCATCTCTCTAGCCCTTCACTTTTTTTTTTTAAATATCTTTTTTTATTCATTGCTAATTGGTTAATATGAGTTAATATGTTAATTAATATGTATGTCTATGAACTACTGGCATTAGCAAAGTGTGTAGCCTGGTTGCTTGGAGTATATGTGAACACATACACACAATAAAGAGGCCTATTAGCAAACATCTCAGTGTATGTGTGTCTATATACACACATTTGTGTATGAATATATCTTAACTGTATGTATATGGTTGTATGTATAAATGTGTATCACAAACACAGCTATACACACATACACACTGAGTACAGCATTATACACACAGTTGGTTTAACAGCTTTTTTTTGCTGTGTATGTAGCACAATATATATAAGATACTGAAAATCCATGAGAGTCTTTATGGTTTAGGAGTTTTGTTGAACCACTTCCTTCTGTTTACAAGAGAAACTGAGAATTAACTGTGGGTCTTTTGTACATGGGTTAGAACCACACATTATTACTGCACTTCATTCTTAGAATAAATATAATAAAAATAATATCAATAACCACTAATATTTGTTGAGCAGTTATTATGTTCTAGGCACTGTGCTATGGGATATATTATCCTTGTGAATCTCTATGACCATGAAAGAAAACACAGCAAGCAAGGTATGTTGTTTTTACATTCCCATGCATAGGAATCTTTAGGAGGAATCTTTAGGAGCCAGTGAGAATGTAATAATATAAGGTCTAACCCTTAAACATTCAAATAATTGGTTGTTTTCATAGTGGTATTGCTTCATTTTTTAAAGGTATGAGGTCCTTCTGGAAAGAATGAAAAAGGTCCTTATGTCTTCAGAGACTGTCTAAAGGGAGAAACCACTCTAGCTTCGGGTTTGATTTCAGAATATGAAAAGAATCCTCAGGGCCAGACATTATGTAGAGTATTTGGATTTAGCTTCTGGTTCAAGGGAAGTAAAGCCAAAGAGGCAGTGAAAGCTGGTGTGGCACATTAGACTTTGTCACTTTCCTTTCAGGGTTATCCCTTGTGACAGGGCCCATGTAAAATTCCTGTTGCTTTGGCAGCCTGGATGTGTGTGATCCAGCTGTTTGATGATGCCAAGACAAACAGTAGTGTGGGTCTTAGGGCGGGCGCTTGGTTGGGAGTTAGGCAGAAAGTGGAAAGGCTGCATTGAGAGCCAGATTGATAGAAGTGATTTTTCCTAATTGCTATCACGAGGTTGGTTCTGAGTTAAATTTAAGAGAGTTGAGGTCTTTTGTCTGTCCACACTTTTTGAAACCTGCAGATAAGGCAAATTATCACCAGAAGGGAACATAAGAAAGTGCTAAACTTCAGGCCTCTTGGTCTTGACAGCAATTGCAACAATACCCAAAAGATAAAAGAGGGAGACTCTCCTCACCGAAGACCAACTTAGACTATTCCTGAGTTTGTTTGTTTGTTTGTTTTTCAAAACAGTTTCTCTGTGTAGCCTTGACTGTCCTGGAACTGTCTGTAGATCAGGCTGTCCTCAAAGTCACAGAGATCCGCCTGCCTCTGCCTCCTGAGTGCTGGCATCAAAGGGGTGTGCCACCATTGCCTGGCTTTATTCCTGTTTTTATATGTAGGAAGAAAACAGCAGCGAGGTAGACATTAGTTGGAAGTCATCTTCTCTGGTTTCCCTTTCTATAAGAAATACTTTTTGTGGTTTAAATTGATAGAAATACAGTGTGGTCCAGAAGTTAAATGAAAGGATTCCTAATGTACTTCTTACCCTCAGGGAGTTGTTTTGCTACTTATCTGCAGTAGTTTTTGACAGTTGTCTAAGAGTATAGATTTTGATTGAAGATACAATTACTAGCAAGTCTGATTCATTTTAGGATAGAATCTTTCTATCTGAGTCTTTTTTCTCTGAGTCTTTGTTGGGTTATTTTACATCCTTTGAAGAAAAAGACATTGATCTGACCAGAGTTGAGGTTTCATTCTGTAGTAAATACAAGTGGCTAACTTAGAAATTCTGTGCTAGAGCAAGAACAATAGAGTGTGTTGAGTATATCTGTGGAGGTGCTTTTTACTCATCACCTTGACACCTGCCTCACCTTGCCCTTAAATTCATGGAGCTGGCGCCTGAAACACGGGACCACAACTCTACATGCAAGCAGAATTTATTGCTATGTGTTGGGCACCTCCAGAAGACTTTTAGATTCTTGTGTCCAGGAACAAAACTCTAGACAGACGTGGATGGTACCAAACAGAATGAGAGAGTTTCCTAAGAAACTTTCAAGGGAGGAAAGGGGTCAGAGCAGGGAGAAAGTTCAGACGCTCAAAAGGCAACTGCTACACAAAGAACAGGTGTTCTTATGTCACACCTGGTGGGCATTCTGGCTCATTTGTATAGAGCTGGCTTTTTGGGTCATCTGTATAGTAAGTGTTTGTCTTGCATGCTTTATCTGTTACATGTGGCTTTTTTTTTTTTCCATATAACCTCATGCACTACAAGTCTTATTAGCATCTTAAATCTTCCCCTAGAGGTTTGCATTCTAGAATTATGAAGAGTCAGTGATCACCTTCAGACCCCATGCAGCACATCTGTCACTGTATCAGTGGTTCATCCATATCTAGTGCACCTTACCCTTGGAGTTCCAAGCTTGTTTTTTCTTCTGCTAATTTTGTAGGCCTGTGTAAGACCTTTGGTCTGTATCCTTTTCTACTATCTCAGAATTTGTTCATACCTAGACCATATCTGAACATTCTTCAGTTTCATATCCAGGTTTCTACTTCTCAGAGTTAGAGTAGAGTCGTAGAGTCATGTAGTCCTCCCGGTATCGTGGCCTTAGAAGGTCCAAAGGTAGTTCACAAAGCTTTTCGAGGTGGTTATTTTTATTCATAATTTGGACAGGAATATAAAGCTCAGAGAAGCACGTTCAGGATCACACAGGTCCTGGGAAATGAGGTTCCAGGGACTATTTATGTAGTCTGTGCTTTTCTCATAGGGCTTCTCAATTTGCATTTGACTTTTGACCATTTATTTCACCTCTTGGAGTCCTTGGAATTAAGTTGATTAAGAAGGGCTTAAGAGAGAGACTAGAGAAACTGCACCATGGATGTTTACTTGCTAGTGGAGGGTTATCCACTACCACAGAGGAGTAACCAGCCCTTTCTGTTTTCCTTTATGTACACAGACTTCCTTATCCACTTGTGCTGACTTCACTGGGTAGAAACAGAGATGCTGTAATAGTGAGGAGGGAGCTGAGTATGGTTTACTATAATTTACATAATAAAATCAGACTCTCCCTAGCGGCTTTTCCTGCCTCCTGATGGCTGTGATGAAGTGGGCTACCCTAGGGACTGTTTAACTTCAGGGCCTCCCCAGGGTTATTAGCCCCACAAAGGGTCTTGGGATCAAATGTGCAGTTAAATTGAGGAGATCAATTCATTAGGATAAAGACTTCCTTTACTTCTGAAGCACTGTTGTGTTCTATCCCATCTGTCTTTAGAAGTTAATTTGTAATTGGTATTTGAATAGTGGCAATTTGAGAACACCTCTAATTTATTTCTCTAAGGTTTAGATTAATATACATATATTACATGTTAATATATGTATAACATATACACAGTTAGTATATGGAAGCTTGTAAAATAGACTTCCATATGGCTTTTTCAAATGTCCTTAGTGTTAATTATCCCTACCCCAGCTCCTCCTCTGCCTGACCCTCCCACTTAAAAACCTCTTCTGTTATTCCTTCTGCCCCTTTGTACCATGCATGCTTCTTACTGTATCTACTTCCCTTTTCTAAGTTAATTAAATGTTCTGAGGCAGGGTTTTATGCAGCCCAGGTTGGTCTTGAATGCACTTTGTAGCTGAGGATGACTTGGGGCTTCTGATTGTTTTAGCTCTACTGCCCAAGTGCTGGGATTGCAGACATGTGCTGCAGGACTCCAGGTTTATGCAGTACTGGTACTCTAACCTGAGGCTTTGTATACGATAGGCAGGCATCTTCAAAATAAATCACATCCCTACTCCTATATTTCTTTTGCTAGTACATTTCATTTTCATAAAACTACAAAGAAGTACTTGGAGCATGGTCATCTACATAGATCTTTACCAGAGTGCAAGGGTAAACTTCACTCAGTAGCTCTTAAAAATTAATCTAGCCTGATAGGGAAGATGACCTGGTGGGTAGAGCACTTGCCTCCCAAATATGAGGACAGGAATTTGAACCCTAGAGTCCACATAATGCCAGATGAACTGGAAACCTGTTCCTAATCCTAGTGCTCCTGTGACAAGATGAGAGGTGGATATAGGAAAATCTCCTGAAGCTCACAAGCCAGCTATGGGCCAACTAGCCTCTTTTGCACAGCAGTGAACAACAGAGAGACTTATTACAAACAAGGTGGAAGGGGAGGAGGGGAGGCTTGACACTCAAGATTGTTGTTTGATCTCTGCATGTGTACTACAGCACACATGCACCTGAACTCTCATGCACACACACACATCATATATGGACTTAAATAAAGAGACTAAATACATAAAATGTAAGTAATCTGATCATATGCCACATTGTTCTTTTTGTGAGAATTATTTCAATGAATATTGTATCTTATTGTCAATAAGCAGTTTTTGAGATGGAATGAGATAATAATTTATTCTAAGGTTATGTGCCCCTAAGTTTATACTTTAACTGAGAAAACATTCTTCACTGTAGTAGAGCATATAGCTTGATACCTTGGACCAGGACTCTTTTCTCTAAGACTGCTTTTCCCTAATGCTCTTCAATAAAACCTCCCTAATTTCTAGATAAATGTTAAAAAGGAAGCAATTTGATTAAATTAACTTAATCTCAGAATTTATATATTATTTCTTCTGTAATATGTATACTATGTAACCAAAAGAGTATTTTTAAAAATGGAAATACTAATTTTTTTGTCATACATAGTATATGTGTTCATGTAGGTGTGGGTGTGTTTTGGTGAGAAGTTGATGCTAGTGTCTTCCTCAGTTGCATCAACTTCTCACCAAAACACACCCATTCTTCAAAGCAAGCTTTCCCTTTAGTTTAAAGAAAAAAAGAAAACAAAACATGGAAACAGAAAGCCAAGTGAGGAGTGAAGAGGCATATGCTACTATAAGTTGATAAAGTTTATGCAATATTTTAAGAACCATAGAAGGCTTGGAGCAGTATAATAACATGATTATATTTTTATAAAAATTAGAAAAACTAAACGATCAAACATAAAAACCTCTGTAGGTATAACAGTTGTGTATTTGTCGTTACAGAGCCCTTTGTGGGCTGGCAAGATGGGTAAAACATTTACCTGACAAGCCTGACAATCTAAGTTTGATCCCTGAAACCCATGTAAAGGTGGAAGGAGAGAACCAACTTTAAGAAGTTGTCCTCTTACTTCTAGATACAGGCTATAGCAAATGTATAAGTCAATTACTCATCAATAATAATAATAACTTCATAAAATAAAAAAAACTCTTTTATCTTTGAAGCAAAAAAGAGACGCTAATATATAGATAAAAGCATAGCAGGATGAAATGTAAGCTGATGTTTTCTAAAACCTTAATTATTTGAAGGGTGGGAAAGGCTACATCAAAACAACAACTCTCAAGGCCAGCCTGGTCTACAGAGTGAGTTCCAGAACAGCCAGGGCTATACAGAGAAACCCTGTCTCGAAAAACCAAAAAAAAAAACAACTCTAAAAGATGAGCTATTTGGGGGAGAGGGGCCAGTCTCCTCTAACCCAGTCTGTCTTCAAACTAAGTAATTAAGATGCTTGTGAACTGATCTTCATGCTTCTCCCTCTAATAGGCCTGTGCCATCATTCCCAGTCTGATACAGTTCTAAAGATCAAACCGAGGGCCTCTGTCATGTCATGCTAGGCAAGCACTGTACCAGCTAAGCATGGCACTGCCAACCCAAGATAAGCTCTTTTGAGGTTTATTTTGAGCCCATTTTTTTCTGTTAGAAAGTGGCTCTAATAAAGGGTTACCTAGTGACTGCTTTCCTCACATATGTCTCTGTGTTGTTCTTTATCTCTGAAGGTCTGTCATCTTGATTCTTTAACATTTAATTACCCATTTTGTTGCCTATATGAGTGATAATAATTTTTTACACTTTTGAATTCATAAAAGATAATCCCATTCTCTGGAGGGGAATAGTGCCTGTTCATTTGTCCTGTCAATGGATACTTTTCTAAATGACCAATGAGAAGAGTGGTGTGGTGATTTGAGTTTGTCCTCCCTTGCTTTTAAATCATAGAACCCTTGTACTCCCTTTACTACTATTATTCTGTACTCACCAAGTAAAGAAAGCCAGTTTAAGATTTAAAATGTTAAACTGAGAAAGATGCTGCATTCCCAGTTTGAGCAGATTTTAACGTGCAATTTCAGTCTTTTTTTTTTTTTTATTACAATGTGTAGGGTGTTGTGCCCCACCCCTGCCTCTTTTCTTTGTAGTTCTATAAATCAGGAGCCTTCTATTTTCTTCTAGTGTTGTGCTATAATTAGTAGTCTAGTCTGAAGTATAAAATGAAAGTTTTTCCTCTAGCAGAAATGCTGCTTATTCACTTTATTTTACAAAGAGCCCACTCAGCCTCTATGGGTCATTCAGTAATCCACAAACATCAGTTAGAATGGACCATGTAAAACAAGTGCTGGAGGACTGAAGGACTGGAGGACTGGTTAAGAGAGCTCTGCTCCTTCAGAGGCTCAAGTTTGCTTTCTAGCACTCATGTCTGGTGGCTCATAACTGCCTGTAGCTTCCACTTCAGGGAATCAGACTTTTTCTTCTGGTTTCTGCAGGTGCCAGAAGAGATGCTTCTCTTCTATGTGCATACACTTAGACACAACACATGTATATACGTAACAGAAACAGTGTTTAAATGCTGAATTCTGAGCATTCAAGGACAAATTCATGCCCCTAACTGCATCATCCGATTAGAGGCATATATGCAGATAACCAAGTGACCAGAGGCATGTAGAAGGTTCTGACCTGGTACTTGTCTATTAATAATAGTTTTCATATTTCTTTATTTGCCTGTTCACTTGGCAGTTCTGTAAGTGCTCAAGGGCCAGGAAGATTCGAATATGAATATGGACATGGAGTAAATGAGTGAATGAGTAAATACTTTTATCACTGCCAGGCCTGGCTTACAGGGTCTCCTGCAAGTTGGATCACTTGAGTTTGAGGGCAGTCTGGATGGTCTGTATGGCAAATTCCAGGCCAGCCAGAGCTATACAGTGAGAGCCTGTCTCAAAAACAAAAACAAACAAGAATAACAATAACACCAACCCTCCAAAAAACCTGACAATGACAACAACAAAAACAACAACAACACTAACAACAAAAACCACAAGGTGTTCTGCAAAATGTTTGCTCACTAAAGAGTAATAGGAAATTGTTTGGAGTAGAGATGGTTGGGAAACAGTGGATTTTGCATTCTTGCTCATCAGCACAAATCTTACTTGATTTTTAGGATTGTTTTGGTTAACAATGAGATCAGTATTTTGTAGGTGATTTCACATTGCTTGACTTGATCTTTTTTTAGGCTCAGAACATGCACAGAGATAAAGTTCTGGGCATGCTATGTTTTGCTGTCCTGTTGATGTCTGTCTGTCTGGAGTTGTAGAGAGGATGCTTATGCCCCTTTGGTTCCTATGGGTCTTAGGTCTGTAGTGGAATTCCCCAGGCTGTGCTTTTTGATAGATTGGGCAGGAAATAAATCTGTTGCTCTGTGCCTATTTAAAAAATATTTCCATTTACCTTGGATAATGTACAAGAACAGGGTTTTACACATATTTAAGAGAAAACTGCAAATAAAAAGGATGTGTACACAGTAGCATGAATGGAGTGCTATTCTTAGCCTGGCTGTAACCCAGAGGAGAACAGGAAACAAGATGCTTCAGAATGGCTTGAGCCAAGAGTCTTCAAGTCATAGGGAAACTCATGACAGCTGGTAGCATCCTCCAGACCTTCCTGTTTGGGTAGAAATTTATCTTCCTATATTGAGATGGAGGAAGAAATGCCTCTTTTCTAGGAGATCTTGGAGAAAGTAGATCAAATCTCAAGAAACGGATCTTCCAATTGGCTCATTTCTTCTGCAGAAATCCACTTGGTAGAGGGAACTGTTTTTCTCATGTTTGGAAGGTTTAGCTCCTGATAAGAGAGACCAAGTGTCTAAACCTTCAGCAATTTAAATACCATTCTTTTGTTCAGACTTTGTCATTGGACTTGAATTCCATTGAGCTTTGAAAGTTAAAAGGCTGGACTTGAAATGCATAATTATAGCACACAGTAATGAGCAACTAGAAAGTGTAGACAACTTCTGGTCACTCAGTGGCTACAGATTCATTGACGTTAATTCTGTTAATTCGTCTAATCATCTGGCTTCTCTGTCTGATGTGTGAGAGAGAGTAATTTGCCTAGTTAGCATCCTCCCAGAACCCTTCATACCTGTCACTATCCTCAGATGGTCATTGGTTTGAGCTTAACTTGATATAGAGAAAGTAAGTTAAATATATATCACTACTTATTATTTAATATTAACAATTACACACCAGCAGGGTTTTAATAAAAGGATATATCTTTAATTTGAACCTGATATAAGATGGGTGTCTTCAGAGGGTCTGCTATGGCATTTCCTCCAAGCACATTCTCTGAAAAGGACCAGGCCTGGATATAAACCATTGCACTTCCTCATTCTTTATGTATAAAAAGACAATCTCATTTCCCCCTTTTTTCTTATTCTAAATACCACTTTTATCTGGTTACTTCGAAATATATCAACAGAATAACCCTCTTGGAAGAACAGAAATTTTATCTTAACAGTGGTACATTGAAACTTGGCATCTCTTTCACCATTAATAAAATTTTGTGAGAAACAAGTGTAGGGAAAATACTGCCTATATACTTGAAAACCATTTACTTAGCTAACAGAATGCTCTTAATTATATTAATTATGTGCTTTGATTATTCAAGGTCTCCATGCTCTTAATATTTCAGACAATGTTCTGTTGATACTGTGAGTTAGCCAATAGCTGTCTTCATTTAATGAGAAAGAGGGGAAGGTAAAATGAAGACAATCAATTGCCATCAGATTCTCCATGGATGTGCTGACTGTGTTAGAGCCAGACCCTGGAGACCTGACTTAGAGAGCGGCATGGAGGCACCAGGTGCGTGTGATGTCGCATGCCTGTAATCTCTGTTACTTTTTAGGATATAGTAGGAAGATCACAAGTTGGAAGCATACCTGGGCAATTTAGTGAGATCTTATCTCAAATAAAATATAAAAATAAATAAAATAACAAAATAGGCTGTAGAGATTGCTCAGTGATGGAGAACTTACATAGCATGTCTAAGACCCTGAATTAATCACCAGTACCACAAAACAGCAACAACAAACTGTAAGCCAGAAAAATCCATGAAAGTCATTATGAGTAGCTCCTGTAGATTTCCATACCTGAGTTAAATGAAATATATAGACCTCATTTGAAATAATTTCCAGATGGTTACAGGAACATATTTTGGTTTAGAGTATGTCACACTTAGTTTTTTGGTTTAATTTTACTACTGAATTTTTCTTGTCCTTCCCTATCCCCACACTGTTAGCCTTGATTTGAGAGACAGCAAAGATTCCACTGTAGATAACTTTTTTTTTGGGGGGGGGGGGGACTCTTTTTTTTTTTTTTTTTTTTTTTTTTTTTTTTTTTTTTTTTTTGGTTTTTCGAGACAGGGTTTCTCTGTGTAGCCTGGGCTGTCCTGGAACTCACTCTGTAGACCAGGCTGGCCTCGAACTCAGAAATCCGCCTGCCTCTGCCTCCCAAGTGCTGGGATTAAAGGCGTGCGCCACCACTGCCCGGCTAGGTGATTGTAGATAACTTTCTATAGGAAATTTGGAAGGAGGTGGGCTAGAGAATTGATCTTGCATTCATCTGCCAAATTATGACTAGTTCTTTTGAGTATGGTGAAGCTCAGAGTTGTTATTTTGGAAGTGTTCTTGGATTGAAATTCAGAGAAAGGTATACAGCAGAGAATCCAGGCAAGGAAGTGTCTTAACAAAACAAGACCTTCCTCTTCATCTAGTCTTAAGAGCTTGCCTTTGAGTCAGTGACTGCAGGGTGCCAGGCCAGTCACTGATGTAGATTCAGAAGGTCTGCTTTTCATAACCATGGGTGCGTATTCAACCAACCACGCAGCAAAGATAGGTGGAAAATGGAGCCTGAGAAGGCTGAGGCAGAAGGGCCACAAGTGGGAAAGCATAGGCTGCCTAGCAAGACTATCTTTCTCCCACAAAAGACAAATATTTCCAGAAAACTCCAAAAAGCAAAACTTTAGTTTGCTGTGTACTAAGTTCATATGTGCCTAGCTAATGGAATAAAGTTACAGCATACCCCACTCCTGCTATTTCACACAACCTGTCTCTGTAGCATTTATTTTGAACATTGTTCACCTTGTATTTATGATAATTGAGTCTGTCTTAAATATATACAGACTTTTTTCTTGCCATCATTCCTAAACTATACAGTGTAACAATTTATCTATTGCTTATATTGTACTAAGTATTTTAAGTAATTCAGAGATGATTGAAAGCATATGGGAGGAAAAGGGAGATGGCTCAGTGGGTGAAGGTGCTTGTCCTGCAAGCCTGACATCCTGAGCTTGCTCCCCAGAACCCATGTAAAGATGAAAGGTGAGAACCAAATTCACAAAGTTTTCCTCTGGTCTGCACACTGCGGGATGTGTATGCCATCGTGCACATATACACATGTACACATGCACACACATGATAATAAGATTTCAAATGCAAAAAAGTAATTTGTATTTTAAAAATGTATTGCAGAGTATGGCAGATCATGTGTAAATATGCCATTTATATGAGGCTTGAGTATTCTTAGATTTTGGTATCCTTGTCTGTTTTGGAAACAACCAATACCAAGGAGTGACTGTATATGAAATTGTATTAAGTGTAGGGGTTTTAGGGCAGGAGAAATGATGAGATAAAGGCTCAAGGTCTCCCTTCTTTTCTAGAAAGAGTCCTTTGATGTGAAATCTATTTTGTCTAGCTAATTGGAATTATGGTCTGGTTTCTGTCCATAAAGACTCTGCTGATGATATTGGGACTACTTCATTCTCTTTACTTGACATCAGTAGTAAGGCATGCAGTTTAATGTTTAAGCTGTGAGGTTGTTGTTGTTGTTGAGCCTTGCATTCTTAGACTAGCAGAAAGGAACCAAGAAAGATAACATTATCTCTGAGTACAGCCAAGCCTCACCTAAACAAACTCTTGCAACAGAGATTTAAGCCATTTTGGCCATTCCATGTAAATTTTATTTTGAAACTGCTTAATCTTCTAGAACCTCTATGTTCTTATTGTAGAGCGTGAACAAAGAAGGTAAAAAGAGCTGAGCACACAAAAGCTCATAGTAAGCTTTAGCTGTTTTCTGTTACTAGGTGGAAAGTATACAAACCCGCTCTGTTCCTCCACACTTCCTACTTTTTATTCCTAAAGTGAGTTTGACATTCCTTGTGCAATGGTTGATCGGATGCCAAGTGAGAGATTTGAGCTAGTGTGGATGGATGGGTATCTCAAGATCCACATTTGGTCTGTAGTGCAACTTGTAGTGCATTTATACATTGTATAAAGTACTATATTAAAAACATACCCTAACTGCTTCTCCTTATCAGTCCTCTACTTCCAAGGGGTGCTTTCTAACCACGTGCTTTAAATAACCTTCAGATGATACTATGGCTAGTGGATGAACACAGTCCTTGTGAGTCTATTTGCCCTGTGCTTGGGAGTTCTATTCTTAGATTACAATGGCCGGAATAGAAAGCCTTTGACCCCACATCCCACTGGAGTCATGTGTGCCTGCCTAATGGAATTCTTTGGGAGCTTAGGACAAAGGACAATCTGCTTGTGTCATTGACTAGACTGGCATGTAGTAGACCATTAAAAACCAGTCTCTTGTTTGTTTTAGCTGGATTACTGACATCCATGTACAATCTATTAAAATTTTGTCTGTTAGCTGCTCTATTAGGAGTAGAAATAAAGTAAACCCTGTTTGTTCGATCTGTGATTATATACATCACTCCTATGCTAGAGAGGCTAAGCATTTGTCTTCTGACACAGCACTGTTTCACATATTTGTTAATCCCTTAAACAATAGGAAATTGAGTCAGATTTGCCCAGGAGGTCTGATTATGGGTTTTCTACTACTGCATACTGCACAAATAAATGCCTTATTTCATGACAGGTGACAGTGTGGTTATTTTAGTAAGGATACTCTGATTTAGTAGTATTACTAAATGTTTCTAAAATACCTGAGTATAATTGCTCCATTTATACCTAAAACTCCTGACAGTTTCTATAAAGATGTTTTGTGAGCATATTTGATTGTCTCATTCTGAAGCCAAATGATTCTAGGGAAAGAGACTCTATATCACAGAGAGTATGGTGGGTGTTTCCAGGAGCATCTTGATTTTTACTTATTCTGCTAACAACCAGATCCTCTGTTTTTGGAGTGCCTTTCTCTAGGGAACCTTTGGAACTTCCAGAGACATGATCTCAGCTTCATAACATCCCTGTTCAGATAGGAGAGGGCTGAAATACCTAGTGAGTGGGAGAGTCAAGCACAGATGGGAGACAGAGACACTTAAGTTAGATAATTAGTCCAAAGTCACATCAAATGATTTGCAGCTCAGGTGATAAATGTGTCTAGGACTGGGTCTCCTAGATGTTGCAGTTTCCCTTACAATTACTTATCTGTTACTTATCTGTCATAATCTTTCTTCTTCCTTACTTTATTTTGGTGAGTAAGATGTTTTCACTCTTTATGCCTGATTAATGTTGGGTTTTAATTTAGCCCTTACAATGGTCAATGACCTAGCTGAGAAAACTGCTTTCAGAATGTGATTTCTAACTCTACCTTTACCGTTATTTCTCTCATATGGTAACTTTTCTTATCCTATATTTTGTATATGTTTAGCCTCCACGAGTTGAGAGCCTTGGGACTACAAAGGTTTATCTTGACAGAAGAGCTTCTGAAGCTGGAGTTGTTGCCTCTCTAAGCAATGCTTTAGGGGAAAAATGTAGAAATTCCTGTTTTCAACTTAATACAGAAGTGGAGCACATTCTAGAATAATCATTGTCCTTCATCTAGAAATAGTACAGATTTGGTGTTTGTTATCGGATGTTTAATTGTAATATTATTTACAAATGTACCTTTTTAGCTGCTCCCATTACTCAGTATTTATTGAAACACTAACTTTCTCATGAAATATTTCTTTTTATGTGTTAGGTGGGAGGTACTGAGGTGCTGTAAAATCCAGTGACTACATATGGACTCTTCAGGAAGTAGCTGAGTTGTTTAGATTTCCAGCTATTTATTATGGCATTTTCTGGAAGTTTTAATATTTAATATGATGAAATAAGTTACAAAGGATAATTTTTTACAAAATAGATCCATTCACCTACAGGAGAAGATCACTGAAGTATGATTTAGTGCTTTATAGTTATTAGTCTGCTGATGACTACAGATCTTTTGGATTTATGATATATTCCATTTCATCTTTATTCATTTAACACTGTCTGGATACCTTTTTGTGTGCCGGGTGCCATGCTAGACACTGGGTGACAGACACAGATAGTTCCCTCATCCTTGAATCTCATAGCAGATGCTTGAATCTGGTGTCCTTTAGATGCTTTGGATTCTGCTGTAGAATTTTCTTAGATTCTGTGTGGCACTCACTGTCTCATACTTCAGCAGATGCTGCAGAGCCTGACTTCGCATTCTGCACTGCTGCTGATGTGGTCCAGAACTGTTTATCACCTTTCACTGCACTGTGTCAGTAGCCTCCTGACTGGTCTTCTTACTTCTCTTCTTGTCGCTCCCATCTACTTTGACTAGGACAGTTCAAACAGTCTGTGAAGAATGGACTTCCGAGAGCCAGAGAGATGGTTTCGTGGTTAAGAACACTTGTTCTTGTGGAGGACTTGGGTTCAAGTGGTGGCTCTCAGTCATCTGTATGTAATTCCAGGTCCAGGGGATTTGACTCCTTCTGATCTATGAGGACACCAGACACATACATGCTGTACATATATGCATGAAGGCAAAACACTCATACACATAAAAATAAATAAATCTAAAAATGGAATTCAGATCCTCATTCTCTGTTCATGTCTACCTGTGCTTTACATCACAAGATTCTTCTTCTTCTCCTTATGCAACCATGCTTTCTATTACTCTTCACCTTGCACTCCATTGCATAACACTGGACTCATGTTTTCCTTAATATGCCAAGCATGCTTAGCAGAGTCCTGTCTTAAGGCCCTGATGCTTCTTTTTCCTAGAACACTAGCATTTTCATAGCTCATTTCTCTGTTGTCTTGAATCTCTACTTGAAAGTTACCTTATTAATAGCTTTCATGACAGCTCTCTGGAAAATGCACCCTGACCTGATATTTTCTATTTGATTCATTTCAAATCACTTCTTTTTTTTCCCTATTGTACTCTAATGTTTCTATGGGAAAAGGATTTTGTCTGGTTTGTTCTGCTCTCTCTCTAATGCTTACAAAGTGCTTGGTAGATATTTGTTGATTGAATGTATCAGCCTATTACTGATAGTATCCTCTGTAGAAGGAGTCTCTTGGACCAAGGTTGCAGTACAGGGTTTGGAGAGGGTATGGACAATGCAGCTCTATCTATTTAGAGTAGGAATTTTCTTACAGGGTTTGGAGAGGGTATGGACAATACAGCTCTATTTATTTGGAATAGGAGTTTTCTTAATGTAAAAGGTACTTATTAATTTAAGTCCCAGTTTTAGCTTTAGGAGTATCATTTATTAATCAAAAAGTCAAAGAATAGATTAGATGGGAACTGGGAGACCATTTGATCTTTTTCTCACTTGCTGTATATGTGAGAATAATAGAGTCCTGAGAAGATAAATGAATTGTCCAAAGTCATTAAGCTGGCTGAGGGTAAGTCTGAAAGTAGGCTTCTGACATCTGCATCCATAGTCTTTCTTACATGTGTTTCCCTAGAAAGAGTTCTTGAACTTTGAGATTGAACACCTTTTTCTCCAGACTCTAAAAAGGAGCCTTTCTCTGCAGATTATAGGTCAGTATAGATGGGTAATGACTCAGTAATATGTGGAAAAATCCAGAGACTGACTGATGAGAATAGAAACTAAGATGTGCCATGAACACCAAAGCATGCTTCCTCTTTTTATTGGCAAGAGATGTGTAGGGTGTAAAGGAAATGAGCCTTCAACACCCCAGTTGTTTTGTTACAGGCCACAGTGAATGTGTCTGCCATTTAAATTCAGATTTTTTTGATGACTGGCCAAACCAGCTGCAAGCTTAGCCCTTTGGGCTAGAAGCCTTGATTTTTCCAACTGTTCATTTTCTTGATAAACTTCATTATTTCAGGCATTTGTGTATAGCTAGCTTATTGTGGGGTTGTCAGAGAGGTATAGAGCCATTTCTTAGAGACAGTCATTTCTCTTCATGTAGCATGTGTCTTTAAGCTGGCCCATCTCCATTCTTTTTGTAAGTATGTAAGGTCTTTTGTTTTAAAAGATGATGTGAGCACAGATTGTTTAAAAAGGAAAAAAAAATGCAAACATTGGTGGGAGCGTGTTTTTAAATTAACTAAAGTGTAATTGTGGTAGCATTAATGAAAAGACAAGTTTATTTAACTTCTTGCTATCTGGTTTGTGATACAGGGTATCCTCATTTGATTTAGAAGACACTTTGATCATTCATGAAGGAAATGCCATCTTTAATTCTCCCTATAGCTTCTTATTAGACTTCTAATCATCATTATACCCATGCTTCTACCTACATGAGTTTTATCCCAGCGAAGGTTCTGAACTTGACTAGTTTATCCACACATTTCCAGTTCAGATTTGATATCCTCTGGGATGCTGACTTCCAGATGCGTATTTTGGAATAAGTGAAGTTCTCGTGTAGTTATGCCACCTAGAAAGCTTCATTTTGCTTTGATTACAGAGCTCATTTTAACTTAGTTTTAGGTGACCAAAATACAGAGCAGAAAGATTTAAGGCTGTGCCTTAAGATACCGTGTGTAACAGAACTCATAAAATTAGGAACCAGGAGTTACTTTGTCTGTAGATGATTTCTTGTTCAGGTTGGGTATCTACTGATTTCTCTATTTTATAGCTCCTGACTTTGTAAGGTTATCTTTTGGGTGATTCTCACATATGAGTCGCAGTCACTTGTGGAAGCATTTGATAGAGAGAAGACAATCCTTGAGTAGCTGAGTTTTGGTTCCAATAGATTTTCTTATAGAGAAGCTAGAGGAGCTGTCAGGATTAGAAGTTGCCTGATGTTTTTGGTGGTTGGAACTGTGCTAGATTCTGACTTAGATTCTTTTTACACATGGTAAATTCCCTGATCCTTTTGAGGCAGAGGCAGATTACAACATAAATAGTGAGGCAGTTAAATTTCACCAATTCTTATTTTCTGTGTTAAAACATCTTAGATTTTAGACCTGCTTTTCTCCTTTTTCTCTCTCTCTCTTTCTTTTTCTCTTTTTTTAGTAGTGTTTTTAATTGGCAATTTCATTTACACACAAGCAAAAGGATATTAACCCAGCTCTGGAAATAAAACCAAGCCTACATATTAGTTCCCTAATTATTCTTCCTGTTCCACTTTCTGCTATTTTGGAAGTGGGCTAACTGATCTATCTCTCTCTCTCTCTCTCTCTCTCTCTCTCTCTCTCTCTCTCTCTCTCTTTCTTCCTTTCTCTCTCCCTCTCATCTTTTTCCTTCACTCCTTTCCCCTTTCCTGCCTCCCTCTTGCTTTCTCCCTGACATTTTTTTGAAAGAGCAGATGACAGGCTCTGTTTAAGACTCTGTGAGAGGGTACAGATGGATGAGTCTTTGCTAATGGCAGCCAGAATTAGGATGACTTAAATGATCTAAACATTGTCCCCGAGTGAGGAACACAAGTGACCACAAGTGTTAAACAGATCTGGAACGGGATTCTGACCTCATCCCCAGAATCTGCAGGGAATACACACTGCCTAGAGACCCATTCCCCCCACTCTATAAAGATTTTTTAAAAGAGTAATACCCTAAGTGGTTTTCTGGCCAGCTTGCCTGCTCATTTATCTTTGAGAGGAAGGAAGAAGGCAACCTGTCTTTGGAGCCTCACAACCTCCAGAGGTGTGTGGATTCTGCATTTGAAAGTACTAAGCCCCTGGTGAATGCTTTTCCTCTATTCAGTGCCCCTATACAACTTCCTGGGAACCAGCACTGCTAGCTCTTTCAGTGGATTATTCCTTCCTGCTGAAGTTGTCTGGCAGTGGTGCAAGCTTTCTGGTTTGTTACCTGAGTGGTAGTTAGGGAGAGGCTAGACTGAGCTTTTGAGACTAGTGTCTTGGATCCTTATAGATGATCTGTTTACTCTGCCACTTTTTGTGGTACTGTGTGTGGTTCTTGAGATGAGAATAGAGATGAACTGGAGTCTTTGTTGGTGTTTTGGTAAAGTAGTTGTCTTAGTTAGGGTTTCTATTACTGTGATAAAACACCATGACCAAAGCAATATGGGGAGGAAATGGTACTGCATTTTACAATTCTGAGATCATACCCTATCACTGGGGAAGTCAGGGCAAGGGCAAGGACTCAATGCAGGAACCTGGAGGTAGAAACAGAAGCAGAGGCCATGGAGGAGTGTTCCTTATCAACAACTTGTTCTTCATGGTTTGCTCAGCTCTACTTTCTTAAACTATCCAGGACCACCTGCCTAGGGATGGTACCACTCCCTTCCACATCAATCTCTAATTAAGAAAATGCACCATAAGTTTGCTCACAGACCAGTTTGATGGGGGCATCTTCTCAGTCGAAGCTTCCTCTTCTCAAGTAACCCTAGCTTGTGTTGAGTTGACAAAAAAACTAACCAGGACAATAGTCTAGACCATGCATGGATGGGGTTTGTTGTTGTTGTGTGTTTTTTTTTTTTGACTCTTTCAGCATTATTATTATCATTGTTTTATTTTTATGGTGTTTTTGCTTGCATGTATGTTTGTGTGCCTGGTGCCCAAGGAAGCCCAAAGAAGGAGTTGGATTCCCTGGAGGTGGAGTCACAGATGGTTGTGAGCTGCCATGTGGGTACTGGGAATGAAACCTAGGTCTTCTGGAAGAGCAAGTGCTTTTAACTGCTGAGCCATCTCTCTAGTCCCACTTGGACCTTTTCTTAACTTCTGATATTTCTCTATGAGCTCTCACTGCATTCTCCTTGTCTTTGGATTTTCTACCTTCTCTTGATTGAATTTACATAATTCATCCCCATTTTTAAGATCAGGCCCTTTTGCATTTCTGGAACTAATTATTAATGAATGGTAGTTTATAAGCACTCTCTAGGAAGTCACTTGTATAGGGAATTAAAATTCCCAATCAAGTGCTAGGCAACCTGATGACTCTATAAATTTGATACTTCTTAGTTGACAGCCTGAGAGGGTTTAAATTGCCCTTCATGTCATAGTCTCTCTCCTATTCATAGAAGCCTTACTTAAATCTAAATCCTAAGTTACTTGGCTTAGGTTCTGTCATGGTATGATGGTAAGCTTTGTCAACTTGACACAGTCTAGAAGCACCTGGGAAAGAGAGGGATTGTCTACCCTGGACTATGGGCATGTCTGTGGAAGATTGTTTTAATTATTGATGTGGGAAGACCCAACCCACCTGGCTTTGTGTCTTGTAGTGGAGGAGGTGAGTAGTAGGCACGCATGCATTTGTTTCTCCTTGCTTTTGACTGTAGCTGTGATGTCGATCGGAACTTCCTGTACTTGCCTGCAGTAGTGGACTGTAACCTGGAATTGTGAGCTAAATAAATCCTTTTTTTCCCTAAGTGGCTTTTTGTCAGGATATCTTATCACAGCAACAGAAATGAAATTAGGACACTTGGGAGTTTTGCCTGAGTCCAAGGGAGGAAAGGTTCAAATATACATACACAGAAGAAATAGAAACTGCTGCTCCATATACCCAACAGTTAGATTAAGCAATTACTTGTGAATTCATTTGATCTTGTTGCTGGGGTCTTCTGGACCAGGTGTTTCCAGGGTCTTGGTGTTTAATTAAAGAAGGAGAAGGAGAAGAAGAAGAACAACAACGACAAAGCATACACAAATTATAAAGTAGCTAGAAGTTTTATTAAAGAGACTATAGGGTATAGTACAAAGGAGCAGGGTGGGTTCTTGAGCTTGAGTGCTCAGGGGCATCAGTTACTGTTTTGAACTTTCTATTATAGGGTCCACAGGGAGGAGTTGGTTGCTTAGGGACATAATGTGGGCAGTCCTCTGTTTTGATGGACAGGCTTGGGTTTTATATGTCTTTACTGTATATGTTTTTTCGTATGATGCACATTTAGTCATATGCACATGCTATTATGACCAGGCAAAGGGTAAATAAAAGGCTTTACTTAAAAATTCACCTAGAGGACATAGTTTTCCTTATTGTGCACCAGTCATCCTAAACTGGCTCATGCTACATCACCCTCTGCCTCTAGTTCTTGGATATGTTCTGGACATGTTTCAATGGAAACTAGTCATAAAGGGCGAGTAATCAAGGAGTGCTAAGGTTAAGAATGACCTATTGAATTGTTTGAAGGAGGTTGTACATGAAGCTAAGTGCATTGTTAGAAAAGGATGTGACATAGCTTAAGCTAAGTGGAATTCCAGGTTCCTTAAGCTATCTTTATGCTTGCCTGCTTCAATCTATTCTAAACCACCTTCAGTAACTAGATCATTTCCCCCACCCTGTCCCCTTTCTCCTTTTTATTAGTTTTTGCAATGATAAGTTAGTGACCAAGTAACTTTCACTTTTGACCTCTGAATATCATGAACTTACGTATCTTTTTGTTTGTTGGGATTCTAGGGTTTAAACCCAGGAAGTCCTAGATTATTTCATGGGTATTAACCCATTGTAAGCATTGCTTTAATTGTTTTAGAGTCTCACAGTGCCTGAGATTATTAGGTCACCTTTCCAATTAACTCCATATCTTTAAATTCTTTTGGATTTATTTTATGTATGAATGTTTTACCTCCATACATGAATATGTGCCACATGAATATCTAGTGTCCACGAAGGCCAGAAGGAGCAATGTGCACTTAAGAGCTGAGCTATCTTTCTAGCCCCTGATTCCATATGTTTTGGAAATAAGTCTTGCTATGTAGTTCTGGATAGCTTTAAACTCCTAACTCTCTGCCTTAGTCTCCTGAGTGCTGACTCCCGCGTTGTTGCCATGGCTCCGTTGGAGTTGAGTTTCTGTTCCCTCGTGTAAAGACTCATTCTGAAAATCTTGTGCTTTAGCCCTAGCTCTGCTCTTCTTGATTCTTACATTTTTGCCTCAGTTATTCGGGGTTTCTTTTGAGATGAGATTGTCTTTTTTTTTCCTCTAGTCCTTTATTCAGTTTCTATCAGACAACTCAGAGTAGAACACAGAGTGATAATTCAGACTGAGTTACCTTACACTTTATTGTAATGAATAGGAGATACAATGATTTATTGTTATTTCTGGAATCTAGAGATGGCTTAACATATGCTTTGTTGAAACAGACTGTGTTGCATTAGAAGAGAACTCAGCTAGCTATACCCAACCCCCAGCCTTCAGATGCTAAGCAAGAAAGTCATGTCAAGATGACAGGATGACTAGGACTCAGTTTTCCAGCTGAAGGAGAGAATGATGACTTTCTGAGTTGGCCGTTTTTCATTTCCCTTTGGTTTTGAGAAATATGTTCCTTCTTCCCTAACTAGCTGGACAATTTGATAGTCCATATTTCCAAGAGAGACTATTCTTATAATCCTCAAACCCAATTTGGTGAAAATCCTTTGGTCTTACAAGGGCTAATAGAAAATTTTCTAAAAGCAGTAACTTCCACTCTGCTGGTCAGGAAGTTCTGAAAAACCCAAATCTCTTGGGTTAAAAATAGAACATCCAACTTAGGGTTTTTGTTGTTGTTGGTTTTGTTTTCTTGCTAATAGATAACAGAGAATATGAACATTTGGAATCCTTGAAGAATCTTTAAATTGCATTTGAGACCAAGTAGTAACTCTTTTTATAAAGCTGCTTATATGATATAAAATAGATGAATCTGCATTACTTCTCTTCCAGCTTCCTTTCATTAAAACAAAGTGTCGTGTACAAAAATCCTGCATCATTGCCTTTAAATTTAGTATATGTTAAGCTATTACATCCAAAATTACCATTAAGCTGTTTGTTATATCCTTGTCAGTTGATTTCATTATACATTTATGAAACACCAGCAGTGTTCCTAGTACTGTGATGGGTACTTGAGAGAACAAAATAAACAAAGCATGTCCTTGCTTAGTGTACCAAGAGAGCAACAGAAGGTATAACATGTAGCATCCTTGCCACATAATTTGTAGTTTTGTTCTGGAGCCATTGGGGAGTCTTGAGAGATTTTAAGCAGAAGATCCTTATGTGTTTTAGAAAGGTTACTGGTACATGAGATGATACTCAGAGGTAATCAGGTGAGACTGAAGTCAGTGACAGTTCTGGCAACAGATACTGATGGAGCTCCTTGCTAGGTGTCAGACACAGGTCTAGATGCTGGGAAGTAGGGATGAATCTGCTCTTGGGGAGAGGTGTTGACTTAGGGTTTGCATTTCTGTGAAGAAACCAAGGCAACTTAAGGACAACAATTAATTGGTGCTAACTTTCAGGTCCAGAGGTTCAGTCCATTATCATCAAGGAAGGAACATGGCAGTATCCAGGCAGATGTGGGGCTGGAGAAGCTGAGAGTTCTACATCTTCATCCAAAGGCAGACAAGAGATGACTGACTCTCATGTGGTTAGGAAGAAAGTCTCATTGCTCACCCCCACAGTGACACACTTCCTCCAACAAGGCTATACCTCCTAATAGTACCACTCCCTGGGCCAAGCATATTCAAACCACCACAGGTGTGTTGATTGGGAAGACAAATCAAAGTAAAATACATGATATTTTTCAGTTGATGATAAATAATTTGAAGCAATTAGAGCCATGGGAGTTAGAACATTTTGGTCTTGGGGTGATCGGAAAAGGCCTCTCTGAAGAGGTGAGTTTAGGCAGCTAAGGATCCCTGAGAAAGAGGGTGGTGATGGAAAAATAACCAGTGAGGGACCCTAACCGAATGGATGTGTCACAGTGTGTAAGCTCTTTAAAGGTCAGGGTGGCTGGAATATAGGGGACACAGAGGAGCAACTGGTGGTCAGCTGAGGTTGGAGGGTTTCCTAGGCCATGGGAAGGAGTTTGGATTCTTTCCAGTGGAACATCCAGCACTGTAATTAATTAATTAACTTGGGATCAGCAGACTATAGTCCATTTGACCCATCTGGCCTATGGTCTATATTTCTGAAAATTACTGTATTGGGATGACCACACTCATTGGCTTCTGTGTTATAAGTGGTTGTCTTTACATTATTAGAGCAGAGTTGAATAGTAGTAACAGAGAAAACAGGACCCAGAAGTCTACACTGTTTACCATTTGACCTTCATAGGATAACTTTGTTCACTCCCTACTGTAGCAATTTAATTTAAATTTTGAGGAGATAGTCTGAGTGCAGTGTAAAGAATGAATGGAAGAAGGCAAAGCATATGTGAGCAGTGTGGGTGAGAAATAATGAGATGTGACACCACCAGGAGCAGGGATTGTGTGGCTTTTATTCTGTTTCAAAGTACCTGAACAGCTGGGTACGGCAGGACGCATCTGTATGGCTTGCTCTTGGGAGGCAGAGACAAGAAGATTGTAGTGTATTTAGGGCCAGCCTGAGCCACATAACAAAACCATATCTCAACTCAAACCTTCCCCATTCCCAAAGCAGTTCCTACCTGTGATCTGTCCTTACTAAATGTGCTGAACAAAAGCAGGAAGTAACAAAATGAGGAGGTGTCATTGGAAATACTGGGAAGGTAAGGCTTTGAGAGGTATTTGAGCTGGTGAGAAATCAGTACAGTTATTTTTAGCTAGTCAACTAGAAATAGGGATGAGGCTTCAAGGGGTAGGCTGTGGAGGGGAAGCTGGCATCTGAATCCCTAGAGTTTCAGACTTCTTTTAATTTCCCTGTGCTTTTCTTTCTTGGATTCTAGATTCTCAGAGCCGTAACCAACTTTCTCATTTTGTCCTTTATATATTCATAGTAAGTTTGAAATTGATGGGAGAGATGGCAAAGGTAGAAAGTAGGATGCTCTTTGCCTTCTGGTTCATTGGTTGAGATACATGGAAGAACCATTTACTGAGGAAGGGAAAGATCAGATAGAAACTGTATGTTGCCAGGGAAAAGAAGTTCATCTTTTTCCAAGGGATATCCAGGTTGAAGCATCTAAAAGGGAATTGGGAGATTAGGCCTGGAGTATAGTGACTTTAGTTCTAGATGACAAGAATTCCAGTCATCAGCTAATATGGGCCATACTAAAAGAGTGTATGGGACAGAGAAAGCAGAGACATATAACCCAGGCTATCTATGACTACTGAATATCTTTCTGTACATTGGTGGGCCCTGATGAGGGCTTGTTTATGCTGACATGTGCTCAGTCTCTGTATCACTCTCACTCTTTTTGTTTTTCTCTCTCCTTCTCAGTTGCTCTCAATTTATATCTTTTATTTGTGCACGCATGCCTCTGTGTGTATGCTCGTGCACATACATACACATGCATGTGCCTATGTATGCCAGTCCATGGAGTCCAGTAGAAGGTATTAGGTGCCCTGGAGCTGGAGTTACAGCCACTAGGCGTGGGCGCTGGGGACCCAAATAGGGTCCTCTGAACGTAGCAAGCTCTCTTA
The DNA here is from genome assembly GCA_021653895.1 of Mastomys natalensis. Classification (NCBI taxonomy): domain Eukaryota; kingdom Metazoa; phylum Chordata; class Mammalia; order Rodentia; family Muridae; genus Mastomys; species Mastomys natalensis. The sequence continues at coordinate 488,713 of JAJTUV010000649.1, forward strand.
ACTGCTGAGCCATTTCTTCAACCTCCGATACTTTCACTTGGCTCGGACAGCTCTGGGACTTCTTTCATCTGAGTGACAGTGGAGCTTGTGACCTTGTAACTCTTCAATTGGTTCATATCTACCACTATCTATAGCTATGTTGGAGGATCTAGTTGTCTTTGGTGCTGGAACAGAATTCTTTGACACTAGTCTTAGACAGATAACTATTTTATTCATTTTGTTGGCATTTCTCTTAACCCACAAGGCTAGATAAAACTTTAAACAACAGCTGCCTTTTTCCTTTTTTTCTCCTGTTTTCTGGTCTGGAGGAGAGGAACCATGGATATGACTCAAAATCATACTTGTATTGAAAGTAGTCTTAAGGTAGATCTAATCATAGACTATAAATCTCATGTCCATATACATACACATACATATACATACATATATACTCTCTTTGAAGGTCCATTATGAAAACCCAGGAATAAAATGAGAACTACAAAGGCAATAGAGAAGGACCCCTCTGTATGCTGTTCTCCCAACCCCCTTAATTTCCTTTTGTATTGGATTGAATCAGGACTGTATACATACTATGCAATGTTTCACCACTGAGCTATACTTGCAGAACTCCTCTGCTCCTCTTCACCTCTCTGGTAGAGGAGGACCAATGTGTTTTATTGTAAACAATCAAGTCATAGTCTGGCTAATCTGATAAAAATCATCCCTGTCCTAAAGTTGGTGGCTTCTGACAGGCATAGATGTGGTTCACCATCTGGTTTCAGGGTTGTAGAGACTATCTGCACCCTGATTCCACCTCCATCTTCCCAGGTAAATTAAGTAGTAAAGACAAATTAAACTATAAAAAAAAATGTATATTTTTGACTTTTGGGTTTTTTTTTCCCCCAGAAATTATTTTCTACCACATTCTAATCCACTGTGGTGATCACTCACCCCTGTTTCTTTTTTTGTTTTCGTTTTTGTTTTGTTTTTTCAAGACAGGGTTTCTCTGTATAGCCCTGGCTGTCCTGGAACTCACTCTGTAGACCAGGCTGGCCTTGAACTCAGAAATCCGCCTGTCTCTGCCTCCCAAGTGCTGGATTAAAGGCGTGCGCCACCACTGCCTGGCTCCCACCCGTTTCTTATTTGTCTTATCTGATAATAATTTATGTAAGTATAATCAAGGGTGAATATATTCTTCCCCCGTTGTTTTACACAAATGCTAGTATAGTATATAGTCTGTTTAATACAGTTCTCGGGTTCTGATGGGTGCAGTATCCTGTTTATTATAAACACACTGGGCTATTTTCATTTGAGTGGATGCCTTTGGTCTTTGCCATTATGTCCTGGGGAGTCTTTCTGTATTGGTACAGATAAGGTGGTCATGTATCATTTTTTATAGAGTTGCATGCTATTCCATTGTATGAATCTGTCTTTCTCAAATAGACACTTGAGTCATTTCTGGTGCTTGCTGTTATAACTAGTGGCTCAGTGAACAAAGGCAGTATCTTAAAGGTTTGCATAGTGCTGTACCTTTAAATGAAATTATTAAGTCTTCATTCTTAGAGTGCTGGTTGGTTTTATTTATTGCTAAATTCCCAATTACTGATATTCACCAGTGAAACATTGAAAATGGGACAAACATCCCTTCAGAACTCAAGAATCATTAGAATGACTGCTCCATAGAGACATACTGGCCTATCTTGGCTTATTTTAATAATAAAACCTTTGGAAATTTTAATAATGGAACCTACTTAAAGCCCTTTGCTCAATAAGTCTGAATTGCTGATCGCAGTGATTACTGCCATAGCAGCTGTAGAGCAATTTAACAGGTGGATAGTGAATAAGACAAATTACACTTTAGAGTCTTAATGGATTGATATGCAGAAGTATGCAAGGGAAGATGGGGATGGGAAAGGAGTGCCTTTGAATTTCAGCACATAGCTATAAAATAGGGAGTGAGGTCACTGTAGCCATCACTACTCAGAATTAGTCATCCTGCACCAAACTCTAGAACTCTGATGGGTAAAGTGGCCTGTTCATTATAGACAAAAAATTGGGCTAATTCTCTTGTTTGTGTGCCTGTGTGGAGTGGGTGGCAATGCTAGGTGACTTGCTAATTGTTTTCTTTAGAATACTCCCCTTTCTACTGCACAATGAGTAAGTTTTTGATGGGAAAAGAGGGAGGCAGACTAGTTTCACAAATAGCTCCTGGCCAAGGGAGTATCAGTTTATGCCCTGTGAATGTGAATGATTGACAAAGGCAGACTGGGAAATAGCTGAGATGCTAAATATTTCAGTCTTGTTTACAAAGTAATATAAAGTATCCCTCTTTTGAGAGCTAGGGAGAGGTGGATCAGTGAAGAAGTAAGTATGGTAGTTACTTTGTGTTTCTGATTTGTGTTTAGAGGAGACTAGTGAGGATATGGGTCATATGGGGGTTAAGGGCAAGCTTTGAATGGACCCAAGAAGATAATCCAGGGAAATTGGCTGCAGTTAACCCTTATGGACCTTTCTTGATACCCAGTCATATTGTGGATGCCTCAACATCTGTGAGGTATTATTGCTCTTGTACCTTCAGTCTCTGTAACGACCACTTAGCACACATTATCTTGTTCTCCATGGAAGGCCTTGGAGATGAACAGGAGAACAATCCTTTTATTGTTTATTGTTCAGGCTTGTCTTGATTAACATGTCTTAAAGTGCTGTCATATTAAGAGTAGTGTGTGTTGGTATAAAAGCTCATGTCTTCAAGTGTACAATCTTTTAGAAAAAGAAGCAGAGGTAGACTAATAAACAAGATCTTTTTAGTTTACTCCATTAATTGGGGCAAAGTCTAGTGCTGACAGAAGATACCCAAATCATCTTAGAGACAGTGTGGTCTGAGAATTCTGTGTTCAAAACCTGCTTCTATTTCTTGACCAAGTTGTATGACCTCTAATTTAGTTATTTTATCTGTTATTTAAAATAAGGTGAATGGCTACTATGCAGTGTTTTTTTAATTATTAAATGATGTAATAATTACAAAGGTTTTTTTTTGTTACAGATAGTTGCTTTGGTTACTAACAATCTTCTAAAATGCCTCGTTTATAGGTTTGAGGAGCAAGCAGGTGTTAGGTGATTGGTGCTTCTGGCAGTATATCAAAAAGTCTGCCTGTAAGGGAGGAAAACATATTGACAGTATTAGAGGAAGGTGTAGGTTACCATAGCAACTTGGGAATTCATTTGGAGAAAGAGTTGTGTGACTAGAGGTTATCTCACTGTAAGAGACTGAATGATGGAGGGGAAAGAAAGATGAAAGAGAATCCTGTGGAACAAGAATTAAATCTCACTTGTTCTGTATCTGCAGGAAATACTGTTAGATGTACTGTAGAGAAAGTGTGAGTCATAATGCAGTAGGCCTTCTGTGGTAATAATGGATGGTTGTATTGTAGTGGGCAAACATGATGCAACCTATTTACTGCTTCTGGTGTGTGTGTGTGTGTGTGTGTGTGTGTGTGTGTGTGTGTGTGTGTATAAATATGTGTGTGTGTGTGTGTGTGTATAATTACTTAGGTTAAAATAAATAACTGTGTTGTGTTATTTCAGTGAACTGAATTACTCTGGTTATCTGAAAGCCTGGCATCATATGGTCACACATTTTTCCCTTCAGTTGTTTCTTTTTTAGGATTTTTAGTTGCCAGGAGCACTAGTATAGAGTACACTTTAATCATTTGCTTTGTTCCTAAATTAAGTGGCATGATGAATACAGATGTCTTCTCTTGATTGGGCAATTCAGATATATTTTCTTTCTGAAAAACCTTTTTCTGTTTTTTATTTATTTTGTAATTGCAACTTCAAGTTTGCCTAGAAACAGGAATGGACCAAATGAAACCTTTTCAACAGTATGCTTCTATTAATAGATGTTCTATTTAAGTCTCCTCAGGCTTCCAATACTCATTCACATCTACTTGAAGTAAGTAGTGGCCATGGATTATTCTGAACAGCAAAATAGGGTTAAACCCAACACTGCTGAGCAGAAGCAATTGCCAGGATGCAACAGTTTAGTGCTCTATTTTCTTGCCTTGGTATTGTGAATGTTTGTGATCAGATAAAGCCTCTGTTGGTCTTGGCCCTTAAACTACAGTGATGAACAGAGCCCTACTCTTTGCCTTTGTTGGACATATACAAGAAATGAGCTTTTGTTGTGTACCTAATTAGTGTCTTAGTTAGATTCTCTGTTGTTGTGATAAGTACTGTGGTCAAAAGCAACTTGGGTAAGAAAGGGTTTATTTAGTGTATGCATCCAAATAAATAAATAAATACGCCCCTACAGACTTGCCTACAGACAGTCTGATAGAGGCAGTCCCCCAAGATTCCCTCTTCTGGGATGACTGGAGCCTGTCTGAAGTTGAAAATTCTAACCAGCACAGAACATCAAGTTGGAGAATTATACCATGAATGAGACAAATGGAACCTCCAACTTTATGGACCTTACTTTTTAAAAAGGAAGATAGTTAACAGATAAGAATAAAAAATAAGCAGGGGATGCTAGCTCACACCTTTAATCCCAGCACTTCTGAGACGGACAGATCTGTATGAGATCCCGGCTAGCCAGGGCTATAGAGAGGGTTCCAGGACATCCAGGGGTGTACAGAGAGAGTTTGAGTACTTCCAGAGGTATGCAAAGAAACCCTGTCTTAAAAAAACAACAAACAAACAAAAGAACAAAAAATACAAATTGATAAAAGAGCTATGAAAGAAAATAATTTCAAAGGTTATTGTCATAGATAAATCTCAGAAAAATCAAAGAGGAAGAAAATAGAATCCTTCAAGATCTTTATTATTTTAATATTTCTTTTCATGTGTTAATACTTTCAAGTGTTTCTAGAGTAGTTTTTTATGCCACAGAAAGGAGATAAAATTGAAAATTAGAGAGACTTGTTGTGCTACTTGATACCCTGTGCCAAAAGAAAGTAGCTAGTATACTCCAAAATAAATGACATCCAGGACTATTAGTTTGCTTTGTGGTCTTAGAAAACTCATTAGTATCTCATTGAATTTAACTGGAGATGAAATCCTAGCTTTGTTTATTTGCTCTTAAGTCCCTCCCCAAGGATACACATCTTTCTCAATGACACTGTTAAGATGATCGCTGGCTTAGCAGAGATGATCCAGTTTAGTCCTTCCTGTTAACCAGGCTCTTATACTGAGGATAATTGGAATGGAAATGGATACATAATCCATGTATTTTGTCTAATATAATTTTGGAAGTAGATTGATAAAAGCATTGATTATTTTTCATTTTTCTGGAAAAGGCATAGCCCTGGGGCTTAGGTTTGCTTGTTGAAGGACATCACATTTCTGGTTGTTGATTAATTTTTCATGACTATGAGATGTCTCCTGTTGTAAGAACAGGCAACACTTATTCTGCCTTGATGGAACCAGATAAGAAAAGTGTGACTGCGAATTGTAATGAGGGAAGGAGAACTTTAGTGCTACAAGAATGAAGCCCTTTGTTCACAAACTTCAGGCAGTAGGAAAGCATGGACTGCATACCCAATTGTCTGTTCAGTTTCAGTTACTTCTACAGCTTCAGTGAAAGGGAATCAGAGAGTTGTGTGTAGTAGTGTTTTTTTTTTCTTATTGGTCTTATGGTCATCCCTAGAGGAAGATGGAGAACTTATAAATTGTAAACAAGACATTTTTTCTGTCCTGAATATTCTGATCATCTCATGAAGGCACATGCTCTGAAAATTTGATGTGGATGAAACTCCAGGCCAGTAGGAGAAAATGTGTAAAATGAAGAACTCCTAGCACATACATGCGTTCTTGCAAATATATGGCTGTCTTGATATATTACAAATTTCCATGCTAGGACACATGCCAACAGTTTAAGGGTATGTATAGCAAATCTTTTGTTAGACCTATTCAGAATCCCTAAAATAAGTTGTGAGAATGAAAGTTCTGAAGGTGTGTGATCATGTCACATAGGGTCTCATGCATAATTCAGCTGAATTTAATATTTTTTCCATTGTGGAAGTAAAAACTGAACTGTTTGACATAATGTAGGCAAATTATGCCCCTTTGTGGGATGAAGGTTGGCCATGAGAATATGAGGAAGGGTAGAAAAAACAGAAGGACACTTCATATTTCATTTAATCCAATCAAAAGTTCAAATTGTAGATGTAATGGTGTTTGTTTTGAATGCATGTTATTAATAGCTTTGGACTTGAGAAGTACTTAGAAAATTGCTCCAGCATTCTGCCCTCCACACACCTACCCACATTCTTTTATACCAATACTCATACACATGAAATGAACATGTACACACATATCATGTGCACATAGAAATAAGTAAAATTCAAAATATATACACATATCTATAAACTCCCTTTCAAGTCTTTATTCTGCAAATGTATTTACATTTACATTCATTACAGCATTGAGAATAGACAATAATGATTGCAATAACCATCAAAATGGGAATAATTGCAAAAAAACAAAAGCACAGCCATTTGAATGCTTATGTAGCCAGTAGAAAGAAGAAGCAGATTCATAATGTACTGTTTGGAAAACTCCAAGATATACTGTACAATTAGACAGACAGACAGACACACACAGATACACACACACACACACACACGGAGGGAAGAGATATAGATGTTTGTATATTTCTATTCTAGATACATATGATATTTGTAAGACATAAGAAAATAGTAACACTTGTCTTCAGGATGCAAAGCTTTGAGACAGAGTAGGAATAGGACACATCCTTTCTGTTGTTTACTCTTTTGCATTATTTTTAAAGTATTTTCCCAGGTGAGTGAATGCTATACCCTTTTTAGGAAAATATAAGACAAAACTAAGAGAAGCATAAGTTCTACTATAGTCCATAGTGATTATTTTGTTCCTGTTCTGTCTTTGAAATAGGATCTCTTTTTTTGCCCAAGTTGATAGAGAACTCATTGTACAGCTCAGATTGGCCTTGGGCTTTTAGCAGTCCTCTTTCTCTGCCTTCTAAGTGCTAGGATTATAGGTGTGAGCTATCATGTCTGGCTCCCATAGTGATTCTTAGTGTAGATGCTATTGACATGTTGGATGTGTGGGAGCATCCACATATTATAGGATGCTACATTTCTATCATTTTATACTAAATGCTGGTGCCACCTTTTCAGATATTGTGGCAAGCACCAAGTAGCCTTGTGGATTTGTAAACATAGAAGGGTTTATGCTATGGTGATTCTATTTGAGTTTAAAGTAATCTAACTTCCTTTCAGGGGAATCCTTCTGTTGTCCTACTGGGTTCTTAACATGGGCATCTGTGGGCTTTATTTACATAGAAGAAAAATATCAGTGACCTTCTTCTATACTCTGATTTTCTATCAGTTATGTAGTAAGTACATGGACCTGTATCAGTGACCGACTAAGGGTGTAGATTGCACGTTGATGGGAGGAGTATAGTTCTCAGACAGTTGGTAACAGGGAGTAAAATTTAGGATTTTGTTTCCCTTCCTTAAAGTCAGGGAAGATTGGTTGGTCAGTTTCTCTGTGGTGTGTTGCAGCCCCGCCCCCCAACACTAACAAAAACCATCCTACTGCATTATTCTCTGCCAACAGATATTTTTCCAAGCTGGAAGGAACAGGGGCTTCTAGAAATTGGCATCTGTCTCTTGCCTCTCTGTGGTGTTGTTTCCTCCAAGTCCGGGCTGGGTAACACTGAATTCACATTAGAAAGCTATCACCTGAGACTCATGGAAAGAATCATTAAGACTTCAGTCTTCCAGGAGCCATAAAGAGATGAGCTGAGATCTCCTCCTGTGAAAGCAGTGGTCTGTCCTGCCTGCTTGATGGTGGCCAAGAGCCCTTAGTGAAACAGGAGACAAGCTACTGAGACACAGTAAGCTTTGGCTTTTAGCATTGTCTTCCCAGGCTTTATAGATCTGACCCAGCCAAGGATAAAAATCACTCAGATAGAAATCTTTCTCCCAAGTAGACATTTAGAAATAAGGGATCTTTATTTATTTGGAGTACTTTGTTCTGCAGTGAGTGCACCTGACTGCCAGATACCTTCTGTCATAATTTGTTTCTCTAGCCTCAGTGTACACACTGAAGCATAGGAAAGTGCATATACCCTTTCCCAGTCTCTAAGATTTTCTTCACTTTTCTTTTATTTCCTTTTTGTTTGTTTGTTTGTTTTCCTTTCTTAAAAATTTTAAATGAGACTTGCCTTTTCTTCTATCTTTCCATTTCCTTCCCTAAAACATTGTCTGCAAGCATTCTGGGTAGCACTCCTGCTGATCTTACTTATATTTATTGTGTGTTTGTGTGTGTGTTGGGGAAGGCAAGTGTATGTAGATCAAAGGACAACTTTCAAGGAATTGGGTCTTTCCTCCTAACAGGATTGAACTCGGGTTTTCAAGCGCCTTTACACACTTAACCATCTCACTGGCCTTATTCCTGCTGATTTTAAAGTAACACTAAAGAATATTTTTATTAATTACTTGAGAGTTCCATACAAGATATTTTGATCGTATTTACTCTCATTCCTCCTCTCATCTCCTCCCAGATCCACCTCTACCTCCTTACCCCCTCCCAGCTTCATGTCATCCTTTAAAAAACAAAACAAAACAAAACAATCCATCAGGTGCAATTTGCACTGTCCATATGTATACTTAAGGGTGTGAGGCCATGCACTAGAGCTCGGTTGGCCTATCAGCCACACCCTAAAGAAACTTGACTCCTCCACCCCCAGAAGCCAGCACAGTCCATAGCTCTTCAGGCATGGAAGCTCATGAACCCCTTCCCACTCCATGCTAGAATGCTGACTGGCGTGGCTGTGTGGGCAACCACAGCTGCTGTGAGTTCATGTGTTAAAATAACATTTTATTGCTTTCTCTAGTTAAACAAACAATTTGGAAAACTGTCCATGCAAAATGAAGAAAGTACTCATTAAGAAAACCAATGTCACCCTTTTTCTCAGCCATTATTTTTTTTCTTTGTCTTTGTTCACTTTTCACATCTTATTGTAGCTATGGGTTAACAGATGATAGAGGTCCCTGAACCTCACCATTGCAAAGACACTGGAAAGAAGGAGGCTCTGGTGGCTTTGCCCTGAAGCTTTACAGACTGAGAAATGTCCTGATATGTCCCTTTAGGAGAGTCATTCTTGGGAGGAAGGAACAGGGTAAGGATGTTTGCTGGCAATCTCTGTAGGACTCTTTTCCTTCTGGCAGGCTTACTGGATATCTGGGCATTTTTATTTTTACCAGAATTCAGGCTCTGTCACCTTGGCTCACTTTTGTGTCCTGGTTTTTGTTGTTATTGTTTCCTACTTAAGAAACATCTTTGTTGTGAAATGTTGACTGAATTACTAGGTCTTTCAAATTAGTGTTGGGATCTAGAGAATATTTCTTCTTGAGAAGTTTAGACTTAGGCTGTTGGCTAATTCCTGGCAGATACTGACAGTAACACAGGCAGATACTGACTAGGGCAGAAAGGTCTGATGCCACTTCAGTTCCAGACTCTGAATCTCCTTTGCAGAACAGCAAAAGAGATTAACTTAAGGTTCCTGGGGGAGATTTTCATTTTTCATGTAAACTTTTCTGTAGGTTTCACTGGTTGAGAGTTGAGAATCTGTGAGCCTTTCTGGTTGGTATCTTCTCTGTCTCTCTGTCTCTCTGTCCCTCCCTCCTTCACTCCCTCCCTCCCTCCTTCCCTCCCTCCCTCCCTCCTTCCCTCCCTCCCTCCCTCCCGCCTTCTCTCCTCTTGGCTAAATCTTACTCTGGTCTTCACTGACTGAAACTTGATATGTGGACCAGGTTGGCTCCAAACTTCTCCCTCTTGAAGACTGTAATTACAGGTGTGTGTCACCTTGCCTGTCCAGGAATCTCTCTCTCTCTCTCTCTCTCTCTCTCTCTCTCTCTCTCTCTCTCTCTCTCTCTGTATATGTGTATGTGTTTGTGTGTGTGTGTATGTTTGTATGTTTGTCTCTCTCTGTCTCTATCTCTGACTCTGTGTGTGTGTATGTGTATGTGTGTGTTTTTCTCTCTCGCATGCGCATACACTCTTGCTCTTTTTGTTTTTAATGTCTGCAATATGTTTCTGTAAAGCAGCTGGGGTTGTAGATGTCCTGGGGACCGAGTTTCTAAAAGTCCCTTTCCAAGCTCTTTGGTTTCTTTTTCCTGCTCGGGCCCCTTTACACTGTTGTTTGTTGCAACCTGATGTTTTTGTCCTAGGTCCTAGATCAAAAACTACTTTATCTTCCTTTTACTTCCTTCCTACCTCTTCCTCTTCTTCTTCCTCCTCCTCCTCTTCCTCCTCTTCTTCCTCTTCCTCCTCCCCTTCTTTTTCTTTTTTGAGACAGGGCTTTGCTATGTAGCCTGGATTGCTGGAAACTCATAGAGATCTGCATGCTCCTGCTTCTGGAATGCTGGATTAAAGGCATGCACCAACACACCCTCTGTAAGAAGGGCCTTTATTCCTAACTCTTCCCCTGAAATGTCTATGCTTTTCAGGAGATGATAAGAAAAAAAGAAGAGATTTTTATTAGTTATAGTGGTTTTTAAAAATCGTAGTGAATAACGTCCATTGTGAATTACAATTTCTCAAAGAATTTGATGTAAGGATTTTTTTTAACTCTTCCTGCCAGATGTCTCATTAAGAAGCATATATTTCTTAGCTTTGTAGGCAGCCATCTGGTTCCTCTCTATGTGGCTTCTTTTTATCCATCCATGACTGAAGGATGGCAAATGGGTCTGAAAAGTTGTTCAGAGTGATTATAGGGTAGGTTTAGGTTCCCATTATATCTCTTTAACCTGGGGACAACACTGGGTTTCCAGGAAGTCTCTTCCAGGTGTATGAATAGGAAGCCCACTTCAGTTTTAGAATGGATGGGTTTCTGGCCCATTGTGTGTGATCTTTACCTATGAGCCCAGTAGTAAGTACTTAATAAAGACTTATTGCATTGAAGTGACTTGAATAAAATATGATTTGTGTGTAATTTTATATTCATATAAAGTCTGTTCCCATCTGAGCTACTTTTCAAATGATATACTGCTATATATATTGTCGTTTCCTTAATTTTCTTTTTTCCTTTTTTCCCCACTTGCTTCTGTTGTTCCAAATTTAGGCATATTTAGAGCAGGACCAGGTGGGTGTAGAAATAACTGTTGAATTAATTGTTCAGTTAGAGGAAAGTGGGAGAACTGGCTAAAGACAGCAGATTTGGGAGTTGGGGGAGGTATCTTGGCTGTAGGTGCAGAAAATGAAAGTTTTACTAATGGGACAAATACCAAAGTTACAGGCTGTCTCTTTGTTTTGGGTGTTGGGGAGCCTGGGGATTAAACCCAGGCCCTCATATATTAAACAGGTACTATACCCTGATCTAAATCTCCACCCAACCCCCACTTCTACATTGACTTAAATTTCAGTTTGCCTTAGAAAAAACTGTTTGTAGTAGCGTAGTGAGTTCAGGCTTTGTAGCATCCTTAGAACTGTCTGTGTGTATGAAGTACTTTATTCTTTGGGGTGGGTTGGTGGGTCCCTGTGCCTACTAGGCATATAATCATGTCCCCTCCTTCCGCCCTTCAACACTTGGCACTTGATTTCCCATGTCCATTCCTGACACCCCTACCCCCATAAAAGTGCAGCAAAAAAGTCATTAGCTTCCTGTCTGCCCTGCTTTTAATCATCTTCCAAGGGCAGCAGCGAGTACAATCCTAGCCCTTTCTATGTGGGTGTCAGACTGAGCATTTAACTTCTCCTTCTTTATGAAAGTGCACATTAGCCATTCAGAGACTTAATCTCCTAATGATTTATGTGTGTTGGTAAAAAGAAAAAGCTATCATCCCTAACTGGTATACTCAGATGTTCCCTTTGGTACATTGATGGCAGAATTTCAAAAGAGAAGGGCCATTTAATTTAATTTTGCAGATGGCAGGAGGTGCTGCAGGAAAACTTGGTCACAATATGCCCCCTCCTAGGAGAGTAGCTTCAGGAAATTCAGATTGCTGGAGGGATTTAGATGTGAGAAATTTAACCCTCTGACTTCTTTCCACTTCCTTTCATTATACAATATGGATCAGTATGGGGGACAGTAGGAAGTAGATAGAAGAAATTGCTAGGTTGAATGACTGGTATCTGTAATGATTGCTTTTTGTAATGATGCTGTTCTTGGACATATAGATTATAACCAGCTACAGATTAACTCATTTCTTCATTAATTATTTTATGGCTTCATCTTTCTTAAATTGCCCCCTAGAGGCCTGAATTTTTTTCCTTAGGCTGGAGACTGCACTTGGTGGTTAAGAGATTAAGCTACCCTTTCTTCAGGGCACAAGCACCTTTTAGAGATTAAGAGGGGTTTTCTCTGAACTTTTTATTTCTAGGGACTGCCTTCTCACAGATAGCCCATGAGTCTGATTTGGAACACAGCACAGTTGGGTCTTTGCTGCTTAGTTCTGTGAAAGTTTTAGGATTGGCAATCCAAACTTCATTTGTGAACCAGTATATAGACTTAGAATCTTGGTGCTTTTCATTCTGGCTTTTGAATAAATTTCATGTTTCAAATCTTGGCAGACTGAGGAGGAATTGGTTTTCTCTATGTTTTAAAGTCACGCTGTTCTATAAGGAAGTCTGTTTTAAATAAGTGTCTTTTCGTCATTCTACGTGGTATAAGGCAAAATATCTTCATAAAATATCTGTTCCTCATGGAGAAATCAAGCTGATAGTCACTGGAAAGTTTCATCCTTGCTGTCTAGCTTTCATAGTGCTAGAAGGTACTGTGTCTGCTACTGGAGGAACAAGGGATGGCCAGTCTTACCCAGCAGTGAGCACAGGAAACTACAACAAGACTGGCTAGGCAAGACATGTCCACTGGTGCAGAAATGGCTTGAGTGTTATGGGAGTTACCCATACATGGTTGAATCTAAGACCACCTGTTCAAGTGACATACATATCTGCCACCATTATTGGGGCCATGGGTGGTAGATGACTACAAGAAACTGTTTTCTGGACATAGCAGGACAGTTGCACATATGAATTCACAGCAGTTGAGACAGCATGTAAAAGACCTCTCTAAAGGCCCAAGCCAGATGATATTCCAGCTTGGAGAGGGACAGTAGGCATGAAGTTTCATCCCTAGTTAAGGAGCAGCTGGCAGTTGATAGTTGCTGGAAGAGGAAGAATCATTTTTCTTTAAGGATGAAACCTCTAGTAGGTAGACCACCCTCCCATAAAAGACAGACAGACAGACACACACACACACACACACACACACACACACACACACACATTCTTCAAAGGGTATGAACAGAATAAACTTTCTGAATTATAAAAAGCAGAGAGAGACACTAAATTGATTGATAGGGAAGAAGAATCTGAGAGGAGTGAGCTGAATATGGTCAAAATGCATTATATAAAACTCCAAGAGTTGGACACAGCAGACAAATCAATAGTTTAGAGATGCACTGTGAACATTTAAGTCTTTGAGATCTTGTGCAGATCTCTGTTGTTTTTACTCTTTCTGCCTCCTTTATGATGTATACTAACCTCACCCTTTAGTCACTTCTCCTTAGAAATAGAGAAGAGTCTGATACCATTCATTTATCTTGATAGGTTTGTCATTAGATTTTATTGATGAACATGTGCATTTCAGTCATTTATCTGCTTCTGTGTTGAAGGCCCGTTTCTTTTTATAGCCATAAGCAGGCAGGAAAAGAGATAATTACATCCTACACCATGCACTTATTTATTCTTCTGTTAACTAAACATCATCTATCATATATCAAATACCACTCTAGAGTCTTTAGTTTGATTATTAAGATGAATATTTCTTGGTTAGCATTCCAACAGAGTTTGAGGAAGGAGACAAACCCTACCTGATTAGAGTACAATTATATAGCATTAAGGAGATAGTATGTATAGTAAGTTGGATATTAGTGTTGGAGAGTGAGGTAAGATTTTATTCAAAATCAAGCTAGAGAATGTTTAGATGAGTTTTGTAGCATAGGTCACATTTGTGCAGAGATTTGAAGGAGGTGAGAACTTAACACTTATAGGAAGAACATTGCAGGCAGAGGACAAACATCTTATAGCAGATCCCTGAGGCTCAAATATACTTGAGTGTTTGAAGACTTAACAAGAAATCAACTGTAGCAGAAGCAGAATGATCTAGAGAGATAAGGGGGCAGTACTATAAATTGTCACCAAGGGGTGAGGTGGGCATAAGAGTTTGTAGAGGACAGAGAAAGAAATGACTGAACATGTTATGCCATATTTAGGACACTGGCTTGATTTTGCAAGCCCCTCTGGTTTTATCCCTGGTTTTACAGCTTTCCATCTCTACCATCTTCTCAACTCAGTAAGGACACTCCTAAGAAACTGGAAGGGGCAGAATGGGTGACTATAGGGAGAATACAGAGGACCCTACACCAGAGCCTTAACCTCGATCCTGTGCTATAAATTGGTAGGATCCTTCCCACCTTCCTCCCTGGCACATGCAACAAGAAAACTACACAGCCTGCTTTAAACTCAATGTCTCCCTTTGTTCTACTTCAAGGCTCCAAATATTTATGATTTTGACTTATTTGGCATTACTTTAGTCGAGTTTTAAAGGTGTTTACCACTGTTGACCCTCTTATCTCAGAGAACATCCTGAAATGCCTTTTTTTATACTACCTGCTTGATACTTCTAATTCTGGAAATGAACTTCCTAACATCAACTCATCAAATTAGCATAGATGAAAAGCATGGAGAAACTCATACACAAGAAGAAATGGATAGGCTGTGTCCATCTTTTCTTTTACACTGTTAAACTTCATAATCAGGAAGGGAGAATACATTTGATTTTATTGGGAACAGCCATTCCTTTTGGTATAGTTGGATATTGGTCATACCTGGTCTAGTTAATCCTCACCTTTTTACCAAGTCTAGTAGTGTTTTGGTTTTCTGAGTGAGGATTAGAGGACTTGTTGTTGTTGTTTTCAGGTGGAAATTTTATCTTGGATCTAATTGTTTATTGGTTTATAGTTAGTGTTTTGTTGTTTTGAGATAGGGTCTTGATAAGTAGTCCTGACCATCCTGGAACTCACTATGTAGACAAGGCTGGCCAAGAACTTGTAGCAAATCTCCTGCCTCTGCTTCTGTAGTGCTACAACTGCAAGTGTGAGCCACATATGCAACTATTTGTATTGTTTTTAAGAGTTGTATGTTACATTCCAAAGTGATTCTGAAACACTGTTAACAGCACTGTATATTGCTTATTTGACTAGAGCTTTTCTGCTTGTAGATTGTGATCCTTTTGCAGGGCAGGTTATGAAGCCAGTTTCTTTAAAAACTTAAATGAAATAATTTTTTTAAGCACAGACAGAATAGAAAATAAATATAACTATAAAAAATCTAAGAGTGAGCCAGGTGGTGGTGGCACACGCCTTTAATCCCAGCACTTGGGAGGCAGAGGCAGGTGGATTTCTTAGTTCGAGGCCAGCCTGGTCTACAGAGTGAGTTCCAGGACAGCCAGGGCTACACAGAGAAACCCTGTCTCGAAAAAACAAAACAAACAAACAAAATAATCTAAGAGTGATTGTACACATCCCATATGTATTTCTTTGTTTTGTATATGTGCATACTTGGTCAGGCTGTAGCATGTACTACTCATTGTGGGGGTTGACCAAAAAAAGAGTTCAAAACATTGCCTTAGCCTGTCAGAGGTTACACTTGCTTATTATAAGACTAAGGAAGATAGAAATGAATGCCTTCTAAGGAATATTAGTTATTTTTCTGTCAGCTATCAAAGCAGAAGAATTTACTTTGGCTTATGGTCTCAAGGGATACAGTTTATCATGGTGGCAGGAAGCTCCATGACAGTGGGAGCATGAGACTAAGACCCTTCACCTCTTGCCATGTCAGTGGCCAACGTTCAGCTGACTTCCTCCTCATGCCCTTTGTTTTCAGTCTGGGGGCCCAGTTCATGGGATGGGGCTACCCATACTCAGGCCACATCTGTCCCCCTCAATTAATCCTCTTTGGAAGCACCCTCATAAAGATACACCCTAAAAGATATGATGCACAATCCCTAGTTGTTTCTAAGGAAGTTGGGGAAATCAAAATTAACTATCACAGAAGGTAATATTTTGGTAAAATAAGAATGAGTAGATCTTCAAATAATATTTTTATTTTAAAAAAAAGCTGGATTGGGTTTGCTATTCTGTGAAAGTGAACATAATGGTTAATATTATCAACTTGACTGTCTTTAAAATCACCTAGGAGACAGTCTTGTACAAATACTTATGAGGGTTCTCTGGATTGTTAGCCTCCAGGCATGCCTGTAAGGGATTATCAAGATTGGGTTAATTGAGGTAGGATGACCTGCCTACTATGAATAGCACAGTTCATGGCTGTGGTCCTGGACTGAAGATAAGGAAAACTTGTACTGAGAAATCCTTTTTCCTTGCTTCCTGACTGTAACATGACCAGCTGCCTCATGCTAAGCTCTGCCTCCATTAACTTGCTTCTTGTCAAATGTTTGGTTTGAGCAATGAGAAAAGGAATTAAGATATTGGAAGGTCTTGTGCCAGAACATCATGCTGTTCAGGTCATCAGGAACTAAACTTGTTTCTCTTTACACAAAGAATTGTGCAATTTCCAGTGGGAACTCCCTGCTAGAGGTGGAGATGCAAGGGAAAGAAGAGTGGAGAAAGAGCCAGATACACAGAAATCTTTATTGCACGTCTTTGCTAACCCAGCACCTGCACATGGTTAACTCTGAAGCTTTGTTGGAATGAATCTTCCAGAGTCATTGTTGAAGATAGGGAAGGCATAACTTATTTTTATTAATTTCAGTTCAACATTTATACCAGTTTTGTGGAATGTTCCTGGGGATGTGAAAATAAGACATGGTGTTAGACTTGAGGTGCTCCTAGCCTAGCTGGGAAACAAATGTCAATTGCCAGTTACCTTCCATTGTGTTCAGTGTCGTAATAGAATTGTTCAAGATGCCTCAGAGTGAGATCTTAAAGTAGAGGAATTATGCTGTAAGGTTTTGTTTTTTTTTTTTCCCTGAAAAATGTGCCATTTAATAAAAAGAACTAGGGGCTAAGGGGATGATGGCTCATTGGTTAAGAATGCATGCTGCTTTTGAAAGCAAGGGACCCAGGTTCAGCTCTTAACACTAACACCCACATTGTGTGAATCATAATTGCCTATAATTCCAGGTGTACATGTGGTGCACATAAATACATGAAGGCACTCACACATGTACCTAAAAATAAAACAAATGAATCTTAAGAGACTCAGAATAGGAGTTTTCTTTATACAGCTTGGGGAAGTCTTCACTGTTCAAAAAGAAAATGACGTTTCTTAGGCACTCAGTCTGTCTAGCCTAGTCATGGTACTGACTGGTTTGTGTCTTTTTACTGAAATTTATTCTGTTGTTTTGTTAAATATTAAAATCAGTTTTGGGCCCTTGTCACCACCAAGACCAAGATGGCCGGGAAAATCTCCACCTTCCTCAAGAATGCCTGGGTGAAGAAGCTAGTGCTGGTAGTGTCCTTCTGTGTCTGGGGCCTTGCTATAATTATCCCCAGGGTTAGCCTCAACACCAAGTATGCTGGCATGATCAACCAGGCCACACCCTACAACTGCCCAGTGCCTGTGAGAGATAATGGGAACATGCCTGATGTGCCAAGTCACCCACAGGAGTCTCTGGGCCCAAGCCTGGAATGGCTGAAGAACCTGTGAATGTTCCTGCTGATGGAAGAGGCCCCTTCCCTGTTGCCCTCCAATAAAAATGTGAAAACCACCCCCCCCCCAAATAAAATCAGTTTTGACATAATTCTTGCCCAGTCTGGAGACACATAAGATCTTTTAAATTATTTTTCTTATAATGCCCTTTAAAAATAAAAGCATATACAAGGAGCTCGAAGTCCGTCTCCCCCACCCGCCCCACCACCATGGAACCCACAGTACTCTGCTTTTATTTTCTTGATCTTTAATATCAGCAGTAACTTTTTAAGACATGTGAAATTTAAGACATGACTAATTCTGCAGTAGTAATATTAACATAAGTCACATACTCTATTCACAGACTTTAATTCCAGGCCTTCTAGTGTAAAGTTGATTGACTTCTGTCAGGTCTGTTAGCCTAAGCCTGACTTATGTCTGTGTGAGTTGACTGAATCCAGACTTAAGCTTTAATGTTTTGTATTTGGTTTTAATTTTATTTAGTTCAGTGTTTTTTATTCTTAGCTGACTTAGCTCTGAATTATGTTCCGGCCTCAAGTACATTCTAAATATGCCCATCTATGGATTTGAACAGGAGGATGTCTCCTCCTTTCCCCTTGAGGTGTGAAACAACCAGGAAAAGCATTTTCTTTTTTTTTTTTCTGGTGGCCGAGTTAAAGTCCTTTCTACTTCTGTTGATGAGGCATGTGGTTGAGACATAGCTTTTGGTGTGTAGTGGGTAGGCAGGGCAGAAACACTTAACCACAGATTCTCAGAATGGGAAAAAGAAACCTAGGCCTAACTGGCCTGACTCATGCAGTTTTCAGAATCCTGTTGCTGTAATACCTAACTCACTGGGCTGATGTATTTGCAAGATCATAGCTTGTGGTCACTTCTCACTAACCTTTGGTTCACTATGCTCTTCGTGCTTTGGAGGGATTTTAGTTTATATGAATGATGCAGGTTGAAGGAGTCGTTAGAAGAAGACTGCACCCCTGACCTCTCCAAAACTAAAATGGTTCATGCTTTCTTGTGTTTGGGCTCTCCAGAGGGCGTGCTTACCATCTTTGAAAGTAGTTTGCCATATGTGATCTATAATGGTTTGCCATTGCTCTTAGGAGCAGTTCTATGCTTATTCAGTACCTGGTATTGTCCAGCACCGTGACCTCTGCCTCTTTTATCAGTCTGTCTTCGTCTGCCCTCTTACTTAAAGTTGGATGTTCTAGTTAGTCTGAATTTCTTCTATTATTTCAGTTCCTCCAATGTGTCTTTCTGTCGTTTTTCCTCTGGACCATTGAAATACTCTTCCCTTTGACTTAGGGAACCTTTCCTGTACTCCCTTTCTGGGTAACCCCAATCCTTGAAGTCTGGTTTCTGGAAGCCACTTCCTGAGTCTTGAACCAAGTACGCTTGCTTCTTTTCCTAATAATGAGCTTACTATGTTGCAGCTCCTTCTTATAGTTTGCCTTCTCTAGAGGACAACATTCCTTTGGAAGGCAGGCCCAGGAAGCTGCTTGAAAATGAGAAAGACTTATACTGTGGCATTTCCTAATATTTAAAAATTTATAAACTCTTCTCAGAATAATATCATTCCGTGGTATCCCTCAGGAATTTAAATAAGTATTATCATTTTTATAAACTACAACAAAGATATAATTTAGGCAAAATTTTCTTTTAAAGTATATTGCAATAAA
Organism: Mastomys natalensis; assembly: GCA_021653895.1. NCBI lineage: Eukaryota > Metazoa > Chordata > Mammalia > Rodentia > Muridae > Mastomys > Mastomys natalensis. Next base: position 508,083 of record JAJTUV010000649.1, read on the forward strand.
TATTTTAATATACTTTAAAATTTAATAACTTTTGTTATGTAAACCTATCTAGCAAGTGATATATACTATTTAACTTTTGAAATAAAATATGTGAGAAAAGATTTGATTTGTAAAAAATATTTTAAAAGATATGTTTGGTTTGGGTAAAATACACATTAATGTACTTAGAAATTTAATTATTTTTTCACTTGTTTTAAAAATTATGACTGACATTATATTGCTGTGGGCTAGTTGGAGGGATGAGGACAGGTTGTTTTCTCGATGGTACTTGTGTGTCTGACTGACAAGGGCACTTTGAAGATTCTCATTGGCCTCTGTAATCTTGTAATTCTGGTTATTACATGCTTAGAAATATAAGCATAGTGAAAGTGATAACCTTTATTTTTCTACTTAAAGACTATCACAGACCATCACACTTGTACATATGCAGGATGGTCACATGCTGGATGCTGGTAACAGTCACGAAAGAGATTGTTGCAGGAGGCTGTGAGATTTAGGGAAAACCTTGCTAATTTTTGCTCTGACTGGGAGAGTGTTCATGGTGCTTGGCCAGCCCTGGGGCCACTGAAACTTTTGTTTCATAAAGTGTCCTCTTAAGAAGATTTCATTAATTATAAAAAATGCCCTGAGGGTGTATACATTGAGTCCTTTTGTATCTATCATAAATAATAGAAAGAAAACATTTGTCAGAATAGAACAGAGCTGACTAGATAATGCATCGCTCCTCTGAATTCTTGTGGGGTTTCTTTTTTAAAAATTTTAAAAGATTAATTTTTTATTTTTTTGTATGTATCTATGTGAGTATATGCTTTGTATATGTGTGTTTCTACAAAGGCCAGGAGGGAGTGTCAGACTTCCTGGAAATGGAGTTACAGAACATTATAAGCCACCTTACTGTAGGTGCTAGGAACGGAATTCAAGTTCCCTGTGACCTGCTGGGCTGTCTCTCCCGCCCTTTTTCCTTTTTAAAAGGAATAGCTATTGACTTTTTGGGAATGTTCGTGAACAATCATGACAAAAAATCTTGGAAAAAAAAAAGGAATAAATTGTCCCAAATCTCATAAAATCAAAACAATTCTTTGTTCACTAAATGTATATTCTTTGAAGACTTTTTATATATGTTGATCATTAAAGCATCAAGGTTTAACAGGGAACAAAACAAATTCTGTGTGTCATCATGGTGCTTATGTCTAGTGAGTGGAGAGCACTTACATACAGAAGTTAGAGTGGACGAAATTAAAATGAATGTTAAGGTTGGAATTAGGGACCTCTCAGGTGGAATGACTGTGAAGGCTGCTTTGAGAAGACGGCCTCTGAGCAGGTAACTGACTAAGGTGAATGAGCGAGGCATGCAAAAGTTGGCAACTGTGCTTCAAGCTAAAGGAAGCAAATGTAAAAGCTTCCCGTAGCTGAGGTAGAGGTGGGCATGCATGTCTTATGACCTGAGAGGGCCCTGTGCCTGGGATCTGTAAGGATGAGTTCCAGAGACTGGAGCAGTGGGGCACTGTAAGGGTTTAGAAAGTTTTCACCTTTTCTTCTATGGGAAGCCATCAGAGGGTGATGAGTAGAGCTGCCAGGTGTAAAATAGACTGCAGAGTAACAGGGCTGGAGAATGAAGAGCAAGGTAGGAACAGTGAGTCAGAACAAAGTGTGTTGCACAAAGCATGTAAGTTGAGAATGATGGGTGGCTAGGCTAAGAAGAGGTTGGATTCAGGATGCAATTTGAAGGCAGTTTCAGTTGACAGAATATGAAAGAGAGATGTCTCAGCAGGAACTGAAAGTTTTTGGTCTGGCAGGTAGAAGAAGTGCCATTCATTATTGGGATAGGAACCAGAAGGGACAGTGGCCAGGCCTTGTGTCAGGAGTTACAGTTTGGGCTTAAGTTGTGGATACCTGTTAAGAGAACTAAGGAGAGATATTAAGTTGGTTCTAGGAGGCTGGCTAGATATAGATAGGAGTGTGAAGGTCACCAGGCACAGAAGTGAAAACAGGAATTCCATAAACAGTTGTTTGGAATAATTCTTGCCAGTGAGGATTTCTGTGCCTTATTCAATAGAGGGAAGTATTGAGGGGAAAGCTATTAGTCACACTCTTGGAGGGAGAGTGTTTGTTGAGGGAGAGTGTTTGTTGTTTTCTAGTTTACTAAAAGCAGCTCAGCGTTTTTTAAAAACATCAACTACTCAGTGATAAGGACCAGCATTGGCCCTGGCAGAATGTGGTATTGCACACAGATTGAATGTGGTTCCTGTCTTTCACGACGCTGTGCACAGCCCCACTTGTGTTATTTCACTTTCTGTAGCCTTTTGTTTAGTCCCACTATCTTGCTAACTTTGAAGGAGAATTTTTGTCCATGTAATCTCAGAGTACTTGGAAACAATAATTGTTTAATAAAAATAAATAAATGTTTATGATGACTGTAAGAAAGAACCTCGGCTTGAGAGCTTAGCTACTAAGGTTCCAGTTCTGAATCTACAGTTAAACAGTGTGATATTCCCAGTACTCTTCTCTGGACTTTGCTTCTCACTTCTGTCTAGCAAGAATTTTTAAGAGCCCTGGAATTATTAAGTTTGTAGAAAGGCAAGTGAGCAGAGTAAAGAGCATGACTTGGCAGGGCATCCTGGCTTTGTTTCCTGGGGATCAGTTTGTTGAGGAACTGACTACTGTTAGGATCAGAAGTCTCAGTAAGTAATGGGGGAAAAAACCTGATGAAAGCCTCAATTGTATTCTTATATAACACCTTCTGGAAGGTACTGTGAATCAATATTCTTGAGGTAGCTGAGGTGACATCATATGTTTGTGAAAGGACTAAAAGCAGGTGAGGTAGATTTTGTGGAAAAGACTGGCAGTCAGGCCAGGTTCTCAGTGGAAAACACAGGCTAATATTATGTTTCATGTTGGCAACAGAGCCTGTGGGAGTCTCAGCACCTGTCTCCAAGATGCCAAGGCACCAAGAAGGGAAGGGTACACCTGTGGAACTTTTGTAAAGAATGTGTCTCTTTTTTTTTCTAACCTGCCTTCCCACTCCCATTTTTCCCTTAAATATGTAGTATTTATGACTGAATTTGAGAAAGTTCTAGAATATGGAGATGAATTTTGGAAGGCCAAAGAAATGAACTATTTCAGGATTAAAGCATTAGGGAACACAATCCCCATCTGAACCTTGATGAATTCACCAGGTGTTTTCTGAATTGAGGACAGTTTCCAGAGGACTGGTTCATCTGTATTGGAAGGTGCTATCATTTAAAGGCTACATGAGTGTCAGTGAAGCAGAGCCTTGACTATTTTTGCTAAATGACCAGCATCGTCCAATGATACCCTTACTGAAACCCGTCAGCATCTTTTCTAAGTAAGGTATAAATCTCCTTCTAATTCCCAAGACATGTGTAGTTAGTAGTGTCTCACCTGTAATCAGGCATGGACAAAGAAGCAAAAGTGTCCAGGGGAAACTCTGTTGGCCATGTCTGCTGATCCTGAGTTTGGACCTAAAACATTACTTGCTGTTGTTCGATCGGACATCCATTGAAAATAGTAGAATAATGATGTTCAGTGGAGTTTAGTCATGGCCAAGCCTGACGCCCAGACATACTGCTTGCACAATCTACTATAGTAATATTCAAGGCAGAACTAATTTCACCCTATAAGTGGAGAAATAGAAACCAAGAATTCTTTATGGTGTCTATTTGGGGCCATTTAGTAGAAAGGAACTCAACCTCAAAAGAATACACTGACCCAGCTGGTGGAGTTAAATTCAGTTGTGTGTGTGTGTGTGTGTGTGTGTGTGTGTGTGTGTGTGAGAGAGAGAGAGAGAGAGAGAGAGAGAGAGAGAGAGAGAGAATTCACTTCTTTTGGTATCTGTGGGCCCATTTTGCTGTTAGTTGGAGAATGGTACTCAAACTCTACAAAATGCATTGCACTATTTAGTGGAATTAAAGATGTTTAGTGTGTGTGTATGTGTGTGTGTGTGTGTGTGTGTGTGTGTGTGTGTAAAAGAGAGAGAGACAGAGAGAGAAAGAGAATTCACTCCTTTAAAGTAATTTAGTGTGTTTTTCCACATACTCACAAAATTGTGTAAAAGCAAACCAGCAGAGTTAAGTTTTGACTTGAAGCAATGAATGAAATAGCAAAGGTTGCTCTTGAGTTCATGAAATTCATTTAAAAACGGTGGTGGCACACCCCTTTAATCCCAGCACTTGGGAGGCAGAGGCAGGCAGATTTCTGAGTTCGAGGCCAGCCTGGTCTACAGAGTGAGCTCCAGGACAGCCCAGGCCACACAGAGAAACCCTGTCTCGAAAAACCAAAAAAAAAAAAAAAACCTTTGATCCTTCTTGCCAGGGAAGCTAATTTTTTTTTTCTTGTATCATTTTAAAATATGGTAGAAAAACAGTCAGTTATTTTTCTTAATACTTAACAGTTTGATTTCTTTCTGTTGTTAGTTATATTTGACTCTTAGGTCTTCACATTGGAATTTACTTCTGTGAGTTTGTTAGATAGTAAAGAATAGTCAAAGCATAACCAAGACTTAGGTGCCCAGAGGAGAGTACTTCTGGCACTCCTCCCTTCATGTAGCTAGTTCATAGTGACCTTAATACTTGGTACTTTATAGATACCCAGGGAACTATCATACTTCAGAGGCAACACTTTTAGAAAGTATAGCTTGGCTTTTCCCATATAGTCTAGAGAAAGAAACTATAAGGGCCCCATCATCTCCCTAGAGTTCTCTGTGAACTACAAAGGAGACTTGTAAAGTCTTGATTTGGTATGGTAGAACATGATGTGAATAGTGTGTCTTTGAGTGTGTTCACATGTGCACATGAGCACTTGAGCACACAGGGAACATTGAGAAATTCCTTGTGCTTTTATAAATTGCCCCTTTTTCTTTCTGCCCTTATGGTCATCCAGAGTATGGAGGGGTCCCCAGCCTGGGCACATGGCCCAAGTGTGCTGACAATCAGTGCCCTATTGTTTCTTTCCCCTTATGTGCATGGACAGAGGCTGGCACAGCTGCCTTATTGAGGACCACTGTTTGTTGTAACAACAGCAGCAGTACATTCTGCTCTCCACAGAGCAGCCATTCTGTCTTGGAAGAGTGGACCCGAGGCTAGGGGTGGCTAGAATCTTTCTTACTGCCTTCCTTCATGTTCTGAGGATGGTAATAAGGGAGAGGCTTCCTTCTAGGCATGTTGTAGGGGAGGGGTACTATATCATAAACCAGTGACAGGTGGTGTCTATTAGTAGTCTCTGCTGGATTGGGGTAGGGATATCATTTCTCCCCTTCCCTTCAGGATGTGCTAACAATGGAAGGGAAGGACTTTCTTTGAAGCTGCCATGGAGAACAGATCTAGGATATAGGGAAGGGATCCAGTCTAGTTGTGGATTAGTCAAAATATGCAGTGGCTTGTAAATCAGTGGCCTAGCCTAAACTTGATCTTGGGGCCCTGAATCTTCCTCAGCAGGAAAATGAAGTTGAAATTCCAGAGATTAAAATACCATTCACCCAGAAATACTGTCAATGGAGTGTCTGCCTCACAAGTCAGAAAAATGTCAAATTAGCTTTAGTCCTGTCTTAGTTACTTTTCCTAATGTTGTGACCACATATTTTGACAAAAGCAATTTAAAGAAAGATGGGGTTCTTTTGGCTCACAGTTGGAGGGACAGTCCTGTGGAGGGAAGTCAAGGCAGCAGGAGCTGGAAGCAGCTACTCATGTGTTTGCAGGCAGAAAGAAGAGAGCAGTGAATGTTGGGTTGCTTCCTCATTTTATTCCTCTCGAGACCTTAGCCTGTGGAATGGTGGCACCCTCAGTCATGGACTCTCCTAACCTAAATTAACTTAATTTACATTATACTCAGAGGCTTGTCTCATAGGTGATAATAAATAGATTCCATCAAGCATTAACACTGCCATAAGCCCTGTTAGTGCCGTTTTGTATGGTTCTTCATATATTACTTAATAAACTTTGAGTTTTTCTCATCTGAAATATCTTAGAAGCTAGTAATGGAAATTAAATGAGCTGTAGTGGGGTGTGTGTGTGGTGTGTGTGTGTATATGTGTGTGTATATGTGTGTGTGTGTGTGTTTGTGTGGGGTGCCCTTCATCTACATAATGAGTTTAGTAAGCACACAGCCTTTCTGTAAGGCTTAAGAAGGAGATTCAAAGATGGCATATAGCTCATGCTACACTGCTTACTTATTGGCAATTCAACATGGCATCTCATTCTGGTGAACTTCTAAGACATATTGATATAGCTCACACATAGCCTCTGTGATGCACTTATCTCATGGATAGTACAATTTCAGAGCAGCCTACTTCTTGAATTACATTAATATCATGGTACTTTGTCTATAGTTCCCAGAACAGTCTAGAATGTTTCTTTCTGCATCCCTGGCTAAGAGGTTATTGAGGTACAGTCTTAAGTGAGTCATAGATGACTCAGAGGGTCTTTTTTTTTTTCCTTTTTTAATTTTATTTTTTTTGCTTATTCACTTTATAACCCGTCCCAGTCCCCCCTCCCACAATCCTTCCCCATCTCTTGTTTTCTGAGTACCCCCTCCTCCTGTATCCCCAACCCTGCCACTTTAAGTCTCTGCGAGGCTAGGTGCTTCCTCTCCATTGAGGCCAGATGAGGCACCCAGCTAGAAGACCATACTCCATATACAGGCTGCATGTTTTGGGATAGCCCCCACTCCAGATGTTTGAGACCTGCATGAAAACCAAGCTGCACATTTACAACATATGTCCAGGGAGGCCTAGATCCAGCCCATGGAGGTAGATCTGTGTAGACTAGGTATGCTCCACAGTTGGTGATTCAGTCTCTGAGAGCTCCAAGGGTTCAGGTTGGTTTACTCTGTTGATCTTCCTGTGCAGTTCCTATCTCCTTAGGGCCCACAATCCTTCCCCCTATTCTTCTATAAGAGTCCTCAAGCTCCATCTACTGTTTGGCTCTGGATGTCTGTATCTGTCTTGAGTCAGCTACTGGTTAGAGCCTCTCAGAGGACAGCTTGCCCCTGTCTGTTCTCAGGCTGGAGGTTTAGATCCTGGGAGCTCTGATTGAATCTTTTGATACTCCTTCTAAAAAGGACAAAAACACCCTCACTTTGGTCTTCCTCCTTCTTCTTGAGTTTCATGAGGTTATGCGTTGCATCTTAGGTATTGTGTGTTTTGGGGCTAATATCCGCTTATCAGTGAGTGCATACCATGTGTGTTCTTTTGTGATTGGGTCATCTCACTCAGGATGATATTTTCTAGCTCCATCCATTTGTCTAAGAATTTCATGAGCTCATTATTTTTAATACCTGAGTAGTACTCCATTGTGTAAATGTACCACATTTTCTGTATCCATTCTTCTGTTGAAGGACATCTGGGTTCTTTCCAGCTTCTGGCTATTATAAATAAGGCCGCTATAAACATAGTGGAGCATGTGGCCCTGTTGCATGTTGAAATATCTTCTGGGTATTTTGATAGCCTAAGTATACCACCATTTCCCTTTGTGACTTTGTTCCTGGACAGCCATTTTACTGTAAGAGATGATTCTTATTTAATGGACAAGTTTTAAGTAATATTGATGACCCACACATGCTCTCTAACCCCAATCTTCCTACCTACTTACTGCTAACTTTTCATAAATGTGTACAAAGGGGGCAAATGCTTCTAAGAGTGATCATAAAAGGGATTTTACCCTTAAAAAATCCAGAAATATGACAGAAACTGTATCCCTGACATGACCTCTGAAGATCTTTTGCGCGCGCCCACGTGTGCCACACACACCACACACACACACACCTACATCCTCTTGTAATCAGACTCCATAATACACAGAACAAGAGAGCTTTGATGAGTGATGATGTAGGCAGCTTTTTGTGAAACATTCTGCTTGCTCTAGACAATCCTACAGTGCCCAATTTCAGTTCAGGTTGGGTTACTGGAGGCCTGGCCAGCATTCGTGGTTGGCAGGAGGAAGAGTTGAGGAAGAAGATTGCTCTTGGAGATTGCCTAGGATCACTTGCAAAGAGCTAGCTGTGTCTGTCATAAACTGATACCTACAGAAACAGAAACTTTGAAGATAGGAATAGATTTTGGACTTTAAGTATTCTAAGGCAAAATCCAGTACACCTTTGTCAATCCTCATTGCTTTAAGAAAGGAGTGGTTACAAATATTTCAGCATCATGGCCCTTATACTAAAATTTCATCTAGGGCTCAGATTCACTCATCTTTCCCCATCTGCCAGTGCTATGGGAAATGAAGCATGTGTCAGGAAAGGCATAATATAGATCCTTTCTTTCAACCTTCAGTTGGAGGCATGCTTGGAGGTGAGTGTGCTGGCAGAGAAAGGTAATGAAGACTCTATTTTGATGCTAATGGGGACTGGATGTAAACTAACCTGGACATACAGTGTGTGCCTACTCTGAGCAAGAAAGCTCCCCAGTGTTGGCAGGCTGTTTGCTATGAATGCCAAATCTCTTATCAGTAAAACATGCAGTATTGTATTCAAGGCAAATCCACTTGCATCTGAAGGTGCCATTGCTGTGGTTCCACGGTGACAGCATTGCTAGTCCTGTGCAGGAACTGGGTAGGACTCTGCCAAGCAGGAGTGTAACTGGACATAGTTCTACCTCTGACAGAGCAGACTATGAGGCAGGTAAGGGTGGAACAAATGAGAAATGAGTAAAAAAGATCTAAGGCAGTTTATCATCATCATCATCATCTTTTGCTGCTCCATCACCTCCAAAGATAGGTTCTTAAAAACTCACATTCTTGATATTATAAAATATGAAACCAATTGACCTTGAATGTGATTTTCTGGAAGTCATGGAGAGTATTTGTTCACCATGGTTCCTGGTTGCTGCCATTTGACTTGGAAAGGCATCTTTCTACCTCCATGAAAATATAATGACCCTTACTTTGCTTCATAGTTGCTGAAAAACATTTTGAAATGATGAGGAAAAGCATGAAAAATAAGTTAGTCATTTGCCTGGATTTGAATCCCAGCTTACTGGAATTTAATAGTTTGTCTTCTTTAAGACTCAGTATTCAGTCTTTAAAATGGGGTTAGCATGATTCACCTGATTCTTCATTTGGGTTCCTGGCCAGGAAAGAACCCAAATTCTGGATAGTGTTAGTTACAGTAAATTGCTTTGTAAATTTTTAGCACTGAATATTATTTTGTCTCTTAGCAACTTATTCTAACTAATTGAACAGATTCTTGGTCACAAATAGTCTTCGGTGGTCCAAAAAGAGTTGTTAGAGGTTTTTAGAGGTTTTTAGAGGTGCCTCATATCATAGGGCCAACTTCATAGGCTATTTATTAAGGGCTTTGATACCCCAGGGTACAAGGAACAAGTGATTGGAAGGCAGGTAAGTATCTGTGTGTGCGCTGTATATTTAGAGCTGTCTGTCTGACCACATTCTTTTGTTTTCTTGTAGAGATCCGGGCTCAGCTCACAGAGCAGATGAAATGCCTAGATCAGCAGTGTGAGCTCCGGGTGCAGCTGTTGCAGGACCTGCAGGACTTCTTCCGCAAAAAGGCTGAGATTGAAATGGACTACTCTCGAAACCTGGAGAAACTAGCCGAGCGCTTTCTAGCCAAGACACGAAGCACCAAGGACCAGCAATTTAAGTAGGGGCTTCATGCAAATTGCTTTTAGAAACTTGCAGGGGGCACCACTTAGATCTAGGTTGAAAGTTGTTGAAAACCCTCAAGATTTCTTCCTTTAGCATATTAGTCTTAAATGGGCAGTTGTTTGTCTGAAACAGATCAAAATAAATGGGGGAGCCAAGCTAATGAGTTTTATTTATACCTTTTCCTGTGTGTCAGCCACTGGTCTAAGGTGTGTATGAGAGTATTTGCGTGTGTGTGTGTTATGAGCATATGTATATATATACGGCTAATAATAGGTTTCATTATGACATATATATGCATGTATATACTGTATTTCAATTATATTTACTCCTACCACTACCATACCAGCATACTACTCTCTCCTGCTTTCTCCTACTCCTACTAATTCCCTTCCTTTTCCTAACTAGCTCCAAAGGGAAGATTTCTTACACATTCATGCAAATAATACCTTATTGCACATTTCTCGAACTCCTTCATAGTGCCTTGAGATATGGCAGAGAGCAAGCATTTCCTTTCCATGTGGCATTTTAATTAGGATGAAGAGGCGGGGAGTAAACAAATTACAATCAGGTAATTTGAAGGTGAGGTGAGTGCTGCGAATGTGTAATACAGGTGGTACAAGGACTGGAAAGGGCCATTTCTGTTCCTTTGACCATTACTTTATGTTTGATGCATTCCAGTGTATTCCTGTCTTATCTTATGCTGAGTAACAATCTAGTTGTTAATCCCCCTTTTAAGTCCTGCTAGGTACTGTGCTCTGTGCTGGTTCCTCAGGGAATAAGATAAGCTTTGAAATACTTGGTTAATAGAGAAAAGAACTATAAACTATATAGGAAAGGGGGCTTTAATAGAGATGGAAGAAAACAGATATTTTTCAAAAGCAGTGAAAAACAAAGTTAAGTAAGTAGAATGGGTCCCAAAGGATAAGGCTTTGACAGCAAGCATAGAATTTCACATTTGACATGCCCTGTGATAATGAGCCCTTGAGGATATTATGTTGAAAGACAGACCCAAGGAAAAGTATGGGCAAAACTCTGTGTGTGTGTGTGTTTTTGTGTGTGTGTGTGTGTGTGTGTGTGTGTGTAATTTAAATCCAAGAGAAGGATATTAAGTTTGGAGGTACTGCATGTAGAATTGGATAACATATGAAACAGAACAGTAGGCATGTATTTGTGTTAGTCAGCTTTTGGTTACTGTGACCAGATAACTAAAATATATGAACTATGAGGAGAAAAGTTTTCTTGCCTCATGGTTCCAGAAGTTCTCAGTCCATAGTTGTTTGATCCTATTTTGGGGGGTTTGTGGTGACATGTGACAAGAGCATGTGGGGGAAGTCTGTTCCTTTATGATGGTCAAGAAGAGAGAGAGGATGGGGCTAGCAGTCCATCAAGGACAATATCCCAGTGTACCAACCTCCTTTTCCTAGGTCCTACCTCCTAAAGAATCTGCTGCTGTCCAGTAGTAAACAAGCCTTTAACAAGTCCACAGCAGTAAACAAGCCTTTAACACACAAGCCTTTAGTGGATAGTTTAGTCTTATATGAGCACTATTCAAGAGTTATTTGAGAAATTGAACAGGATTGATAACTGATTAGATAAAAATCTTACTAGTCAGAAGTAACCTGATGTCTCGAATCTGGAAACCAGAATAATTGTGGTGTCTTTTATAAATATGCAGGCATCAAGGAAGCGGGTGTTTTCAATAGTGACTCTGCTTTGAGCATGTTGAGTTTGAGGCATTGTAAGGATTATAGGTTCCCAAGTTGAGATGTGGTACTGCTGAGCCAAGTAATTTTGAGTGGGGATATTTATTGAAATCTTTAGTGTAAACAATATTGTGAATATATACGAGAGAAGAAGAGCCAAGAGCTAAATAAAACCTAAGGCTTAGGAGACTTCCCAATATTGGGAGGTAGTAAATATTTTTGCTAGGAGAAAGGAAAGTGCCTAAAAAGAATGAGTAAGAAAGTTGGTCCTCCTCCCAGGCAGAAGGGAGGGTCCGGTGTCTCAGGGAGCTAGAAATGTTTGAAGGAGTGGTTGACCAAGTCAGTTTCAGCAGTTTCTTACTAATAATCTTGGGCTTAAGGCATTCTGAGAAAAGGAGAGTAAGATGAGCCGAAGGCTGGAGGGATGGCTCAGTGGTTAGGAGTGCTTGCTACTCCTGAGAGGATCCAAGTTGGGTTCTTAGACCCCTGTCAGGCAGTTCAAACCATCTATAGCTCCAGAAACCTGTTGCCCTCTTCTGGCCTCTGTGGGTGCTGTACTCATTCACACACACACCACACACACACACACACACACACACACATACATAAATAAAAATAAAGCTTTTTTAAAAAAGAGCTTGGAAACCAAAAGCTTTCTTCTCTCAGAATGGGACATTGGATGAGTCCTATGGACAAATGCACTTAATAAGGATAAGATGATAACCCAGTGAGCATCTAAAGAATCCAAAAGTGGCTAACTTCTGTCTTGTCTCACTCACGTGGTGATGTGACCTCTGCTTCTCCATTTAATGCTATGGATGGAACCTTCATTTTCCCATTTCCCCCTCATTTCTGCGTTATGAAAGATAACCAAGTGCTCAGATGTTTGTGTGCTATAAGCATTGCTGCAGAGACAGCTGTGCTCCTGCAACTGCTCTGCCATTTTGTAGGTAGCATGAAAAAAAATTGAACTTTTCATTTCTGATCTGTTTTTGCTTGCTTCTTTCTTTCTTTCTTTCTTTCTTTCTTTCTTTCTTTCTTTCTTTCTTTCTTTCTTTTCTTTCTGATAGGTGTGGCTACTATATTGGACTTTAAGTAATATTAGCTTATACAAGACAGGTGCAGATTTTTCTATACATAACAGTCTATTAACCAATAGGACTGTGTCAGGCTCCGTATCTCACTCCTTGAGTGTTGTCCATTGCTGTGTAGCCCAAAGTAGCTCATTGTCATCATGTCCTATTTCATCCATTGGGAAAAGCAGCAGGAAAGAGGGAAACATGTCTTTATTCTTTAAAGGTATAGTCTGGAAACAGCACATACATGCCTTTAACTCATCCAGCTAGACAGTTCAGTCACATGGTTATCTACAGTGTAAGGGGAGCTAGACAAAATATTTATTAACTTGGGTGACCTAGAAAGTAGAGGCTCTATCACAATAGAAGGGGAAACACATTGAGGGACAATGTTTGCAACATCACCCAAGTTTCATGGTATGTGGAAGGACAGATGTGTGAAAAAACAATGCCACTAGATCATATATAGTGCACATAAAAGAACGGTTTGTTCTGGTTGGAAGCTGAGGAAGACAGCCTTTTGGAGGTGTTCAGTGGTTAGGAATGGAAAAGTAAGACTGCCAAGGCTGTTTATTTTTCCTAAATATTTAATAACTGAGACAATGGAAGAAGTTGGAGAAGGAAGCATTTTAGATAGAAAATAGTGCTACCAACAGCCTTGGGGTGAGAAAACTGTGCCTGGTAGGTAACTTATCTGCTTTTCTGAACAATATGAATTATAACTATAATGAGTAAACCTGGAAAAGTTGGTAAGCCAGAAGATTATAGAGGTTTATAAATACTTGCCAATAGAGTTAGGACTTTGTTCTGTAAATATAGAGGAACCACTGACAATTTCTGAGCAAGGAACTGAATTATGTCCATGCTTCGGAAAGGACCTAGATGATTGTGGCTGAGGAGATGTCTCAGTGTTTTTGAACACTAGCTGCTCTTTCAGAGGACCCAGGTTCAATTCCCATCACCTACATGGCAGCTCACAACTGTCTATAACTCCCCATCCAGGGAATTTGACACCCTCATACACACACCACACATATACATGCAGGCAAAACAGCAATGCAAAGAAAACAAAAATAAGTAAATCACTTTAAAAGGAAAGAAAGAAGCAATCAAAGAACCTAGATGAAAGGACATAGTAGGGAGATAGGGTAGTCCAGTGGTGAGGGTAGTAATATGATCAAAATGAAAGTCATGCCTTTGGTGATAGAAAGATGGAGCTGAATGTGAAGGCAAGAATCACCTAACCAATCAAGCAAGCTAGGACCGAGAAAGCACTTTTTGGTTTTCTAAACTTTGGAGTAGGAAGTGTACTGTATCTTCATTCAGCCAGCAAACTGTAGCCTCAATTTTGCTGACTCTAGGACTGGTCTCAGAATAGCTCATTCTCAGCAGGCACTTGTCACTTCCCCCAGAGCTATAGCAGCTGTTGGCCCAGAAATGCCATGAATTTGTCTGCCTGTGCTGCCAGGAGAACAGCTGCCAGCAGCAGCTCGGGAATGATCCTGCTCTGGGATGTGGAGTTTATTCAACTTGGGATGGAGCAGGTTGGCCAGGGCTGAAGACAGTACACATGGATTCATCCCACCCTTTTCCAGACCAGTCTCTTACTCTGGCTCCATTTCAGCCATTCATCCTGGGTTAGGATGGTTATTTTGTTACAGTTTTAAGTAGCTGCATTTAGGGCAAATGTTGCTGAACTCCTTATTTTCATCTTCTTTTGGAAAAAAAATTTTCCCCTGGAAAGTCATTACCCTGTCACCCTGTGACTGTGCTTTCTGTTCTTTGTTCCTGTTCACCTTTTGTCCTTCCCCACATGGCTCAGTAAAGATCCTCATTAAAGCCCATACAGCATGACTCATGTAAAATCTGACCTGATGGTCCCAGCCCTCTGTCCCAGACAGTGAGAGAAGCTGTAGACAACTAAACTGATTATTTCATTCTACCTTCTGCTAGGTAATGTGGCCTCCCGTCCCCTGATTGTTACAGCCTTGTTTGATTAAAAGTGGAGATAAAATGTTATGTGACAGTAGGAAGCCTTCCTATGGAAGATGTTTTGGCATTTTCTTTGGCTCTTTGAAGAGCATAAATGTATTCCTATTTGTTGTTGAGTCTTTGATTGTCTCTTTAAGTGGAATTTGTGTTAATATTGCCCCACAGGATTCTGAAGGATTCTAATTAATAATGCGCTGGCTTTCCTTTTCTTCTTTTCTTTCACCAGGCTTGCTGTAAATTACTTTTCAGCTCATTTGGTTTTGATCTTCTGCTTTTAATAACTAATGTCTTTGTTTTAATTTGAGGTAGTTTCTCCCCCACCCCTCCATCCCCCCACCCCCCACCTCATGTGGAGTTTTGGAGAGAACACTATGCTTGGCTATCCTGCTGTGCTCCTTACACAGACCTTATGCTGTTTTATAGCCTGTTATCATCTTTTCCTTCTCCTTAATAAGTATTAGTTGGACATTTTAAAATTATGTTCTAGACTCTTAGAGGAGGGAGCCCAAAGAAATTAAAGGGACCTTAACTTAGGATGCTCCCCCAAAAAAATAACCCAGTATTTTATTTTTGCTAACATTAAGTTAGCAGTAAATACATGAAGGTGGGCACACGGAAAGTAACTCTGCCTACTTGATGTCTGTGAGTTGTTACTCTTGGGAAGGTCGCAAGAGAGCCTGGTCTTGAGATCTCATGAACTAGTAGAGGCTGGAGAGTTGCCTTAGCAGTTAAGAGCACTGGTTGTTTTTCCAGAGGACCCAGCTTCAGTTCCTGCCACCCACACAACCTCGTAATTCCTGTTCCATAGGATCTGATGCCCTCTTTTGACCTCTGAGGCATCAGGCACATACATAATATATAGACATGCATGCAGGCAAAGTACTCAAATACTCAAAAATTATAAAATAATATATTTGATATTTAACTTTCAGTGCTTCCTTCAGTGAAAGAGTAAATGGACAATTAATTGAAATTCTTGTAGAGTTCATGTTCTAGGTCTTAGGCCTGGTCTATTCATGTACAAGTTACTATAGGTGCTTTTCTTTCTGCTAGTAGAGTCTTCCTTCAAAGTCAAGTTCAAACTTATTTGCTACTCTCACAAGATGACGTTGGGTTGAAAAGCAGAGTCAGCTGGCCATAGAGAACATTATAGTCTGGTTGCAAGTGAGAGAAAAGTGGAGAACCAACGAAAACAGATTCTCCTTGAGTATGGGATCACCTAAGGAAGGCGGCGGCAATAGGAAAGATAAAGTTGCTAGAAGGGAGAACTCTCTGACTCCTTGGAACTTGCACATCATTCATTCATTTTGGACATACTTGGCAATTGTTGTTTCCCCCAGGAAAGTTTTGCCCAGATGTAGCAGCATCTGGTGTTAAGCATGGGTTGGCTTCCCTGTGGCTCAAGTTACTTTTATTGAGAAATTAACAGGAAATTTCTTGGTATGTTTTTCACTAGTCCATCCCATATAGAACTTTAGATGATGGTCCATCCTTTTTAAAGATGGTGTTGACAACTGGCAAAAGAAGAAGAGACTGCAGAATGCTCAGTCCTAAGTGAGGCATATATTCTGCACTCCCTTTTTCTAAAGCTCAGGGATCACTGCAGAAGAGGGGCTGGAAAGATTGTAAGAGCCAGAGTATGACTACAAGAAAACAGTACCTCCTAGACACAGGGCAGCTGCACATCTGAACTCAGTGCAGTTGTCACAATGTATACAAGACCTGTGCAGACCAAATCAGACCAAACCCCAAAGAGGAAATGGGAGTTGGACACAAAATCCCACCCTTTGCCATGAGGCCATTGGCAATTGTTAGCAGTTGGGAACGGGAGAGACAATTTTCTCTGAGTGTAGCTCCTCGTAAGTTATCCATGCTCTAGTGAAGACCATACATCCAAGAATATTTTGGCAGCACAGCACAAATTGGTCTTAATTTTTTTTTTTTTAATGATGCCAAACTGGGTGGATAAGGACAGGAATAGAATCGATCTGGGAAGAGTTGAAAGGGTGAATGAAACACATATGGAATTCTTAAAGAGCTAATAAAAAAATGAAAGGTGTTGAGAGGGCTCCTTACACAGGATAAAGGAGGATGGGAGTCATCAGAAGACAACTTCAGTGTGGGCTCAAGACAGGTTGGTTGACCAGACTTTGGAACCGAAAAATAATTTTGGTATAAGCTTTTTGGGAAGCTTTGCAACGTAGTAGAAAAACAAAATGAAAAAAGCCCCAGAGCTTTGAACCAGGTGAACTTGATCTCTACTGCTTATAGCTATGTGACCTTGAACTAGTCATTAACCCCCTTTCAACCTCAGTTACCGCATCTCTGAAGTATGGAGAGTAATACTTTGAAGTGATGTTGTCATGATTGGATATAGTATGGGAAGTACTAGGCTAGCACCTGCACTTAGTAGGTACTCAGTAGAAATTAGCTGATAGAATTACCACCATCACAGAGAGTGTAGCAAGAACCTGTTGGGTTTTCTGCAAAGCGCACTAAGACCTGATTAGGTAGATGACCAGTTCTGTTCAGCCTCCTGCAGTGCTTTCCATGAAGACCAGCAGGCCAGTGCAGCAACGAGTCAGCCATGAGGGAAACAGAATATGGTTACTGGGTTCCAGGTCTCAGGAAGCTTCTACACTTCTACTTAAATGGCTTTATTTCTTCTTCCTGAGATGCAAAACATGCTTTTATGAGCATTTGGGAGGATGCTGGACTTCCAAGAGCTTCCTATGCTTCCTAGGATCTGACACTAAAGGGTCAGCAGACCACACTTCAAGCTTTTAATTGCCCAGGCAGTAGCATACCCTTTGACAGCAGTACAGGGTGACAGGGAAGTTATAGGAGTCTCTACTCCTATAAGTATTGCAATAAACCCAGGGAGCACTGTGTATCTCCATCTCTGGATCTTTAATTCTTAAGAACTCACAGCCAATTAGATGCATTTGTCTTTGACCCAGTTCTCTTCTAAAGACAAAAGCCATGCCTTGGTATTGGGAGTTAACTGTGTGAAGTGGGAGGGCTTCCAAGAGAAGAAGAAAAGACAGCTTCTGCTATACAGACTTGATTTTTTTATTGTTGATCGGAGAAAGCCAGGCAGGCAGTAAGAGAATAACAGCGCATATCCATACAGGCACATGAATCTAAAAATAGAATCCTATTTAAAGCAGGTACCAGTAGTTCCTGAGAAGGGAAGGAAGGTGGAATATTCAGGAAAGGACTCATGCTTGGTTCAGTCACAGAAAGGTGGAAGATAGCACAATTAGGTTCTCAATTAAATTTGGTCCCATGTTAATTGAAGTAAAGACTTTAATATCTAAGTCCTGTGCTGTGCTGAAATATCATACTGTGAGGAGATGCAGAATCACGAAGGAAGAGCTCAGTGTTAATGAAGGATTTAAGTAGGTTGAGAAAAAAAGAGTTTGGATTTTTCATTGCAGCAAGATAATTTTATTCTGTTAGCTTCTATTTCTTCTACTTACTGACCCACTGCCCCTTGAGTTTGACATTCCAGAAGGATCAATAAAACAGGTTTGCATCTTAACATTTTTGGCACACTGGTTAAGGACTTGGGATTAAAATGAACCAAACAAACTAGGATTGTATTCAGTGGTAAGATGCTGAGCTGTATTAACCTATTTCTGCTTAAGTGATTGGAACAGGGCATCCTTGCATGAAATTCAGACATCCTTCCCTTGAAGCCTCTGGCATTAAAGTAGAGGTTGTAGAACAAGTCTGGCAGCTCTCAGTCTGAACCTTTGTAAACAACAGATGTTCCTAACTAAGTTCTAGGGGTGGAGGTTGAGGTTTCTGTTGATGCTTGAAATTCTTTGAATTTATAGGCAGCATCTTGGGGATTCAGCAAAAGGAGGAAGTTGTAAGGGACTGATTTTGCAATGTACAGGTGGAAATGCCTCTGACAGATTTCCGTGGAACATAAAGCACTATTGAATGGACTCTGAATAGAGAGAGAGGTATCCAGGGAAGCAGGCACAGTTAGGAAAGGCTGAGCATCAAAGGTATATTGATTTCCTGCCTTCTTCCCCTTCAAGCTTGCTCATTTGTACACATGTGACTTTGTTAGCTCCTTCCTTGTATGGATAGAAATGTGTGCCCTTCCTACCACAACATATTCTGACAGCTGCACAGCATAGACTTTCATTAGTATCTTCAAACGAGTTTGGATCTTACAGTGTACAGATTTCTGGGTTATGGGTTTTTCTAGGATTTTTTTTTTTAAGGTCAGCATCTCAGTCTTGAACCCAGGGTCTTTCCTAGGCTGAGTGCTGGGATTGCAGGCCTGCACCGCCATGTGGCACTTTTCTTGGATTCTGAGCTTATTTTTTGTACTTTGTCAGTGCTGATTTTGTGAGATTCCCATTGTACCATTAACACCATCAGTTGTAGATAGTGAGACTTACAGCAGTTTCAGTTCTGCCCCTTTTTGTGCCCCTTCTTCCTTCCTTTTTGTGGCACTAGGGCTGTATAACCTAAGCCACACATAGGCACATATGCTAAGCAGGTGTTCTGCCTCATTTCCAACCCTGAGGGCTGCCTTTTCTTTATTCCTATCACCCAGACTCCAAGTACATGTACTAAGCAAGATGAGTGCTTAGAAACCTTATACTTCACAATATAGTCAGGAAAATATATGTATGCAGTATATAATACAAAATTAAAATATGTGTAGGAAGGTTCTCACTTTTAATCAAATGAAGAAAAAACTATCAGGTTTGGGCAAATATTTGTGCCACTCTAGTTAGCCAAAAACAACTGTTTTCAAAATCTTTGGTTAAAGCCATTTGTTGTTGGGGGCTATTAACAATTTTCTTATATTGTTAATGATTCTGGAAAGCAGTTCACTGGTTGCTTTGTCCAGAAGTATAGGAAATAAGTAGTATTTCCCAGTTGGCTTATTTTTTAAGCAAACATTAATGAACACTTACTATTTGCTAGGGATCTGCCAGGAATGAAATACAACTAAATTAAGTTGACATTTAAATTAATGGGGGTTACTGATTAATGTGAAATAGTGTAAGTATGTGTGTGTACATTTTTGTGTTCTGATAAGGTGTGGAGTTCAAGATGAGGAACCAAGAATGTTGGGGGATGCTTTTAGACACTCGATAAACATTTGGCTCCATTTCATCATCAACAGTGACTAATTCTGCACAGGTTCTAGAGTCATAAAGATGACTGACATCCCCTTTTTTCAGAAGGCTCACGGTGTCATGTGGGAGATAGGCTAATACAAAAAAGCAAAGTAACATACACTTCCTGCCAAAGGAGAAATACAGAAAATGGCTTCACTTTCTTCCAGAATGGAATCCTTGATATTTTTTTTTATTTTGACATATTTTATAATTATAAAAAAAATTGTAAGAATAATACAAAAATATCATATACCACTTTATACACATTGAAAGTAAGGTTAATATAGCACACATTCATTTTATATACTTCTCTTTCTTTTCATGTGCAATATGCAGTGTTTGTGTTCCTGAAACAGTTCAGAGTAAGTTTGCTGACATGGTACTCTCTTATCCCTACATACTCCAGTGAGTGTCTGCTGAAACTATAACTGTTTTCTAACACAATCACAGCATACTTGTCAAAATCAGACCATGAAGTTCACCATGATAACACCTAATCCATGGCCATCCAGATTTTACCAATTATTTGAAAAGGAAAGTTCAAATTGTGTAGGTTGTAAGTTGTCTTGTCTCTAAATGTCATTTAATGCAGAATAAATCCCCATATTTTATTACACTGACTTTGTTGAACATTTGACCCAAAAATTACTACTTAATTTGCTATTTCTATAATGAATTCTTTTTGTTTGTTCTTGTTGCTATTGTTTTGAAACAGGGTTTCTCTGTATAGTGATGGCCATCCTGGAGCAGGCTGACCTCAAACTCCGAGATTCCCCTGCCTCTGCTTGTGCCCCTACCTCCTGAGTGCTCAGATTGAAGCAAGCATCACCACCACCCTTAATTTCTATTTCTAATCTTCTGATAATACCATCTGTGATTTGATTTAGGTAACACACGTAGGTAGGAGTGCCATAGAGGTTACTGTAATGGTTTTCTCAGTGTGCCATGTCACTTGCTGGTGATTTACTCTGTTACTTATATGTTAAAGTGGTATCTTTCAGGTTTCTCTATCTTTGATGTAATTCTTAAAGCTATTCTGTCTGTGCTTTGAAATTAAAGGACATGTGGAGACATACTTTTTGTCCGTGTATAAATACTAGTAGTTTTGGTACTCCAAATTAATAGTACCAATCTATTGGAGGAGGAGGATAGTTACCAAAAAGTCATTTTCCCAGTTCCTCTAATTCTGTCTACGTTTTCCAGGTGGGATTTTATAGAAGCAGTGATTTCCCACCACATCCATTTTTTTGGGTCTTTTTTATATCAATGTGAACTGGTAGATGCCTATTTCCTTTAATAGTTTATGATCCATGAATATTTTTACTTACCTTCATGTTCATGGTGTCCTATACTTGATTGCTGGAGTCAGTCAGATTGGATCCTGTGGCCTTATGACATGTCTCCTTATCATTTCTCTGAGTACTTTTATACTGTGTAGCATAAGATGGTCCAGGCTCAGACTGAATTTTCCTTGTTTCTGCTCTAGAAAGCCATTTCTTTAAAGAGTCCTGGTTGCATTTAGTATGGAATTAAATCTAGAAACAACAGTTGCTTATGCATGCTATTTTTTTTACTGGCATTTAACTATTTAGAGTCTTTGTCAGCAAAGGTAGTAGACAGATATAAGTCCAGAAACCAATACCCAAGTACTTCTACTTTTTTTTCTCCATTTATATTTAGATGCTCTTCTACTTATGACTGGGTAACATTCTGAAAATCCATAGTAAGCTGGAAATGTAAGTTGAAAGTACAGTTAATATACTTAATAAGCTCCATAACTTAGCAATGTAGCACACTTTGGAGTATTATTTACACTTGTGATCACATGTTGGCCACTGACCAGAATCACCAAAGAGAGTCATACAGCATATAGCTAGTCAGGAAGAGATTAAAGTTCAAAATTCAAAATATAGTTTCTACTGAATGCTTATTGCTTCGACGCCATTATGAAGTAAAAAAAAAATTAAGCTCTTCCATCATTAATCCAGATTTATATTAGAGCCTGTGAATTCTCATTAATCATCAGTTCTGTTTTAGTGCCGCATGTTATATTTAAATGTCTCCACTGTCCATATTGGTAATTTTCTTCTGAGCAGTGAGGAATCTGGTCCTATTATCCATAGCATATTAATTAGTTACTCCTGGACTGAACAGAACGTAGTTTCAAAATTGTTAACTCAAACCTCAGAAAAACACTGACCCAATTGCTAGTGGCTTAGAGTAGTCAAGGTTTTGTCTCCAACTAAAACATTGTGTTCAAAAAGTTGTTTCTTAATACTTTCTCCTTCAAAGCTCAGACTTTCACTGTGGCTATATTATTTATTTGAAATACAGTTTTGTTTATATTTAATTTTTCTTCTCCAGGTGGAGCACTTAATAAACATTCTCACTTCCAAATCTTTCTCTTGATGAGAGATGAAAAAGCTTAAGGAAATGCTGACATGGTGGGTGGCACATGCACTTAATCCCAGCACTTGGAAGCAGAGGCAGGTAGACCTCTGATTTTGAAGCAAGCATGGTCTACAGAGTGAGTTCCATAACAGCCAGAGCTACACAAAGTAACCCTGTTGTAAAAACAAAACAACAACAACAACAAAAACCAAAAAAGAAAAATGAAGCTTAAGGAAAAGCAGGGGTCGTGCTCATCCATACATAGGTGATACCAGGATGTTAGCATAAGTCAGGTGTTGCATGCATCCAAGGGACTGTCTATGGGCTTGTCTTCCTATTTCTGAGCCAGCTGTGACTCTAGGACAAGATATTCTGTGGATGTGGACACTTGCCAGTTTCTCTTAGGATGACCTTGCTTATGTTCTCCCTCCCATTCTGGGCAATCACTTCTTACACACTTAGGGAACCAGAACCAGAATACAGCTTTTAATCTCAGGCTTGTGCTGTGGTTGTGTAGACAGACCATTTACCAGCAGCTCATGTCACAGGCTTGATGTAGGACCATTTGCAATCTTGATCTGGCCTAGGGCATGTTTCAATGGACTCCCTGCAACTCCCTGTTCTAAAGCCCCTTACTTTTCCTTGTTAGCTTTCTTCACTGGGACATGGCTAATTCTGACCTGGTTTTCTTCCTTCTCTCTGAGGATGGCTTCTGGATTCTCCTTCCTATGCCTCACTTAACTCTCATCCCTCTACCTCCCACACACTCATTTTACTTCTTTTCCTTCCAGATAGCTGTAACCTGGTCAGTGCTGCTGTTTCCAGCTGTTTTGAATCTTCTGCAGCCCAAGTTCAAAAACAGATGGGCTCAAAGCTTCAGAGGCTGTGCTGGTTTCTACAGCCTGAAAACAAATTACTAAAAGCATAAGGACATTGTAGAATAGTTTGGGGGGGGGGGTTACTCTTCTCAGTGGCACTTCCTCTTCCATTCCTCCATCCTCCTGCCTCTTCCCTCATAATCCCTCACCACTTTCCATTTTTCCTTTGTATGCCTTCCTTAGCAAAGACTAGTTCCCAGAACTTTGACACTTTATTTTTATTCTCTCCACATGTTAATGGATTTAAACCATTATGTATGGCACTGTTGACAACCAGGCTGGAGATGCTGGCATTTCTCTAATTTTGCTGGTTTTGAATCTTCTATTTAGGGCTGTTTTTTAATGTCCTTTTGGTCATATAGAAGATGAGGCCCAGCTTCTCTCAGTGATCAAGAAGTCACCCACTTAAGAACAAAAGTGGTCTCCTATTGATTTTATCCATAGGGGTGCAGAATGGAGCCTCCACTGCCTGCCTGCCTTGCCAAGTGTGTGTAGAGACTTCCTATAGATAGCAAGTGTGTCACTTAGGAGACAAGTAACATTGTGCCCACATTATTATTTTCAAAACCTTTCTTCTTGGAAATTGCCAGTCACTTTCTTCCCATGTTCTTTAGAAGACTGTCTAACCCAGCAGTTCTAATCACTGTAAATATAAGAAGAAATCAACATAGTGGAGCTATTTATTATACAGATGCACAACAAAGACAGTGGTTGTCAGCTATAGAGCATCAGGAAGATAGTGTGAAAATGTGGTAAACTTGGGATGTCTGCTATGACCAGAACACTAAATACCTGTAGGGATTGTCCTAAAAAGAGGTTCTTAGGTAATAGGCTTCCAAAAGCTCAGGAAATTCTGTACCTACATGGAAGATTTGTCCTTGATTTCTCTCTTCTCCTGATTCCTTTTTGTGTGTGTGGTTGTGGTGTTGGGGGGGGCAGTGCACTTCCATACATGGGGTGTAAAACCTAGAAATCAATGTCCGGTGTTTTTCTCTATCACTTGCTATCTGATTTGTTTGTTTGTTTGTTTGTTTGTTTAAGGCAAGATCTCTCTGTGAGCCTAGGATTGATCTTTTGCTACATTAGCTGGCTAAACAAGCTTCCAGGATCCACTTGTCTCTACCTCCCCCAGTATTGAGGTTCTGGATGTGCATCACTATGCCTAGCTTTATGTGTTTGCCAGGATCTGAACTTGGGTCCCTGTGCTTGCACAGCAAGTACTTCCTATCCAGAGAGTCATCTTCCCAGAGCCCCTTCCCTCAATTCCTTTTCTTTCATCCTCCTTTCTCCCTCACTTCTGGTTTTGGAAGAAAATACTTTGAAGAGAGTTTTTAGATTCTTAAAAGGACCTGGGATATCTGATCATCTTCTAGAATTTAGGACCATTGGCTAAACTTTTAAACTGTATTGTAAGCTGGAATACAGGTCTACTCATAAGAATATACATGTATGTGCCAGCCATAGTTGTGTACAACTGTAATCTGTATACTGGAGAAACTGAGGCAGGGGAACATGAATTCTAAGCTAGCCTGGGCTACATAGTGAGACCCTGATTAAAATAAACAACTAACAAAACAAAACAAACAAAGGAACAGAAAAATACAAGGCAATGTACATTTATATTATTAACTGAGGACATCCCTTTCAAAAACAAAGATAAATTTTGCTATATACAGTATAGACTGTGATATTTTTCTTTTTAAAAATATTTATTATTGAGTTAGTGTATCTCTGTGTGGGTATGTGCACGTGAATATAGTACCCATGGTGGCCAAAAAAGGGCATTGGACACCCTGGAGCTAGAGTTGTAGGTGGTTGTGAGTTGCCTGACAAGGGTACTGTGATCCGAACTTGGGTCCTCTATAAGAGTAGTACTCACTCTTAAACACTAGCCATCTTGCCAGCTCCAGGACATTTTCTACTATGTTCTGTTATTCTGCTCTACTGTTTTCTGGGTTTTAGAGGTTGGAGAGCAGAATACTAGTTTAAATCTATTATTATTTCATCTACATTAGTGACTCGTTATCACACAGATTGAAAATATTCCTGTAAGAACGTTAGTTCTAAAGTGTTTTCTTCGCAGTGTGCAGAATTACCTGGAATGCTTTTTTAAAAAGGAAGATTCCTGGGCATTATTCCAATTCACAGTTTCAGCAAGCACTCCAGGTGATTCTGTTGCAAGGTGATTTGGGGTCACTTAGAGAAAAGGCTCTCTTAGGAATTTAGGAGTCTGGCTGTCTAAAGATTCAGTTCACATACTAGCTTGGAAATGTTAGATAACAAGATTCAAATCCCGATTGAGAGTCTTCCATTTCAGAATGACCCTAATCATCGACAGTGCCTCCTAGATCTTACCTACTATGCCTTGACAGTTCTCTTTTTAAAATGTCTGTTATGTTTCTTACACAGCAGAAAACATTTTAACTCAAGCCACAGAGTAGAGAATGAAGAAACTGAAAGGTCCTTTTACAGAGTGGCCAAGTATGGCACAGCCCTCCAGTAGGTGCCCAGAACCAGTCCCAAATTAGAATGGGTGGGATTCAAAACTGTTTTCTCTTCACTTGCCTTTCATGTGTAACCACATGCAGTGTGTTAACATGTTTCCTGGCGCCGCTAGTCACCAGCAGCTTTGCTCCCTCTGGGTTCATGGACCCTTGGTATTCCTGTTATGTGTTGTCTTAGAATAGCTCCGAGCTCTGGGCAACTAAGCATTGTCCATTAACTCTTTCAGCACTTGGTCTTTGTAGACACTAAGTTAGGCTTGCTGATTGAAGTGTAGCAACCACCACAATGAAATAAGAAAATGGCTGCCAGTCAAGAGACCTGGGCTCTTGTCTTGTTCCACCACTATTTGTGTAACCTCAAGATCCATGAGTATCACTTTCCTCCATGGAAAATGATGGGTTTGGTTTAGACTCTTCACCATCTTGAAAGTCCCTTCTATTTCTGAAATTGCTTTTTTTTTTTTTTTGGTACCCTCTGGCTTTTCTCTTTACACTTTAAACTTTTCCCCTTTCAAGTCTGGGCAAGGTTGGATGCAACAGATTTATTACTAAGCTTGGAAATTCCCTAGAACCAGATGATAAGCTAATAGTAGCAAGACATATTCCTATTTAGTGCACTGACAAAGTCTAAATGTGTCAAACATTCATTGTAGTACTTAGGAGAAGATCTGAGAAGTTTAAAATGTGTCTGTCTTTAGGAAAATTACAACTTTACTGAAGCCATTTTGTGAGAGTGTAGATCATTGAGTGGGCTGTCAAGTAGTAATAACAGTTGTTAAAATAATAAGTATTGATGATACTGAGTCATGGCTGGAGAACACTTCCTGTGAGTAAAGTTTTTTAATGGACATCACCTTGTTTGATTTAATCTTAACAGGAGTCAGATGAATTAGGCATTGGGTCTGTTGTTTTCATTTATACTTTTAAACAGGAAAAGAAAATATGAAGGCCACGGTACATTTGTCACTTAATAAGATTACCTGACTATCAAATAGCAGAGCTGAATCTGGGTCTTAGGGTGCTTAATACAGAGTACTTTCTCACTGGGATAGAGTCATTATTCATCCAAATTCCATAAGGAACTGAACTCAAAATTTGACCTACTAACCTGGAAACTGACTAGGGCATCCTTATACTACCCAGCCCTTTAAAGTTTCACTAATAAAGTATTAACCTGGCTAATAATATGCCTGAGTTTGGAGTGCACAAGCTAATGTGGATACAAATTCAGTCACTCAGCTGCTACTCAGAGAATAAACATGAGGTAACAGCACATGAGAAGTAGTAATGCCGTGTGAAGCTGCTCAGAGGACTGTATGGCTTTGTTCCACTTAGCTTTGGTTTCAAACTGCTTTCCTCATTGTTACCATAAGCCATAGAATAAGGACTCCCTACCCCAAGAACATACATTGGAAAGGGAGGGACCCTGTGGATGCCCTTTCTTACCAACGGACTGTTAGTGCTCAGCATGCTTATCTCCTTCTGGCTGGCAGTGAGTCACTTGCTGGCTATAGATCAAATTTCTGCACTTGTGCCTGGTGCTTGTGAGATGCCTGCTCCTAAAGGGAGCATTTGATGCTTTGAAATAATGTGTGGATTTCAGAAGGGTGCCATTCTATTTTGGCACACATAGGTATTTAGTTCCCTAGCATAAATGACCAAGACTGGGTCAGACAGTGTGCCTCAGTCATCTTTCAAAGTTTTATTTATTTTAAAAATATGCTAACACATCTGTGGTTTTCTCTATACAGCTGTCATTACTTACAGGGCTTCTGGTGACATCTTAATTAAGTAGAGAAGGAAAACCTGAAGATTTAATTGCAGAATTGTTCACAGTTCTTTTCTATAGAACACATGGATCCAACTGAAAATGTAATAGTGGTGGTTATAAACTTTTTCAGCCAAGGAGCCATATGATTTTGTGTTATTTGGTTATTGCTTGTATCTTTTCTGTGTATTTCTCTTGCTATATTTTAGTTCTGTTGATTATTTGTACTTCAGGCCTTTTGATGTGGTCATTGCCTTTTTTGAGACAGGGTATCATTGTATAGTTCTAGCTAACCTGGAACTTGCAGTAATCCTCCTGCCTTCCCCTCCCAAATTCTGGGATTATAGGCATAAACTATGCCTAGTATTGATGCCTGCTTATTTCAGTGTGCCATGAGTTGGGTCTGTCTAATGTTCAAATGACTTTCTAGGGATTACATAGAAATTTAGTTCATAGTTTATGTTCTCCAGTATTAAGATTATGCGTATAGTATACAAGGAGAGTTGAGTAAAGAAGGGAAAGGCCCAGGTCTACAGAAGTCATAAAGAAGGCTGTGATAAGCAGACCTTTTAATTCAGTCAAATGAGGCTTTCTCAGTGGGCTTGTCTATATCTGTTTACACACAAACAGTGAGACCAGAATAAACAAGATGTGGGTTTCACCACCAAGAACAGTTTAGGAGAAAGAAAGAAAAGGGGAGAAGGAAAGGAAGAAAGAAAGAGAGAAAGAAAGAAAAAGAGAGAATGAGAGAGAAAGAAAGGAGAAAGAAAGAAAGAAAGAAAGAAAGAAAGAAAGAAAGAAAGAAAGAAAGGAAGAAGGAAGAAAGAAGAAAGAAAGGAAGAAAGAAAGAAAGAAAGAAAGAAAGAAAGAAAGAAAGAAAGAAAGAAAGAAAGAAAGAAGAAGAAAAAAGTGAATTTCTCAAGCTCTCAGTTCTTGGGCATGCCTCTATCTGAAGGTTATAGCTGAGGTCCATGGTACTGCTCCACTGCTACAAAAGTCCCATTCTCTATAGCTCTTTCCCCAGACCTGATTAGAAAGGACAGTTAGACTGTTTTGAGTAAGACACATACACAGCTTCTTGAATCCTTTCTAATCCTCTGTCTAGGCAAGCATATGGCCCTAACTTGACAATTTGAAAGCTTATTTCTTCACTCATAATGTATATTGGTTTTGCCTTGGGTACCTCTCTGCTCCTGTCTCTAAGCTCTCCTACTCTGATCTCATTGTTGGCTAAGCTGAAGCCACAGCTGTGATAAATCCAGAGAAGTGTGCCCACCCCCTGTCTGCCTGCCTATCTTTGAAAGGTACCTCCAGGCTGCCACTGTATTACTGTGTCACGCAACCAGCAGCCACCATTACAGGCAAAGTCTTTTTAAGTCGGTTTCTGCCTTGGCAATTTAATTTTTAAATTCTCCCCCCATTTTAACACCTTCCCTAGCAAATCCAATCCATCCTCTGGCTTATCTGGGTCAGCAAGGGTCTGATTTTATGCACGGCACTGTCAGACCACAAATCCACTGCAGCTTTTCCTCTGTGAGCTCGTCTGTTTCTGTCAGCATCAGCAAAATGCATAATAAAGAAAATAAGCCAGAAAGGCTAATAACACTCATCTGAATAAAATAATCTCTTTGGCTGCTTCAGTTCATTTCATTTTAATCAAGGTGCCAAGAGGGAATTTGGGTTTGCATTTTTTATTTATTTTATTTCTTTGAATTCGGCTTCTCTCTCGTCATTCATTTGCTGTCAAACCATCACCAATCGAGCTCTTTATCACACACATACCTGCTCTTTTTCTCATCAGAGACTTAATAACATATATTGAATGATGAATTTAAATCATTCAAAGTTTTGTCTATCATCGCAGAACTGTTATCTAAAAGTGAGAAATTGTATTCTTAGATGCATTGACAATTGCCAGCTTTTTAGAAATTGGCAGGTCTGATAGGGATTCTGCTCTGGGGTGGAGGCTTTGGAAGTCGCTAGTGCTACTGGGATTCTGGGCTCCCTTTGAATTCTTTCTTGTCAGCCTCGGCACACAGTTCCCACTGAGGAACACAGGACTATTGTTCTACCTTGTCTCTTTGGGAAAGGATAGTGGAATACTGGAGTCTGCTCTCCTTTCATATTTCTCTCATGTCTTCCCAGAGACATGCAGCTGCTTGGTTAATTGCCTGTCGCTGTCTTATCCAACTGTGATTTGCTAAGGGTTGTGCACTTTTAGCAGGCTGCACTCTTGGCTGTGGCCCCGTGCCTGTTGAGGAACATGTTGGAAATGGATAAAAGCTAAGTCCTAGTTTGAAATGAAAATACTAATATTTCTTCCATTTGCATAATGTTTTGTGTTGCTAAAGTTCTCTTGCATCCATCATTTCAGCTGATTTCTACAACAACCCTTGGGAAGGGCAAATAATAGACTGTAGACCCAGAAGGAAACCTCAGTATAGCAGTGCAGATGCTCCAGCCTTCCAAACACCAAGCTCGAGCTCTGCAGGGCCAAAAGTGTGCCTGCTGTTAATTAATTGCCATACTGGAGGAGCTTCTGGAATCTTAGCAGTGATCTATTAAAGGTGTTTCAGGAGCTGGATGGGCACTGTCCATTTTGTAGATGAGCTGGTAGGAAATTGATGGGACAGGTGTTTTTGTGTGTGAGCTTATTGAAACAACCAGAGAAATATGAGGGGGGAGATAGTATATAATGTAGAGGTTTTATGATTGTGGGGCTGCCTTTTATCTTGGCTGTCTTAGAAATCCTTTTAGTCATCTGTTCAGAAGTGTTTGAGCATCCATCGGTGTAACCTCTACTGAGGGAGAAAAACTGGGCTCCTATCTTCAGGTTAATGTTAGCAGTTCAGTTGTGTGGGTTTATCTTGTCGGGTGCCTTTGAAGTGATAATCTCTTTTGTAGTTGTACACTGGCTGATGACTCTCTGGGTTTCCTCTCTTTGACTAAAGTCATCTCTTCTGCAACACAGTGTGGTATTTTCTTGGTCTTCCTCCTGAATTTTTTTAAGTAAGGAAAACACTTCTGAAATTTTGTTTGATTTTTAGGGATCAGTTAAAGGAGGTTCGTGGCTGTGTTCCAGCACATTCCTAAGAGACAAACCCTTTAAATGACCAGGGATTATACAGCCTGAGACTCAGAGTTGGGGGAGAGGGACAAGGGAAGCAAAGACATTATACTAACAAATGTTAGATGGGAAAGATATATAGACAGATTTTGATCTCCTAACCAAATGAAGTTCTCCTATTTTCATTGGCTCCAAATCAAATAGGTCTGCAAAACTACTAGAGCAGGAAGCCGTCAGAGCCTTGTGGCTCTCATAGGAAAGCATGTCTCACCTGAAGAGTAGTGCAGCTTTGTTCTCATTGGCCAGGAAAATTGCCTATATAGTATACTTGTTTTTCCTTCTTCCCACATTCTCTTCATCTTCCTTGCCCCACCATTGCCTTAAAAGAAATGAAGCATCTATTTGTAAGAGTATAGTGTCTGAGAAATAATAAGATTAGAGGATCCAAATACTGTGTGAAAAACTATAGTAGTATTAAGAGACTAGCAACTCCTGGAAGAAACAAAGTAACTGTTGATATTGGCTTGTGTCTGCTGTTGTCTTCTGAGGCAGGGTCCTTCTGTGTGTCCCTCTGGTCAGCCCAGGCTAACTTCAGATTCTTGATTCTTTTTTTTTTTTTTATTTTTTGGCCCCTACTCTGCCAGATTCTTGATCCTTATACCTTTATTTCCTGAGTGTTGGGATTATAGCGACCATGCCTGGATCATAGACTACGCTTTTAAAATAAACACTTGCTCTTTATATGTGGAATACATAAAGAAGAGAGACAGAGACAGAGAGAGCAACAGAGAGAGAGACCAGTACTTTTGAAACTACAGAGTTTTAGAGTTTATTAGAATCAGTCATTGTGAACAATGAGGCTTTGTTTGTGAACTAAAAATATTGATGCCAGAATTATGAATAAAAGTTGTAGTTTTCAGTAGTTTTAAACATCACCATTATTTCTGTGTTTGGTTTGGATTTTTCACTATTAATTAAGTTCTGCAGGATAGAGATATAGCTCAGCAATAGAGTACTTGCCTAGAATGTGCAAGACCCTGCTTCAATCCACAGAAGCTTTTGCCACCCCTGCAAATTTTTTTTATTAATTCATACATGAGTAACAGTATTCTTGGTATAATTTCAAATTGATTTGGGTGTTTGCAAAATAATATTTTGTTTTAAAATTAAGCCATTAATATTACCTAGAGACTGTTCCTGTTACAAATATTAATTATGTGAATCCTAATATTTATAATAAGCATTGTAGCAATTGGATAATGAAATGGCAAGATTCAAGTGTCGATTCCCTAGTTACCCATGGTCTACCGTGAACCCAGCATAGGCCACCAAACCATCTGTAGTCTCTCATAAGAAGCAGATAGAAACCAATTGTAAAATTGAGTCTCATAAGATCTCCCCCTTTAAAAACTATGTGTAATAGCCTGGTATATTCTGTATTTACTGAGGACATGGATATTCTGCCAAGAGAAATAACCTGAAAAATTATTTTAGAGTTTTAATACTGCATCTTTTAAAAATGTATCATTGTATATGCATGTCATAGCACACATTGAAAGTCAGAGGACAACTTTCAGGAGTCAGATCTTTCCTTTTACACTGTAGGATCCAGGGATTGAACTCAGGTCATTATGTTTACATGGCAAGTGCTTTTACCTACTGAGCCATTTTGCCAGACTTCTTTAAATAGTACTTTTTAGGGGTGCTCTTCCAGGGGACTCAGGTTCAATTCCCAGCATCCACATCACAGCTAACAACTGTCTGTAACTCCGGTTTCAGGAGTTCTGACACCCTCACATAGATACACATGCAGGCAAAACACCAATGCACATAAAATAAAAATAAAGAAATTATTAAATAGTACTTTTTAAAAATCCTGTATGTTATTTGTTAGTAGCTATTATTGCAGAATTGAAAAACTTCTAAGTTGAGTTCTGAGCTTACAGGTTGCTTGGCAGCCTCCAGCTCTGAATGGAGACAGTGTCTTCTCAACTCACTACTTTTGTGCCAAGAGTCTGAGCGGAGGGAAGGAAGAGACAAGGGATGAGTGCACAGGTTTAACTCCTTGCTTTGGCCACACGCACCTTTGTGGTTGCAGGCTCGTCCAGTGCCACTGTTGCACTTTGCAGTCGTCACTTAGAAGCTCTCGAATTTCTTTCTTTCTTTGCCTCTCCTCAGCTTTCAGATCACCTCTGGACAAGTTGTGAGCTATAAATTAAACAACAATGTAAACTACATTAAAAAGCAAGTCAAGCACATAGCATCCCTTAAGAAGTGGCACCATATTGGACCCTGTTTTTTTCTCTCCTTAAAGAAACCCAACTTCAATGTAGATAGCTGTCTGTTCAGATTAGTACTGCAAACTGAGCAGATATGCTTTGGGAATCACATTGTTTTCATTTGAAATGAACATATAGGTTTAGAATTTATGACCCTACCAAAGCATGAATATTTGGAATGCATATATTCAAATAAGATTGTTTTCTTAATAATATGGGGCATGAGATAATGGTTCAGCCAGTGGTGTCAAAAACCCCTTTATACATGTTCCATGGAACTAGAGAGTTTTCTGTGAATTTTTCATGGCAGATATCTTCAAAGTTGTCTTTATGAACTTCTACAGTGGGCAAACATGTAGAGGTTTTAGTTTGTAGTATTCCAGTAATTTTTATCTCTGAT
Source organism: Mastomys natalensis (assembly GCA_021653895.1). Classification (NCBI taxonomy): domain Eukaryota; kingdom Metazoa; phylum Chordata; class Mammalia; order Rodentia; family Muridae; genus Mastomys; species Mastomys natalensis. The sequence goes on from JAJTUV010000649.1 coordinate 540,911, forward strand.
AAATTATTTTTTAATTTATTTTTAGCTATGTATATGTGCATGTATATGGGCTTGTATACCTGAGTGCAAGTGACCATGGATGTGAGAAGAGGGGTCAGATCCCCTGGAACCGGAATTATGAGTGGTTGTGAACTACCTGATGTGGGTGCTGGGAACTGAACCCAGGTCCTCTGCAAGAGCAGCAAGTCTCTTAACCACTGAGCCATCTCTCCAGCCTCTCCTATAAATAAGATCTTTAACCTTGTCTCTAACCCTTAATGATGAGCCAGGTGACCCAAGCTTTAAACTTTAGATTGTGGAGAAACAGGCTGATGTATCCTAGTCAGAGAATACAGAACTGTGGTTCTCTGACTTCCTCTTCTTGCTCTTTACTAGTATGAGAGTTTCAGTTTTCTAATCATGAAAATGGTGGTAATTGTGGTGGATCCTTTAAAAAAAAAAGGAAATACTGGAGGTTATCTGAGATAGCATATCTACCAAGTGTTCAGAAAAGTTCCTGTCTTCCTCTCCCATGTTTCCTTTTTCTCTTCTTGCTCTTTTTTATCCCCTTTTAGAGTTTTGCAAACAGAAAAAATGTAGTGGTATAGGTATACTAGTCACTTTTCTTACTACATGGCTATGGTCAAACAATGACAAGGAACAACAGACAAGAACTACTCATTTGGCTCATGGTTATAGTAGGGCTCATCATGGCAGGGGTGCATGCAGAGCCCTTTGTTTGTGGGAGCATGAGGTTGCCGTTGGCTCTCATCTCAGAGACCTTAAGGCTCATTCCCACAGTGACCCACTTCCTCCTGCTAAACCCAACCTCCCAAAATTGTAGCTAGGGTACAAAAAGTGCAGAAATCGAGGTGCCTGGGGCTGGGGTTATGTCATATTTAAACCATAGCAGTTGGCTTTAGGGGAGATACCCTTGTTTCTGCTCCTGCTTTGATTACTGTGATTTTTGTGACATGAACTATAATTATAGCTGATAGCTCTGCCTGCTTGCTAACTCTAATTTTTTTTTTCTTTGATTTCTCTGTAGGAAGGATCAGAATGTTCTCTCTCCAGTCAACTGTTGGAACCTCCTCTTAAACCAGGTGAAGCGGGAGAGCAGGGATCATACCACCCTGAGTGACATCTACCTGAATAATATAATTCCTCGATTTGTTCAAGTCAGCGAGGACTCTGGAAGACTCTTTAAAAAGGTATATGGATAGCTGTTCCTAATCACAAAGGCTCTTGGCTGGAACAATGACATGACTTTGTAAATAAAAGAAAGGACATTTTCTTGACTCACTTAATAGGTTTTCCACTGACCATTCTATCCCACATAGTCTTAAAAAATAATAATATTTGAAGTGGCAAACTTTTTAACCTTCCTAAGCTGAATTGATATTCCCGGGGGACAGAGCCACATTTCCATGGACCAGCAGCATTATCTATCAGCTTCATACAGTGACCCTGTTCTGGCAGCTGCCTGAGTGCTTTGAAACCTCTTGGGACTCAGGGTTTTTTAGTGTTGTATCATGTTTTCCCCATCTAGTTCACTTAGTAATTCCTCTGCGTTTATATTTTGAACTTAGATTTCTTTCCAAGTTCTATCTTAGCCAATTTGGACTTGTGGATTTGGTTATTCTTAGCGTGGACACCTCACTGCTTTCTGAAGTTTGTTTGATATCTCAATTTGTTGCATGTAGATTGAGCAATTAGACCAAAGTATACCTGAAAATAGTTGTCTTAATCTTAAGACATTTTTGTCAAATAGCCCTTTTCCTGTTAGTGCTGGAACTAGCCTCTTGGGAAGCTAGGAACCCCCTTTACTTGAGCTCTCTGTGGAGTTCTTTTATGAGGCTTGGTTATAAGTGGTAGCAGAGACCCTGACTATTGTATAGAGGAGCTGTCTTAGTCAGTGTTCTGTTGCTGTGAGGAGACTCCATGACCACAGCAACTTTCGTAAACGAAACATTTAATTGGGACTGGCTTCTAGTTTCAGAGGTTTAGTCCATTTTCATCATGAAGGCACACAGGCAGACATGATGCTGGAGAAATAGTTGAAAATTCTACATCTTAATTCATAGAGAGCAGGAAGAGAGAGAGAGGGAGACGAAGAGGGAGAGAGAGACCGGGACTGGCTTGGGCTTTTAAAACCCCAAAGCCCATACAGTGGGATACTTCTTCCAACAGCGTCACTTCTACTTCTACAAGAACACACCTCCTAATCCCTTTCAAGTACTGCCACTCACTATTGACCAAACATTCAAATCTGTGAGTTTGTGGAGGCCAGTCTTTGTTGCGGTAAATCTCCTACCGAAATAAGACCAGTAAAGGAAAACACAGCTCAATAATTATGGTATAAATTGCATGCCTAGATTGGGCAGATTTACCATTACACTATTCCCCAGCTATGAGATCCCTTATAACTTGAGGTTTATCCAGGCCACGTGCTTGTCCTTCCACCTCTGGCTCCTCCATCATGGACTTCCTATTCCTTCACCTTCCTCCGTCTACTTCCTTCTCCTGTTGACTTCCTTCTCCTACTCTACTCCGTGGACTACCTCTTATATCGAATTCCTCTTATTCTCTCCTCCCCTAAGCCTTTTTCTCCGCCTCCTCTTCTACTGCCCAATCACTGGCTCTAGCCTTTATTTTACAAATTTAATTGGACAGAAAGTTCACGAGACGTCACCTGTGTACAGATTCAATCATCCTCTGCAGCCCCTCCCAGGAAAGTGGAACTAGGATCAAAATACAAGGCTGGGGCTATCCACAACAAGTCTTATTCAAACTACCATATATACCATATGCCATATCTGACTTTCAGTCTTTGACATTCCCCAGAAAAATTCTAGAAAGTGAATGTCACAGAAATTCATAGAAAGTGAATGTGTGGTGTGAGTGTGTGTGTGTATTCATTCACTGACTTATAGATAACATATCCAGAATTAAAATTAGAGATTAAGTGAGTAAAGAGTCTAATAATTAGAATTATCATTGTTATAGCTATAGCCCTTAATCAATATCCTAGTTCTTAACATTGGAAAATGTTTCAGATTTGATTAGACTTGAGATTAGTTCAAAATTTCTTCCATTTTCACTGGCTGGCCTGAACAAAGAACTGGGTACTGTGTACTTAACTGCATCTATGAAGGAGTGTTCTCTGTGTTTAGAGGCAGGGTATTGAGGGTACAACATCTGAAAAAGAGGAAAGGATAACTGCCCTTAATGCTCACTAAGTCTGTTGTGACCTGTTGTGCTGTGACTGGAGCTTCCTTTGTTCTGTTTGGGTTGGGGACACTTCTATCATCTTCATGGTTTCCAGCATCTCCTCTGGCTTGCTTATTGTTAATCTGAATCTCTGTGTATCACTCAGTAATGCATGTTTAGTAATATCATATAGTAATACATATTTCTATGATTAAAATAACTTATTTCAAGCTGTGATCTCTTTTGCTTTTTGTGACCCTAACACCTGCTGATCTTAGCTCTGCAAAAGTTAGACGGGTAGTTTCCTCCTTCATTTTCTCTGTCCATTTGAGAACAATACTTCCATGAGATGTTTTTACCTAACTCAATTTCAGACAGTCTCTCGGTTTAGAGTTTAGAGTGTATTAGTTCCTTTTCTGCTGCTGTGATAAAATATATGGCTAAAGGCACCTTACAGAGCAAGACTTATTGGATGTATGGTTCTAGAGCAGAAAGAGTCCATCGTGGTGGAGAAGCATTTAACATTAGGCATGGTGGCAGCAGCAGGAAGCTGAGAGCTCACATCCCAGTGCAACTGTGAAGAGAGTAAACTGGACCTGGAGTGAGGCTTTACTCCCAAAGCCTACCCCTCTGACTACTTCCTCCCACAAAGCCACAGCACCTAAACATCCCAAATAGTACTACCAGCTGGGGACCAAGTGCTCAAATGTCCAAGACTATGAAGACCATTTCTCATTACATCACCACAGAGAGGAGGAGTAAGCTGAGAGATTTATAGCCTCCATATCTCAGAGAATTCTATGGTAGCCATAGCCAGATACCAAAGCCACTTGTCCTAGCTTCTCAAGTTTTCATCTCTATTTCACCAGAGACCTGGGACATGTCACCTCTAGAAGGAAAAAATCCTTCCACTAATGATATGACTAACCAGGGCCTCTGGGCTGATCTCCATAAGCTGTGTTCCTATATTGACGATAGAAGAAGAATTTACTCTCAGGGTTGTTTATGATACTTTGCATAAGAAAAACAAACATACGAGAAGTTTGTAGTTAAGTACATTTTCACAAATGCAATACACCATTTCCCTGTAACCAGTTCCCTGATCAGGAATCAGAACATTTCAGTACTCCAAAAGCCCCATCTTCCTTTCCCAAATTCTGAACCCCTAAGGACAGCCACATCCCTGATTTCTAACAGCAAACTTTGATTGTGCTTGGATTTATACTTTGTATGAGTAGAATCATACACTATTATGGACTTTTGGGTATGATTTCTTTTATTGTCTTTAAGTATATAATAGTATTGTGTAAATGCAGATCATAAGACTGTTTCTCCATCATTGTTACTTGGTTTCAATATATTATTAGTTAGAGATATGAATAGGACTGTTGCATTCAGCAATTCAGTGTTTCTCTAAACCCCAGTTTTCTGTGTCTTGTTTAGAGTATATTGCACCTAAAGAATTAGAATCCCACTGATAAAGAGATAGTAATTAGATAAGAGACCGAGCTTTGTGCTACTTGAATAAGGGCCTCATTCAGGTGACTTTTCTTATGCTGGATCTGCTGTTAATTTTGAGAAATTGAGCTCAAGACCTGGACTTCTTTTGTGCTTCAGTTCTCTGAAGTTAGAAAACAAAGCAACAAATCCCCACAAAAGTCAGTTTAGGCTAGAGATCTTCATGGTATCTTCGTCCTATACTAGAGGTTTCTTCTGGTTGTTGGGTAATCTCAGTTATATTTTGAAAGGTAAATCTTAGTTCCAGAGATTGGCAGTGATACATGGGATCTAGGGCTAGATGATTTGCACAGTAGAAAGCAGAGTTTGTCGAGGAATGATGCATCATTTCAAAGGCCCTTACAGAGACCAGCAACCAAGAGATAACAAACTGGAATCCTAGCATAAATAGCATCTTTTGTTTTACACTAAATTTGGATCTAGTAGCAAAGAGAAAGTTGATTTTTTTTCAAAGACATGGGCTTCAGAAAAGGTACTTTTATTCCTGATGTTACTGTGGAGGCCTGTGTTTTATGTTAGTCTATGAAAGTTATAACAAAAGTCAGCTTTTTGAATCCATATGTGCCAAATATTGTGCTAGTCATTTTCCACATACACTATCACCTTTAATCCTTACAATGTGCCTGTGGTTACTATTATTATCTCTTTTATCAAACAGAAAACTAAAGCTCAAAGATATTAAGCAAAGCAAGCACTGAAGCTGATATTCAGTCCTGCTATCTGGATCTAGAAGCTAGTGTTCTCATCCACAAGTTCTCTCAGGAGGCTGTAGGGCAATGTGCAAGGAAGAGGCCTTATTCTTTGTCATTGAATCTAGAAAGCCACCTAGAGTAGTATTGTCTTTTGCACCCAAACCCCTGAAAACATTAACTCTATTGTTTCTCTGTCCTGATATAGACAAGCAACTCAGAGTTGTAGTGGAAGAGCAAGCATGTTTTTTTCCTCCGGGTACAGAATTGTTAGCAAGAAGGGAAATAAGACTCATTAAATATGAGGTAGGGCCAAAAATCTGGCTCATAGCTAATTCAGCTAGTTTGGGGTTGTCAATTTGGTTAAACAATTGGCCCCTCTATGCTACTGAACCCTCTTAAGGGATACTCCCTGCTGCCCTCTGGTTTGTGGTTATACCTACTGGGACATATTATATATTTTGCATGAAGCTGTGTTGGAGATTCCTTTAAGCTAAATATAACATCTGGAAAGTAGCCTTCTGTCTACTGCTAAGAAACAGACCCACTTTGTCCAGGATTCTAGGGAAACTTGAGTCCATTCAGTGTTCCTGACAGCTCCTTCATTTAATGAAAGCTCAATCTGTCCAACCCCTATTGGAAGCAGATTGGATAAATATTATTACTACCACCTTCGTTTGTTTAATGTGGTGGCTTCAAAAATGGCAACTCTCACTCCCACATGGAAGAGGAATAATTTTTCCCATTTTATCAGTTAAACCATAATACATTTGGGTATGCTGTTTCTCACAAAGGGGAGGACATTCCTGTTAGCTTCCTCCTCTCACCATGCGGATGACACTTAAAGCACCCCGGCTCTGTTTTTCAATCATGTATTCTAGTCCTTGGTGGATGCTCACACTTAAGCTTGGAAGCTGGTGGGTTCACACAGTCCTCCGGCTCTTGGTTATATCCCTCCTTTTCCAGTTAACTGTACTTCTAATTTAGTTTCAGTGCTCTATTTTCCTCCGGCAGAAACTTAGTTTAAATTAAGAAAGCTAGGTCACATTCCCCACAGACTAGTAGTTCTCAACTTTGCCTGTGCATAAAAGTAATTTGGGGAATTTTAAGAAAAATCTTTGTGACCTTGAATCGACAAAGATATCTCAGAATATTAAAAAGTGTGCACTATAAGAGAAAAAAAGGATAAGTCAGACTTCATCAAGTCATGGAGTTTTTGAAAAGATATTTTAAAGGAAATGGAAAGCTGCAGACTGGAAGAAAATGTTGCAATGCTATAACACAATAGCTGAGACTGAGTAATTTATTCAGAATAGAGGTTTATTTCTTGATAGTTGTGGAAACAGAGTTCACATCGGGCTTGCCTGGCAAGGGCCTCCTTCTTAAAGTGTCATAACATGGCATAAGCATGACATGAACAATGGGACAGAGAGAGAAAAAGGAAGGTGATTTATTTTCATCCTTTTATCAGAAACTCACTCCTGAAATAACTAACCCACTCCCATAATAAAGACATTGATCCACTGACCTAATCATCTCTCATCATTACTACATTGAGGATTAAGCACATGAACTTTGAGGAGCACATCAAATCATAGCAGCATATATCTGACAAAGAATTGTATTAGAATGGAGAATTTAAAAACTTACAACTCAATAATTAAGAAAACACACTACCTAATTTTTTTAAATAGGCAAAACATCCTAATAAAGTTTTCTAATAAAGATATCTAAGTGACCAATCAGCATATAAAAAGATGTTCTGTGTCATCCATCACTAGGGTATGCTCATTACAGTAATTAGGACATATGCTATCAAGTCCCTAAAGTGCTTAAAATGAAAACAATAGACAGTACCAAGTGTTGTCGAGGATATGTAGACATCTCATGTTGCTTGTAAGAGTGTGAAATGATAATAATCGCTTTGGAAAATAGTTTGACAGCTCCTCGAATATTATATACTCACCATCTTGATGCGGCAGTTCCAGATATTTCTAATCATTTACCGAAGAGAAATAAAAGCATATGTGAAGGAACTCTGGCGCCAACATGGCTCTGGCAGTGCTTTCCTCTCTCCCTGGTTCCTTCCCTTCCTAAAACCATTAGATTAATATTGCTAAGGCTAGCCACTAAGTTATGTCTATTTGGCCACTTCCTCCTCCCTAGGATTACTACCAAATTCCAGCTATCAAAGTACTGAATGAAGTCCAGCATCAGAAGCCCCCTTTGGCTCACCCAGTTAACATGTCCAATTAAAATTACATACCTCAGCTTAACTAACACAGGGATTTCCCCTTATACCTTTATAAACTAGCATTTTCCAATGTACCACATCTGCCCCCTCTCTATCCAGAGGCAGTCCTTTATCTCTCAGGGATAAATACCTCTCTTCCCTTCTTCTCACCACCCCACCTCCCTCATCCTCTATCTCCTGTCTGTTTCTTATTCCCTGCCCTCTGTTCCTATGGGGGAAATAAATCTCTTTTGTGCTGAGAACTTGGTCTTGGTTCCTACTGGTACTTTTCCTTTCAGTATGTTTGCCATCAGCCCTGCACCTGGTTATTCATAGCAGCTTCTGATATGATTAAGTTAAGGATCTTATGATGAGGATGTATGCTTGAATGTCCAGGTGGACACTAAATGTAGTCAGAAGTGTCCTGATAAGGAGACTACAGACTTCTTTCCAGAAGAAAGCTATGTGATAGTCACAAAGAGAAAATTCTGTGCCACTGGTTTAGAACATGGGAAAAGGTCATGAGCTAGAGCTAGGTGCTAGAAAATTCACAGATACAGATTCTTCCTGAGAGCAATAAAGTAACCCTGCTGGCACAGAAATCTATTCACAAGAGAATTACTATGACTGGTTAGATTTTCCATTGACACTGAGTATCTTGGCTTAGTTTTCAATTGCTGTGATAAATAAAACACCATTGCCAAAATGTGATGTGACAGCCTGGGAAGAGCTTATTTCCTTTTACAGTTTGTAGTCCCATCAACCAGGGAAGTCAGAGCAAGAACCTGGAGACAGGAACATCCGGATCCATAATACAGAGGCCATGAAGGAGTGCTCTTTACTTATTGGCTTTTGTTCCTTGTATCTTACTCAGCCTGGTGTATATAATCCAGGACCACCTGCCTCTTAGAGGAGGCACCACTTATAGTGAACTGCACCATTCATATTAAAAAACGAATTAAGAAAATATTCCACAGGCTTGTCTATAGGCCACGTTGGTTGGAAGCATTTTTTCTTGAAGTTCCCCCTTCTCTGACTCTAGCTTTTGTCAAGTTGACATAAAAATTAACTAGGACATCAAAGAAATAGGGTTGGTAGTAAAAGAAGATAAAAGAGATTTAAAGTTAAGGAACAGTATGTTACTCCTTGGATGATAACATGATTTCGCATGTATGCTGAGAGAAGATGATTATACTATAAGAGGCATGTTCTGTAGTGTTTCTGTCATAAATAATACTAGAAGAATAATACTAGAAGAACACACATACTTATATGTGTGTATGTGTGTTGATCAATGTCTCTAGCAGGTATAACTGGCCTTCTGTATCCATACTTTTAATTGCAGACTAAAAGTATTTGGGGAAGATTGTACATGAATAAGATTTTTTTTTTTTGTCATTTTCCTAAATCATGTAACAACTATTTACCTAGTGTTTGCATTGTGTCAGGTGATATAAATCCTCTGGAAATGATTTACAGTATAAAGGAGGTATAAGTGCAGGTAGTTTGTATACAGACACTGTGCTACTTCATAAGAGGCTAAACATCATTGGATTTTGTTATCCTCAGGAGTTCTATAAACCATTACCTGAAGACACTAAGCTGTGTCTGTGCTATTGATTGAATGGGAAAAGAATGGTTCCTAAAGGTTACTGCCCTGTATTCTGCCTCTTTGAGAAAAGATTTAACATAGAGATGTCTCTAGAGGAATAGTGATTTTATCCCCCTGTCCACCACTCTCCATCACCTGTCCTCCACTGAACTCAGTATCTGTAAATGACTGAATTTCTTCCTCATTATGACATGGTGACTGACAACATTTTATGATGCTTTGTAGACACCTGTTTCAATTGTAGTTTATCCTCTTGGTAGGAAAAAAAAGAATTTGTTGTGATTACTTGAACTTCATTCTTTTGTTTCTGATGAAGAGATTGTCTTTGGAAAAACAAATAGGATGTGATGCTGAGATTATCTGAGTAGGGAATGGAAGGCTGCCAGGTACTTCAAAGGTTTGTCTGCTGATAAAAAAGGGGTCAGGTTTGCCACCACAGCTGACACACAGGGGAGACTGAAGCTAGTGCTGTTCATGGTGTTTTAGCTTTGGTTTCTGTGACACTGAGCAGCATCTGTGCTGTCCCTAGAGGTGTCTCTCTGGGGTGGTCCAGGATTATTTTGGACTTAGGTAGTAGCTGCAGGCTTTTGCTTACATTAACTTGTATGTTGCCTTTTTGGTGTGTTAGCTCCTTGCTATCTAGCTACTCTTCCTGAAGGAGCCCACAGTGCTAGATATAAAATATTCCAAGGCATAGTGGTATATCAATTTTTAGAAACTAATAGAATAAGAGAATTTGAAGATGCACAATAAGGTATAGATACAAGAAAAACAAGTGTCTAAGTACAACCTTGTAAGTTGCCCTAAATTAGAAAACCAAGCAGTCATTAAATATATTAGTTAATACTGTAAACAGTGTTATGCTAAGTACTAGAAACTAGCTGAAGAACCCAATTTAGTAGGGAGATTTGCCCCTGAGATCATTAAGGGCATTTTAGCTCACTTAGAACTCCACAAATTATGTGTGAGATGGTAAAGGTTAGTACTAACTACTTTTCATTCAAAGCCACTCAGTATAGTAAATGGATATTTGCTATAATCCTTTTGTCTTCTTATGGAAATATTAAGTACTTAAAGTCTATGTATTTTTAAAGCATATGGGTCAGCGAATTTTTACAAACACCTCTTTTGCTCCTTTCTAGTCATTTACTCATGACAAACTCCTGTCATTAGCTTCTGACAAAATAAAAGCATTTGCCTGTTCAACTTTTATGTAAATAAAATCTTCAACTATTCTTTCAGGAGTTTAAATGCTTTGTGTGTGGTGGGAGAAACTCCTGGTCACTATCATTTATACAATAGGTGTCAACAGAGGTGCTGATCTTCTCTAAAGTGTTAAGCTTTGTTCTAAAAAGGTGGTTAAATTAACCAATTGATTACTTTGAACTTGTAGGGAGTTGGCTTTCTGTTTTCCTGTGGTAGATATATTTTACTTTTATTCTTAGTCCTGGGACAGTTTGTATATTTGATGCATGGCCTTTCTTGGGTTTCTATAGCAAGCACAAGATGTTTATCGAGGCCTTTTAATATGGCAGCTTTAAATTATGTTTTCAGTATCTCCCCTAATGTGGCAGTCCCTTAGATGGACGGCTGACCCAGTATGCTTGCCTGAGACTGGGCTTTACAGGATTAACTATTCTGCTACTGATGGCATTTCAGTAGGTTCTACTTTGAAACTATTATTAGTAATATTGCTATGAACATATTAGATTTTTTTCTTCCTAATGTATATCTGACAAATTAAAATTCTCATTGATAAAATATTCTTGTAAGACCAGGAAGAAGTGACATTGAAATTTGAACTCCCGCCGGGCGGTGGTGGTGCACGCCTTTAATCCCAGCACTCTGGAGGCAGAGGCAGGCGGATTTCTGAGTTCGAGGCCAGCCTGGTCTACAGAGTGAGTTCCAGGACAGCCGGGGCTACACAGAGAAACCCTGTCTCAAAAAACCAAAAAAAAAAAAAAAAAAAGTACTAATGGTATGCAAGCCAACTCAGTACCAATTTTTTTTTATTATAAGATTCACAACAGTAATAAAAATAATAATTATAGCTAATACTAAATGAATGCTAGCCATGTCCAGGGACATTGCTATGTATTTATGTGTAGCTCATTTAGTCAATACAACAGGCCTTTGAGATAAGTATTCCTTTTGTCATCTGTGCTTATAGATGAGCATATGCAGTGTGGTTAGGCAGTTCTTAAAGGTTGTCCATCTGGCTGACAGGAGAATTGAGACTCAAGCCCAAGCAGTCAGCATCTCCTGAGTCATTTCTTCACACCACTATGCTCTGTTGCCCTGTGTGCATGAGAGGTACCAGTCATGTGGGGAAGCTGCAGAACCAGTTCTTGTGTAAGGAATAATGGCTTATGGATCCCACAGTCATACATTTGGATGCTATTATCAGGCCAGGCTTTCCACTGTGTTACACTTCTTGCTCAGTTTGTCCAGAAAGAGGCAGCACTCTTGATTTTAGCTCCCTTCCAATTTATCTTTGTTAGGAATAATCTTTTGAAATTCTACAGGCATGTCTGAGCATGATTTTTATTTAAAATGAGAACAGAATGTAAAAATTTTCATCTTCTAAAACAGAATCTTCATGTTTCCATTTGTATATTTTTCTTTGGTAATGACATCTTTCTGATCCCTTATTTTTTCCAGTCAGATATGTGTGTGTGTGTGTGTGTGTGTGTGTGTGTTGTGTGTGTGTGTGTGTGTGTAATCTCCTCTACCTCCCTTCTTTCCATCAGACAGGGTCTCAATGTATCACCTTAGGTTTGCCTTGAACTTGCTGTGTAGTCCAAGCTGACTTAAAGGTTCCAGTGCCTTTGCCTCTTAGATACTAGGATTTCAGGTGTGTGCCACTGTTTTATTTTTCTGATTTTTTTCCCTCTGTGCTCTACAGATTATTTGTGCAACCAGCTTTTCTCAGCAATTATCCAAAATTAAACATACATCTATTGATTAATTTTAACTATCTGCACTGAGATTCCAGCTCTGACAGATCACACCATAGGATCCTAGAAGAATTCTTAGTTTCTAATTTATAGTTTCTGATCCCTTAGTTATTCAGTTACTGTTAAGACTCCGGGACAAGAACAGTGATGTTTTCTGGTTCTTTGTTTTTGTTTTTAATTTCATTTTGAAATAAACAAACCCCTGGACCTTAGTAGCATGTGACTTTATTTTATGTTATATAAGTAGTACCTGCAGCTGGAGTCACATGTGTAATCTCAGTCCTCAGGAGGATGAGTACAGTAAGGTTGCTACAAGTTCAGGGGCAACTTAAGCTACATAGTGAGTTAGCCAGGCTGAGCTACATAGTAAAACACTGTGAGAGGAACAACAAATAGGAAGTAATAATTATTTGGAATCATTATGAACAACTTAATTTTTTTTTCAAAATTTTCTATGTATTTTGTTGAAAATGAAGATATGATATCCATATTGTGTAATTTTCATATGGTTTCATTTCTCTTTAGTAAACATTTTTTTACATGTCAATTCATCCTTTTATAAAAACATCACTTTCTATAACTGTGCAGCATTCTTTCTATCTCCCCTAGTGTCCTCATGTTCTTTTGGTTCTTTGTCTCTGTTGACTTGACTCTGTTCAGATAGTCTTACATATGCAGAAGCAATCTAAATTCTGTTTGACATCTTTGGGGAGTAACTTGTTTTTGAGGTGATTAGGTAGCCTACCTTTCATTTAATATTACCCTACTTCCATTTAGTGTAAAGTAAGAAGACTTTAGTTTTACCTTCCTTTGTCTTCCTTCATTGATTTCTTTGATCTTAGCTGAGAATGGTCTCAAAGCTTTACATAAGCTTGGGCACATTGCTCGGTATGAATTTCTCATTTCATACTGAAGAAAATCATTCATACACTTACTTGTTCTTCATCAGATGTCACTAGAATCAGTTAAAAAAAAAAAAAAAAAACCTTAGAAGAAATTGCTGTACAGAACTTTGATGACCAAATGGTATCTGGGTGTGTTTGCTTAGAATGGTGTACATTGTGTACCTTCCCCTAGCTGATGTGGTCTTTGTATCTCTTAGCTAATCTTTTTAAACAGTATTATTAGCGCGTATGTTAGAAAGGAAATAAAGTAGACGGACTAAGAGATCCAGTGTCTAGCTTTAGTTTCTCTTCTCCAAAGTCAAGATAAGCCAGTGCTTGCACCCATGCAAGCACCACATCCTTCCCTGTCTTGCCTCTTCCTATGACCTTGTTTTCCTTTTGAGAAAACATGTTTTCATGTTGAGAATGGAAAATAGAAGAGGGGGAAAAAACAGATTCTGCATTTTGTCATTCTCTGAGTTAGTGTAGCATTTATGGGCCTTAGAATTCTCAAGGCAAGAAAAAATTCAGGGGACTCCTTAAAATAAATGAGTAAATTAGGAAAAAAAAATTGCCTCATTTAAATGCAAAAGCACAGTTAACCACCACTAGTTTGTTCTGTCCAATTCCACAGTATTATATGACTGTCTACTGTTGCTCGGTGTTCTAACTGGCAGTAGAGATCAAGGTCTTCACTTCTCAGCTACATAAATAAGTCACAGACTTCTGATGACTACTAAAGACAGCAGTTTAATTAATGGTAGTTTATAATTTGTTATCTATAGGAACTAGGAAAATAAACAGATTCTTGAAAGTTGAGCCAGGTAAGATCCATTACAGGGAAAATAATTGAGCTTTTAATTCTTTTGATTATATCCACTTCCAGGATTCCTAATTATCTATCTCCTTCTTATCTGTTGGAAATATCTCTTGAATGTTGCCATATTATCTGATACCAACTTTGTATCATGATGTTTTTTGTCTGTATTAGAGATACCACGCATTAGAATGATCTGACAGCACCAAAGCTGTGGGAGAATATGTGGGGAAGTTTGGAGCCTGAGTGTGAAGAGCTTTGAGTGGAGTTCAGGGAGTCTGAAGTATATATAGTCAAAGAGAAACATGGACATGTTAAGTAGAACAATGAAATCTTGAAGGCTGTATTTCCTAGTCATATTGGTAGCAATGTTCCATTGGTTTAGATGAAACAATGGAGGATTCTGCTGTTGTAATTCAAGGAGATAATGGAGAGCTACTAAGAGACAAAACAAGAGATTATAGATGTGCCTGAGAGAGCAGACAGGAGAGGAATTGAAATTCACTTCATTTAACATCTCCTTATAATGTTCTATGTTCTAAACACTGAGCTGACACAAGAAAGCAGCAAATAACAAAAGTTCTCATCTTCATGGAGCTTGTATTCTAATAGGAGAAATACCATCAGAAAGTTTGTGTGTGTGTGTGTGTGTGTGTGTGTGTGTGTGTGCGCGTGAGAGAGAGAGAGAGAGAGAGAGAGAGAGAGAGAGAGAGAGAGAGAGAGAGAGATGAGGTAAATAGCCCATAGGTCCTAGAAATGTAGGGTGGCCACAGAAGATCTCACTGCTAAGTTGCTGTTTGAACTGACTCTTGAAGAAAATGAAGAATTTTTGCTGATAAACTGTTTGAGGAAGATATTTCAAGTAAACTAAAGAGAAGTAGAATCAGGGAGAAAAAATGAATAAAAGAAGTTTCTGAAAATAAATTCAAGTAAGAGAAAATAGATTAAAACAGCATGGTGACTCTGGTGACACTGAGAAGCTGTTAGCCTTAGGTTTGAGGATGTATTTTGAAGATGGAGCCAATAGAATCTGCTGCTAAATTAAATGTGGCACAAAAGAAAAAGAAGTTAAAGATGGCTCCCAGCATTTGGCTTGAGCAGTGGGAAGTTGGACTTCCTGTTTGTTTATATCCCACTTAGGAAAGTATGTGGGACAGCCATTGTGGGACGGCCACTCCTAATCCAGTCTTGTAATTAGCAAGGAATCTGAGAGCCAGGAAGCGACCTGCCTTCCATCATTCAGGTAGTGGTAAAGATAGAACCAAATATTCCAGGTCTCTTAATTCTATTTAAAGCTAACTCCAGGACTTAATACCATACTTTCTGGGTTCTGTTTCAGATGAGAAAGGGAAGCATTTGAAAGGATAAAAGCTGAAAGGAATATTTGAACACAAACTATATAAAATGGACAGTTAAAACCAGAAAGTGAGTATTCAGAGTAAAGGCCATTTGAGAGACTGAAAATCTAGCAAAGAGGAGAGAACATGTTAAGTGGACAAAAGGGAAATGGAAATAAGGCTCATAGACTTAAGTGTGAAGGTGACTTGATGCTGGGTACCAGGAAGGGGTCAGGAAGGACTGGATCTGGACAAGTACTTCAGACTGAGTTTCAAATCTTCTGAAACTGGTACTGAGCACAGCCTCCTTCTCCTTTTCTTTTTCATGTAAGACAGTAGGTGATGATGTAAGCCTGAGATAGTGTTTTGTTGTTAATCCCTTCCAATGGCAAGGATTCCACCTTCCTATACTTCAATGTATGAACTAAACAAAAATCATCCTTCTTGCTCACTTTGCCTCCTGGGGATTGTATGAAGACAATAGGGACACAAGAGCAAAATGACTTTGGAAAATAAATATTATTTAATTGAAAATATCCTTTCTTAGATGATTTCAAATTTTTAATTTAAATACCCCTGACAGAATAATACAATCTTTACATTAGCTATCCATTAAACACAGAACACATGACCAATAAACTGCATATTCTTTTTGGAAACAACATCAAGTATCCAGTATTACTTTGTTTAAATATTACTTCAGAACTATGTCTGTTGGATTCATGTCAAATCTTACCTGGGCTTTGAAAGTTTTGTAGTCATTGTTACCCAACCAAAAGAAAAAAAGAAAAAAAAAAATTACCCCTGCTCCCTAGCCCTCATAGGTCTTTCAAGCATTTATAAACTCAGGCTTTCAGTATTGCATTCTGAGCATTAAGTTTCAGAGCTGCAGGTACTGTTTGTCTAATCTCTTTCACAAAACAGTATGTGAAGACTGGGAGTAGAAATGAATTGCACCCTGTTGACAATATTAAAGTCATCAGTATATATCCCCTTTTGTTCAGGAAAGATGAAAAAGGGTGTTGTAATCAGAATAGATGATTTCTGACACACTGGGTAGGCTTATCCACAGGTTAGATTTAAGGATGTGATCTGAGTTTGTTGCCTCTGCCCTGGTAACTGTAGGCTCTGGAGTCTCTGCCTCATCCTCTCTCTAGTCCTATAGGAAAGCCAGACTCCCACTTTTTCTTAGGTAGAGAATCATGCCTTTTCATTTAAGACAAGTATATTCTGGTGGCACATTCCTCACAAGATACATGCAGTGGTGTGTCTTAGTTAGGCCAGAGCTTAAAGTCTTCCCTTGTTCAATTTCATCCTGAATGAAATAAGTAGTTGAAGGGCTTGCCTCTGGTGATTGATTACATTCATTTTAGTAAGTCTAAAGCACCACACTTGTTCCAAATGGTTGTGTCTATGTGCTTGATTGTGTCTACAGTGTTGATTAGGTGGAAAGGTCCCATCTGTGTCATTTATGACTGAAAAAGATCTGATCTGCCACTATGGCTCCTCTTCCGGTTTTCATATCATCTCTCTGTGGGACTAGAGGACTGGGGAAATGACTCAGCTGTTAAGAGTACTTGCTGCTCTTGCAAAGGACTCTGGTTTGGTTCCTAGCATCCACATGGAGGCTCACAACCATCTGTAACTCCTCTTATGGGAAAGCTGATGCCCTCTTCTGACTGCTAAGAGCACCAAGTGTACCTGTGGCATACATGCATATGTGTAGGCAAAACACTCATGCACATAAAATAAAAGCTTTTTAACCTAAGACTTATTTTTCTAACCTGATTGCTGTGTGTGTGTACGTGTGTGTGTTTCTGTTTTGTCTGTCTTGAGTTTGAACACATAGTTGACATGCACTCTTTTGCTGACCCGTATCCCTAGCTCTGGCTGTTTTCAAAGGTTACTTTGAAAACTTGAACATTAGACATTAGAATAGTGAGAGCAATTAGACAACCATTGCAGGAGATGATAAAGTCTGATCTAAAGCAACAAAAAGAGTAGAAGATGTGGAAGAGACACCACATCTCTATTTGCATTGTTCATTTTTATGCTATAGGTATAAATATTGGGAAGATATTAAGACAGGACAACAAATCTTAGCCTCTCTAGATTATCAAGTTTCTAAATAATTTCTGACTTACTTTTCTAAGAACTAGAGCAGCTGTGTTTATTAAACATACTATAAATCTTAGTCTGCCTTCAAACCATGGTCCTGTTGTTGAACCCAGAGCTATCTGTAATCTCCACTGAAGATGTGCCATTTGGTAATAGGATGTGATCAAGTGAGTTGGCCTTCTTCATAGCCCAGAGGCTACTGCTATTATCCTTCCCTAAACTTGTACTTTCTAGCTTAGTAGTATCCTTCTCTTTTAGATTCAAAATCAGTATTGGCTTTCCTTACTCGAAACCTAGATCAGAAAGCAATGGCCGTATACTGTCACAATGGGACAGCAACATTCCTTACTGGCTTTTCTAGAAAAAAGAGAAAAAAATAAGCAAGCCAGCAAAGAGAGAGATGAAAACGGAAGAAAGGCTAAGTTTTTACCTTGGGAAGGAACCTGGGAATGACAATTGTTTACCTAAGGAGGTGAACATTTGTAGAATTGCTTTGTAAGGGAGCTAAAAACAATATTTTGGGGTTTTCAGAACTGGAATATAAGTTTATGGGACTACTTGAACACAATTTTTGAATCGGTCTAAGCACTTAAGGCTGTTTCTGCCGAGGTCAGTGGTGAATCTGAGCTAAGCAGACAGGACAGAGAGTTGAGAGCATTCAGGAATCCTGCTGGGCTTCTGAAAATCTCTTGTAGGCTATATGAAACAATAGTCCCTTAGATATATTTCTTCCACTGCTGATTTGAATATATCAAATTGCCAAATGGATGATAAAGTAAATGGGCTACATGTCCCAGGAGAGAGGTTATAACAGTTGGATTTGTGGTCAACAAAGGAATTTCAACACACTTTCAGATCATCTCTTCAGCTGGATTGAGTTCTCCAATCCTGCCTTGTGCCTTCCTCAAATATTTTTGACCCCTTCTAACCCATTAGACTTGTGCTTCAGAAATTTGAATTGGCATTCACAAGACAATTGTGCAAAGTGATAAAGAATAGTGAATCTTTTTGAAAGATAATGCAGAATAGAAAAAAGAGTATCAGACCAGAAACCAGCCTGGATTGTGACCTGGGGCTCCAGATGGTTGCTTTGTTTATCTTTTTATCGGTTTAATTTCCTACCACAACTTTGCCATTATCTTCTCGATATCACCTGTAGACTAAAGAAATGTTTAAAGAACTTTGAATTAAAGTTTGGTTCTAGGGTAAAGCAACTGAAGTATTTATCCATTTATGTTTTGCAACATTTAAATGAGTAGATTGAGGCCCAGGGTCAAAAATACCAGGCATAGTTGTGACAAGCTGACCTCTTTTTTCTTATGCATTCTAGAAGTGTGGTTGTGATTTTTAAAAAATCTTTATTTATTAATTTTCTTTACTTTATTTTGATTTGCTTTGGATTTTGTGTAATAAAATATTTTTCAGCCTCTTCAAATATTTGAGAGATAAATTATGATACACCACAGTGTATTCCTTTGCAGTTATAGAGAAATTGACATCTCGGTGAGATTAACCTCAGTTCTTCAAGTGTTATTTAACCTGCTATTGACTTCCATAGATGTGGAGCTGACATCTATTATGCAAAGCACTAATGATGGGGAGCATTTAAAGGATGCATGAATTTTAAGACTCCTATAGTGCCTGTAGAGAATGTTCTTGTTAAATGTCTGTGACCTACAGTTCCATACATGCTAGAGACATAGCTCAGGAGCTGCCCAAAGGGATTGGTAGATAGAGATGACCAATGAGAGGCCAGCTAAGGCCATGCTCTCCATTTCCAAGTTGAGAAACCAGCCTGGCAGAAAAAAGCAGAAATCAGAGGCCTGTGGTTACTTTCTTTCTGTAATCACTATGACTAACAATTGATACACAAACTATATTCTTTTTTCTAAATACTATTTTTATTACTTCTTTGAAAATTTCTCACAATTTCTTTGGATCATATCCACATTTCCTGGACCTATCCAATATTCTCTCTCCTTCCTACTCACCTAACTTTGCAGTTTTGGGGTTTTTTTTAATCCCTATCTAGCCCAGTTTGTGTCTCTCAACGACTCTTGGGGCATACTCTGGAGCGCGACCAGAGGTCACGTTTTCATTCAGTAAGGCTTCTTTAAGATGAGAATACATACATGACAAAAGAGTGTGGATAGTGTGGAACAGTTTGTGAGTTCAAATTCCAGGCCTTCATTTAGTGGCTGGACAAATGGCTTGACCTTTCTAAGACTTAGCCTCTATAAAATAGAGATAGTGATAAAAACTCTTACAACAGTTAAATGAAGTCATGCCCATAAATTAGCACATATTAAACACTGAGTAAAAGGTATAACTATTATTTTTTTTAAAATTACTAATTGAACAATGAAGTTTAGATCATTCAGAAACGTACATTGATAAAAGGGAGGAAAATATTTGTATGAATAACTCTTATCTAGACAATGTAGGTATGAAAAGGGCTTTGTAGATGATATAGGTAATAGTTGCTGAAGAGTAAAGTCCAAGTAGTAAAGGAAAATTTTATATATAGCTTGCTTGCTTAATGAAGACACTGAGCCAATGTATACTAGCAATTGAACTCAGGTTGTTAGGCTTGGCAGCAGGCTCCTTTACCTACTGAGCCCCTTTGTGTGAAACTCTACCTTGTTTTTTGAGGCAAGTGTTTCTCACTACTTCTGAAGCTCATCAGTTCGGCAACACTAGCTAGCCAGGAGGCCCCAAGAATTCTTGTGTCTTTACTTCCCTAATGCTAGGCTTATAGGTATGCTCCATGCCTAGCCCTGTTTAAGGCTTGTTCATATATTTTTATATTTTTATATTTTTATATTTATATTTATATTTAGAGCTTTATGTAGAATTCCTCCATTAGGTAAAATGTAAGTCACCAAATGGTCACTAAGATTTGATTCTAGATTCTCAATCACTTAGCTAATTTCAGAAAATGCCCTTAATTTGAGTTTGATTCATCCTCCTCTTTATAGATTAGGGGTTTGAAAAGTCCCTGGGGAAATAAGAAGAACCATATTTAAATCCTGAGGTTTGTTTCTCTCTCGCTTTCCCAGAATGTCCTGAGAAGGGAACAACTTGAGAATCTGAGTGTGGCAAGCCTTCATGGTGGCCAATATCCATTTACTCTTCCATGTAAAGCACATTACACAGTACTTATTGGGAATCTAGAATTGCACCAGACCTGCTGAAGGCTACAGAGTACTCTGTGTGCTCAGGGTTTACACTGCCATTTTAGGTAATTCAGTCCAAATTTTATGCTTCATTAGAGCTACTGTCACATAAGAAGCATCAGCCATTCTTGAAGACAGCTGAGGGGCATGAAGCTGAGCAGAACTATGAGTAAACTTGAAGGGCGAGGCTAGACATGCAAAAATTGAAACTGAGACAAAGGAAGAGCCAGGCCTACTCTGGAGGTCTAAGGCAGATGGAGTTCAAGGTCAAGACTTGTGCTACATAAGGGATTCAAGGTCATTCTAGACATATTAATGAGAGCTTGTCTCAAAATAAACATTAAAACAAAACAAACAAAAAAGACAGGGCTGGGAGTGTAGCTCAGTGGTAGAGAACTTGCTAGCATTCATGAAGACTTGAATTCAATTCCCAGTGCAAGGGGTCTGGAGAGACGAAGATACTGATTATGATTTCACAAACTTTGGCACAGCACAGGAATGAACTTAGAAGAAAGGGTAGGGCATAAGTGACTCCAGTGATCTCACAGGTACTGAAACCTAGATTCAAACTGTCTTCATCTCTAACTGGATTGAAGTGATCCAAAATAGGTAGTGACTAGAATCAGATTTAAATCCTTCCTCAAGGAAAATGCTGATTTATTTTTCATTTTTTGTTATAACATAGTTTGACTTCCTATTATAAATAGGCACATGTAGAAATCAGATAACTCTGACCAAAAACTGAGAAGTAATAGCCTCATAGGAGACCAAAATAAGGATGTTATCAAACATACTGTACACTATATTTCATAGTCTAAAAAATTAAATGATAACAAAATTATAAATGATAACTTTAAATGAGATACCAGTGTACAAAACTTTCTAAGAGCACTTTCAAGGAAAGATAGCACCATAGAATAAGAGAAAATATTTTCAAATCATTTTTTATAAAGGATTTGTATTTATAATATGTAAAGAACTTTTATCTCAACAATGAGAGGCAATCCAGTTTTAAAATGCATAGAAACTGGAAGAAACTTTTCTCCAAAGGAGATCAGCAAGTGGCCAGTAAGAAATATAAAGGTCTCTGCATTGTTAGTTATTAGTGAACTGCGGAGCAAAACCACAATGAAGTAACATGTCATACCCATAAAGATGGCTATAACTTAAGAAAAAGAGAGGAAGTGAAATGTTAGTGAGGAGCTGGATGTGATGGCACATGCTTTAATTTTAGTATTTGCGGGCTAAAGTCAGAACTACCTAGAGAGACTGTGTATTAAAAAAAGTTTGATAATTCTATAAAACCAAAGCCTGGAGTTAACCTACAGTTCAGCACTTTCACTCCTGGATATAAACTGACTGAAATAAAAGCATACTTCCAGAAAAAACTTATACGAGTAACATTATTTATAATGTAAAGAAGTGGAAATAATCTATGTTCATAAAGCAGTTAAACAAATATTAACAAAATTTGTTGTTCATTTGTAATATTCAGCCATTGAAAAGAAAGATATGATGTGGGGCAGGGAAGTGTAGCTCACTGATGCAGCAATGCTTATTAACGTGTGCATGGCCCTGGGTCCAATCCCTGTCATTGTCTTGCCCACAAGAAAGGAGATTCTGTATATACTTACAGGATGGATAAACTCTGAAAATATTATATTGAATAAAAGACGCCAGATACAAAAGACCACATGCCATAAGGTTCCATTTATAGGAAATGTTTAGAATATTCTAGTTCATAGAAACAGAAAGTAGATTAGTGGTTACTAGGAGCTGAGGGGAAGGTCGAAAAGTGATTGCTAACAGTTATCAAATCTCTTTTAGAGTGATGACAGTATTCTAAAATTAGTGGTGATGGTTTACAAATTCTTTGTAACATTAAAATGTATTGAATTTTGAATACTTTAAACTAGCAGATTGTATGTTATGTGAATTATATATCAATAATAAAAAGAACAAAACAAAATTTTATGATGGAAATGTAGTAAATAAAAGCTTACTATATGGATTAAATGAAGCTGAAGAAGGGTCATACAACAATATCCTGAAGATCAGATGATGAAAGGATGAACCTAACGAAAAGCATCAGACATGAACAGGCCTAATGGGATGATTTGAAGGGCAAGCAGAAAACAGAAAGAATGAAGGGAAGCATTAGTTGAAGAAAAATGGCTATAAACTGTCTACAACTAACAGTTATCAGAGTAAAAACACATTATGGACTCCAAGTAGAATGAACACAAAAAAAGTTGCATGTAGGTGAATTATGGTCACATTGATGAAAGCTGTTACAGAAGTGTCTTACATAAGCTGCACTCAAAGAAGCAACAGCAAAGTTAACTGCTGGGTTCTCAGTAAAAACAGTGAAAGATAGGAGACAGTGGAAAGAAGTGTCCTTAAAAAATGAAGACCAGCAACAGGCAGTGGTGGCGCACGCATTTAATCCCAGCACTTGGGAGGCAGAGGCAGGCAGATTTCTGAGTTCGAGGCCAGCCTGGTCTACAGAGTGAGTTCCAGGACAGCCAGGACTACACAGAGAAACCCTGTCTCGAAAAAAACAAAAAGAAAAAAAAAAAAAAAAAGAATTGAAGACCAGCTAATGAGATTTCCACATAAGGAAATATGAAAAAACTTACCACCAGCAGACCCACACTGAAAGAAATAATAAAAACTTATGTTCTTGCTATGTAGCCAAGGTTAGCTTTGGACTTCCCTCCTGCCTTAGCATCCAAGAAATGCTGGGACTACAAACATTTGCCACCATTCTTGACTCAAAATAATATTTAAATGGAATGGAAATGACCCATAGAAGATTGGATATGCAGGAAAGAATGAGGGGCATTCTTGAAAAGTGCAGCTTTGAACCATGACCAAAATTAAGATATGTGACAGTACCATCAACTACCAAAAACATGGTGCTACCCTCTGTGGTCAAGTCCTCCTCTACTGACAACTAGAATTCAGTCTGCCTGCCCAAGTAACTCATTAGCAGATGAGATCTTACTTCTTTTTTATAAGGTTTACAGAATTTTCCTTCTCTTAGATTGATAGTGACACTATCCCTTCAGTGGTGACCATAAATTACAACTTGTATTTTCCTTTTAATATTTTGTTTTGCTTTGCTTTTTGATACAGGGTCTCACTATGCAGCCAAGGCAGGCCTAACTTTCCATCCTGCCTGAGATTCCTGAGATTATTATGGTGTATATTACCATACCCAGCCTATAGCATGTATTCTCATTTCTTTATTTATAAATCCTGGCTGCAGTTTCCCCTCTCAGTCCTTTCCCTCCCACCCCAATTCCCCAGCTCCTCCTCCATATCTCTTCAGAAAAGTGCAGGCACTATGAATATCAACCAGCTGTTGCATATCAAGTAGCAATAAAACTAGGCACCTCCTCCCCTATTAAGGCTAGAAGAGACAACCCAGTAGGAGGAAAGGGTCTCACAGACAGGCAACAGAGTAAGAGAAAGCTCTTGCTCCCACTGTTAAGAGTTGCACAACTATAACATATATACAGAGAGCCTAGGTCAGTCCCATCCAGGCTCCTGGTAGAGAGTTCAGTCTCTGTGAGCCCCTAAAGGTCCAGATTAGTTGATTCTGTGACTTTTCTTGCTATGTCATGTATTCTTTTAAAAAGTGTTGTTTAGTTTAGTTTAGTTTAGTTTAGTTTAGTTTAGTTTAGTTGTTTAGTTTAGTTTTGTGTGTGTGTGTGTGTGTGTGTGTGTGTGTGTGTGTGTGTGTTTGTGAACTCCACACACGCACTAATGTGGAGTTCAAGGGACAACTTGCATGAATTAGTTCTCTCCTACTTCTTGAATCTTAGGAATCAAATGCAGGTTTTAAGGCTTGGTGGCAAATATCCACTAAGCCATCTTGCCAGCCTATGGGGTATATTCTTGACTTGCCAATGTTTACCGTAGATTAATTCTCTACTGCTTATTTAACAATTCCTTTTCTAGACTCATCCGGATTCTATTGCTGATTTACTCTCCATTCATTTTGTATATATTTAAAACCCCACAAGAGATTACTAATTTTGCCTTTACACACACACACACACACACACACACACACACACACACACACACAATCAGAGCCCAAACTCTGGCCTTTTCCTTCTCACAGTTAAATGATTTTCATGGAACAAGGTGCTAGTGAGAGAGAAAGTGCTTTCCAGAAGGATACAGATTTTTAAAAAGTGTTCATGGGTAATGGCTGATGGGAATAGCTACCCTTGTAATTAGTGTGCACAAAGACAAGAAGATATAAACCAGCACAGTAGCTGGAGAGATCTATTCAGTATTCTAAAACTGGCATTATGTCCCTCTTAGAGCCAACCCTGGTACCTGAAGTGTCAAGAAAATATTATATTCATGATTAAACCTCTGGAGCCTCTTCCTTTCTCTATACTGGGATTGTAAGGCTAGTCAAGACTTCTAACAGTACACTGATTCCTGATGAACTGGCTTTACTGCTAAGTTCCTCTTTCTCCTTTGATCAGCAGTTTTCTCATTTAGGCATTTCCTGTAGGGTGCTGCTGACTGTTTCATTTCCTACTAGGGTGTTTTCCTCCTTTTGCTGTTCACATGCCAACTTTCAGATGAGCTCTGTTACCTCTTGTCCCAACCCAGCCGTCTGAGAACCACAGGGCATTCTTCCTACTTTCCAGCTTCTGGGATTCGATATTGTAGGAGGGCATATGCTTGCAAGCACTATGCTGGCTCTTTTTCTTTCTAAGCCATTGCTTGCTTTTCTATCTGTGTTGATGTTATGTTCTGAGATCTGTATCCTTTGCCTTTGTGCCATTTGTTCCTTGTATGTCCCAGTCTACTTGAGGGTACCCAAAGTCACCGAGTCACTGTTTCTATGCCCCTGATGTCCAGCCTTGGAAATAGGTAAACATTCACCTTCAGAATAATGTCACTAAATGGTTTTGGAATGAGAGATCAGAACCTGAAAACATATATTCTCATTCAAGTCTGTATCCTGAACAGTAACCACAATGGAGATTTGCCAAGAGAGTGATTACAATGATGACTTAAGAGAGAATGCTTAGATCTTATTTTTTAGATCTGATAGCACTTTCCCTCTCACTAGCATCTCATTTCATGAAAATCATTTAACTGTGAGAAGGAAAAGGCCAGAGTTCGGGCTCTGATTTTCTGTGTGTGTGTGAGGGGGTGGGGAGGCAAAATTAGTAATTTCTTGTGGAGTTTTAAATATATACAAAATTAATGGACAGTAAATCAGCAATAGATTCTGGGTTGGAGTCTAGAAAAGGAATTAGAATGTTGTTTTGAGCTTATTTTCTTAGTATAGGATGTATCTTTCTAAGAGACAGGAACATACACGAAGAAATACTCAGACTGTGCTATTAAAGGTCTGAGAGAACAGGTG
This sequence comes from Mastomys natalensis, assembly GCA_021653895.1. Classification (NCBI taxonomy): domain Eukaryota; kingdom Metazoa; phylum Chordata; class Mammalia; order Rodentia; family Muridae; genus Mastomys; species Mastomys natalensis. The sequence continues at coordinate 566,845 of JAJTUV010000649.1, forward strand.
GACTTCAGTGTCTCCCTGCCTCCTACGTCTGTTGATCTGTCCCCATCCAGTGGGACTCAGTCTTTGCTGTATTATCTGTTTCACTTAGGAACGATAGTAGGTTCCAGGTTTTAGAGGGAAAGGCTGTTTTTCCCAGTGCAGTGTAATCTTGGCTGAGTTTGTTTTTATTATACTCAAGTGTGTTCTTTTTACTTCTAGTGTATTCTCAGCTTTTATCATGTTAAATTTGGCCAGGTCCCTTTTCTGCATTGGTGTGATGATCATGTGACTCCTGGCCTTAAATCTACTTATGTGCTATATCACACACACTTCATGATTTGTGAATGCTGAACTAGCCTCCTAGAATAAAAACAATGTGTATGTTTATGATCTTAATCCATTCTTAAATTCAGTTTGCAACAATTTTTGTGTCTCTGTTCACAGGAAAGTTGTTTATATAGCTCTCTTACTGGTTTTGGTATCTCTGTAGTGGTGGCTTTATAGATTGTTTGACACAATGTTCCTCCATTCTGTGTGATGGAAAAGTTTGGAAAGCATTGGTGTTTGCTCTTCTTGAAAGGTTTGGTAAAATATGACAGTGAGTCCTTTTGATCCTGGCATTTTTAGTGTTGGGAGACTTCTTGCTACTTTATTCACACTTATTGTTGTGAGTTTGTTTAACATGTTTGCATCTTCTTTCTTTGATGTTGGTGGATGGACCTGTGTAGGAATTTACCCATTTCTTCTGAATGTCTGGGAATATAACTTTTCATAGTAAACACTAACGATTGCTTTTATGGGTATCACTAGAATCTGCAGTAGCCTCCCCCTTTTATCTCTCAGTTTTATTAGAGTCTTCTATCTCATCAGTTAATGCTTTGTCCGCCTTGTTTATTTTTTCAAAACAAACCTCAACTATGATTGACTTTTATATTGTTCTTTTAGTGTTTGTTTTATTAGTTTCTGCTTTTATCTTCACTGTTTCTTACTGTCCATGGCTTTGGGGTTTGCCATGTTCTTGTTTTTGCTAAGGTCCCAAAGTACATTGTTAGATTTGGGGGTTTGTTTGTTTATTTGTTGTTTTATATATTTTTAATATAAGTATTCATAGCTATAAACTTTCTTCTTAGAACTAGCAAATTTTCTGGTATGTTGTGCTTTTATTTTCATTTGATTTTAAGAATTTTTAAATTTCTGATTTCTCATCTTAGAGTGTGTTTTTCCATATACATATTTTTAAATAATTTTTATAATTTTTCTTAATATTGTTTTCTTGTTTAATTCTATCCTGATAGAATAAGATATAATTAATTATTTTAGTTCTTTTGTATTTTGTGAGTCTTGCTTTGTGGCTGGAATGTGGCATACTTTGGAGAAGGGTCTGTGGATTCTGAGAACATATATTCTATAGCTTTTGGATGGAATATTCTCTTTATCTGCTAAGTCACTTGAACCCTGGTGCAGTTTAGTCCTGAGGCTTCTTTGCTGATTTTTAGTATGGATGACTTATTTAAAGATGACAATGGGTATCAAAATCACTCTATATTATTATTGATTTGGGACCTATCTGACCTTTTATGTCCATCAGGGCTTACTTTATGAAATTGGGAGCTAGAATGTTTTTGTATATATCTTTGCAGTTTTATCTTCTTAATGATTTTTCCCTTTATTAGTATGTAATGGCTTTCTTTATCTCTTCTAGTTTTGATTTGATCTCTACTTTGTTGGATATCAGAATAGATATGCCAGCTTGTTTTCCAACTGCCATTTCTTGATAAATTCCCTTCTGTCCTTTGTCTCTTTCCTAGTAAAGTGTATTTCTTAAAGACTACAGAGATTTAGATCTGATTTTTTTTTAATGTATTTATCCAGCCTTTACCAGTATATTGGTAAGCTTAAGCTTATTATTGAGAAATATTTATTCATTCTTATGAATAAGCATTCATATTCATTCATATGAATTTAGCAGTTTTTTTAAATTAGGCATTCTAACACAGTCCAATCCAAAAATATACTAGCTTGGTATCTGCTGCAGAATGATGATGGGGAAATAGAGAAAGTCTTTTATATTTTATTACTGAACTCTGATGATTCTCTAAGAATAGTAAACTTGGTACAAGAAAAACACTGCAATTGCTAACATAATACTCTTGAATCTCCGCCAGGTGTAAGCTACTCAAGAGAGACCGTTCCTCCATTACTTCTCAGTGATTTTATATCTTAATGGCTTTGGATTGTTATTTTGTTTGTTTGGTTTTGGTCTTGTTAACTTTTTATTGATTCTTTGTGAGTTTTACATCATGCACCCTAGTCCTGCTCATCTCCCCATCCCTTCATATCTGCCCTTTACCCTGACAAACCCCCTGCCCCATAAAAAAAGCAATCAAAGCGTAGAACATATCTCATTGTGGAAGCTGTAGTATATCACAGTGTGTCCCACAGTGTATCCCTCTGGCCACACATCCTCACTGGCAGATGTTCATTGTTATTGACCAATGAGTTATTGGTCTGGTTCAAGATCTCTGGCTTCTATGATACCATCAATATTGGCTCCTCACCAGGACTCCTCCTAGTTATCCTGTTGTTGCCCTATGTCATGGAGATCCTGCAGCTTTGGGTCAGCAGGCCTGGACCTTTCACACATCCCAAACATTCATAGATTATACAAATGTTGAGGTGGGCCAACTCAGAGCCCTGGATCTGTGCCTGGATGGTAGCTGAGCTGGTCAGCATGTAGGCTCTTCCTTAACCATACCACCAGGGTGAGCTCTCCAGCAGTGCTCCAGCTAATGTCACCAAAACCCTCCATCAACAGGAGGCAGGGTCAGCTCTCCAGCTCTCATGCCCTTGAGGCTGGCTCACCAGCACCTGTGCCTCTGGAGCCAGCTCCACTGTGCTGCCCAGTCAAGGCATGGGGCCTACTCTATCATGTGCTGCAGCTTTCAAGGGGGTAGGACAGTGATCCTCTCTCACAGCCTTGGGGCTGGCTCACCAATGCCTTTGCCATCAGGGTCAGTTCCACTGTGTTGTTGTCCAGGTGAGGTGCAGGGCCCACTCTCCTTGTGTTCTACATCTAGTTAGAGGGCAGGGATAGCTATCTGGTTCTCCAGGGCCAGCTCTCCAACTACTGCAGGTGGCAGCAAGGGAGGGGTATCATACCTGCACCCACACTACCTCATGGCAGATGAGTGGTGGGGCTAGCTCTCCTATGCTTTTGCCTTCAGGCCTGCTCAACTGTGCCTCCTCCACCAGGGCCAACTCTACCGTGCTGCCCAGGCAAGGTATAGGACCGGCTCTCCTGAGTGCTGCAGCCAGCTAGTGACAGGGCCACCTCATCTGCTCTTTTGTGACCCCAGGGCCAGTTCTCCTAACTGCTACAGGTGGCAAGGGGCAGGGAAGCTTTAGAGTATTTTAATACTATGATTTTTTTAGATAATTCAACATGAGTCTAAAACAAGTAGTGGGATTTATAGTATATCAGGTTTCTGACTTTTTTTTTTCTTTGTAAGATGTCTTTTTCCCCCTAGGAAAATTCAGCTATACTCATTAACTTCTAAGTGAAATGGTTACTGGTGAAATTAGCTTTTATGGTGCTTACAAACTCAAAAGATTCCAAACATTTTTAGCCAATATATAAGCTTTTGAGATTCACTTACTCTAAAGCAGTGTCATTATGACTGAAACAGCCATTTGTAATTAGAAAGGCAAATGCAAAGTAGAGGGATTTACTGTGTAATAGCTGGATTTTTAAAAACTCAGATTTCTGTTTCTGGCAAGCTGGACTGAGATAAGGAAAAAGAAATCCTTACACTAAGATCATCCCATTTCTATTAATGTCTTTGAGATGGATAAAGACTTACATTCTGATAAGCTCAGACATCAGGTCAATGTCTATCTTTCTCAGCAGACTGTGAACTTTTAAACTCTCTGTTTTATATTCAAGCCAGAAGTATATGACATATAATAGATGTTCTATAAATATTTGCTGATGGATTTTGTTTTGTACATTTCCTAAAATCCAGCTGTCTTTCTGCCTTGCCAGAATTCAGTAATTGAGCCTAAACCTACTTTGAACCGTAATCAGCTATCTCAAGAGGGGAAGTTATTTAGCTTCTGTCTTGGTTGGTGGGCTCTAATCCTATCACTGCTACTTTAAGTTTAGTGAGCTATGACTAGTATTTAAAAAGTAGAACAGAATAGGAAATATAAGAAGGTGCTACACATAAGATTTTCATTGTAGACTTACTGGATTATAATTTCAAAACACCCTTGCCTCCTATCCGTATTCAGAATGTCAAAGCATTCCCAGTGTCTCTCACACACCAACTCCAAGCCAGCCTTTCTTTAAGATATTGGTGCTTTGATGTAATTACTATTACTATTATCATTTGCCATACTGGAGATTCACCACCACCAAGGTCTTGAGCTGCTGGGTAAGCCTTCTACTACCAGACTATACTCCTAGCATTGTATCTGTGTATTGTATGACCTTGATCTCCCCAGAGTATAAGTTCCAGTAGAGCTCAACCTTGACAGTCCTTGTTGGTTTCCCATCAGTGGATGAATGGGGACTACAAGGTCCTTCCTACACACAGGGAAGGAAATATGGTTGAAGGGAAATTCAGAAGTCATTTCTCAGCTCTGACCTGCTAGATCACCATTCTCTGCACCCCTGTGGCAATAGCCCCCACTGAACCACTCTTTGTTTTGTTTTCTGTTTTGTGTTTGGTTTTTGAACTAAGTTGGATGGAGGAGGCCAGCCAGGTTCAGTTACTATCATCACCTAACATTGGCCTAATACCTAATAGCCCACTCCCTTAAGTCCTATCTTAACCATTCAAAGCATTCTGGGCAAAGTGCCAGCTCAGGAACTCGGCCTCTTTGAAACAGAGTGCTCCTGAAACCTCTACCCTGGATCTGGTGGCTTGTCTCCTGCTGAAGAGCTTAATAGATGTTTATATCCCTTTCCTCTAAGATCTGAAAATGTCCATTCAGTTTTAAATTAGATTTTTTTTTTTTAACAGTTGGCCTCTGATATATGGGGGTAAAGAGATCTAGCACTGATGGAGATCTGTGCATTTGAAAATTTGATTCTTTTTGGAAACTGCTGACACAGTCTCATTGTCACAGAATTAAATGACCCTGCTGTTTCTACCTGCTGACAGCTTCAGCCTTGGGACCCTGAAATTAGCTTCTACTACATGGCAGAAACATTCTCTCATAAATATACACATCTACAAATAAGGAGAGATTTTGTGCCTAATAAAAGTTCTGTAGCATACATAGGCAAAATATGCTGATCTGAGTAAGTAGAAAAGTAAAGAATGAGTGCTGCTCCTGGTGTGGACTAGTTTTAGAACCCTTTCATAATTGGTGGGTTATTTGTTCATTTGTTTGTTCATTTGTTTTGTTTCTATCAGAAAAACCCATTGGTATTCAGGAAATATATTAATTTAAGAAAGTACAAAGATGGGCAAGGAGTGCACAAATGGCTCAATGGTTCAGAGCACTGACGCTCTTCTAAGTTTTGTTAAGTCCCAGTCACCTGTCAGCTAGTAATTGTAACAGCAAAAACGGGATCTGAAGCCTCTTCTGATCATCTGGGCATCTTCACTCACTTCCACATACCCACATGCAGACACGCACACCTACGCATAATTATAAATAATAAAATAAACCTTTTAAAGGGGCAAGTGACAGTCCTACGGATCCAGGCAGAGCAGACCACACATTCTGCTATCTTATGCTTGGGTGGGGTGGTGGACCTTGTGGAGATGAGGCTGTATGTTCCAGTTCTGTCCAGCCCTTATCTGTTAGAAAAGGAAGGCTTCTTGCTGGTTTTGTAAGCACACAGCTGGAAGGAGCTGTTGCAATCCTATTTCTGACTACCCCTGCTCAACTGCTTTTGTCACAGGCAGAGTGTAGCTCCCACTCTAGCCAAAATGGTTGTGATAAGTTTCAAAATAAGATCCAGATCTGAGCACACCATCACACTTCCTAGTCCATTGTTAATTTGCCACATTTCTATTCTAAATTTAACTACCTTTCTTTTCTCTCTCTCTCTCTCTCTCTCTCTCTCTCTCTCTCTCTCTCTCCTCTCTCTCTCTCTCTCTCCCTCCTCCTCCTCCTTCTTCTTCTTCTTTGACAAAGATAACTATGCAAACATTTAAAAGAAAAACTTTACACAAAGTTAACCACCCCCAACTTGTCTGGTTTCCTGCAATGTTTACATGACTCATTCTCTTCCAAGAAATCTTAGAGAACAGAGATCCAGGCCGTGTGTTGGTGCACAGAGACTGCACTGTAAATCCCTTTTCTTCCCTGCCTAGAAACTCCTTTGCTTCTTTATAGAGAAGGGAAAGTTCTGCAGTCCTCATTGTCTTCTACTTGGCTTCATCAACTTTGTTGTTCCTAGGAATAAATGTGCCCCTTGTCTTTGGGTGGGGCTCCCTAGTAGCTTCCGAGCTCCTTTAACCCCTCAGTTAGATCTGCACGGAAGCACTTCCTGAGGCTTTACTTCTCCCTGAAGGCGTACTGTTAAGGCTTGTGAGTTGGAGAACAGGTGGCCTTTTATCATCTGTGAAAGGAGACACACTGGCCAGTTCCTGCCTCTATTCTGGGTCAGAATAGATCATTAGGAGCTTTAATTGTATATTTTAATGGAGCTAACTAGAGCTAGCTACACGAGTGTTCCCAGTCCAGCCAGAAGGAACGGTAAATCTGATTGCTTCAGCAGCTTGTTCAAATAAACAGGGATAATAGTTCATTGGTCCTCCCAACTAATCAGGACACAAAAGGAAACATCTGCCTGTCTTAACTGCTATTTTATTGGTTAGACTTTCCCTCCTCTTCTCCTCCCTTCCTCTTTCCACTCCTGGACTCCTACTAGTTTATTTAAGTCCTGGCTAGGCAACATAGCACAGGATTAGGTACCATCTCATTTAACCTTTGCCATTTAAAGGTAAGGATGAGATGAGAAAGGCTGAAGGCTGGCAAGGGGGGCTTCTGGAGCTGGGAGGGTGGGCAGCTGATAGTGGTGTTCATGCTCACCTTCTCTGACCTGTTGACTCTAAGGCAAATGGTGAGTCATTTTCTCCTCTCTTTGCCATCTTGCTCCTCTGTTGCTTCTGTGGAGCTCAGCCTTCCTCTCCATGGAGGAAATTCCATGGGAAGATATAGACCAACAGTTGAAAGCTACTGTTTTCCCAGGTCACTGAACCAGAGGACCTAGGAATGGGAAATCTAAAACAGGCAAGATATCCCTGAAGCTTTCATTTTGCTGGCATCTGGGTCCTGACAGAAAACTTGTGCCTTGTCTTTTACTCTGCTCTGAAACCAGTCTTCTTGGCTCTAATATGGACACATGGTTAAAAATAAGTTCGAGCCACAAAGAAAGTGACCACAATTCCAACTGAAGTGTCTCAATCAGGCAAAATTGTTGATCAAGAATAAATAAGAGAAATTTTATTCTCGATGAAGCACACAAGGCCAGGAAGTGTTCTTGTTTTTATTCTAAAGCAGGATTCTACTTCAGTCCTTCATGATTGGCTATTTTTTATAAGAATCTACACAAAGGAAATAAGAAAGGGGCCAAGAATGCAGCAGGGCCTTTGTATGAATAAAAGCTATACTGAGTGGGGGATTAAAGCATTTACATAAAGGTTTTATAAGGTGGAGAAGAAACAAAAGATTTGAATTCTTCCTTATAGACAAAATGTGTTTAACAGAAAAGACTAATATTTAATGTTTTTCTTAACAATGAGGAGACAGGCAAAACATCACATAGAACCATAGGATGGTAGAGGTTGGTGTCATAGTAAGCTTCAGCTGTCAACTTGACACAGACCTAAAGAGTCAACTGGGAAGAAGATGCTCAGAGGTTGTCCTTGGCATGTCTGTGAGACATTTTTAAATTGCTAATTGATGTAGGGAGGTTAGCCCACTGTGGGCAGTACCATTCCTAAGCAGGTAGGCCTGGACTGTATAAGAAATATAGCTGAAAGTGAGTCTGGAAGCTAAGCAGTGAGCAGCACTCCCAGTGGTCTCTCCTCAATCCCTGCCCTGACTTTCCTCAGTAATGGACATTGCCTAGGCTATGTAAGCCAAACAAAACCCTTTCCCCCCAAGTTGCTTTTGATCAGTGTTTTGTCACAGCATTAGAGAAACCAAACAAAAACAGTAAGAAAAAGTCTTTTTTTTTTTTTTTAAATTAGTATTTTAAGCTGGCATATAGAGTGATGAGTTCCATCCCGGCATCATACATGTACATCATTATATTTTGTTCTCTTATTCCCTCCCTCAGAGTTCTTCCTATGTTCCTCCCTCCAGCTGTTTCCCTTTCTTCCCCCTGTTAACACCAACTTCTGCTTTCTTATGATATGTATCCCATTACTCTATTTCCCAGCTCTCTTAAAATCTCTTCCTCCCCTTTCATAACGCCCTGTCCAGTTTCATAACCTACACATGCAGTTTTAAATTTGGGTTCTCTGAGAGAACAAACATGGTGTTTGCCATTCTGAGTCCGATTTATTTCACTTCACATAGTTTTCATTTACAGCCATTTTCTTATTTTCTTTCAAAAGTCCTTTCTTTCTTTGTTTCTTTCTTTGTTTCTTTGTTTCTTTGTTTCTTTCTTTCTTTCTTTCTTTCTTTCTTTCTTTCTTTCTTTCTTTCTTTTTGACTACATAAACTTTCCTTGTGTATATGTACAACATTTCATTTCTCATTCCATTGTTTGGCTATTATGAATAGTGCAACAATAATCATGTATGTACATGTATCCCTGGTATGTTTACCCACAGTCCTTTAGTGTACTCCCAAGACTGGTATAGCTGGGTTATAGCTCCATTGTAGCTTTTAGAACTCAGCTTTGTAGTTACTGTTTTCTTATGACACCATTCTGACTGGGATGTGGTGAAATCTAAAACCAATTTAATTTGCATTTTTCTGATAGCTAATATTTTTCAAATATTTACTGGCTATTGTGTTTTATATAAAAAAAAAAGAGCCAAGGATATGTTTGATAGAGTGAGATATGGTGAGGTGGAGACGGTGCCTCTGTGGGCCCATCTCTTCCCCCTGAGGTACTAGCCATACGACTGATGTAGTATGGAATAGAGTTTATTTAGAGCATGGGGAGTTGAGGAGGGAGTAGAGACAAAGAAAGGCAGTGGGGAGGGAGGGAGAAAGAGAGAGAGAGGGAGAGACTGGCCAGGAACATGTGGGGAGAGGGAGAAGAGGCAGGGAGTAAGGGAGTAAGAGGATAAGTGAGTGAGGAGAGGGCAAACAGCCCCCCTTTTTCTTTTTTTTATTTGATATTTTATTTGCATTTCAGATGTTATCCCCTTTCCCCATTTTCCCCCCACCCAGAAACCCCCTATCTCATCCCCCTCCTCCTACTTCTATGAGGATGTGCCCCCACCCACCCACCTACTCCCACCTCCCCACCCTTGTATTCCCCACACTGGGGCATCCAGCCTTCACAGGACCAAGGATCTCCTCTCCCACCTATGCCCGACAAGGCCATCCTCCCTTATATATACAGCTGGAGCCATGGGTCCCTCCCTACGTGCTCCCAGGCTGGCAGGCTGGTGGTTTAGACCCTGGGAGCTCTGGTTGGTTGGTATGGGATATAACATAGGCGTGACTTCTATCATGAATACTTATGTGTTTTGTATTTGATAATTTTAAAAATGGGTAGAAGGACCACAAATTAGCAACTACAACAATTGCAACCCCATGGGGCTGCAAACCCCTTCAGCTCCTTCAGTCTTCTCTATCTTCTCCATTGGGAACCCCAAGATCAGTTCAATGGTTAGCTGTGGGCATCTGCCTCTGTATATGTCAGACTCTGGCAGACCTCTAAGGAGACAGGAACATCAGACTCCTTTCAGCATGCACTTCCTTGCATCTACATCAGCATCTACCTTTGGTGACTGCACATGGGATGGATACCATAGTGTAGTGGTTATCACATTTTCCTGACAAACAGCCCCTTCTATAGTGAGTCAGGCATACCTGGCTATTGCCTGGTAACTGTGGAATGGAGCCTAAAAGGAACGTTAACACTGGCCATTTGTATTTCTTTCTGTAGGACCTATCTGTTCAGTTCGATAGCCCATTTATTGACTGGATGATTTGGGCATTGGGGTGTTTAATTTTTGAAGGTATTTGTAGATTCTAGATGACCAGATAGTTACTTGAAAAAGACCTTTCTCCCATTCTGTGGCTCTCTTCATTCTGGTTGTTTTCTTTGTTATACAAAATGTCTTTTTAATTCGATGTTACCCACTTTCTCAGTTTTTAAGTTTATTTTCTGTGCTAATGGAGTTCTTTTCAGAAAGTCCTTCCCATTACATATATCTTGGGATATATTCACTGGGTTTTTCTCTAGACATTTCAAAGTTCCAGGTCTTACAATATGACAGAAAGACTTTTTTACAGAAGAGAAATTAAGCCTGGAGAAATTGACCAAAGCAGCCAAAGTACAGCAAATGCTGTGGTTTGAATATGAAATGTCCTTCATGGGACATTCATGTGTTTGAGCATTTGGCCCCAGATGATGGCACTATTTGGGAAGGTTGTAGAACCTTTAGGAATAGGGAGTTATGGGGGACAAGCCTTCAGCCTGCTCATTCTCTGCTCTGTGATCTGCCTGCTTCCTCATTCCTGCCACCATCCCTTCCCCAACAAGATGGAAGACACCTTCTTGAATGGGCAACCTCAGTAACCTCAATTGCTTCTTGTTGAAAGGTCTTTAATGAAAATAGCAAAGACACAGCAGGTGATAGGAAAGCTGAGACTAGCAGTAATTGTTGTAGTTGCTAATTTGTGGTCCTTCCACCCCATTTTTAGAATTATCAAATACAAAACACATAAGTATTCATGATAGAAGTCACGCCTATGTTTTATCACATAATGAATACCCTAATAGAAAAAAAAATTAACCAAAGAACTTAATTGTAAAGTGGTAAAACAGCTTTTAAAATGCTCAGGCTCAGGCTGGCAAGATATAACTCAGTGGATAAAGGCACTTGCTAACAATCCCGACACCGTGAGTTTTGATGCCCACAAACTATGTTGGAGAGAGCTGACTCCAGCAAGTTTTCTCTGCCCTCAGTGTGCCCTCTGGGGGCCACACACGTTCTCTCCCCCCTCTTACACACACACACACACACACACACACACACACACACACACACACACCTTGAAAAAGCAGTGTAAATGAAAGAACTCTTCCCTTGCTTCAGAAATGAGCTGTGATGAGTGTCATTTAGGGTTTGGAGATACAGCTCAGTGGTAGAGTGCTTGCCTGGTACCTACAAGATCCCAAGTTCAGTTCTCAGTATGGAAAAGTAAAAAGAGTGCTCAGCTGTTGTAGGTATCTGAATTTTTGGTATTGAAAACAATAGCCAATTGTTTTTATTCTCTGCGGTTTTGATATTAACATTTGGTATAGAAGATACATTTCTTTCCTGCTTCCTCATTCTTCTATTTCTACTATTCTTGATGGTTAGATCCAAACTAGGGTAGGCAGCAGTAAGGGATCAGAGAGCTACTGCTGCTCAGAATTAGTCTGTGGGAAGCTCTTTAACATATATTATCAGAATCAGGTAGTACTAACTGCTGTTGCAAGACATTATTTTTGAAGAACCACTGCATTGGGAAGTTGGGGAAGAAATGAAACAAGTGAGAATTGGGTGACCTGTAGGTCTTAACATCAATGCCAGAAGAAACAAATGCACTCAATTTTAGGTGCTTTCCCTTCTATGGAGAAGAAGTGTGCAGACCAGTCTTGTGGATCCTAGCATACTAAGGTCAGTGTTCTGTCAGTTTACAAGTCTAGTACCTTCTGCTTGGAGTTTGCTGCCGAGTTTAGGATCTTTGAAGCCCTTGAATGTTTATATCCTTTTCCTAGTCTAATCTTGTTGGACACCTTATTTTCCTTAGTAATCCAGTCGAGTGTTTCCCTTCAAATATCTGAGAAAGCACAGTCTGCCTAACCACAGTTGCTAGGTAGAATGTGGTGCTCAAGACTACTTTTGAGACCAATTGAAAACTCAAGGGCTATAACCCATTTTCCCTCTACATGATTGTCTCTACTGGGCTATAGAAATGGCCCATTTCATTTCATTAAAACTCTGAGTAATCTGACATAATTGATTATCTGATTTGCTGGGTTAAATACTGGGCTGTAATCGAGTCTGTGTCATTTGTAGAGCCTGTGCTGCTCTTGTCTTTGCTGCCACCTCCTATCTCCGTCTGGTTTTCAATTAACCTTCTTTCCTCTTTTCTTTACAGAGTAAAGAAGTTGGCCAGCAGCTCCAAGATGATTTGATGAAGGTCCTGAATGAGCTTTATTCGGTAAGTCAGATGGGCTGCCTGGCTCTTTTATCATAGAGAGAAGCAGCATTTGGCAATTTGCAGTCGTACTCACGTCAGCAACAGAACTCAGCTGAGGTTGAGGACAATGCCTATTCCCCATTGGGGGTGACCCCACCCATTTTTTTCCACACTCAATTTTTTTCAGAACCAAATGAGCCAAAAAAATATTTTTCCAGTTGTGCAATTGTATTCTGGCTTCATCTAGGGTACCATCGAAAGAAACCAGCCAAGGTCTAGGTTACCAGCACAGCTGTCACCGTTACCAACAAGCTAGGGACCCCAAACTTGATGCCAAGGAATGTAGCCTACATCACACTTCTGCATATTGGGAAGCATTTATAGTCTTAAATTATGCATCAGAACTTAGATTAATTGTAGTTTGGGGTTAGAGCAGATGCTGTAAAGGGAAGCTCAGGTTCCTAAAGTCTGCAATGTGAAACACTATTTCAGGCAAGGAGAACATTGCAAACACAGCAGAGAGGTAAGCTGCGGGCTTGGAGGGAAGAAGACAGTCTGCTTTGAACTCTTCGGACTGTGGCTTGTAGCTGAAATATGCAGTGTGCCTCAGGAGTGTTGCTGGTTGTTTTCTCTCAGCCATGTTTTGTTAATTATATTGAGAACACACACACCAAGGAAGTTCCTGCTGCCATAAGAGGAATGCTTCAGTTGTACAACGTGTAGCTTTACAGACCCTTTCCAAAGTGTGGTTATGCCAGCACCATGTGTCATTTTCTAGAGTGCCCTAACCTGTTGGAAGCTGTAAATGATTTTCTGTATTTACTTCTTCCTCCCTCCCTCCTTCCCTCCCTCTTATCTCTTTCCATGCTTCATCCCCTTCTTTCACAGGATGGGAGGGCAGTGGTGATGTGCTTCACAAGCATCTGAGATCAGAATTTTAAATTCTTGATCCAGGAGTTTAGGTGTGGCCAGTATGTCATGGCAACTGTTGATAAATAGACTTGAGTGGTCATCTAATTTGTCTCCAGTGATGCTCCAATTGTTTTGAAATTTCTACTCACTGACTCTTAATCTTTGAAGCCAAGTAATAGGTGGTACTCTTTGTCCACTAAGTTTTTATTTCTCTCAAATAAAGTTAAGACTTTTTAAAATTAGAAGCATGGAATTGTGAACCATTTTCAGAGTGGATGCATTTCCTAAACCTTTTTTTTTTCATTGCTTAACTTCTCTTTATTTTTAGAGCATCTTCTAGGTACCAAGAAGAGCAGAGGCTTGCCTCTGTAGGATTCGCTAGTATAACAAATGACACATGTTTTTCTAGGACTCCTTTTGTTTTCCCAGTAAATAAGCATCTTGAGCCTTTGCTATTTGCTGTTGTTTCTCAGAAGTTAAGCAGCAAACCCAAATCAATTAAGACTGAGCATATGTTTTTGCAGTGAGGCAGCAGAGGAGGAACAGTGTCTGAAGAACTGTTAGCTTTGCCTTACTTCATAAGCTTCGATTTAAAAGGCAAATGGTAGTGTGTAAGCTGTGGTGGAATGAGGAAGAAAACCATGGGGCTTTCTGCTTTTTCTGGTGAAGGACAAGATGGAAGATTCTCCCCGCCACCCTCCACTCCACCCTTGACCACCACCCATGCCTACCAGCCCCCATTTATTATTTTTAGTATTTATTTTGAGTGCGCATAAGGGACCATTCTTAGAAGTGTTCTCTCCTGCCACCTTGTGGGATCTAGGATCAAACTCAAGTCATTAGGCCTCTGTGTACTCAGCCATCTCCCAGCCCTGAGACCTCTATGCTTAGTCTTCAGATCAATATTGGCAATTGCTTCTGTGGCCACCATGAGCCCATAGTTAATACAGAGCATAAAGCTTTCCCACTAGCATCCATATGCAGAATTAGTGAGTGTGCTGCTCTCTGCTTTGAGGTGAATTAATATTTGTCAAGTCCCAAATAAAGCTTAGCTATTTACATCTAAATGGAAAAGGAAATACAGAAGATACCAGGAACTTCCAGAGAGGGCAGAACAGACTCCAGTACACTGAGCCTTAAGTAGGGTGATCACCCCCATTCCTACAAAATGGAAGGTGTGGCAATGTCTGCTATTTAGTTGTCATGACTGGAGGATTTGGTGGCCTAGTAGCATCTAAAAAGTAGGGGCCAAGTATGCTGCTAACATTCTACTACGATGTACAGAACAATTTACCACAATAGATATCAAGCTCCAAATGCCAACAGTACCAAGATTGAGAAGCATGTGTGTGCTGACCCTGGATTGCTAAATTAGATACCTGAGAGTCTTTTCTGCCCTGACTACTAGCTGCATGTACTTGGAAGGACACTTCCCACTGCAAAAGTCAGCGTGATGATGAGTTGGTGTGAAGTTTGTTGGTTTTCCACCCAGCAATTCCCCAGAAACAGCAGCAAGTACCATGCTCTGATACCTGCATGCTGTGTGGCTGACAATGATCAAGGAATTCATATTTCCAAAATATGAGACTAGAGTTAAGGTCTAAATGAGTTTGAAGATTCTGTATGGGTCATTGGAAAAGTTGCAGACTAGAATTACGAGTCGTTGCTTATGTACAGTAAGATTAGCTGGGACTGGTGTAAGATTTGAGTGACCATCCATTTTGCTGGTTAGCCTAGTGCTCATGAAGAGAGAGCCACATTTAATTCAAAACTTGAGAATCAGAGGCAGGTGGATCTGTTGAGTTCAAGGCCAGCCTGTTCTACATAGTGAGTTCCAGGCCAGCCAGGGTAACCCAGTGAAACCTTCTCTTTAAACAGTTTCCTAGGACATATTTTTAGTGCTGAATTGGTAGTCTTGAGGAAAGCAGGATATTAGTCACCCTACATGAGATAGTGGTTTCCTCAAGCAGGAACTTGATACTACCATGTGCTGGCTTTGGAAAGCTATTTGCTCTGTGTGTGTGTGTGTGTGTGTGTGTGTGTGTGTGTGTGTGTGTGTCTTAGGCATTAGGAAGAAATAGGGGAGTTTCTTCTAAAGAGCATTTCCCTATTTGCTCTATTTAAGAAAACAGGAAAGGACCTCTGCTTTCACTGATCCTGTCAGCAATAGAAACCATGTGTGATCTGTGGGTCATTGAAAGAAGAGCTGAAGGTATTAAGAAACCCACTGTATTTTCCAATAGTCCTCTTGCAGTTGCTCCTAACACCCATGAATACTTCTTTTGAGGGAACCAGTTACTCAAGGGTTGATCATCTAAGTTCTTTTAAACCTTGATGAGCCAAGGGACAGAGTCCAGGTAGTTCTAAATAAAGATGCCTTTGAACAAGAGATCCAGAACCCCACCATAAGTAGCCAGCTGCTCCTCTTCACCTTCCTCTTCTGCCCGAAGGGGCTTTGATTTCCCTGAGTTAGCATTTTGTGCCAGGGGGAGTTTCCCACAGCTGTTCTTCCAGAGAGCAATTCCAGTGATTCTTGCACATATGTATGCCGGTCCTTTATCCCTCTCTCCATCACAATGAGCTGGCTAGCTTGTAAGCCATGGTAAAGTGGTTTTCATTTTCTTTCTGATGTTGTAGGAATGCCTTTGAAGTCAGAGCACAGTGCTTCCCAATGAACTCTTGGTCTGCCTCAACTGTACAGAAAGGCTGTGTCTGGAAAACCCAGGAAGCCCCCACAGGAAAGAGTATAAATGGAGGCAGGGAAGCCACATGGATTGACTATGAAGAGCCAAAGAAACACTAACCTGAGGGGGGAGGGAGGAAGGGAAGGAAGAGAGGGAGAGGAGAGAAGAGATAGTGAGACACTCACTCTGGGGCTCCCTTTACTCCCAAGGTTTTATGCTTCTGTATTATCCCTGAATATGTCTCCTTGACTTGGTACAGCAGCTGGTTGCAGGGCTGCTTCAAATTAAAATTCACCTTGAAGCAATGACAGCTAATAAAATAGTCCCCTGATACTGTTCGTCTGTTTGACCTGGCAGTAGGCACTATCGATATAAAGACAAATAAGAGATAATGCTAAACTCAAGGCATTTGGTTTTAATATAGGGGGAGTGCAGAGAAATGAGGCAGCAAATGAAAATAAGGTGCTAACTCTTTTACAAGTCTGTGGTGGGGAGGGTATGGCTCCTCCTTGAAGAGCTACAAGAATCTTAATTGCCAGTTGCCAGGAAGTCTTCGGTTTTTCACCTATCTTCTCCCCAACTCCCTTCATTGAAGACTTACTTCATACTGCTGTATCTTTCTCATTCTGCATCTCTCTTGGGCTCCTATTGATAAACTGTTTTCAGTTTTTTCTTTTCTCTATACTGTTTCCTCTGAGTTGCCTATTTGGGTCTTTCAAATTTTAGAAAACATTGGGAACTTCCTCAAATGTCTGGAAATCTTTCTGTGTGTGTGTGTGTGTGTGTGTGTGTGTGTGTGTGTGTGTGTGTGTGTGTGTGGTTTTTGAGGCAGAATTTCTCTGTGTAGCCCTGGCTGTCCTAGACTCTATAGACCAGGACCAGGCCGGTTTCAAACTCAGAGATCCACCTGCCTCTGTCTCCTAAATCTGCTAGGATTACAGGTGCGCATCACCACACCTGGCTGCCTGCTCATATTTTAAAGTAAGACATATATGACATTTCCTAACTGTGGAAGAGAATGCAAAGAAAAAAGTCATGCTATCTTTGAGAATTTAATTTCTTTTCATGAGAGGCTTCTTTACGTTCTTTCAGGCAAAGAACAATATATGTTGCTGGTTTTCTTACATTTGAGTGCTTTGATTTCCCATTCTCATTTACCAAGTTTCCTCTTTATCCTGTACTTCATAAAATAAAAATTCACTGTTTTATAATGCTTTACTCTAATGCTTGAATTCCTTAGTCTCATTCAAGTTAAAAAAGAGAAAAAGACTCCCTTGTCTATCCTTCTTCAGCCAGCAGGGCAAGTGCCTTTCTAACTTCTTAACCTGGAAAAGTAGTGATCTGGTCAGGTTTCCTAGCAAAGCTTTTTTAAGACCATTGGCTGTTGGTACACAGAGTATGTGCAAGGTGAAGTTTTCAGGAAATGATGCCAGGTTCAGTGTGAGGTCAATATTTAAATTTCTCTCAGTCTAAAATGAGACATAATTGAGGCTGTTCTATACCTCTGTATTCTCTATTCCTTCTTCCAACTCCAGGTGAACCTAAGCATATCTAAAGGTACCAGGTTTTCCCAGCCTCAGCACCACTGAAATTCTAAAACAGACACATTTTTCTTACGGACTCTCCATGTATCCCTGTCTCTACCTACTAGCAACTTCTAAGTTCCAGACATTACCAATTGCTCTCTGAGTCTAAAACAGCCCCTAATTGAGATGCTGCTCTCAGTTGAGTAGTTTCATTTCTTAATATCCTATCCTTTCTCTTTCTTCCCAGCTAGTCCAGCTTCAGTCCCGTGCAGAGGATAGTCACGGTCCAGTAGTGGATAAGATGTAGACTTTGGAGTTAGATAGATCTAAGTTTGAATTCTGACTCTGCCATCTACTAGTTGTAAGGCTTTCAGTACTGTAGGTAATGTCGTTGAGACCTACTTCCTTATCTTTAAAAGTAGAAATGCTCACATGTCTTTCATAGAGTTGTTGTGAGGATTGAGTCTGCATACATAAAATTCCTGACACACAGTGTGCACTGAGTGCTGGAGATTATTAGTGATATTGAATCATGCTTTTCTCTGTTTTCAGCCACTCAAAAGTACTCCCTACTCCTAGGCTTTCTGATCCTCCTCTTCAAAGAAACCTCATGACATCAAAATTTCAGCACTTGTGAATTTCCCGTTGCTTGATTTGTTATCAAGTATTTTAATTCCACATAGAATCTGAAAGCTGCCTATGTGGAAACAGAAACTTCCTGCAGAGTAGAGTTGGCCCTGTTTAGCTGGAAGTAATATATTTCAGAGGACTGGAAATGAGCTGAGATTCAGTCTTCCTGGCCTTCTTGCTAAGAAAAGTGTTCAATTCCTAGACAACTCTTTTGGAAAATTATGTTCCTTCCCCTCTTCCCCCCGGTTTTTAAAGACCAAGTCTCTCTATATAGTCCTGGCTATCCTGGGATTACTTTGTAGACCAGGCTGGCCTTGAACTCATTGAGATCTTCCTGCAAGGCTTCCAAACTGCAGGAGTTAAAGGCATGCACCACCACACCTGACCTTTTATCCTTCTTTTTATGTTACTTCCTGCTTGTGGCCAATTCCAGTTACATTTGATATGAATTGTCTTCTTTCTCAGCCTCTTACCTGAGTTGTGCAAGTCTACAGCCTTCACAGGACATTGTGTGTGTGGGGGGGCGGGGGGGTATTTGGCACAAAGTCAAAAATATATTAAGTACTCAGTAAATGGTAGGTGCTAGTGATGTTTCTGTGAGAAACATCAGGTATCTAATGGAGATAAAGCAGATCTGAGAAAGCTGTTCTTATTTCTTGTCTACTTAGTACCATGAGGTAATCAAGCAATAGAAATCACTGAACTAATATGAGTCATGCTTACAGATAATAATGAATAAAAGATTTTAAAAAGTGATGAAATTACTATGGACTCATTGCAATAACCTATCCTATTGCAATGATATTGCAAAAGCTATTTAGGTGTAGACCTTAATATACATGTGCTGAACCAGACATTACTGGATTTTCCCATAGAAAGATGTGAATATTACTTTATGTAGAAGAGGCCCTCCTGAGTTTGGTAACTGTAACATAAAGTTGAATCCATTGGCTTGACCTCTGGGGGAAATGTCTTACAGGTCATGAAGACATATCACATGTACAATGCCGACAGTATCAGTGCTCAGAGCAAACTAAAGGAAGCAGAGAAGCAAGAAGAGAAGCAAATTGGCAAATCAGTAAAGCAAGAGGACCGGCAGACCCCTCGCTCCCCTGACTCCACCGCCAATGTCCGCATTGAGGAGAAACATGTCCGGAGGAGCTCAGTGAAGAAGATTGAGAAGATGAAGGAGAAGGTATATGTGCTCTGGCAACTGTGGAGACAGGAAGGGATGCTTGGAAGGAAGAGCGATAATAACAGGTGCCATGAAGAGCTGTACAAAGCAGTTCCCTTTGTGCCTAATGACCAGAGTCCTTCTTTGTCCTGCCAGGAATCCTGGCTATTGGAAAAACCTAAGATTTTAAAAACTCTCAGATTTTAATGTCAAGTTTATTGACAGGAATCATTAGTCACTTTTCTCATCCCATTTTCCAAATCAAGTGAAATACCTTATTGCTTTGAGAAATAGGGGAGACTTTAGACCTTGTATTTTGGCTTTCAATACCAGTGTTTGAGGTAGAGGTTAGAGGCACCTCTTCAAGGCCAACAGCAGGGTGGAGAATAGTGTGTGAAGGCAGAATCGTTGTAGAGTGCACATCTGAACCATTCCTCTCATTCATCAGAATTTGAACCCACTAGAAAGCAGGGATACACAGGGAATAGCAGCAAAGGGGGCTCTTGATGTGCTGTCCTTCATCTCTCACATAACAACCTTCTCTTTAAAACAAAATCATAACAGTAACAGTGACGGGTCATCAAGATGGCTCATCAAGTGAGGATGCCACTTAGCCTGGCAACCTGAGTCCAGTGCCAGCACCCACATGGTAGAAGAAAGAAATGACTCCTACAAGTTGCCTTCCAACATCCACAGAGATATAAAGGCATGTATGCATACAAGCATACATACCACTTCACATGAAATAAGTAAATGTTTTTAACTTTTTAATTTAAAAACTAAAAGGGAACTTGTGCTTTCTTTTTAGCGACAAGCCAAGTACACAGAGAATAAGCTGAAGGCCATTAAAGCCCGGAATGAGTATTTATTGGCTTTGGAGGCAACCAATGCATCTGTCTTCAAGTACTACATCCATGACCTGTCTGATATTATCGATGTAAGTACCTAAAGCTGGGGTGGGAGGCTGGGCCACCTCTTGCCTAGTTCAAAAACCTAGTCACGTGTTCCTCATTTCTGTGTTCAGGCATCTTGGCCATTTTGAGAACAATGTGAGAAGAGCAGCCATGATCCATTTTGCTGCACCTTGTGCTCCCAATCATTCATTTATCACAGCGTTCTGTGAGAGCAAAGCAATACCATCCAGTTCTGTTGACTAACATTCAGACAGTGTAGTGACTCAGACAGTTAGTAAAAGACTGAGGCAGAATTTATACCAAATCCCGATTCCTAAACCCATGTTCGTGACTGCTATGTTCTGTTTGTCAAGAAATAGTCTCTTACATCAAAGCTTGTAGAAAGAAGCGATAAGAAGAGTTAAAATGCCTTCCTTATGTTTCTGTATCACTTCATGTTTTTGGGATATTCTCATTAATTGTCCCATCACCCCTGTGAAACACAATGCTATCTTAATTTGTGACCCAGAGAATTAAGAGACATTCTTGCCTGAGGTTTGGGTTTGCAATGTGCTGAAAACTAGGCTCTTGACTAGAAGTCATCCAAATGCTACTGATATCTTCCCTGTTCTCTTTTGAGATGTGGTACAAAAATGAGAGGGAGAAGGGGGTTAGTGTACGTGTATGCTTTGTAGGCAGCAGGCACAGCCATAGGTCTTTGACCTTATGAGTTAGTCTTTGCTTTGATCTCTCACTGCTTCTCCTCAATCCCTATGTCCTAACATGTCTCTCACATACAGACTGCAGTCTGACCCAGTTCCCAGGCCAGCTTTATATGAGGTTTCACAAGCATACCTTCTCTCATGTCTTCTTCCAGTCACCACAGTGGCTCTGGAGCCAGCTGATTGAGCATCAGCAGTCCAATCTCTAGGACATCAGTAGTATCCTTTCAGAGACCTGTTGTTTGTCTCAGGTTCTTGGCAATAGCCACTGAGTGACACTCTAGCCAGACTGCACATGATTTTCTACCACAGTGTCTTCTCAAGCACACCTGCTATGCTCTACATCATGTGGGGATCTAGGCTCAGATTCACTGTTAGGTTACTACGTGGCACTTCTTGGGCATGCTACTGAACTATTCTGGAACTCTGCTTCATTTCCTGCCCCTCTGCTCCTTGTAAAATAAAGACCTGGACTGTTTAAATCTGGCCTATATCAGAGTTGCTGGGAGAACTTTTCTAAAATACACACTGGTATCCTTTCACCCAGGGAGTTTTGATGAGTAGGTTTTGGCCTCCTAAAGGCCTTCGATGTCATCGTCTCAGCTGGTAAGTGGAGCCCTGGTCTCTGTTCAGGCTCCTCTTTGTTCTCTCTGCTTGTTGATGCCAATCTGAACACTGTCCTTCAGTGAGGTCAAAACCCGAAGCCAGTCCCTTCATTCTTCTTCACTGTTAGTAGAGGCCCATTCTCAGCCCGAGGAAGACAGTTGCTTTTTATGCTCACTTTCTGCTATTTAGCTCACATTTGGTAAAATGAATAAGATAAAAAAAATTAGACCAGATAGGATGTTACAGCCCTTTTACTGGCCTGCCCTCTTCCTTTTGCCTCTAGAGAATATTTGTATCAATTTCAATAAATTGCATACTTCAGGCAAAAAGAGGCTTTTGCTATATGGGTTACAATCTCGTAATCCATAGGCCCTTTATCAGGAATGGGTAGATGTTTGAAAAAAATCATATAAGAAGCAAGATATTTTGTACTTTTTCCTTGCTGAGAGCCTGTGTTTCATAGGATGTGGTTTGAAGAGCCACTGGAGAAGACAGCCTCTGTAGTACCTACTTAGCAGTACACAGGTTTAGGGGATGATGAACAAGCCCAGGGCTGCAGCAGTCCAGTCAGGCAGCAGTCCAGGCCATGAGCAAATGTGGTCTTTGTTGGGGTTGTGTTTTGACTGTATCTTACTTTGTTTGTTGTTTGGTTTTTATTTTTATAGAATGAACATTACCCCTTTTTAAAAAGCAGATGCTACTACTCTTCTCCATAGTCAGCTAGTATATTTATGGGGTGAGACATACGTTCAGCATCAGGGTTATAAATAGAATGTAACTGATTTTGCCTAGGACATATTCATGCACCCTAGTGTTTTCAAACCATTAAGGGAACAATGAAATCATATTTATGCATTTAACTTATTTTAAATGATTAGACTAGAATAAGGGAGAAAATATTAGATCAGATCACACTATTATATGGCTAAGATCTTTTTATGAAAATTTTATGTTAGGCGTGTGTGTGCTTACACATCTCTGTGTGTGTGTGTGTGTGTGTGTATGTAAGTGTGTAAGATGTATTTCTTACTGTGAGCTGAGGATTAAAATGAAGGTCACTGTATGTCTCTTTTAAGATCCAAGAAGTCATGAACCAAGACTTACTTCTCCTTAAGTAGTAATCTGTAGCTGAGTACATAGTTTATTGAATAGGGGAAAAATTATCTCCTAACTCAAGATTTGCTTTTTAATTTTGCATTTTTAACATTCTTTTCATGTATTATTTACATTTCATGATTAATTAACTTGATTGATTGATTGATTTGATTGTTACAGTCTGAAGAGTTTTTGATAAGTTTGCATATTCCTTGTAACCTAGTTTTTAGCACGATATAGAATAAGTATCTTTAACCAGCCATGACAACACACATCTGGAATCTCAGCGCTTGGGATGTAGAAATCTAGGCTCTGAGACTGTTTCACAACAACAAGGAGACACAGGGAGAAAGACAATATGGAAATATATTCCCACTATTTCAGAAAGTTCTTATTTTGTAACCCAGGCTGTCACTATTTCAACTCTTCAAACCCTAAGTTAATGTTGCCTGTTGGAGAATGTCATGAAGCTAGGATAGTACAGAATATAATTTATTTTATCTTATTTATTATTTGGCTGTATGTGAACATGTAC
The DNA here is from genome assembly GCA_021653895.1 of Mastomys natalensis. NCBI lineage: Eukaryota > Metazoa > Chordata > Mammalia > Rodentia > Muridae > Mastomys > Mastomys natalensis. Next base: position 589,943 of record JAJTUV010000649.1, read on the forward strand.
ATACTACAATGTATGTATGGAACCCAGGAGACGACTTTGTAGACTCACTTTTCTCCTTTCACCTTTATGTGGTGTTTTTCATTTCTGTTGCTGTGATAAAATAACGAAACGAAACTTCAGGAAGAAAGCTTTTATTTAGTTACAATCCAGAGTAATAGTCCATCATTCCAGGGAAGTCAAGGCAGGAACAGAAATAGCTATTACATCCTATTACATCCTTAGTAAGAATAATCATTCTTGCTGGCTGTCTGGATGTTTGTTTGCTTCCTTGCTTTCAGCCAGCTTTCTCATTTACAGTTTAGGACTCTCTCTATAGGGAATGTCCCCTCTACAATGGTCTTTCTACGTAAGTTAACACTCAAAATAGTCCTCCATAGACATTTCCACAGATTATTTTCTAAATTATTTAGGTTGCATCAAGTCAACAGCTGCAGCAAACCAGTACACATGGGAATTGATCTCAGGCTACCAGGCTTACACAGCAAAGTATCTTTACCCACTGAGCTATCTTGCTAGCCCCAGAATATAGTTTTTGTATCTGGATTTTTTTTTTCACCCAGGAAGTTTTTTGTTTGTTTTTGTATCTATCAACAGTTTCTTCCTTTTTTAATGCTGTTCTATTCGATTCAAAATGCCCAAACTGTTGTGTAGCAAAGAAGCAAAGAGTGAGTGGAGAGCCTAGGTGCATGGACATAATGATCTCAACAGGATTCAAGACATGGGATGAGGCCATTGCTATCTATGTCATATGCCATCACTCTGCCTCCTTTCTAAGGGTCTGACTCAGTCAGTATTAAGACATTAAGGATAAATAGTTATTTTTAATCAATATCATTTAACTGACATAAGGACTAGCCTACAATTTCTTTGTATAGTGCAATAAAAAAATGTAAGAATCCACATGAGACATCATATACATAGTGGAAAAAAACTTGACTGTCAGCCAAAAAAGTCCTTTCCATCTCACCTGGAGTTTCTAAGGACTGTAGGCTTGTTGGAGTGTATACTTTATCTCTTGGCCTAGGAGCAGATGAGTAAGTGAAGTACAGGGAATTGCTGTGATGGGTAGCTGGAGTGTCATGAGTGTACCTAAAAGTCTGTGATGCCACATACACTGAAACTGGACGTGAGAGAACTTGGTTTTCCCATTAGAAGTTTTATTGAAAACTTTATTGTTTTTTCTGTCCTGTAAGAAATTGAAGGGTGATATGAAACACTCATTTTTTGTTTCTATGTCTTCTCTAGATTCTCTGAGGAAGAATATCAGCTGGTAAGGGGATAATGAACTGTGGACTTAAGGTCATACATTGAGATGCTCTATTATTCAATTTTTTATAAAAATTTTATTTCTCCCGAGAGTTTTTATAGTATTTGTACAGCATTTTATAGCATTTGTATAGCATTTATTTCTAGTATAAACAAAAGTGTGTGTTTCCTCTATCCATTGGGATTCCATGGGAAATATTCAAATCCCAGTTAACCTTGCCAGATAGTACTTCTTTTCTGAAGGCTTAGTTTTGCCTTCATATGTAGGTGGTCAAGGCCCTGTCCATGTCTCCTAGGTTAGCTGAAAGCATGGCAGAACCAGAGGGCACATTGTAAGTTTGATCCTGACTCATTGGCACAGAGAAACTATAGAATGGTTATACAAATAGAGACAATGCTCCCTCTTAGGAAAGCTCCCTGCTATTCTTAGACTATATGTAGTAGAATATATAGATTAGTACACAGCCAACTAGATGATTTCCTGAGAGGCTGGAGTCTTTGCCTGTGGCATCCATCAGTCGACTTTATTGAATCCTGTGAATAAGACCTACTAGGAAAAGTTGTAAACAAGACTGAGATGCTGGAAAACTCTAAGATACCTGTGTTCTGTGTGGGGTGATATGAAATTGCAGGCCTCAGAATGACTGAGTGTATTGGGGGGTCATATGAGGATGAATACAGTTGAGTCCAAGTGGGACCAGGAATGCAGGGCTGGCGGGCTTCCCAGAGACTTTGAATTTAATATGGATCTTAAAGACTGAGTCCAATTCCAGCAGGTGAAAGTGAAGGGTAATATTTCAGGAAAAGAATCGTGAGGAACTGAAGTCAGTAGATTGGAGGATGCTTGTGATTGTTGTTAGCACAGGGTCTACACAGTACCAGATATGCGTGAAGTGTATTTTCCGTTTTCGACATAACCAGCAACAAAGCTGGTATTCCCCCCTTTTTCAGCCCAGAGGGATAAATTAGCTTTCTAGGCTAGAGGCCTATGCTTTTTCAACACTCTGTCCTATGCAGAGAGTATGGCACTGGAATTCAGCAGAAGCTAACTGGGGCATGAAGGGAGGTGATGCTGAGTAGGTAGACCACACACAAATTACAGTTGGGTGTTTTATGTTTTGGTTGTTTGCCCATTTAACTTTGGTCAAATTATGTAGCTTCATTGAGCTTTTGTCTTCCTTGTGTACAAAACTAAGATAATACAGACTTCAGTGAGGTGATTGTGAGGATTAAGGTGTAGATATACATGACTGTTCACTGTCTGGCATGTAGTGAACATCCTTAATGAACAGTAGCCTTCTTTACAAGTACAACCTGAAGGTGAATTTTAGCTTATTTAGAGATAAGTATTATTGGTACTTCAACAGGGGCATGCTAAGAGTCATATTTTATGACAGACAACATTGTTATAAAATAAGATGTGGATTAGGGTAGAGATAGAAAATAAAGTTTCAAAAAATGTATGAAGATTTCTGAGGAGCACCCTGTGTCTCCCTAATTCTTCTCAGTCTCCCACACACTCTGCTGGCAGTGCTACCTTTGCTTACTATTACACACCAATAAGTATAGAGTTCATCTTAGGAACTGTAGGACATCTTAGAGATAGGCAAGAAGATTTACAGGTTCAAAGGCAGCCTGATGAGTTAGTTTAACCACATCTCCTAGAGGAGGCGGGGACCCTGCACGTGCAGCCTCCCAATCAGCCGCCTTTGTCTGGATTCCGTTTGCTCTTCCTCCAACTGAATTTAGTGTTTTCCTATCCTCTGGCTACAGTTATGCTGTCACTGCTGTTACCCTGCTGAAGCCAGGCACCTGCCAGAATCTGCTGGCACTGAATCCAGAGCTCAGCTCAATGTGCACTCCATTGCAAGCTTCGTGTCAGATGCCTGGAAGGAGGCGGCCTGTCACATGTTTTTTTCTTCCCCAATAGTGTCTGTTCCTGAAGTGATCATGATGAGAGGGAAAGGCTGGGGAAATTAATTTGATGCTTATTTATGCAGTGAAATTACAATCAGGCAGATGGCCTTACTCTATCCAGAGATTTTTCTCTGACATTTCCTCTCAGGCTCTGGACATCAAAGCTGTGTAAATAATAGAGGTGATAATTGATGGCCATGGAATTTGGATCTCTGGGTCTTTATTGGAGGGGTAGGGAATATTGTCATAGTATTACAGAATGCCTTTGCTGAAAAAGCATTGGGGATTACATTTAATCCAAAGGGGTTTTTTCTAGACTTTTTCTTAAGAACTTATTCTTCAAACCAAACCATACATAGAATCCCAGTTTATTGAGTAGAAAAATGAGCAGAGTTGTTTTTGTTGAGGTAAAGATAAAAGTGCTCCAAGACCTCCTAGCTGGGTTACCACCTATGCCCTTCTCAGGGATAACCTGGGCGCTGACAATGAGCCTCAGAGCTGTGATCTACAGCTTGAAAACCACTGGACTGGTTACTTTGTTCATTGGACTGTCAAGGATGCAGGTCTGGGGATGGGATGGGAGTATCTTTTCCAGGGCTGCTCAGTTCTGCCTCTACTGTTTTGTTTCCCTTTGTGAGTGAGTGAGTGAGTGGTGTGTGTGTGTGTGTGTGTGTGTGTGTGTGTGTGTGTGTGTAATGAATATATGCACATGAGTACAGGTGCCCATGCAAGTCCAGAAGAGAGTGTTAGATTTCCTGGATCTGGAGTAACAAGCAGTTATGAGCTTCAGACATGGGTGCTAGGAGCCAAACACAGGTCTTTGGCAAGGGGGGTAAGAACCACACAGCAATCTCTCAAGCCCTGAACTTGTTTTTGTGACAGGATTCTCAAAAGTTCATCTTAGCCAGCTAACCAATAAACTTCTTTCCCCACCTTTTCAGTGCTAGGATTACAGACATCTCACCCATAGGCTTGTGATCAAACTTAATTCCTCATATTTGCACTGCAAGGACTTTACTAATTGGGCTATTCCTCTTGCCCTGTTTTTGTTGTTGTTGAAAGACAGAGACTGGCTTTGAATTGATTATGTAGCTGAGAATGACCTTGAACTTCTGATCCTTCCTGCTTTCCCCTTCTGAGTGCTTGAGATTATGGGCCTCCTTCACCACACTCAGTTTATTCAGTGCTGGGGGAAATCAAACCTAAGTCTCCATGCATGCTAGACAAACCCCTTTCCAGTTGACCTACATTCCCCAACCCCTACAATTGCTTCTTTCATAGCAATTTCTTCTTTTCATTTTTGTTGTTGAAAATCAGAAACATGATAAGAATCTTCCCAGTAACACTTACATTTAGAACTTTTGGGGTTAGCTTTCAACTCAGGCCTGTCCCAGATCACTGAAAGTTGATGTCATGACTCAACCAACCTTTTGTTCTCTCCTTCTCCCACCTTACACTCATATACACTCATACCTGGAGTTGAGTGTATGTGAATTTACTGCTGATCCCACTCCAGATTTTTGACTCCTGACAGCTCCATTGGCCTGGAAAGCTTGCTATGTAGTGACTTCTAACCACAGCAACCCTCAGGGAATCGTGGCAGACTGTATTATTATTGCTGAATTTTGTTGTTATGACATCCTCAGACAAACCTGGAAACAGAACAGAATTCTCTAACTCTTGACCATTCTCATTTTTATGAAATATCATTTGGTTAAATCTTGTCCTTGTTTCTTAACGATCTTCTGTGTAACTACCTCAGTGCCCTACATGGTGTGCTAACCACTGAACTAGGGAGCAAGAACTAAGGAATCTTATCCAGGTCTTGACATGGTAATCTCTGCTTCCTTCCTGTTGCAGTCAATCAGTCACCTTGGTATGGTCAGATCTACCCCAAGACCACTTCCCTTCCTGTCAGGCCTTGGGATGTCTGTGGTATGTTTATGTGCCTTCTCTTTCCCACAGCAGTGTTGTGACCTAGGCTACCATGCTAGCCTGAACCGGGCTCTACGCACTTTCCTGTCTGCTGAATTAAATCTGGAACAATCAAAACATGAAGGTCTGGATGCTATTGAAAATGCAGTAGAAAACCTAGATGCCACCAGTGACAAGCAACGGCTCATGGAGATGTACAACAATGTTTTCTGTCCCCCTATGAAATTTGAATTCCAGCCCCACATGGGAGATATGGTAAGGCCTTTCCCTATATTGTACCTTTCCCCCAAAGGGACTTGAATATACTAGACTTAAGTATAGTTTTCTTACATCTGAAGGAGAGGGGGCTTCCTGTCAGGTAAACTGTGTTCTATTCTTTCAGACCCTGCAGTATATCTCTTTGCTTTTGACTAATGTGTTTATCCTTGAGCCTAGGTTCATATTCCATCTAATTCAGCTGGCCTGAGCTGTAGAGTGAGTGGTTCTCCCAGAGAGTATCCCACCTTGTCCCAAGTAACTGTGTCCCAGAAACCTGACTGGGGTAACTAGAGAATGAAGAAAAGCAGACACATATACAGAAAAGCTGGGGTCTGGTAGGTTGTGCCAGCTCTGATAGAGGATATGGCATTGGTCCTTGATATGACCATGCCCTTGTCAACAGTACACATTCATTCAGGACTTCATCCACTGTTTACAGACTCTTTCAAAAGCTTCCTCAGCTCCCTGCAGTAGTCAGTGAGACCAAAAGGAGTAGATGAGAAGAGACCACAGATCTGCAAAGTACTCTTGCCAGGAGTAGTGTTTCACTGTATTAGAATCTAGACTCTTTAGAAACCTTGCTCTAGTCTGATAGCAATAGTATGCTAATCAGACAGTTTACTGCCATAGACTGGCCACAGTGGAATGGTACATATCTGTCTTTTATACAAAATATGAAGTGGTTTCTCTCCTTTTCTTCTTGGGGAAAACCTAACCCCTTACAGTTTGTTTCCATTGTTGTGGCTGAGTAGATGTCAGCATCTAGACAGATGCTAAAAAACTAAGACAACATCATGTTAGTTAAAGTTAGAAGGAAGCCCCATTCCTCACCTGCTTTGACTTCTGTTCAAATTTGTCTTCTAAGCCTGTTCTCCAGCTTCCATTGCGATTCCTTCCCCAAAATAAGTGGAACTTGGGACTATCTGAATGGACTGGTTGATTTTCTGGTGTTAGCTGAATTCTCTTTCTGAGCCAAACAGCATGTCTCCATAAAGGGGAATCCAGATGATGGGTACTCGGGCCCCCTCCTTGCTCAGTCAGAACCACATTTCCATACTCTAAAGCACAGATGGAGTGTGTTACCTTGCATCCTGGCTAAAGATCACTGACAAAGCATGTATCAACAGCTCTACTGCTCCTTAAAGAAACAGGATTGGAGGTGATTTTTTTCCTCTAATTCTTCCATTTAAAGTTCTGAGTAACTTTAAAAAATAATAGTTCATTCTTTTGCCCTGTGTTGTGATACAGCTGATTGGTGTCTTGGCCAGAAAAGGGGCCAGAATTTCCCAGGATTTCACATTCTGGCTTTGAGATGAGATATCAAGTCATTCTTGGGCCCTGCTAACTGGCTTTCTGCCTCATTGTGGAATGTCTGTAGGAAGAAGGAAGGAGCTGCCTGGAAGTTCTTATAATGGGGCCAAAGTTCAGGTAGCATTTTAATGGAAGCTCTGAAATTGGCTACACTGGTGTTGGGCCACAGATAGGGCTGATGTCAGCCACTCTTGGATGCACTAGGACTTGGTGCCTGTTTCTACTGTTGGTGCACCCAGAGGTTTGGGGGCACTGGATGCACGACTGATGACATCAGGGCCAGAAACAGAAATCTCATTCTTGGCAGTAACCCATCTGGCCAACAAGCTTTCTCCATTATGTCTACTTCTAAAAGCCAAATCTTGAGCAAGCCTCTCAGCTGAAGAAGAGATCAAATCAGTTGGAATCTTAAATACCAAAGGGGGAAAGGTCAATTTCTAGTCCCCTCCATTTGAAGAGAAGATTTTGTTTGTTTGTTTGTTTGTTTGTTTGTTTGTTTTTAGTAAGAGAATGGTTTACAAGTATATGAATATACTCAGTCTTTGCTGAGGGTAAAGGAGCCCAGTTCTTCTGGTAAGAGCTAAAGGACACTTGGTAATAAAGTGACAGGCAATGCCTCCACATGGGTCCTAGCCTTCACCTCCCATCCTTCTGCCTGTCATCAGCCATCCACAAGATCCACAAGATCTGATTACCTCTTGCCTTACCTTTATCAAGAGACTCTAGGTTAGCTGTTCCTTCTCAGAGGATAAAGTTGGTTAATTGGGGATTGGGGGGGGGGCGGTGTGTGTGCAGAGGATCCCACACCTAATGGGATACAATGATGGTTATTTAAAAGATGTCCAGTTCCTTCTGTCAGATCTCATGCCCTCTGGGCTCTCTAACTTGGGCTTATGAACCTGTTTCCATACTCACATGAACTCTTTCCCATTGAGTCAAAGCTCTCATGCATGGCCCAGATTTATAAACATACATGCTGCCAGCAGCAGCAAGTTAGCTTCCTGGCCCACTTCTCTCCTACTTTTTAACTCTAGGAAGTGTAAGAAGGAAGAGCCACAGAGGTGTGCACTTGGACTGTTGGCAGGAACTTCACTGTGCCAGTGTTGGGTTTCTGGACCAGGGACTACCTGAGACACTCTTGTGAATTCTCCTCATAATTCCCTAGATCTGCGGACACTGCTAGACTTACCATGCCAAACACCTGCCTGCCTTTGGGTTACAAAGAGATGGTCTTTCCAAACAGATTCTCCTCCCCTTTCATGTACTGTTTGTCTAGAAGTTCACACGCATTGTCTTTGGAGTTTGTTTGCACATAGAAACCGCAAGCCTTCCAATAGTTGGGATACAATACAATGTGAATCGTTTTGTGGGCAGTAGTGAGAACTCTGGAATCCTCAAAAGATATATGTCCTCTTCCTGACCTTCTGTTGCTTTTTCTGACAGGCCTCTCAACTCTGTGCCCAGCAGCCTGTCCAGAGTGAGCTGGTGCAGAGATGCCAACAACTGCAGTCTCGCTTATCCACTTTGAAGATTGAGAATGAAGAGGTGTGTTTCCTTCCTAGGAGACTCGGAGCCACTGTTTCCTTGTTGAACTACTTGTGGCTGTCTATCAGGGGCAAGTGGAAGGAGCATGCAGAGAATGTCCAGGCTATTGCAAAGATTTCCTGGTCAAATGGAGGCTTGTGCTTTCCCTGCTGCTACATCCTGCCCTTGAAATTCAGGAAGTTGTTGCATTGCCAGAGGTTGTGCTCTATTTTGGGCTTTTACAAAATGCCCCTCCCCACTACATATTTAATCAAAGTGGCACTTGGCCACTGTGTGAACAATTATCAAGTCTTTGAAATGACCCACTCATGACTGGCTTTTTCCAGCATTTTCAAAAAGAAACCTTTTGACTTTGACACTTCAGACATCTCTCTCCTCTTAGAGGAAGGTAACTTTTTTTTTCTAAACACATCATATTTTCTTTTAATATCCAGTTTTTAAAGGCAGTTTTTAAAAGTTTAAAAGCAATCCAGTTTAAAAAGGTAATCCAGGTTTCTGTTGAACTCAGATGGCTTCTTACCTTGTATTTTAGTAAGTCTTAATTTTACTAGGAAGTAGGGTTGGGTCACTTAGTTTGCAAATAGGAAAACAAACCCATTGATTGATTGAAGGTCATGAAACAATACCCAGGAACATTGAAGGACAAGAGCTATCACATATTTTAATTACCTCCGGTATAATAGAAATATTGTTTTGCAATTATGTTATTCTGTTTTCCTTTGCACTTCCATTATAATAAGGAAATAGTACTAACTCTTAGACTAAATATTGGAGCTGGAGAGATGGTTAAGTGATTAAAAGCACTGGTTCCTCTTGCAGAGGACACAGACTTGGCTTCCAGCACCTGCATAGTGGCTCACAGCCCTCCCTAACTTCAAGTCCAGGAGCTCCAACACCCTCTTCTGGCCTCCAGGAACCAGGCACTGCATGAGACACACACACATGCAGGCGAAAAATACTTACACATAAAATAAGTCTCTTTGAAGAAAATAAACATTACATAAAAGTGTCACGTCAGGTCCACAGCAGAAAAAGAGTGGTGTTTAGGTGTTTGCTGTAGAGAGCAGTGTTCTGAAGCTGGTTCCTGTGATGGTCACCACTCCGTATTGTTCAGTGAGCAGTGTGACTAATCTGCTGGCATCCTTCCCTCCTACCACTCTCTTGAGAAGAGAGGCATGCTCCCTCTCAAGCTTCTCCTAGTTGCTCTATCACCTGCTATTTTATAGCCTGCTTCTCATGATTATTTTGACCTTTATGGTTATAGGTGAAAAAGACAATGGAGGCTACCCTGCAGACCATCCAGGACATTGTGACTGTCGAGGATTTTGATGTATCTGACTGCTTCCAGTATAGCAATTCCATGGAGTCTGTCAAATCAACTGTCTCAGAAACGTTCATGAGCAAGCCCAGCATTGCTAAGAGGAGAGCTAACCAGCAAGAGACAGAACAGTTTTATTTCACGGTAAGGGCGCTCTTTGGCCTTATAGGAACATCAGTAGACACTGACACCCAAAGGAGCTTTGGAACTCAAGAGGTTTGCCAACTTTCTGAAAAGCAAGCTTTAAATACATAAGATTTGAACCTGGCATACTTGGATACCATCTCTACACTTAAAGCAAAAGCATCTACAAGTTATATATGTGTTCTGAGGACCTCAAAGAAAGAAATGCTCCTAAATAAATCACTAAGAAAAAAATTAGGGAAATTTTTAAGCAGCTAGTATGCTCTCATTGGAAAGTAGCCCTCTCAGTCACAGGAGATCATGACAAGGGAATTAAGTTTATTGGTTTTTGAGACCTATATTCAAATATCTTGGCCAATATGTATATTGTTTTAAGAAATTTAAAGCCTCTTCTAAGTGATTTGAATATATTATCATATAACTTTCTTTATTAGGAAGTTATTTTTTCTAATTATTGATTAAAGTTAAAGAGACTTAAATGATCAACTTGATAGGTTTGTAGAGAATTCTAAAGTAGTATATTTTACTCATTTTTCTCAGATCTCCATTTAGATAGGTAGGTGTGTGTCTATGTCTGTGTCTGTGTGTACAAATGCTAATAGTTTTTTTTAAAAGCTGTTAGCTGATTTTTGTGCTGCTATTTAATAATTAAATTGTTTTGAACTTGCCAACTGTGACTTTTTGCCTGCACCAAAATTTATTTCCTTATCTTCTGATGACCAATAAAAGAAAAACTGACTTTTACATTGTAAGATAACACATGGCCATTGAAAATACACACTGACCAAATGAAAGGACTTCACTTGTCTTCCAGTCATGAAGCACACTCAGCATGGAGCAAATTAGATTTTTCTTCCAGCTGGGACAATTTGTTTAATTTTTTTGAACATTCTCCTTTTTTCTTTAAGAGCCCTAACATGATTGATTGGTGTTTTTGTAAATCTGTTTCAGTTAGTTAAGCTCCAAATCCTTGGTGTTTTTGTTGTTTTAAATCCCAAAGAAGACTTTTGAAAAAATATGATTTAAGAATATTGTTCAAAAACAACTCAAAATTCTTTGTTATATCAAGAAAAACATTTTAAAACAGGGTCATTATATAAAACTTAGAAGCAGAAAGAAGAAAATAAATAGGTATGAGCATGTATTTAAAATTATATTTACAAAAATAAGACATTATTGTATATATTGCATTATAAATATAAGTCATTTAATTATATTTTCTAATTGCTTGTTGGAATGCAGTTGTTTGTTTCTGAGTGGAACTTTCATGTGTGCTGGGCAAGAGATACACCACTAAGCTCTGTCACCAGTCTATATTGTATCTTCTAAGCATATGCAGATCTATACAGAGAATGGAAGACACATTGCCTAGTTCACGGCAATCAGTAACCGCTACCCATTTTACCATCATCATTATTAATCCAAGCATCAATCATTGTTAAGTTATTTACTGATCATTTTTCATGTATTTACTGTATGCCAGATTCTGTGCTACAAGTTGGGAATGTTTACAGTTGAAGAGAAAGAAGAGAATGAGGGCTTAGGCATATACAGGGACAACTTTGGTTCTGACTTCATGTGTTTCTAAATAAGAAAGGTACAGTCTTTAAGTGCATGAATGTGTGTGAGTAACAAGGATGAATGGTGCTGGGGGAAGCATCACACAAACTTTCTTATGTGTTTAATATGCATAGGTCAGAGAGGATTGGCAAGGAGAATAAAGTTCTTTAAAGAGAGCAGACTATATAAATGTATAAAGGCCTTCAGATATCTAAATTTCATGTTAATAGAACTTCTTGACTCTAATGGGAGCTATCACTGTCCTCATTACCAAACTATATTATCTCTTAATAATATAATTTTTGACAACTCTTTCTGAGCTGATTAACTTATCAATGACCCAATCTTATATTTCAGAAGATTCCATTTTAAAATATATTTTTAAAATTTACATATATATGATGTAAATTTCATGTTTATATTTTAAATTTAAACTTGAGAATTCCATACATGCATACCATATATTAGACCATTTCACTCTCTCTAGCCCTCCAGTTAAGAAATCTGAGGGCTTAGGGTTGGGGAGGTGGCTTAGTCAGTAACGTAGATGCCACACAAGTATGAAGACCTAAGTTTGAACCTGAGTAACCCATGCAAAAGAAACCCAGACACCTGTAATTCCAGAGCTAGGGAGCAGAAACAGGGAGATCCCGGGTCTTGCTAGCCAGCCCGTCTAGTGAAATTGGTAAGCTCCAGGTTCAGTGAGAACCCTTGCTTCAAACAACAAGCTAGAGAACAACTGAAGAAGACACTGTGACTAACACAGACCCCTGGCATATATGCACGCATGCACACACCTGCAGCAACAAAGGAGAAGAAGACAAGAAATTTTGGATATAAAAAAATCTATACTTAATCCAGTCTTTTTCAGAATTACTTTCTGCTTTGAATGAATCTATAACATACATATTCAGAAGTTGATATTTGTTCTAAAACAAGAAGGCTGACGAGATGCTTCAGCACTTGTAAGAGCTCATTTAGTGCTCTTGCAGAGGACATGAGTTTGTTTCCCAATGCCCATGTCTGCAGACTCATAACTGCCTATAGTTCCAGCTCTACGAGATTCAGTTCTCCTGGGCTCTGTGGACAGTGCACACATGCACATGCCCACACACAGACACATCACTCAAAATAAATCATTCTTTTTTTTTTTTTTTTTTTTGGTTTTTCGAGACAGGGTTTCTCTATGTAGCCGGGGCTGTCCTGGAACTCACTCGGTAGACCAGGCTGGCCTCGAACTCAGAAATCCGCCTGCCTCTGCCTCCCAAGTGCTGGGATTAAAGGCGTGCGCCACCACCGCCCGGCAAAATAAATCATTCTTAAGAAAGAAATAACTTGCCGGCGGTGGTGGTGCACGCCTTTAATCCCAGCACTTGGGAGGCAGAGGCAGGCGGATTTCTGAGTTCGAGGCCAGCCTGGTCTACAGAGTGAGTTCCAGGACAACCCCGAGCTGCACAGAGAAACCCTGTCTCGAAAAACCAAAAAAAAAAAAAAAAAAAGAAAGAAAGAAAGAAAGAACTTTATCCTAACCTGTGACTTCTAAAATCCTACCCATCTGTCCCCTTTTATTTCAGTACACTGGGGTTCTGCAACCTATTTCCTGGCTTTGTGAGCCATGGTACTCCTGTCAAATTTTGTGCACATTGTTTTAACTAATAGCAGTGAGCTCTGGTTTATCTAGATTTGTAAGAATTCATTACTTTTGTGAGTAGATATGAAATGTGTCAGGTAATTTATGTTCTGATAGCAGGGCATTTTTGATAGTAGTAGTGAAATGGACATTCAGGTCTCTATATTAAAACAAAGGGCCTGCCTATGCTTGCTAAAAAGAGAGGGAAAAAAAAAATCAAAGCAGCACATCCTGGAAATTCCCTGCTCTTGGAAAGTGGTGAAGATAAACCTCATCATGGCCTGAGTCATAGCTATTGTGTCTAGTGACCACGTGGGCTTTTGGGATAGTTTTATGACTGCTACTGTCATCAGATTAATCTGTCCATGTGACACCAATTAGAAATTTGAAGTATGTCTTACAAAGATTAGTTGCTTGCAGTAGTCTGTGGAAAATTGTAGAATTTTAAACTTGAAGCAACGTTTAAATATCATCTAACCCAGCCTTCTCATTTGAAAGCTTTGGGAAAAAGAAAAAGGAGAAACCATGCAGCTGATGGTTAGCTTGAACAAGGCCTTCATCAAGAGCTGAACCCAGAGCTCAGGCCACCTGCTGGCACGAGCTTTCCCTCTGTGCCCTGCTGAGGAGCTAAAAGGAAAGGCTCAGCAACTCTCCCCCCTTGTTATAAGAAGGGAAGTGTTTTCTGACCTCCCTTGTCTTTTTGACTGTCACTCATCTTCTATAGTACATCATTCTTCAGTGTCTACTTCTTTTTTTGTTGTGACACCCTTTAAAAAAGACTAAAATATATCAAAAGGAAACTAGAGAGAAGGCACACACTTCTTACCTACTTCTGACACCTCCCTTCTGCCACGGATTGAAACTAGTATATTCTGTCCTTCCAGTGGTTTTCTATGCATAGGCAATTGGTGGTCTATTAGTGAGTGCCCCTTAATACAATAAACTACACTGGAATTGTAACAAACAGGGCTGGGAATGTAGCTCAGTAGTTAAGAGTGACAGTTAAGAGTGCCTGCCTAGCTTGTGTGACACTGCAAGTTCCATCTTCAGCCCTGCAAGCGGAATATTAAGAAATAAAGTGTGACAAGCAAGAATGCCACTCTCACTGTCCCCACTGGACTGTCATCACTTATTTTGAATGTTATTCATGTTAGTCTAAAAGAAGTTGTCCCATACCTCACAGAAATCTTTTTCCAATGGCTGGACACAATTCCATTGTATAATTGCATCACCTCCATTTAACCAGTTCTCTGCTCTGGTTAGCCAAGAATTATCAAAGCCTTAGGAAGTTGGAGTGTCTCCTAAACATTTTTATGGAAAAATTGGAGTGTGGGGTTCTTTTTTTTTTTAAGTATTTTTCAGATTTATTTTTGTTTATGTGTGTGAGTTTTTAATCTGCATGCAATTGCTTCAAAGTTAAAAAGAGGGCATTGGAACCCCAAAACTTTACCTTATTGGTTGTCAGCCATCACGAGTTTGCTGGAAACTGAACCTAGGTTTTCTGCAAGTGCAGTAAGTGCTCTTAACTGCTGAGCCACTTCTCTAGCCCCAAGTATGGAGTTCTCAAGTGAGAGGTAGGATGAGGAAGGGATTGAAAATTGTGGCTGATGAGATAAAGTCAAACCATCTGAATTCTTAGGGATAGATTTGGATAAGACAAAGGAGAGAAGGCAGTCTTTTGTCCATCGGGCAAGCCGCTAGACTTAGAGCTGTGATCTGGTATATTTGTGTGTGTGTCTGTGGTGTATGTGTGTGTGTGTGTGTGTGTGTGTGTATGTGTGGTCTGGTTATATATAATCTTGATATTATGCTAAATCATCAAATGGCCACTTATTCCTCCCTGGCTTCAGTTGTCTCAGCTCTGTCTGTTCAACAGCAACTGATCCCGTCTACCTCAACTCCCCTGATAAAGACAGGATTATTTATCCCAAGCATGTCTGTCTTGACTTCTGGGTGCGATAAGGAAGTGATGGATAGCATGTCTACAGACTCTGGGATCCCTTTGTCTTCCCACCTAGATGCCAAACCCGAAGTTCTTCCTACTCTTGTATTAGGGATGCAGAGCATATCTTGATACAATTTGATCCTTTAGATTAATGGAACCTGAAAAAGTAACTTCATACTTCTTTATCAGATTGTTATTTGTTTTAATGGTTCACCGAGTGACACCTGAAGTTACCCAGTCAGCTGTGAACATGAACTTGGGGTTGGGGGAAGGGTTGGGAATGGATAATAGAATGAATGAGAGAAAGGAATTTTTATTCATTCCTTTCAGACTTCTGGCTGTATTCTGAGCATTCTGGTCTGTGTTAGAGGTTATAGCTTCTTGAATTTTCTTCTTTAGGAAACCCTTGAGACCCCTGGGATAACCATCCAAACATAGGTGTCTCAAGATTGTACTATTAGCGATGGATATTTCCTAGAGGCTTTCCACTCTGGGTCCTAAGTATGATTCCAAACCTGCAATTAGACATTAGATGGGGATTAGGATATCATCCAGGGAAGGCTGACAGCAAGTGAGCTGACAGCTGGAACAGATGGAAAGAGGAAGGTGACAAGAGATCCTATTTTCATGCAGATGTTCTCATGCAAAGGCATAAAGGATCAGAGAATGCCTTAAATAAGGCAGCAGAAATGATCTAGCATAGGGTTTGTTTCTAGTTTGTTTTATTTAGAGTTTATAATTGCAAGGAGCAATCTATACAGAAGAGAATGAGATTGCTCACCATTTATTCATTCTTCATATTTATTTATTAAGTTTCTACTATCTGGCATTAAGCATCATCAATTGTCAGGATAGTCAATGACATGGTCTCTGGATAGAAATATAGCAGAGGGATAACCCTGGTGTGATAGGGTTGTATGAAAATGGTACCATGGGGATTTACAAGTTACTCATGGGGCCACATGGGCAAGCACAAGAGGCCCTGGGGTCACCTCCCAGAAAAGCAAGTTTTCCTTTGTTTTAAATGGGAAAGAAAAGAGCAAGCTCTTAGTTAAAACCTCATACTGCACAGAAAAAATGTAGAGTAAGAGAACTCAGAACTTCTCACTTTTTATTTATTATTAATGAAGTTGTAATAGTCATAAAATCAAAGGCTTGGTGTACAATTCTTTTTCTTTTTTTAGTTAGTACACAGTAAAAGACAGAACTACTATTATTAAAATGTTTATTTATTTATTGGAGCAAAGCCACGTCTTTCTATGACTTATGGATCATGCTCTGAGAGACCTTTCCATTTGCTTTTAAGTTAAACACCATCATTGAACCAGTGTATCAGGACATAGCCAAGGCAGCCTTAGATCCTCAAGAATGGCTGTAGAAGAGAGTAGAAAAAGAATCCTCACCTGCCATTACCACCTACTAGTGAGGGATGCCCTCACTCTCTTAGGATTGTCTTATCATCTCCAACAAAGAACTACTACTATCTTCCTCAAATATGGGTAGAATTATTATGAGATAAGATGAAAGACTGTGTACTAAAGTAATCTAAAGCCGTGTAAGTTGCTGTTAATGTACAAAGAATGACTACTATGAAAGTCTGTTCTGCTTCTTTTTGGCTCGTTAATGTAGTAGGTGGAACATTTTATTATAATGCTTCAGAGCACACAGCATTCTGTCAAACTGCATGTTTGGATACTATTATATGACAAGATTTTCCTGGGAAGACACAACACACATCTGCTTACCCCAGACGGAGAACCCATGACAGACCAAAACAGGGACACCGCCAAAGTCCTACTTGTGAACCAGTGAGGTTTTGAAGGTTACCTATAGAAACGGGAATGACTCAAAGATATTTTCATCCCAAAAGCTCTCAAAAGCTGGGCACCCTGGGGAACATTGCAGAGTCTGCAGGCAACTCAGTGGGTTCAAGAGTGTCCTTTTTAGGTGGCTTAGTCTGAACCTCTTCCAGGCAGCTCAGCAGCTGTCCCTGCTTCTTTGTAGCAGCTGGACTTGTCTGAAGTGACTCCGTAGTCTTATCTATATTGTTTACTCTTGGACTACTGGTTAGTTTTAGAAACTTCCTGGGCCTGTTTTTGAGTTTTACTTCCTCTCTTATTGAGCTTCCCTGGGAAATGGAATGTTTCGATGGGGTGGGGGTAAGGGGAACACCTGCTATACAACAGATAGTGACTCCATCAGTCTTTTTTTGGCCTTTGAGCAGTTTCATTAATCTCTTCAAACCGTCTTCTCATTACTCAAGTAAAGTGGGATTAATGATACTAGTAATTTATGTAGTTGTTGTGAAGATTCGGTGAATTATCCAGTCAAGCGTAGTTTCTCACAAGCCAGATGAGATGTCAAAACGGAAATACAACAGCGTTGTATTGCACCCGCTATTGCAAGGCACCTGCTTGTGCTTGGCATGTGTAGGTACATGTGCTAGGTGGCAGCTGCTCCAACTGAGCACTCAGAAACTCCTAACTTTCTGTAAGCCCGTATTAGAAAAAAAGATGAGACTTCTTAGGGTCTGGCTTATACAAGGCAGCTCTGCAGGTTAGGTTTACCATTGACACGGGTGCTAGGGCGATGAAACACACCCTGGAGGGAGCAGGAGATCAGCCTAAGTGGCAGACAGCAAGTGCATGTCTTCACACCAACAGCATTGACACTCGGGAAGATCGTCCATCCTCCCTGCCGCTCTTGTTCATTACTGGGACTGAAGGAGACAGATGAAGGACGTTCCTTAGAAAACAGTTTTCTTCTACAGGCTAGCATGAAACTTATAGGAAAATCCTATTTAGGATACGCACCTACCATGAAAATCAGCAGAGAGAGAGATTTTTTTTTAAAGAATTTAAATGGTCTTGCCTAAATTTGAGTCAGAAATCAAATGACTTCTCAAAAGTAATGGTCCAGTTGAACATTTGTATCTTGTGTTTCTTCAGGAATCTAAATTCTCTTGTTTCTCCCTTACAGAAAATGAAGGAGTACTTGGAGGGCAGGAACCTCATCACTAAGTTACAAGCCAAGCATGACCTCCTGCAGAAAACCCTGGGAGAAAGTGAGTGTGAGCGTGCTGTGCTGGAGGTTGGTAGAGCAGAGAGGCCCAGCAGCAGCGTTCCTTCTAAGCACATGCCCCCAGTCCTCAGCCAGCCCCAACTGTTATATGAATGTATTTCTCTTCCTAGACTATTCACTGTGAAAGCACTCCCCTCAATGGCTGCTTGAGCAGTGGGAAAACAGCAGTGCGTAAGAAACGCTCATGTTCATCATGTTTCTTTAGATGGAACGTATATTCTTTCCACCCAAACCCTTCACCTTTCTGCCACATCTGTAGTAAAGGAGCACAAGGTCATGGCCTCCCCAGACACTTGTTAACATTCCCAGTCCTGGGGAGAAAGGAGGTCCTCAAATAGAGGGGGATGGACACACTTGTTGCTTCTTTAGCTTTCAGGGTGAACACTTTCATTTCCTTTTACTTAAGTGGCAGCCATCTCTCTACTGTGGCTGTACTAAGACCAAAGTACTAAATGTATTGTCTCATGTCTGGCGGTAATCTTACCCAGACACTGGAGAGGACTGAGGCAGAGAACTGGACAGACATTCTGGACTTTTTCTCCCCAGTCAGCAGTCAAACAGAAGGCGAAGGTTGAAAAAGAAGCTTGCCTGAGGCTGTTTGGCACCCTGCCCGGGTCTCCTGCCTAGCTCTCAGCATCCTATGACTAATGGGATTTCCAGGTTGGGGATGCCCCTGAATGTTCTGCCCCTCCTCCCTATCCCACTAATCTGTCCTCCACAGGGAGCGCATGCTCTCCTCACTGACAGTGTACTGCACTCATACAGGACAATTAACACTTTAAAATAAATTCTTGAGCACTCAACAGACAAGCAGTGAAGTAAAGCAGAATTTACAAGACTCATTGGCTTTTTTTAGCTCAAGAATTGTAATATCCCATTGTTCAGACCAGACTAAACCTACCTACTCTTCTTGCCACGTCCTTATCCTGCCCTGGACAATTCCCCCAGATGATTTATTTTCTCTCTAGCATCTTTGATCTTGTGATTTTTTTTTTTTTTAAAAAAGATGGTTGCTTTAATGTGAGGAAACAAAAAAAAAAGTCTTTTAGTAACTTGTGGTCTTTTCCTACCTAAACGGTTCAGGTCTAGGCATGAGAGCCAGGTTTGCTCCCAGTCTTTCCTCCCGAGCTGCCAGGCTGCTGCTGTATGGAGAGTTGAAGGAAAGACAGCCCAGAAAAAATATTTGAAGAAACTTATTATGATTTATTTTTCTCAAAACAATCTCAACACAGCCTGGAAGACAGGTGGAAAGGCTTTGGAGCCATGTGTGTGCGTGGTTTTGTACACTTGTATGCACCAAATAGTGCTACCCTAGGGGGTGGAGGCTGACCACTGGAGCTCTAAATTGCCATAATTTAAAGATGACAAGTTCCAGAGATAAAGAAAAATAATAGCTAGAAATCACCCTGTGTGCAAATCAGCATGTCCCTGCCTTCTGTAAGTGTCACCGTAATGCACGAGCCTCTTGTTCTTGCCACAGAGGGATAATTGATGTGCATGAATATTCCAGAATGGAAGTAGGACAGATGCTGAAAATAATGGCTCAGAATAATATTTTTGCAAATGAAAGCCGAGCCTTTGGTAGTAGGGCTGTTAAAGCTTGGGGATGGTATTGCTGAAAATGAGCTAAACTATCTTAACAATTAGCAACACTAAATGAAAGAAAAAACCCTGCCTTCCCCCAACCCTCAGAGTTGCCTTTCCTGGATCTTGAATAAGGAGTGTGAGTTGATCTTGTCCCTCCTGCTCAGTGCCCACCAGAGTTTGCCACTGATTTAGCGGAGACAGATCATGCTTCATTAACTGTTGGTCCAAAGAAGGCAACATATTACATCATGGTTTATGCATGCATATATGCATATTTTCATTAAAATTTTTTTCTTACCAACTTTAGGGTTTTCCATTTCATTTTTCAAAACTGTCTCTGGCCTATGAAAGCCTTACCACCTGTCATTAGATTGAAAGTCATCATTTGCTACCCATGTGGGTATTGTTATCCCTGCCTTTCTATGCCTGTTAACAGGAGAATTTAGTATGCTTCCAAAACTAGAACCTACATATCTTCCTCCTCTCTCCACATTCCCTTTTCTCCTCTCCAAAGTCAACTGTGTGTAAGTGTGTTTGTTCATATAGTGACAAACAAGCAAGTTCATCCCATGTCCTATGTCTCCTACCTCTCGCCACCATTATCCACAAACTCAGCACATACACAAGAAGCTGAATTTCATGTATGGGGAGGCTTATAATACTTTTTTGTTCTTCCCGTGCATCCATGGCTGTTTTCTCATTTAGGAAGCAGAGCTGACAGGCTCAGAGAACATAGAGCAGCAGAGTTCCTGTCCACAATGAGGTTGGGGCAATCCTTTTCTTTCCTGCCTCTGGCTCCCTAGGAAGATATAAAGGGCATGGTAATTCCTAGGGTGTACAGATCTCCCCACCCCTTCTGCTTCAACAAATGCATGTTGCCCTTCTCTTTCCACAGGTCAGCGAACAGATTGTAGTCTTGCCAGGTAAGTGACCCTGGGAAGGGATGGGGGTTGGGGGAGCCACCTGGGAAAGAGCAGTAGAGTTGTTTTGTAAAAGATATTGGATGACTTTGCAAAGTGGCCTGGGGCAGGAGTTGCTTCCTTCTCTTTGCATTACTAACCCCATCTCCTTTCAAGTGGCTGTGGAGTTGCTGCCATATAGGGTAGTTTGAGCAAAATAATGTCATGGAAGTTGTCGCATGATTAGAATCTTCAAGAAACTCCCCAAAGCCAAAATACTGTACAAGAAAAACACTGGACTCTGGATCTTAATAACCTCTTAGCTAGAAGACTTCAACACGTGACCTTGAGGAAATCTCTGATACAAAAAGGACTAGGTGATAGCGTTTGATCTGAGACTTTTTTTTAAGTGCATGGAAAAGATGATAGGCACTAATTAGTGACTGTTGTGGATAATGAAATATTACGTTGCTTTGGCTTGCCAAATAGCACTGGGAGAAATCTTTGCTGATGTTCAAGTATGCAGTCCTCCCAGTCTTTCTCCACCTTCCCTCCCTCGCCACCTCAGCCAAATATTTTCCCTCACAGTCATAATGGTGCTGTGAGCTGGCAGAGAACGAGACATTCATTCAGCCAGCACCCTGAGATGCCTGAAAATGTGCTGGTTTAAAAGGAGAGCACGCTTCAATGTAGCAGATATCAACCTGGGAACTCTATATGGTCCTGAGGCCACTTACAGCTATAGGCTCACTATTTACTGATGACCTAATCTGATTTTCATCATTTTGTCATAGTGAGGACTGGCGGGAGCTAAGAGGATATAGAATCTGTGTCCTGGTCGTGTAGTCTTAGCTTCATCAGAGGTAGCACATCTCTGGAAAGATTAAAAAGAGCTGCACTGATTTCCCATGCTGGTTATCCCTTTCTCCACGTGTGACCTTGGACTGTTCATCTCTCCTCTCAGAATATCAGTCTCCTCTTGTTGAAGACAAGAGCATCTTGTTAGCTCAGAAAAGCACTATGATTTCAGCAAGGTGCCTTAAGGGCAGGCTGGCAGCAGAGTCAGAACAAGGCCCAGCATCCCGACCCATTTCCTACCTTCCCACAGCAGGGAGGTGCTGCCCTCTTCCTTGAGTAGTGTGCTTCTGTGTCTGATGCCCTTTGAGAAAAAGGCTCCTACAGCTAAGCATGGCTTGAAAAGCACTGACAGAGGCCCAAGGCTCCTTTCAGTCTGAATGTCCTGCCATCTAAATAAAAAAACAAAAATTAATTAATTAGTTTGGTGGCCCCTTAGAGACTCAAGAGAAGATGTGCACTCTTTGGTGTTTAGTTTTTGTTTCCTTTCATACAGAAAGATCTTTAAATTGTCTCAAATGACTCCGCTTTACTACAGAGTAAACTATTTTGCCTCCTATTTAAATTTTGAATAGTGGTAGACATTAAACCAGGGACCAGTATGCTTTTATGAAAGAATAAAGTTTATTAGGCTTTTGTTGGGAAATAACTTGGCAAGTGTTAGCTTTTTCTGGGACTGATCTCAATATGTGATGTTTCATTACCTGCTGTTTCAGTCGTTTTACATGATTTAAAACTTTAGTTCTGGATTTAGGAGTGGTTGTCTCATTTTGTCCTTTTTCTCTTTTTCCTTCTGATTGTTGGGGCAACCACAGGCGAAGCTCAACCGTGAGGAAACAGGTAAGAGCCCAACAGAGCCAGACTGTCCAGCCTGGCTCATGAAAATCGACTGCCCCAGCCATGACTGAATTTCAGACATGCCTCTGACTTGTACTTGGTTGTACCTTTAGTTACAGTATGGTTAAGACTATAGCAAGCATGGATTCCAAGTTTTCTGGAATTATCATAGGCTTCTCCTTGTTGGATCTCCTGGTGATCCAACTCTCATTTAACTTTCTTACAGGTTAGGTTTGATTTAAACTTGAACAAATTGTTCTGTAACAGCCCATGATGTTCTTCTCTAGGAGAATATAAAGAGGCCTCACACTTCCTTACACTGATACACCAGCAACTCAAAAGTAGCTGATCCTCAAGCTAAGACGTCTTGCTTAAGTTTGTAGGTTTGCTTGCTTCCGTTAACATTATCATCTTAGACGTAGTCCTGACATACCCTAATAATGTAGATCTGAACCTGTTTTGGGAGTGATACAAAAGAAGTACTCAGCTTGACAGGATTGTACTGACTTTCACCATTGTACTAAAATCCACCGCTGAGCAGCCAGTTCTTACCCATGTTAGGAGGAATCTTAGCAGTGGCCTTGAGTAATCTACATCAGGAAATCTCAGTACAATTCCTACTTACTTTAAAAGGAAAAAAATTTAAATGAAGTGTATTTTTGCAGTAGCAAAATTCCATTCACTAATTATAGTCTATGGTAAGTAATGAAGTAACTTCATGTTCCCTAAGCTTCTCACGCCAGCTTTGCAGGAGAGAAAGTTAGCAAGTACAGGGTGGAAGGCAGGACTCAGAAATATCCTTCTGTCTACCCAGGAAAAAGCTGATCCAGGCCTTTTTAAAAAGTCATTTTCAGGGCTGGAGAGATGGCTCAGCAGTTAAGAGCACTCACTGCTCTTCCAGAGCACCCATGTCATGGCACTTATCACTGCCTGTAACTGTAGCTCCAGGAGATCCAACACCATCTTTAGCCTGTTGGGTACCTGCATATATGTGACATAAATACACAAATAACTATAAATATGACTTTTTATATCAATTGTGGTAATGCACGGAGGCCCTAGACTCGGGGCAGTCATCAGGTGCAGAGGGTGCAGAGATTCTGGACAGTTCCCAGACCTAGCACTCTCTTTGTGAATCTGACTACTCTGGCATGGTGGGCAGTCCACTATGGTATTCACTTGACACAGGCTTTGTTGTCTCCTCAATTTCTCAATACATTGAAGATTTATTTATTTTATTTCATGTGTATGAGTGTTTGGCCTCCATGTATGTACATTATATGCATGTCTGGTGCCTGTGTGGAAGGGAGAGGAGGGTGTCAGATCCCCTGGAACTGGGGTTACAGATAATATAAGTCACTGTGTGGGTTCTAATCCACTGAATGGATCCTGATCCAGACCTGGGTCTTCTGCTAGATCAGCAAGTACTTAGTTGCTCAGCCATCTTTCTAGCCTTTGTCTTCCACTTGACTATAGATATCATTTTAATGAGGAAAAGTCAGTCTTTTTCTCTTTTTTTTCTTTTATTTTTCCTTTATTATTTTTTTTAAGTATAGCATGTTGCTTATTGTACAATCCAATCTGACTTTGAACTTATGATCCTGATACCTCTACCTCATAAATTCTGGAACTACAGGCATGTGCTAGCAAGCCTGGCTATACATTTTTTAAATGATAAAAATTTTACTATAACTTTCTACCATCTTACTCCTATAATTCTTTTTTTCCCCTTTCTCTCAAGGTTTCTCTTAAAACTTAAAAGGAATGGAATGCCTCTCAGATAATTTATTGCATTTTAAATTACTAGGCATATATCTTACAGAATAAGCAACCACTTTTCCTTATTAAATAGGCTTGAACTTGCAATTTATTTCTTTTCATTTCTGATCTAACTCTAGACTTCCTGCTTAGACCTAGAGTTGCATGTAGGAGCTTTGCAGCTTCTGCTGCAGCTGCAGGGCTGTTGGAGTTTGTTAGGCAGTGTCTGCCCTTGACTAGGGTCGTCATCAGCAGGAGTGGCACCTGCCTGCTTCACATGGCATATTGCTGCACTAAAACTTTTGCAGGCAAAATATGTTCCCCTGGTACTAGATTTGCATCAGAGTCCAGGATTTACCTCATCCGATAAGCCCCTTTAATTGGTTTTTCTTATAGTTTCTCTCTGGCAAGAAGTTTTTCTTAGATGTTAAGAATAGTAAAATCATAATTTAGAAGATCTTGTTTGTATAAATAACAGGAAATCAATGTTTGTTTCTTATTGAGAGAGAAAGAGAGAGAGAGAGAATCTGGAAATTTGTTTTCCTGTAGAGACTAAGTTCAAACCAACCCAGACCTTTCCTAAACAGGAGGAGACCCCTGAGCTGTTACTTATAGGCCTCCGTGCTCCACTCAAGCCCTTTGTCTTCTCTCTCCTACCCATTACTTCCCTCACTTTTTTCTTGACCCTGCTTTCTCTGATCCTTGAAAATTAAGTGTTTTCCTTAAGTATGATCTACTCTGTGCTTGTCTCTTTTTAAAGATTCATTTATTTTATTTTATTTTATTTTATCTTATTTTATTTTATTTTTTATGTATACGGATGTTTTGCCAACATGTATGTCTGTGTACCATGTGTATGCAGTACCTGTGGAAGCCAGAAGAGGGCATCAGATCCTGTGGAAATGGAGTCAGAATGGTTGTTAGTTGCCAAGTGAGAGCTGAAAACTGAATCTGGACCCTCTGCAAGGACAAGTGCTCTTAACCACTGAGCCATCTCTCCAGACTCAAGCATCATACAGTATCTACATGTATTAAAATACATTGTATCCCATTAATATGTGCAGATTTTATGTGGCAGTTAAAAAAAAATAAGTTTTAAGACAAAAAAAACGTAAATCCAATTAATACTAAAAGAAAGAAACTTTGCCATACTATGGATATTGTATAGTTGTCTTCCTGATAGTTTTCTCTTGTAAGTTACTGACTGATGCTCCACTCTCCAAATTATACCAATTGTCAGTTCCCTCAGCTTTCTTAATCTGATTGAATGGAAATTTGCCCTGATTGTCCTTACTAGCCCTCTCCAACTAAGGTTATGTGCTCAAAACATTGGGAACCAAATAATGAAACTGATGGCTGACATTGATTCTAACATTGAGAAAAGAAGGGAAAAACAAAAAAGCAGTGGATGAAAAATATATGGAAAGGGCTGGGGAAGTTGTATGCAGTCCGTGTAGGTCTTTCTAGGTACCTTGGGAACACACAGGCACATCTGGAGAAGTGAATTCACTGTGGCTTAGAAACATCTCAGGTAGCAGCAAGGATAATGGGGGCATCTGAAACCTCTGTGCTCTTGTTCCTTACTAGACTCTGCTTTGGACTCCATCTAGCCTTCTGTGGTAGGAGAGAGCTCTGCCCCATCCTTGTCTACCACTGAGTATTCACCTGGGTTACTTCAGCTAGGCTCTTGGTGACAGTAGGCATACAGGATGGCTTTCATGCCTTGTTCCCTGAGGACTCTACAGAAGTTATCCTGCTGTCGATGTTACATGTCCTGCACATCCAGACAGAGCCCTGCATTCCATAGTTTACTAATGCCAGGAACTGGGAAGTTTCCCAGTGTCCTCCTTACATGTTAGATAAAATCTGGGACCAGAAAAACTCTGCAGATCTGTTCTGCTACATTCAGTATCTCTCCTGCTACATGATTTCCTAAGGATGAAGGCCTTTTTCCTTGTAATAGTTGAACCTTGTGTTTGCATTAGGATAAAGGACAAAGATTCTTCTAAAGTTACTTGTCCTGACAAGGTTACTTGGATCTAACAGAATGTCACATGCTGGCTGCTGTACCTGTAAAGCTAGAGAAAGCAGTCAGGTTTGGGGGGATACAAAGATGAGCATTTGGAGCTAGGTGCGGGTATCACACGTCATCAATCCCAGGGCTACGCAGAGACAGGCAGATTTCTGGGTGAGTTTTAGGCCAGTCTGTTGTACATAGTGAGTTCCAGGCCAACCAGGGCTACTTACTGAGACCCTGTCTCAAAATAAAATAAAATAAAATAAAATAAAATAAAGTAAAGTAAAGTAAAGTAAAGTAAAGTAAAGTAAAGTAAAGTAAAAAGTAAAGTAAAATAAAATAAAGTAAAATAAAGTAAAATAAAAGTAAAATAAAATAATAAAATAAAATAATAAATAATAAAATAAAATAAAATAAAATAAAATGAGCATTTTGTGACACTGAGATCTTTCTGGCTCTAGCTCCACTTTGGCAGCATCCCAATCCCTGGCAAGCTTGGAGCCTACATAGGCCAAGCCATCTCTTCTCTCAGCCTGACTCCTTCATGAGACCCAGATGCTTCCCTTACGGTAGCCAAACCCATGGCTACAGTTGAAAATTCAAAGCCAGATGGGTATAATCCAACCTGTGAAATGGGCAGAAGTTACAAGGCTCTACCACACTGTGGTCTAGTCTTGCCTGAACATCTGAAACTAGGTTTTAGAGCATCTCTTATGTTCTTCTTTCATATGGATGAATTGTTACATATGTGGCTGCTTTACAAAACCTTTCTGATTTTTAGTAATAATTAGCAAGCACTGTTTACTACCCTTACAGTCTGTAGTATGAGTGACAGCAAAGTATTCAGTAACAAAGAAAGTCCTGGCTTTTTCACTTGCTAGCTGTGTGATACAATTAGCCATTTAACCTCACTAAATTTGATTTCTACATTATCTAAAGACTTTATGTGTGGCCTTAACACCTCTATAAATGTAGACATTTTGTACATTTATTTATTTGGGGCTAGAGAGATGGCTAAGTGGTCACGAGCACTGGCTGCTCTTACAGAGGACCCTCATTCAATTCATAGGTGGCTTACAACTACTGAGACTCTAATCCCAGGAGATCTAATGTGCTTTTCTGGACTCTTTGGGTATTAGACATAGAAGTGGCACATAGACTTGCATGTAGGCAAAACACACATACACACAAAATAAAATAAATACAGCTTAAAACTTAAAAAAGAAAAACCACGTATGTTCATGTAACAATAAGGGACGTAGCCAACCTCTCCACTGGTCCCTTCCTCAGTTTGTAGACAACAAGTTCAAACGATATGAATTCAATGGCACAGTCAGGATTTTACGCCAAAAGACAATAAACGAAGTAGACATCTGAGAATCTTGCTATACGTATTTCCAGGTTATCCTTACTATCCAAGAGTTGCTTTTTCTTTTCTTTTTTATGTTTATTGTGCCAACTAAACCATTTTTCTTTTAGATTTCTTTCTTTTAGATTTTTAAGTTTTATTTTTTATGTGCATGGGTTGAGCGTTTTGCTTGTCTTTGTCTATCTCTGTCCATCTCTCTTCTCTGTTTATCTCTGTTCTCTCTCTCTCTTTTCTCTCTCTCTCTCATTCTTTCTCATTCCCTTTTTATTCATCTTTAAAACCTTCTGTGACCATTTCTACAACCATATCCGTCTATATACTACCATATACTACATATACTACCATAAGGTCTGCCTGTACTTCCTCTACAGTACTGCCCCCTTCATGGGCCATAATTTGTTCACTCTTATCCACTGTAATTTCCAAAATCATTATAGTTCCTGCCAACAAAATTCTGTCCTTCACTACATATCCTCCTCCTCTACCACATCTACCAACTTGGTTTCCATATCCTGATTCATCACCAGCATTGTGCCTTGACTCTATAACCAGGATTACCACCATAGTTGCCACCATCACCTCCAAATTTAATATGTTGATCAGCACCACCTCCACCACCACAGCCTCTCTACGACCATAACCAGAACCACCACCATGTCCTCCTCTACGACCATAACCAGGACCACCTCTACAGCCTCCTCATCCACTAAAATTTTCACCATGACCAAAATTACCTCCACTACCTCCACAGTTTCCTTCTTGACCTGTAAAGTTGCCAGATTCACCTCCATCACCTTTCTGTGGTCCAGCAGATAGCATGTCTTGTTTAGAATTCCCTTCACTTTTATGACCATTAACTGTAGTGTTTCTAAACAGTTGTACCAACTGCAGCGTGACCATCAAGTTACAAAGCAAATCCTCTTTTTTCCATTCTTGTTTATCCTCCACAGCTTGTATGGTTTTGATCTTAACATACTTTTCAAAGTAGTCTCTCAAGTTACATTCTTCTGTATCTTCTTTAATACCACCAACAGAATTTTTCTTCACTCTTAATAAGCACCAGGCTTTAAAGAATCCTTTCTAGAAACAGTTATCTCTGGTTCTACCACACCCCATCAGCCTTGTTGGTCAAGCACACATTGCTGCATCTACTTCTTCAACACAAGAGTAGTTCACAAAAACAAAGCCCCTGGAATACTTTGTTTGGGAGTGTCTCTCACTACTCTACTGTCTGTAAGTGTTCCTCACTTCCCAGAATATTCTCTTAAACTGACATCTTGCTTTCAAACAGCTTCCTCAAGTGCTCTGGTTCCTTCAGATCACGGCCTTCCTTCTCCTCCCCTCCCCTGTCAGCATCAATGAACAGTCAGGCTGGGGGCTGACCAGACAGCAGTGTTATCTCCATTTTGAGACCAAACTCATTTCTTCTATTTTTGGTTTTTGATTTTTATGTTTCTTTTTGTTTTTCAGGATTCCAGCCAGGCAATTCCTCTGGTGGTAGAAAGCTGTATCCGGTTTATTAGCAGACATGGTAAGCAGAAATACAGCTTTGCTCATATTTGTGCAAAAAATAAGAACTTCAAAGAATCCTTTATAGAACAGAAATAGAGGTAGTTGGAGCTGGAGAGATGGCTCACTGGTTAAGATCACTCTCTGTACAGCCATGAGGACATTAGTTCAAATTCCAAAACCTACATAGCAAGGAGAACCAGATCTTATGTACAACTGTAACTCTAGTTCTGTGGGAAACAAAGACAGGAGGATCTCTGGGGCTTGATGACTGCCACCCTAACCCTAAAAAGAAACCTATAAGATCTAGGTTCAGGGAAAGACACGGCTTCAAAGGAGTGTCTCAAAGGCAGAGAGTGTTAGAATAGAGAACAACCAACACTGTCCTCTGGCCTCCATTCTACACACAGGCACGTGTACACATTTATGTGCATATACACCAGAGAGAGAAGAGAGATTGCCTTCCCATCCTTACATTCTTAGAAAAGGAATAAAGTCTTAACTCATTCATATGCTGTTGGCTTCTTCAGAAAGGTCGTATCTACGTCTCAAGAATAGACATGTTTTGACCTAGCCACTTACTCTTTTGTAGCTCCAGAGTTTTAAATCCCAGCTACTTTGTGAAGAAGAGTAGCTTGACTCGGTGGTGGTGGGGTGGTGGTAGTGGTAGTGGTGGTGGTGGTGGTAATGAAACCAGGAGTTATAGTCTTGGTGTATATAGATATCTTCTATGGCATAGTCTAACCATTACTGGAATGGTTTGAAACAATTTCATCTCTGATGTTGCACTGATTGTGTATATAATATTTGGATTTTGTCTTAACTTGGTCATTGGATATAATGTTCCAATGAGCTCAATAACTGTTGTAAAGTTGTATCAACGTTTTGAGAGTCTTTAGGAACTGACTCTTTCTCAACATTAGTCAAGTTGTACTTAATTACCAGCAAGTTTATTTTCCAAAGGTGAGAATATTTAGATTATCTATACTGGCCTTTAACTGTTTAGAAACTGCATTAGAAATAGTTATTAAATACCATAATGTCCATCCTGGAGCTAAGGAGGCCAGGTATTGCTCGTCTAAATCCCCAAGGCACCTTTTCGTTCTCCATTCCCTTGCTTGCCTTCCATTCTCCCTATACACTGGAATATTTCTTAGATTCATTATTGAAACAATAATTATTTTAGCAGTCTTGTATTGTATCCTAATCTCCATCAACTATAAATTTCTGTTATCTCAGTTCTCTTGAAGTATGAGCACTACTCATCACTATTGAACAAACAACAAGTATTTTATAAGCCTCTAACCAGTGCTAAGCATCATGTATTGCCAAAAAAGAAAACATAAAGAGAAGTAACATACGAATCTTGTCTTTAAGTGGTTTTATGATGCATTTGGAAGAAAATATGTGAGTAGATAATAAGTTAATGAAAAGAAATAAAGCAGTAGTAATTGATAGTAACAGAATAAGAAATTTTACAAGATAGCAGTAATTAATACCAAGGAGCTGGAAAAGATGAATTCAAGCTGAGTTCAGTAGAATGAATGTTGGTTCCTAAAGAACAATGGGAAGAAGTTGTAGATTCATTCAATCCCCCATGCATTCATTTGTCCTTTAGCACAAAGTCTATATTGATTGCTTATTATAGACCAGTAAAAAGGCTCTTCCTGAAACTTCTGTTCCACTGAAGAACAAACATGGTCAGCCAGTAAACAAAGTGACTAGCAATATTTCCAGTACTGGTGTATGTTATGAAGAAAAGAAAAGCAGGGTGCAGGATGGAAATGGAGAGAGGCACTGTTGTAGTGGGTCACGAAAAGCCAACACTTTGGCTGGAGTTATGAGGAAGAGGTAAGCGATGTGTCCATCTGAGGAAGAGTATTTTGTGGTGCAAGAACACAAAGTGTTAGACCTGTTGACATATGTAAGAAAGTACACAGGCTGAAGCAGAAGAGTGAAGGGAGGTTGACCGAAGATGAAGCCACAGGCTAGTGCTTTTATAACTTTGTTGGCTACAGTAGGTATGTGTACATTTAGTGGATTCATAACCTTTGTTAGCCTCAAAGTAGTCTGTGGCAATGCAAATGCTAGAAGTTTTTATATCCTAACTATCATTGTATCCTCTGGTAGATAAATATTATAGTGCCCATTATAAAGATGAGGAAATTAACGTTCTTCATAGTGCAGTGTCAGGGTGATACATGAGGACTTAGAAGAGGAGGAATCTGTGGAACCACTAAAATTAACCATGAAGGGATTTTTTTTTTTAATCTACCATTTTCAAGAAAGGAATGTGAGGTGGTTGTTTTAACAGTCAGATCAAGAATTTTCTAGGAGAACAACTCTTAGCATCAGCTAAGTCCAGCAGGTTTTATGTCATTTTCAAATAGTTTACCCAAATCCAAGGGCATTTTATGCTTTCATGTTAGTTTGTGCTAAGAAAAACACAGACTAAAGATTATAGATATGTTATTTTGGTTATGCATACCAAAATGCCAATTGGTTTTTCCTTTCGAGAAAACTTACTGTTTCTCCTCTCAAAATTATCACAACACATACTCAAAAGATTCTGTCTGGTGTGCCAGTGAGATAGCTCAGTGGGTAAAAGTGCTTGCCTCACAAGCCTGATGATGTGAGTTTAATCCTCAGAACATGGATCTCCACACATGTGCCATAGCATACACGCATGTTACATACACACACACACATACACACACAAAAAATAATAATAATTGGTCCTAATAGTAAGTGGTCCTAATCTAGAGAATCCATTCGCTAGGAGAACTGGAAACCAGACTGAAGTAGAGCTCCATATTTTAGGTCAGTTGTCTGATTTCCAGCGAGCTCATCTCTCATTTGTTCTTTCCTTGGTCCCACAGGCCAAGGCTACATTCCCTTAGCCATCAAACCTACCCAGAAGTACTGAACTGATCCTCTCAAAAAGTTGTGTATACTTTCCTAGCTGAAACACACCAAGCAGCCTGGTTTGAGATGAGCCTGGTTTCCTTATACTCTGTGTTTCCAATAAGTCCTTGGGTATGTTTCTGCCAGAGTCTTGGTATTTATGATACATTCTGTGCTTAAACAACAATTTCTGGCTCTCATACACAATTTGGTAACTAATATAGTACCACCACGCTAGCATTGATGGGACTTTAGTGTTGCTTGACATTCTCTGAGGAATTTTTTACCGATTACCTCAAAGGAACAAACAGCTTAAACCTTAGCCTGGCAATGACATTTCTTCACTTACTTTTAGCCAGATTCCACTATTTCAGTCTTGGTATACCTCCAGGATCTAACTAATTGAATACAGCTCCCCTCACCTCAAGGGCAATTATGAAATAGCTAACAAAATGTAGCCTTACTCTGTTTTGTTTGTTTTTCTAGAATCAATCTGAGGTTTCTATCAAGGTTTTTGGAGGATCAGAGAGAAATGTTGACAAAGGAGATCTAGGCTTGGAGAAAGGCTGAAAGTGCTGATACAGCTGGAGATAGTAGTTAAGCCAATCAGTAGTGATTGTTTCCTGATTTTTCTTACTGGTTTACAGTTTCGTGTGTGATGCTCTCTGTAAACTGTGTCTAAGAACAGTCAGGCCAAGGTGGCTTCCTCCCATCCTCTGTTCATGCAGAGCAACAGGCTCCGTGTCTTACATTGAAAACTGAGTCTGTGTTTGCAACAAGACTTCCTTTTAGCTTTGGTCCTGGTTCTTCATGTCATCGTTTACCAGTCCCCTCATCTAGAAGATGGGATTACTGCTAATCTTGCCTTTATACTGTTATATGAGGACCAAATACTTTCTAAGAAAGCATTACTGGAAGTCATTAGATAGCATTGTTTTTCATGACTATCTCTACTCCAGCAAAATCATGAAAGATATTTTTTTTTTTTTCGAGACAGGGTTTCTCTGTGTAGCCCTGGCTGTCCTGGAACTCACTCTGTAGACCAGGCTGGCCTCAAACTCAGAAATCCGCATGCCTCTGCCTCCCAAGTGCTGGGATTAAAGGCATGCGCCACCACTGCCCGGCGAAAGATAATTTTTTATACACCTCATAATGCACTATTATATACATGTTTTCTTAAAAAAAAAAAAAAAAAAAAAAAAAGACAGCAGTTAGGGACCAGTGCCTAGGACAAAGACTGACAAAGCTATTTACTGATTGGTCATTTTTGTTTTTATGTCCTCTGTTTTTCATAAGTTCAGAAATTTTTCCTAGAATAATGGGGATAGTGTTAAAATGCTAACGAAGTCATAACAACCCATTTTTCTCTAACCTCTCTAGTGGTACCTAATGTTTTACCTGCCAATACCTGCCTCCATTCCTGACTGTGGGCAATAAGAAAGCACCAACAAGTGGCTTCCCCACTCTACAGATGGGAACAAAAAAACGAAAGGTGGAGGGCCGTAGTAGCCTCTAGTCTCCCTGGAAAGCAAAAGAGGCGGTGAACATCCCTTAAGTCTTTGGTCTGATGCTTCCCTTACAACTAATGCCTCATAATCCTCCCAGAGACTTGTCCAGCATCAGGGCCCTACCTGGTTTTTCTCCTTTGTCCTAAAAAAAACAAAGACATGGTACCAGTGGAGATGGGAATTCTAATCCCATCTTTATGGGATTTATGACTGTGAACTTGCTGTTTCTCACTTTGACCACTTTATTTGGTGTGTTTCTAGGCCTACAACATGAGGGAATTTTCCGGGTATCTGGATCACAAGTAGAAGTGAACGACATAAAAAATGCCTTTGAGAGAGGTGAGGTGGGAATAAAAGCCATAAGACAAGACTAAATGTTTGCCAGCCCGAGAGCTGGCTCCACCTTTTCCTGTAGAGTTCTCTGTGCTTATAAACCAAGAAATTGCCTGTTTTCTTTGTACACAGAGAGATATTGGAGCATGTCTCAGCTTCCTTCTTTCTTAGGCCCACCCATCCTGCCTCATTCCTACAGTGATCTGCCAGAAACCCAGGTCCTCACTATATATCCAGGCAGTTTATAGCCTTATCCAGAACCCTTGGTAGCAGTTAATATCAAGGCTAATGTGCCTCTTCATTGTATCCCATTTATCATCTTGTGTTCTATTAAGGTAATGGGCAAGCTTTGGCAATTTCTGTCATTGTAATTGATATATATAGTTCCAATTTAGGGTTGGTGTTATCATTAAATTTAATTACACTTGATATGAAATTTTCCATGGGGATTCTGGAATGACTGTTCTGTCAGTGGGTGTTCTCTGCTATGGTAGTCAGAGAAACTGGCCTCCTAGCCTTGTTTTCCCTCCATCAGGGGCTCAGTCTCCTTTAAGTTTCATGATTCTTGTGAAACAGTTTGTGGTTTCTACCTCCCAACCTACAAGGAATGTTCATTAGCTTCAACAGTGCCACATCGTGGCCATCGCGCTGGGTAGAGAGGTAGTGAGATGCAATGTAAATAGGTCACCCCTCTACCATCTCTGCCTCAGCCTCTGTGATTTGCCTAACTCTCTTTCTTTCCTTTTGGGATGGGGGCTACCTGTCTTCAGGAGAGGACCCCCTGGCTGGGGACCAGAATGACCATGACATGGACTCCATAGCTGGTGTCCTCAAGCTTTACTTCCGGGGCCTGGAACACCCGCTCTTCCCCAAAGACATCTTCCATGACTTGATTACCTGTGTCAGTAAGTATCATTATGCCCCATAAATGGCAGCAAGATACTATTTCCTTATAAGCTTTTCAGTAAAGTCTTTTTTTTTTTTTAATGTATTTCTTCCAGTGAGTTTCTCCTCTTTATCTCCACTGTTTTATCCCTAATAGTGGAAGAGAAAGAATGATTTAACAGTCATAGTATAGAATTCAAGTCAAAACTCCTGACTTTTTTTTGTTCTAATTTATCTCAGTTATTAATTCCTCCCTATCTCTGTCATTTCTGTCTGTCTGTTTTGTCATTGTTAGTAAAATGCTTTTATATTCATCCGTAAGATCCAGTCTTGTCAGATACTTGAAGGTTACACAATGTCAGAGCTATTAATAGAACCAGAGGGCCATGCTCCCTGCTTGTTGTTTTATATGTGCCATGGCTTACCTGCTACATACATTTTTTTTTCACATGTGTCTGGAAACAAGAAAAGCCCTTCAATGCACTTAAAAGTACCATTTAATATTTTCCCAGAGAAAGATCTGTTTTCACTAAAGTTCTCTGTTAGGGATTAAAAAGCTGTTCCTATACATTTAGCTTAGCTGGTGATACTGAAGCATCTACCATTTGATTCCATGGGAAATCCATGGAAATTTAAATAATATCAAGTCATTTAGGTTTTATTGCTGTGATAAAACACAGTAACCAAAAGCAACTTGAAGAAGAAAGGGTTTATTTCATCTTACACTTCCATCACTAAAGGAAGTCAGAGCAGGAACTCAAATACAGTCAAACCTGGAGGCAGGAGCTGATGCAGAGACCATGGAGGAGTGCTGCTTACTGGTTTGCTACCTGTGGTTTGCTCAGCCACCCACAGTGAGCTGGGCCCTCCCACATCAATCAAGAAAACACTCCACACGCTTACCCAAGACCAATCAGGTGGGGGCTTTTTCTCAATTGAGGTTCCTGCTTCCCAAATGACTCTAGCTGGTGTCAAATTGACATAAAGATAGCAGTACATAGACCTTATCTGAATGGTGGCCCCAGAAGGTGAAGGGAGTAAATGCCAGGAAGGTCTTTTCCCAGGGTGAACAAGGCCTTCATGCCTCCTGAATTTTCAGTTTGCACACTATTTGGATTGGATACTTACCTGTTCCTCTTTCAGTTCTGAGAAAAGCCTGGATGTCTAGAATGCTAGTTCTCATTGTTGTCTATGTGTTTGTGAGAGTCTAATGGGAAGTTAGATGACATTTACAAACATGTATTACTTAGGTCACATCTCATGTCTTTTCCAAGACTGGATCCAAGTGAAGTCCCTTATATTGGGCTGGAGTTGCCAAGCCAAGACACACCAGATTCCTCAGCTGCCTAGTTCTTTCTTATTCTTGCTCCTAATCTAGTATTTGCTATTTCTTATTCACATATAGGCTGCCAGATCATGTTTGTATTGTCACACTGTGGAAGTTGGAGACTGTTCTTGACAGAGGTCACAGTGTATGACCAAATCTGAAACTAGCCTGACCATAGCACAAAAACTAGGAATCTTCTCTAGTGTTCTTCACAGATTTTGTTACTTTTCCAGAGTCCTGCAATCTTCTCCCTGTATTCAGGCTCTGCTCACATCTCCTTTAGATAAGGGAGGAGGAAGCCAGACTTATCTAGAGTAGGAATAGATAACTGTGTGCAGAGGGGTCAACAAAGGACTTCCACAGCCTCTGTCCCTTCTCATGTGTAGGGCCCTTTAAGATTGATTATTTAACAGTCATGACAGGTTTATCGTGAAATACCTCTTTGCCTCCCTTAATCAATGAGTAGCCTTCACAATGAAAGACTTGGCTTTGACTACACAGAACTTTCACAAACACACAGACAACAAAGAGAACTAGCATCCTAGATGCCCCAGATCTTTCTCAGAACAACCAAGAGGAAAAAGTAAGTATTCAATCCAAATGCTGAGCCAAACTGAAAATCCAGGAGGCATGAAAGCCGTGTCTAGGTGTATCATTGTTTAAATTAGAGGGGGAACATATCCAACTCCTTCTGTGCCCATGATAGACCTTGAGTCTTTATTAGTCAGGGTGTGGGTCCCAGCATGTACTCTTTTGAAACAGTCTCATCCCACAGAACATCCAGGAGGAAGCTCCTGCCACTATCCAGGGCTGTGTATGGGCCAGTTTTGCTTGCTCTGTGAGTTATGCTGCTGGTGATTGCAGTCATGCCAGAAGATAACATGCCTTTATTCTTTCAGCAATGGACAACCTACAAGAGAGAGCTGTGCATATCCGGAAAGTTCTTCTGGTCCTGCCCAAACCCACTCTGATTATCATGAGATACCTCTTTGCCTTCCTCAATCAGTGAGTAGCCTTCACAATGAAAGACTTGGCTTTGACTACACAGAACTTTCCCGTGGATCTATGTCTAATCGTCCATCCTAACAGACACTTAATGAGTATCTACTGTTCACCAACTACAGGCTAGGCTATTAAAAATACACTGTCAAATGGAAAAAGAAAAGCCTTTTATCATTAGCTCATGGTCCAAAGAAGGAAACAGACAATAGTCGATACTTCAGGTAGAATAGCTGCTATGGGAAAAAGAAGATGGAGACAGAGTTCAGGGGTCATAATGGACAAAAGATAAAGGAAAAAGAGTCAATTTAGAGATGTTCTTGCCACAAAGGCCTCTCTGAGAAGACAAAGTACAAGCAGTAGTCTGAAGGAAGAGGAAGGAGCTCTAAGATTTGATTGAAGATTTGAAGAGGTATAGTAAATTGAAGATTTGAGAGGTATAGTAATAGTAGGTTTGAATTTGGAAAGTGACTTAAAGCCTTTAAAGAAAAAAAATGGTATGATCTTGCTTTGGGGTATTTATTTTCAAACCTGCCAATTAATTTGTACAGAAGTTACTGCAGAGGATCAAAAAGAAAAGAGAGACCTACTTCAAGGTTGTGACATGGTCTAGCTGAGGTGATAGTAGACTAGAAGATAACATGAAGGGTCAGGCTTCGGATATACTTTGAACACAGCATTGACACACAGGACATGCTTATAGGCTGGGAGAGGCAAGAGAAATCCTAACCTCTTTGTGGAACATAAGGGCAGTTATGAAATTAGGGAAACAAGGAATAGAGAAAGATACTGAGACAGGTGCTGATGTGGGCCAGGTAGTTCCACACATTTGTTTTTCGTGCAAGAGGAGGTTTTTCAACAGCTAACCATAGGAACCTGATCTGAGAAAATCCTGAAGTGGAGATACCAGTGTGATAGTCACCTCTAATAAATGTGGCTGGAGAAAAGTCTCAGGACCAGAGGGGCCATGGGCGTAGATGGGATATTTCTTATTCAAGCAGTGCGTGCTCCGCTGGGACAGGCAGGTGCCCCCATGTTGCAGTAAAGGCAGGAATCAGAAGCATGCACCTTTTAAGCACTTCTGTCTTCATTTTACTCAACAATCTAGAACAAAGATTATAACCTGAAGGCCCAAGAAGCACTGCAGTTTATTTCCTTTGGATCCATTGTGTCTTAAAAACATTAAAACAATATTTAACTGTTTAGAAATCCTACTTTTAAAACTAGCTTTTGAAAAGCTGTTAGGCCGGGCGGTGGTGGTGCGCCTTTAATTCTAGCACTTGGAAGGCAGAGGCAGGCAGATTTCTGAGTTCAAGACCAGCCTGGTCTAAAGAGTGAGTTCCAGGACAGCCAGGGCTATACAGAGAAACCTTGTCTCGGAAAAAAGAAAAGAAAAAGAAAAGCTGTTAGATCTAACACTACTAGACCTATATTCTTATGTGGCAGCAATTTCCTATGGCAACAGGGCTGTCCACTGGGAGTGACATAGCTTACCTTGGTCCCCAGCCTTCTCCAAGTTGTCATCTATCATCATGCTGGCTCTAGGTTTCCATATAGCCAAGAAGTAGTTCTGTGGATTCCTGAATCCATCAAAACAGGGAAACAAAAGATAAGCCAAAGGGGTTTGTTTTAGTTTTAGCACATAAGTCTTCATACATAGTTAGTCTTCATTTAAAATGACTACAACTTTAGAGTCCATTTCATGGGCCCCATCCTGTTTACACCTTCGTGATCAGCCTGGCCTTATAAGCATCTTGATTAGTGGCCCTGCCTAAGACCTTATTAGAAAGCCCTCATTATCACCAATCCCACTGTAGAACTACAGAAACCCTAGCTCTATAGTCTTCATCCTCCCCAAGCTGTGTCTGACTGAGTCCTAACTCAGCATCCTATCTGCCCTTGAGATGAACTCCTCATAACTCATCAATGTGCTTATGCATAGCCTGGAAACACTGCTCACTACTCTCTGGCTAGTCAGTCCCTCAGGGCCACAAGTCACTGCTTTTTCATGCCACCATACCCATGCTTAACCTGAGCCTTGTTTGTCCCCTATGAACTAGGAGCATAACAAGGGCAGCCAACTGGAGCAGCTGGTAGAGGCAGAGAAGACATAGATTAACTGTTACCTTTCCCTGGAT
Organism: Mastomys natalensis; assembly: GCA_021653895.1. NCBI lineage: Eukaryota > Metazoa > Chordata > Mammalia > Rodentia > Muridae > Mastomys > Mastomys natalensis. Next base: position 628,778 of record JAJTUV010000649.1, read on the forward strand.
TTGCAGAGGAGAGAAACAGTAGAGTAAGCACAATGCAGTATAAGAAGAGACTGGCCATGATTGAAAAACTCCACAGGAATGTTACTAATTCCAATTATTAATTTGTTTGTGTATATATAATTTTTAAAAAATTATTTTACTGATCAAAAAGTTGTTATATTGAAAAGGCAAAGCAAAGTTTCCATGGGAAAATGACAGCTGCTAAGTATGTAGCTGCCAACAGTTGCAGCAAGAGCCGGCAGCTGCTTCCTCGTGGAGCCATTACCTGGACCCACACTTTGGGAATGCACACTTTAATGCTGATGTTTATTCTTGGATTGTACACATATTACATCTCAGAGAACCAAGCTAATAGTATCTGTGGGTTGCCTCTTCAGCTGAAGCTTAGCTATTGACTTTAGCCCTAGGTCTCATGTTACGAAGACAGTGTTGGGTTAGAACTATGGGTCTCATTTGAATGTTCACCTTGGGAAACTTGTCTCTAAGCTTACAAAATGCTCCTTATCTATACAGTAGGATATTGTTTAGCCATAAAAAAGAATGACGTATTGGTTCATGGTACCATACAGGTGAACCTTGAAAATACTGGATTGAGTCAATGAACTAGACACACATAAAACACTCAACATTTTAAGATTCTATTTCAATTAAATTTCCAGAATAGCCAAATTCATAGAAATAGAAAGTAACCATTTAGTGAATACCAGATTACTTTCAGGGATGATGAAAATGTTGTGCAAATTAGAGGTAATAGTTATATAACATTGTGAATATGCTAATGCCACCTAATTGTATACTTTTATTTATTATTATTTCTATTTAGAATATACAGTGATAGGTTTCATTATGATCTTTCATACATATGTATCATTTTACTCTGTTCTTATTTGCCCTCATTGCCCCCCCCCTTCTTGCCAGTCATCTTCTTCTTCCAAAAAGCCCCTACATCTGCCTTCATGTTACATATACTCCCCTACCCTTCCTTTTGTCCCTTCTCTTCCCATTAGGCCTTCTTTTCTCTCCTCATCCCTTTTCTTTGTCATGGCCTGCACACACACACACACCACACAGACACACACAACACATGTACACATGAGTAGAAAAGAAAGGTATATTGAGAACTTGTTGCATATCAGTCCAAAAGGCTGTCATCAAGAAAACAACCAACTATGAAGCTTGATGTTCTTGTGGGATGCCCAACAGTAGGAGTGGGGCTGTCTCTGATTTTTTTGCCTGCTTTTGGAACCCTTTTCCTGCTACTGAGTTGTCTCGGTCAGACTTAATGTGAGGATACGTGTCTGGTCTTATTGTAAATTGTTAATACTAGGGGTTGGGGGTGGCTTGTGGCATACGCAGGTATGCTTGCCTTTCCATGTTTCCTGTTGCATTATTCAAAGTAGCCTAGATAGGCAACTAGCCTAGCAGTAAGTCTATCAACAGATGAGGGATAAACATGGTATTTTATTAAGGTATAAATAAGAATGGAATTATAACATTGCCAGGAAAGTGGATAGTAACAAAGATCATTGTTTGAAGCAGAAACCACAGAGGAGTGGTGGGTACTAGCTTCCTCCCATCTACAGTTACATTTCTTTAAACAGTCTAGGCTTATCTTTCTAAAGATAGCACTGCCCACAGTGGGCTAGCCCCCTGCATCAATTACCAATCAAGAAAATTCCCCAGATATATGCTCACAGGCCAGTCTGATGAGAATAAGTCTTCAGCTGAGGTTCCTTCTTCCCAGATGCAGCAGGTTGACAACCAAGGTCAGCTATCACAGGGTCTTGGTCTTTTTTTGGTTCTGGTTTAGTTTAGTTTGATATCTAATGGGAATCAAAAAATGGACATAGATTCACAAGGCTATGGTTCACAAAGCTATGTCCTCGTCCAGAGTCTTTTCACTGTGACCGCCTGTGAATAGAGCAGTCTTCTTTTTTTTTTTTTGGTTTTTCGAGACAGGGTTTCTCTGTGTAGCCCAGGCTGTCCTGGAACTCACTCTGTAGACCAGGCTGGCCTCCAACTCAGAAATCCACCTGCCTCTGCCTCCCAAGTGCTGGGATTAAAGGCGTGTGCCACCACCGCCCGGCTAATAGAGCAGTCTTTTCAGGGGTGATGACAGGGCACTTCATGCATCCTTCATTGTGTCATAGAATTCACTCAGGTTTTGTGAAAATAGAGTGCTTCTCTCTGACTATCACACATCCCAGAAACTATGGGTTTTTTACTGTTACTAAAACACTCTCAAATCACATTAAAGAAACAAGGCTTTGCTAAGCTTTTGTCTCTGTTAGATCTAGACCTGGGTAGCCAAATGTGTTAGCCTATGGCATCTCAAGTGTTGGGTGGGTCATTTCTGCTCAGGATATTAAGGTAATAATCTCTCTTGTCTCCAGTTTTAATCTGATGATTATTTATTTCTCCAGTCTTTTCTAAACCTGTTTCCTTTAAGTCAAGGCCCAGAGAAGGTTTTTAAAATTAAATGTCTAATAATGAATGTCTAAATGTCTATGAGCTGGATGGAATGGTATAGGACTGTGAACAGAATTTGGAAAGCCTAGACATGAAGACATTGAGTTTGAGGCTAGATTGGGGAACGTAATGAATCTCTGTCTTAAGTAAAGACAAACCAACTCTTGTGTAGCCATCTAGCCACTGAGATGTTAACCTTTCCTGCTGGTCTCTCTGTCTTTAGTTTTGGTATTATGGAATAGTGCTTCTCAGCCACTAGTGTCCATGGCAGTTGTTCATACCTCATGCCATCTCTAATGTCCTACAGTGATTATAGAAGGACCACAAGGTGCACATCATATTCTCCAGCAGAAAAGAAAGCCATTTGTTAAAGGAAAACCAGCTTCGTAACATAAGTCTGGATGTGGGTCACACTAGAAATAAACTTCACCCAATCCAGAAGAATGGCAGTGGACTCCAAAGGCTCTAGTTCCTTTTCAGGGTCTGTCAGAATTGGACACTGAGAACCTATTGCTGATGACCTTAGGAAGGCCAAACTTCTCAGCAATGTCCATAGCCCTTCAAGCTTTGTAGAGGATGTACCCAAAGTCAGCCCAGGCTTCTGTGCTAGGACAGGTGCTTAATTAGGGCTTACAGTTTCAGAGGATTACTTCATTGTCATCCTAGTGACAGAGAAAATGGTGGCATGCAGGCATGCAGACATGGTACAGGTAGCTGAGAGTTCTACATCTGGATCTGCAAGCAGCAGAAAGAGAAAGCCAGGGCCTGGCTTGGACTTTTGAAACCTCAAAGCCCACCTCCACTAACACACTTCCTTCAACAAGGCCACACCTACTAGTCCCTTTTAAGTAGTGCTACTCTCTGCTGACTAAATATTCAAATATATGAGCTTAAGGGGACCATTCTCATTCAAATCACCACAAGTAAGGGCCCATAGGGACTCCTGGAATGGTGATAGTTGAGTATTTGGGTCCTTGGCCAAGGTTGGGGTGTGACTAGAACAGCTGCTGGCTGAAAGTGGAGAAAAAAAAATCTCTAAATAAATAAGCAATAACAAAGTTAGCCTATGTCGAAAGGAACCCCAAACAGAATATAAACAGAATGTATGATTAATTCCTGGATGTAATACTAATACAAGGGGATATTATGAAAATGTTAAACAATTGCATTAGCTATTCTAGAAAGAATTCACTGTCCTGGTGGAATAAAAAAAATTAATCAGCTGACTATATTTGTAGTAAGTAGAGAATTTGGAATAGAAAATGCCCAGTAACTTGATTCTTTTGTATGCATGCATGAAAGCACATGATACACAGTTCCTGTGTCCTGTGCTGATTTCCCAGAGCAAGCCAAGGGCCCCATCTGCTCTGAGAGTTTAGTGAATTGGTCTGTGGGAGCCATATCCAGTTCTGCAGAGTGTTACATGATCTGTTTCCAAAGATGGGTAGCTCTGATGTATAAGGTCAAAGGTAAGGGTGAAAATGAGACTCCAGGATTCAAATGGGGAACTGGAGAAAGGGGTCAGACCTGCAAGGAGGTATTGCACCTTTCCTTTCCCTGGCTCCCCAATAACCATTAGAGTGGCTCTTTTCCTCAGCTGATTTTCCAGAAGGCCTCTGATGCCCAGAAGGGCAGGTGGCAGTTTGTGGACTTACGACTTTCCTTCTGGCAATGCCTCTTGTGTTTGTGTTTTCTGGGCATTCATGTGAGAGCTTTCCAATTTCCCCCTCTCTCTTCTCTTCAGCTTATCACAGTTCAGTGAGGAGAACATGATGGACCCCTACAACCTTGCCATCTGCTTCGGGCCCTCACTGATGTCTGTGCCAGAGGGCCACGACCAGGTGTCCTGTCAAGCCCACGTGAATGAACTGATCAAAACCATCATCATCCAACATGAGAACATTTTCCCAAACCCCAGGGAGCTGGAGGGTCCCATCTACAGCAGAGGAGGAAGCATGGAGGATTACTGGTACGGGCCGAAGGAGGGGAGGAGGGAAGAGAGCGCCTGATAATCACTGCTGTAGGGGCCAGATGGTCAGGCAAAACCCAAAGGAAAACAGCCAGGTCCTCCCACCTCCACCTACAGGTTCTGTAGGTTGCTAGGGTCTGGTTGTTCTCCCATCTTGGACTCACCCACAGAATAAGTGCCTCTTCACCCACCTCCCTCTTTGAAATGAGTATTGTGTGACTAGGGACCATCTTAAAAAATAATGACATTAATAGCAGTTTGCAAGGATAGGAGAGTTTACAAAGTAGTGTTTAGACCAACTGTTCATCAGGCAGCGGTGCCCAAGCTGTGTATTGTGAGGAAAACAGAGCTGGGTCCCAGGGAATCCTGCTCTTAGGAGGAAGAATCTGTATATTAGACCACCTCTTTCAGACAAAGGAATCGTTTCCAACAATTGGAATACTAGTTCCCTTTTTCAGATGAAAAAGGTCAGTGCAGTGTATCAGCCCAACCCAGTGATTGGGGATCACATGCTTTCTAGGATCAGGCTCCACCCAGCACTCCACACAGATGCCACAACACCACTTTACAGTGCCATTCTTCACTGACTACAAAGGCAGCTGCCTTTTGACCCCTGATGTCTCGTTCCTCCTCCCTTCTTCTCTAAATGATTTTCAATAGAAGCTGAAGGCACAAGCCAACCCAAATCAGATTCCATCTAAATTGACATCTGGAACCAATCCTTCTAGCCCCATTACTATCAACCACAGTAGGAGAGGGCAAGGCGGCGTATGTTTACTTAATTAGCAATCAGTTGGTCCATGATTTTCCATGGCCCTCTCAGAACCCAAGGAGTGAAGAAAATAATATTTGTGCCTCTGTAAACTTCTTATAGCATCCTTGGGTCTACTCTCTCTCCTGGACTTCAGATCCTTGACCTGCATCTGAGCTGGGGGCACCTCAGGCTGGCTTAGAGACAGCGTCTTCTGTGGCTGACAAGTGGTTCATGGTGACTGGGCCTGTTGATCAGTTGATCACCTGCCTGTGAGCTCCAAGGATATATTCTCCTATACATTACTCCCCTTTGCATGAGTAGTTAAAAAGCTATGGAATAGTTCTTCAGTTCTTACCTTTACCTGTAAAGTTAAATACCAAATCACCGCAGGTTCTGGACCAGTAAAAGTGGGGGAGGTGTAGTGGTCTCAGCTCCCTGATCCCCAATCTCTACCCAGGGAGCAGAGACCAAGGAGTGTGGTTCATTAGAACACACATGGAAACTCTTTCTTCTAGTCTCAGTCCTTACCCCTTGTGTTGTTTATGTGATATTTATTAATGGCCTTTGAAAACATCACACAGGTAGTCGGGAACATTTGTGCCACTGTTCCTGGCCTTGGGCCAGTGGCGTCAAGGAGCAATGTCATTGACCTAGCTCCTGACTTCCCTTTTTAGGAAGAAAGATACTATCACAGTGAGCTAAGGCAGTGAAAGGTAAGACCCCAAATCTAGGAGAGTGGACAAGAAACCAGGACCATTAGAGTGGAGCACCAGCCTGCTTAGCCATTCCATAGATATGAAAAAGTACATTTCAGACCACCTACCAGTCCCCAGACTAGATTCTGGTTGCCTAGGACTCCTGCTGGGACCTTGGGCCTTAAGTGTTGATAGTGTTGGCCATGTAGTCAGGGCCAGGGGCACAGGAGGGGAGAAGCCTGGGATCTTAGGCCTACATAGAACCTCAGAAAGTATCATTCCCTTACCATGGTGCAGATTTGAAAGTGGGAAGTCCAGACCAACAGCTCCAGATCCTGTGGGACCAGAATGAAATGTAGATTCTCTAGACAGATTTGTGACTCAGAAAAGCTTAGAGTGGGATAGACAATGCATGCTTGTTAGTAAGCCCTCCAGGACTCCCTGCAGTTTAAGAACTGATGCTTTGATGCCTTAATGGTTGCACAGGAATGAACTTCACCCTGGGATGGACTTTAGGCTCAGAAAACAGTAAGGAATTATTTCCACTTTTTTCTTTCTTTTTTCTTTAAAAACAAAGAAGAATCCTTATTCATGTTCTACCAGGGTATTCCCTGGAAGTTAAGAGCTCTCCTTAGGACCCGTTTATTGCCTAGTCTTTAAGGGGCTTCTTAGGTGAGAGGGGGTTGTGTACTGGGCAGGGAGAGGCAGGCTCTATATATGGTGCTTATAGGCCTGCTGCCTGAAAGGGTGTGCTTGATAGTTCCTCCTGCCAGAGGAGAAAACGTAAGTCAGGGTCAGAAGGGTTTTCCTGCTCTTCAAGAATGTCCATCTCCTCCCTGAGCCAGAAGATAAGGGAAGAAACACATCCATAGCAACTTCCAGCTATTCTCAGGTCTCTGCCTTGGATGAGTTAAGAGAAGATAAAATTTTTTAAGGACTAGGCTGAGCTTTCATCCACTCCTCCTCCACTCACTCCCTAATCTCTCATAGTGCCTAGGCCAGTGAATCATGAAGCACCCTGGGGCATCAAGTGAAAGGAAGAAGAAAAGGAGGTCACACTTACTGAGCCCGCTCTTGCCAAAGACTTCACTAAATTACACCAGTGGTGCCTCACACACCTCTGTATCTATTTTAAAAGTAACTACAGCAAATGTAGCTATCAAATATCAGAGCTGGTTTTCAGGTCCAGTTGTCCCTTGCTACAAAAAACAGGACCATTCTTCCCTTCTGCCTTGCTCCCTCCTTAAACACCAGGAATGAGTTCATGAAGAGGACTGACCTCTGAGTAGTTGAGTTGTGTTTTCTAAAGAGTTTGCTTGTAACTCCAAAGCCTTCTTTTTCTCTCAGGGCAGTCCAAGTCCCAAGTAGTGACAAGTGGTCTGGGGAACAGAAGCTAAACTAGAATCAGAGATCTTTCATTCTTAGCAGTTGTTGGCTGGTACTTAGAGTCTAGCAAGCAATTGGTTTGATGTAACAAAGGGGAGGAAAATTTAGGAGCAAACAGTGATGTCCTGGTTACCGCCCTTCTGTTTCAGTGACAGCACCCATGGAGAGACTACCTCTGCTGAAGACTCCACCCAGGATGTTACAGCAGAGCACCACACAAGTGATGACGGTATGCTGTGGGCTGCTGGTCAGTAAGCAGGCATGATAGTGTAATGTGCATTAGACCAACTGCCCCTTCAGTGGGCCCTAAGGGGAAGAAAGGAGTTTCTTGTCTCTCCCTTCCTTGGAGGGGCATTCTCAAGTAAGAGATTAAACCAGAGGTGAACAATGCACCTTTTGTAGTCCTTCAGCTTCCTTGCCCCACCTCTTAGCTCCCTATCTAGCCTGAATCCAGTAGATATGAGCTCCTGATGCTGCCAGGTTACTGGAAACCAAAGCAAAGCTCATTTGAAAAACATCAAGCCTGGGGAATAGAGACGCTGGGTGCCAAGAACTGAGCAGAAGCCAAGTGAGGGGGGTGGGAATGAGGACACAGAAACCACACGCTTGCATGCCTGCCAACTGGAAAATGTGACCCCTTCCAAAGTACAGATTTGTGTGCGCTGAGCAGCCTGTGAGTGTGCATCCAGGGGTGGAATGCTCAGCTGTCACCCTCGAACCCCTCTAGAGTGCTCATGATTTATTAGACTCTGTCCAGCCAGCAATTTTCCCGGCTTCCAACAGCTCCACACCTCTGTTTCTGGATCACTTGGTCTCTGGAAGTCTCAGCAGTTGACAAGGGCCCTCAGAATTTTAAGGGCAGAAAAAGAAAATGGCATAGTCTACAGAGCTTTACCTGCACTCCTACCTTGCTAGAAATCCTGCAATCTGGAGCCAGCTTTTGAAGGAGTGAGAGATAGGGCTTCTTGTTTAGAGCCTGGTGTGAGAAGCATCAGGATGGTCCTATGAGAGAAGTAGGTGTAATGAGAGATTTCAGTATTCCTTAGAGCTGCCTTGTTCTCACACTGTTAGAGGTTTATCTCTAGCAGGACTGGTGGGGCCGCTGAGAAAAATCGAGGTCACAGAGCCAATTGCTGTACCTGAGGCTGTAGAGAAGGAGACAGAGATTCTGCAGTGGAATCTTCAGCCAGCCCATTTAGCAGCAGACTTGCCACCCAGGGCTTCCTGGGCATGGGCTTGTTTTTAATCAGTCATCCTCCCTGCTGTGGTATTTACAACCTAATTGTCCTATATTTTGGAGAGCCTTCTACTTACTATCTAATCTCTACTGCATCTTAGAATGGATAAATGATAACAGCAATGATCACATGTCACATGAAGGTACACATGTCAATGGATATGCACATACCACGGTGCTGGGCACTAGTCTAAGGCTTTTCACAGTTGTAACTGACTCCTCATAACAACTTCTTGAAGAGGAGGACTATTCCTGTCATCTTCATTTTATACATAAGAAAAGCCCACACAAAATAGACATACATAGGATAGCCAGGGCTACACAGAGAAACCCTGTCTCGAAAAACCAAAAAAAAAAAAAAATAGACATACATTGCACTTATAAGCCCTTTTTAACTTTGCAAGTTATTTTCATATGCATTTTCCATATACTGGTTTTAAACCACTTTATATATTTTACATTCTACTGGAAGGACTGAATAACACAAGAAATTACCTAAAATATGGTACAATTTGAATGTTAGGCTGCTGATGAATTTACTATATAATCAGAAAAATGCTTAAAAGTATAGTATGTTAGGCTGGGTACAGAGGTCAGTGGTGGAGTGTGTATCTTTGAATGCCCACAGATGAAGCCCTGAGTTCAATTCTAAGTACTGCCCAAAAGAGATTAAAAAATAAAGAATGGATGCTAGACAAGACGATCAGCATAAAAAGCTGTGGAATCACAAAGACATTATCAGGGAAAGCAGTGTCCCTGTGTGTTACTGCAGGCAGAGGAGGGGAGCTGGCCAGGCTGTTAGAGCTTTATGGGTCCTGTGTGGCTTATTTTTTTCACTGAGTTATCCTCCCACCACTGTTAGTAAGCTTTTCACCCAGTTCCGAGTCTGTAGATCCCAGAAACATGTGCTTCATTCTTTCCCACCCTTCCCAGAATGTGAGCCCATTGAAGCCATTGCCAAGTTTGACTACATAGGCCGGACAGCCCGAGAACTATCTTTCAAGAAGGGAGCATCCCTGCTGCTTTACCAGCGAGCTTCTGATGACTGGTGGGAAGGCCGGCACAATGGTATAGATGGACTCATCCCCCATCAGTACATCGTAGTCCAAGACACGTAAGTGGAACCCCGGCACCTTTGAGGGAGGTCCCTGCTGCTCCGTAGGAGGGAGACTCATTCCCAAAAAGGTCCTAAGGCTTAATGTTCCATGGAGAACACCCTGCCCCTGCAACTCAGTGGAGAATTGTTTTGATCTCTCACTTTCTCTTCTCCCTTTAAATTGCCACTTGATCCATTTGTTTTAGAACCATGCTAGCCAATATTTATATGTATGCTCAGTGAATGATAGCATGGACTTTATAATTTCACCATGCATTATTTCCTTTCTGAGAAGGTTGGGCTGAGAAGACATTTTGCTTCTCTGTCTTAGGGTTACTACTGCTGTAATGAAACACTATGACCAATGCAAGTTGGGCAGGAAAGGGTTAAGTTGGCTTTCCGCCTCCATCACCAAAGGAAGTCAGAACTGGAACTCAAACAGGGCAGGAGCCTGGAGGCAGGAGCTGATCCAAAGGCCATGGATTACTGCTTACTAGATTGTTCATCAAGGCTTGCTCAGCCTGCTTTCTTATAGAACCCAGGACCACCAGCGCTGGGATGGCATCACCCACAGTGGGCTGGGCTCTCCCCTGTTAATCACTAATTAAGAAAATACCCTACAGGTGGATCTTATGAAAGCATTGTCTCAATTGTGGGGGAGGGGTTGTAGCCTCCCCAGTGCTAAGATTATAGGCATGAGCCATCAGACTTAGCTTCCCTTTGTAAATCACTATGTACACCCCAACCTGCTGAGCCATTGATAGTACTTTCCCACCTGCAAATGAAAATTGACAGGTTACTTTTTAGGAGAAATCTTTTTAGAAAGATTTTTAGAAAGAAAAGGAAGTCTTGTAAAAGAAGCATGGAGGGAAAAGGATGTCGGAGAACAAGAAACACCAGAGTTGGCTCTAGATAGCCTGTCTGTTGGTTCCCACCCTTTGGTGGGAATGCCTCCTTTGAATCACACCCTTTGAAGCAATGCCTCCTAGGCAGAAAGTAGTGAACCTTGTGGCTTACACACACCTCCTCCCTTTGCCCTGCCTCAGCCCCACACCTCTCTAGAGTACAGCATTGTTTTAGTCCTCCCCTTACTATATTATCTTTTTAAAGGTTGATATCCTGAGTCTGCACCCTCCCTGCCTCTCCCAGGCTAGTTCTTCGGGGAAATCCTCCCTGTGTTGATAACATCGAAAACCTGGTGGCGGTCTGTGCATGGACAGGACTCTCCCAAATTTAGCACTATGACTTCACTACGGGATGGAGAGAAGATGAACTGTGGGGAAAAAAGGGGGCTCTCTTTTTCATCAGTAGCCAGAGAGGCCAGGAGAGCAATGGAGAGACCTGGGACTTTCTTGAATGCTCAGAGTGAGGCTACATGTGCTACGGCAGTGTGACCATGTGTCCACACCATGCCTCATCGCTGGCATCTCCCTCCAGAGCCACTTCAGAGCTGCCTGTCCTTACCAGCAGTGCTCAGAACCTCAGCAGATAACTGGACCTCACCTCCTTCTCCAGGAGGTGATCCCATCGTGGCCACCCCACGAAAGCAGCATGGGCCCAAAGGCAGATGTTTTGAATCCAGATGTCCCCTAGACAAGCTTTTCTGAGGAGCTGAAAATCAAATAGAACTTGGTGAACTATTTATTTATTTAAGTGACCCTCCAAAGGCCCTCAGGTTCCCTTGCCTCTGCTCACAAAGCTAGCCCCAGAAGGGGATTGCTGCTGCCTCCACACTGTGTGGGGTTATGTGTATGTCCGGGGGGGGGGGCATCTTGCTGATTTAACACTGCCTTTTGTGTTGTTTTCCCTTCTCCCTGCCTGCCTATCCCTTCTGCCCCAGCGAGGACGGTGTCGTGGAGAGGTCCAGCCCCAAGTCTGAGATTGAGGTCATGTCTGAGCCACCTGAAGAAAAGGTGACAGCCAGAACGGGGGCCAGCTGTCCCAGTGGGGGTCATGTAGCTGATATTTATCTTGCAAACATCAACAAGTAAGCGCTGCTTTTCATTTTCTGCTCCCCTAAATGATCCACTCACTCAGCCTCACCCCTAGCCTAACCCCACTCCGCTCTGTACTGTACGCAGGGCTCCCAGCTCCCCCAGCCTAACAGTCTTCATGTGATGTTTGCTGCTGCAAGGTGTGTGGCCAGGCTGAGGAGAGGAGGCTTATGTGGGTCTGAGGGCAGGCCCCAGCCTCCAACTGTCTGTTACCATCCTGTGGTACTCTGTGTGTTCCACAGTGTCTGTTGGCCCAAACTTCCTGGCAGCCTTATCTGTCAAAGCTTTGGTCACCTTTGCAACCTGGTTTTGTGCTGTTTCTTCTATTTCTTATCAGTGCCTTCACTTTTCCAATTCTTATTCAAATAGTATTTGATATCTTCTTTGACCCTTGTCTGTCTGAAGATTCAGAGTCTCATATGTCTTCCACCAAGCTAGTGTCCCACCATGTGGGCTTACTTAGATAACGTGTCTGTTTCTCCCCATCCTGCATTCATGGCCATGGAAAAGAGAAGAGCACTGAGCCCAAGGGAAGCTTTGTCCTGAGCTCCTAAATCATCCTGTGATTTCCCTTCGCTCCCTTTCACACTAGCAGAAATCACTTTTCATCTTTTCCTATTGCTTTAGCACTGTGTATTATACTTCCCTAGCAGTCCCTCTGCAGATTCCGCCCACCCCCTGTCCGGCAGGCTTACTCTCACCCCAGCTTTCATTGTGGCCATTGGCATTATTCTGAGGTTCTAACTCCATCCACACCTGCTGGCTATCTAGAGGGATTCCTTGATCGCCCGCCCATGAGCTGCCGCCTCCCCAAGAGGCACTCAGGCTATTGGAGAACTAATCTCATCTCAAGGGGCCAGACACCAAGTCCTACAGACCTCTTTCCGCCAGACCCTGAACTGTGGCCCAGTGCCTGGAGGATGACAAGCCCCGGGGCATTCCTGGTGAACGTGGATTGGAGATGACGTACAGTTTGTATTCCTCCTGACTTTGGAGGGGTGAAATGATTTGCACTTTGATACCTTGTTAACCATAGCCTCTGGACACTGAGACTGGAAGGAGAATAAAAGATGCTTATTGTTTTTAAACTGCATGAGGTTGCCAGATCTCTTGGCTTTTTTCCAACCAGACAATAGAGGGGGTTGGGGACATGGTCCTTTCCTATCTCTTTATCCTCAAGTTCATCTAATTTACTTAGCTCACTTACTCAGAATAGTCACCATTTAATTCAGACCACTAAACAAGGTGAGGATTTTATACTGCCCTCCAGTCTGCTAGGAGGGCAAGTTAATAAAAAGTAGCTGGCAGCACTTTGTTTTGTTTTGTTTTGTTTTCCAATATTTACAAGTCTATGTTAATTCTGAGCCTACAATCACGAAGTCATAAGCCTATTAAACCAGAAACCAAGACTGGATGTTGAAGGGGAAGTTAGGTGTTTATTTACATACATTTATTTTTGTTTTTATGGTGTTGAGGACAGAATTGAACAAGTCACATATTCAGACAGAGCACTCTGCTGCCGAGCTACAGCTTCATCCCTGGGTATTAAATTCTAAGTCAGTGTATATTTGATGCCATATATTACAAAGGAACTATAGAGAGCAAAGGCTGAAAATGGTCAAAGATAAACATCTGGTAGAACTTTGAGGTGGTTCCCTTGAACTGCTTGCTTGGTGTATCAAGATCTTATGATGAGTTTCCTGGGGACAGACCATAACCATACCATGTCAACCTTTCCTAGGCACCAGCCAATCAGTGCATGAGTGACAGACAGCCCCGGTATGCCTGGCCCTTAGGAGCGAGTGTGCCGTTCTGTCTTCCTGACTACCTCCACAACAGTCTTCCCATACAACTTCAGTTTCCTAATTACCTTAGAGAACTCTCTCCTCCTGGACCCTCTCACCTGGTTAACTCCTCCTCACCCTCCAAGACTCAGTCTAAACATTACTTATTTGGGGAAGCCTTCTGACATCCTAAGGTCCTTGAGGCTGAAAAAAAAAAATGCTCTCATTCTGCATTCTGAAATGCCTTGAATTGTTGGTGCTCGGGGCTATGCCTGGTTCCTCCTTCAGGCTAAGCTTGTAACCAGCATCTCTGTCTTCCTCATCTTCATGACCTAAATAGAGCCTGGGATGACACACTACCACAGCCTCCTAAATCTGCCCTCTCAGCAGTCCTGACTTGTGAGTCAGCCATCCTTGAATGGAAAAAGGAAATCAGCAGAGTTCTTAGGGTGTGGCAATTCAGTTTAATTCCACATCCTATATTAACCATCTGCATTGTGCCAACCACCGATGCTAGTTATTCAGAGCTTACAGTCTGGCAAGGCATGACCATATGGAAGGCAACTGAGATGCAGTCCCATGCAAGCACTGAGGGAATATGGGAGGGGGAATCTCTCCAGTCTGTTGTTGGAGGCACTAGTGTCTGGAAAACTTGACAGAGGGGGGGCTTATTTCAGCAGGCCCCTCCTAGACTAAAGAGCATCCTTTTTCTTGTTGAAAATGGCTGCCTTCCAAGGCTAGTCCTACCTAGCACACACATTCTTAGAGTGACTGCTGGACCCAGAAAGATAAAGCAGGCCTCAGCTGTAAGCAGTACAAGAACTTACTTAAGGCTTCAGAGATGGCCCCAATCTTCAGAGTCCTACCCTTGCCATCCAGAGTCCCCAGCTCAGCTCATCTTCCTCAGTAGATACAAGATCAGAGCTACTCAGCTGTTATGTGAACTAGCAGCTTGATGGCATCTTAGATGGGGTCTTTTAAAATCTGTTTCAAAAAAATGAAATTATCCAGCAGCAGGCAATACCCATATGATTAGGATCCTACTACACCATATCATTTGAGAGCCTTTTGTGGTATAAAATAAATTGGCCCACTGGTGGGTGACATAGGAGTTACATAAATGCCCTTTCCGCTACAGGAACAAACACAGTGAGCCCTCTGTCTGTGCCAAAAAACAGTTCCTTGAAAAATCTTTTCCATGTCTATGAATAAGGAATAGCCTCTTGTTAGAGCCCAGATGATGACAGGCTCACTACAGATAGTTGAACAAACGCATCTGGAAGTGTTAACTCCTGTTACCAGCAGTTCTCCCCTCCTTGGTGATGGTGAGACTTTCGTACCTGGGGCCTTGGGTTTCTGTTCAGGCAGGCAATGGAGTGGGTCTTTCCATGAATCTTTCTCCCACTAGAAACTTTCTCTTAAACAGGGATTTTTTGTCTGACAGCTTCTTACATGTTTAGAACTCAAAGCTCACAACCACCAAGTAAGTATCCATTTCACTCTGTCCAGGTTGGGGGTTGGAAGGGAACAAATCCATAGAGAAAACAAGAGAAAGAAATACTGAAGAGTTAGGGGATTCTATCTGACTCTCTTTAGAAGTCCCAGGTGCCAGCCTCTGCCCCTCTGTCACAGTCCTAGCTCCCTTGGAGCCAGGGCTCCCTGATCAGATGCCATTTCTGTTTGTTGAAGGCAAAGGAAGCGTCCAGAATCTGGGAGCATCAGAAAAGCATTTCGGAGTGACAGCCATGGGCTGGGCAGTTCTCTGACTGACTCCTCCTCCCCGGGGGTGGGGGCTAGCTGCCGTCCGTCCTCCCAGCCCATCATGAGCCAGAATCTCCCCAAGGAAGGGCCAGATAAGTGTTCCATCAGCGGCCATGGCAGCCTCAACTCTATCAGCCGCCATTCATCCTTGAAGAACCGGATGGACAGCACCCAGATCCGGAAGACCGCCACGGCAGGAAGATCAAAAAGCTTCAATAACCACCGGCCCATGGACCCTGAAGTCATTGCACAGGTAACAGGGCCCTGAAGAACTAAGTGATAAGTTTACACTGGTCATTTCCCCTCAGCACCCCCGGCTAATCCACAGAACTTAAAACAGACTAATGCTGTGTACACTCTCTAGAGAGTACTGCAAGTATCATACAGTGAGCCTGCCAGGACAGCTCACTGAGCAATCTGCCAAGTCCTAGCTCCCCAGTAAGAACCTGAAAGTAGAATCAGTCTTACTAAGGTAAGGTCTGGGGTGATAGCTCAGTGGATAAGAATACTTGGTATGGAAGCAAGATGAACTGAATTCAAATCCGCAGCACTCACATAAAAGCCTAGCACAGCCATGTATGTCTGTGACGTCAGTGCTGGGGATTCGGAGCAGGCAGCCAGCTTAGTCAAAACAACAAGCTTCAGATTCAGTGAGAGACTCTGTTTCAAGTAAGATAAGGTCGAGAGCAACTGAGGAGGGGACCTGACATCTTCCTCTGACCTCTGCACATAGGACACATGGATAGGCAGGTGGGTAGGTAGATAGTAGACAGATGATAAAAACCCAATAGTAGACTTTAGTGAAGCTGAGACTCAAATGTAGTCCAAGTCACATTTATATATTTCTGTGCCCATCCCTATCACCCCACTTCCTGAAGCTGATCTCAATGCTTGTGGTAGATAATTAGTCTGCCATCTGATTCTTTCATAAAGACCCCCAAAGTATTCATGTTGCTTGAAGCCCAGGTACTAGAAAGGCCTCCAGCCCAGGGGTCCAGGTAACAGTGCAGGTGAGCTCCCAGATTGCAGGACTTTCCTTCTCATCCGCACTACACTGATGATTCTGTGTTTTCCATGAAATATTAGAAGCCCTATTCGACTTCTAAACATCCAACTGGGGCCACTCCAAGCAGTTCTCTCAGACGTCTCTCCCAGCTATATAATTTTCACTAGAACAGGTAGGAACTAAGGGCTTGGTTTTGTCCTTTTCCTCACCTCGTCTTCTGGGTTGATACAGAAGGGCAGTGGAGGCTCTGTGTGGTCTCTGTTGGCTGAATTGCTGCTCTGCTTAAGGAGGTGTACCTGGTGAGGACAGAGTTAAGCCCTGGGCCTGTAATGTCTTGCTTTGCCAGCCTTCTATTCTGTTTAAGCTCCTGACAGCAGTCTGCCTTGCACCATGGGAATCTTCCTTGATCCTCTTTTGGCCAACCATTAATCAAAGTGTTAGAAACTACAAACATACTAGCTGCATAACAGGACAGGGCCAGGAGATAAGAGTTCTTCCTGCACATACTAAAAGATTCAGGAAGTCTAATGTATAGCTCAGTGATGCAAGCTCAGAATGCTTACCTAGCATGCATAGGCTCCTGGGTCCCATCCGTGGGATTCCAGGAAGAAAAGGGGGACTAATTAATGCCATAGTGAATAGTGAAAATGAATCTCTATCATCTGTAGCAAACATAGATCATGTCATAGGACCGAAAGCCCTGAGTGGGAAATCTGAGGCTGACTTGAAACTTAGAATGTTTGAAAGTATTCTTGATCCCAAAGAGGAGTCCTGTGGTGGCTTTGGAACACAATATTAAACACAAGTTTGCAGCGGGGCTATGGAAGCTGGGTGCTTACATACAGTGGTTCTTTGGTTCTGCCTTGAGCCCCTGGGCTAGGACTGCTTTTTTCCTAAACTCTGCAGTGTCCACTGATTTGTAGATGCTAACTTACCTATGTAGGCTTTGGCTCCCCCTTTTGGCCACTCTTTGGGTTCTCTTTCATGGTGCTGGGTAGAAGGAATGGATTTCAAGGTGCACACTTGGAAGAGATGGGAAATTGAAGCATTGTTCTAACCAGTCTTCAAGGACTTGGCTCTTGAACCTTCCTTGGCTCTTGTGGAGGAAGGAAGGAATAACCTCCTTAGCCATTGACCTTGAAGTCAAGAAAATAAAGATCATACTTGATCTCTACCACTTTGTAAAATGTGTTCACTATGTATGCTTTCAAACATACATAGAAATACAGAGAATTATATAATGAATCCCCATGTACTCATGATCTTTCCTTTCTCCATTTAACTGTAGTTTCATCCAGAAATGTTTCAGCACCTGTCACAAAAACCAAGGACTCGAGTTGAAAAGACTCAGTTACTCTTTCCTTTTTAATATTTTCTCTTAGTTGTTAAACTTAATACATTTATGCAATGTATTTTAATCATATCCTCCACTACTCCTTACCTCCAGCTCCTCCTAGTGCCTCCCACTTGACTTCCTTCCCAACCTCATGTCTTCCTTTTGTTACTGTTGTTAACACCGTCCCCAGTCCAGTATATACTGGACTAATACTTCCCATATGTATTGGAAGTCTAATACTTCTCATATATGCATAGGTCTAGGGCATGCACCTTCTGGGGCATGGTCAACCTACCAGGAGCCCCATTTCCAACACTGAGTGACTCTTCTTCAGCAACCATCCACTGCCAATAGCTCTTCCGATGGGGGTGTGGCCTGAGGGGGCCCCACCCCAGTTTCTGCTGGCATTTTGGCTGGCTTGATCTTGGACAGGTAACCACAACAGGTATGAGTTGATATGTGCAACAGCCTTGTCATATCCAAAAGTCACCAGTTAACTCTTTCTAAATTCCTCATGATGACAATCTCTCTGTCCCCTTTCTCCACATTCTCGACTCTCATGTGGCCCAGGACTTTGGCCAAGTGAAATAAGGCATTTTATTGCTGGTTTCATGGCTTGGCCTATTTGGGTGAAATAGGATCCTTGGGGACATCTGTCTTGGTTTGTCTTACTTCTTCCTTTTTCCTGTTTTGCAGGATATTGAAGCAACAATGAACTCTGCCCTGAATGAGCTTCAAGAGCTGGAGCGGCAGAGCAGTGCTAAGCACACACCCGATGTGGTTCTGGACACCTTGGAACCCCTCAAGACCTCCCCAGTGGTAGCTCCCACATCGGAGCCCTCCAGCCCCCTGCACACCCAGCTCCTCAAGGACCCTGAGCCTGCCTTCCAGCGTAGCGCCAGTACTGCTGGGGACATTGCCTGCGCCTTCCGGCCTGTCAAGTCTGTCAAGATGGCTGCTCCAGTCAAACCACCAGCCACTCGGCCCAAGCCAACTGTCTTCCCCAAAACAAATGCCACTAGCCCTGGTGTCAACTCCTCTGCTTCCCCACAGTCCACTGACAAGTCTTGTACTGTCTAAGGGGATAACATAATTATTCTAGACAAGGAGACTGGCTGTTTTTAAAATCTTCCTATTTAACTAGCTTGGGGACTCAGTTGAAAATTAGGTTCTAAGTTGTTCTTACAGGAGTTAGCCTTCCCATTACCCAGACCTTGAGAATGAAGCCCTTGTTACTGCTCTTCCCTTTCTGGTCTTGCCCTCCACTCTTTGCTTCCCGCTGTTGCTGGAATCCAACCAGCTCCAGTACATACTATTCTTAGGTTAGCCAGTGACAGGTTTTCCATTATTGGGTTGCTGTGATATCTGCCAAGGCAAGACATGGAGACACAGGCCTAAGTCTCTGTCCCTTCAGACCATAGAGGATACCTTGACCAGATGTTTGGCTGCAGCCAGTCAGCTCTCAGTGGCATCTTGTTTTTCAGTACTGATTTAAAAAAATCATATATAGCCCAGTTTTCATTTTATATAAGTATATATATTTGTGTATGTGTGTGCGCACGCGCATGCACACCCATATACACACACAGGTTTTTCTGGTCTCTGGTTTAGCCTCTCCTGGTCATAGACCACTCTTTGTTGTGGTGGCAGTTCACACAGAAGCCACCAGGAGTCTCTGTTCACACACTTTGTTCTGTTTGGAACAGAGAAACCTGGCCTTTGAGATCTCTGTCATACAAAGTTAGCAGAGTGAACAGTCCTGTGACCTGACGTCGGGCAGGGACTCTGTCTTCTTCCTCTTGCTGTGAGTTAGTCACTGGTTGTTTGCATTTGCTCTGCTCCGTTCTGTAGAAGTGCACCCTGGTCTTATCACGGAGCTTTTGAAGTTTTTCTGAACATAATAGACTTTTCTTCAGTTCCTGTCTTTGTCTCTGACACACTATTTTCCATGTAATGTTTTCCAATATAAGACAGTTCTATAGCTAGTTCCTTTTAGAGTAAAAAGTCTTAAAGTTTTATTGTGTTTATGGCAGGTTTGAAAAGGGTAGGAAATGGGTCCTTCTTCCTCCCATCATTTTGGCATTTAAAACTTTTAAAATTCGCCATTCCATTAAAAAAAATAATTAAGTTGCTTTCTGCTAATCCAAAAATTGTGCCCAGATTAAAACTATTTCAAGTTCACCTCTTGGCTTAGTTTTTTATAAAGCTTTCTCGGGATGAACAGGGGCTTGAAAAGCCCTCCATAAATTCTAGAAGTACTGCCTCTTGAAACTTTTTTGTTTTGTTTTGTTTTGTGTTTATCTAAACAAGGATGACTAAGGGAACTTTGACCCCCACAAACTCAAAACTGTTTTCCCAAAACCAGAATCTTAAAAAAGGGAAAAATTGAATGTTTCACATTGGGTCCTGCTTTTGGCCTTTTTCAGATGTGCTGCCGTTGAATGCTCGCCCAGCCTACAAGCCTGGTGCTTGGAACACCCGCTGGCTGCTCTTACATTGGGCTTCCCCAGGAGCACCGGGGCTAGGAAATCATACCATGGGATCCTGTGTTTCAACAGCTCCTTGTAGCTCAGGCTCCTCCTTCTCTGTTTTCTGGTTTGAATGCTATGCCTTTATTTTAACTGTATTATTTTCTATAGTTCAAGAGGAATGGGTTTGGAAAATCTGAACGTTCTTAGCTTTGGGCTAGAAATGATCCTTTGGGACCACCTTGTGAAGTTGGCAGTTGGATCTATAGAAAGTGGTGGATGCTTCTCTCTGAGTGAAGGGAATGGGGAGCTTGAAGGAGTCCCTAGTGAGAAGAGTAACTTGCAGCACCAGGAAGACTGCCCCCTGAGCTAGAGACGAGAGCTCCAGCTCTCCTTGAGTAGCATGGGTCTGAGTGCATGGGGCACCCCTTGGTCCTTTGGACATCTGATTCTTGGTGTTCTGTTTACTGACCTGGGCTTGCACTGCTCCTGAGCCAGTGGGGCTTCCAGACCCGAGGGAGGATCACTTCCTTGCTAAACATGAAGCCCTACTCTTCACTTTTTACATTCCTTTTAATCTAAGTGATCAGAGTTTCCAACCTGCCCATTATCGTCTCCAGGACACTACCCTCTAAGAAGGTAAAAGCAAAGGTTCTTAAAGACCATACTTTGGGCCCATTCTTTCTTCTTACCTTCTCTCTTAATCCTGTACATTATTTGTGTTTTTTCATCCCTTTGGTCGATGTCCATCTGCTGATTTGCATAATGAACTGGACAGTGTACAAGTGGTTCCCTACCAACCCCAGCTCTGGGAGCCTAGCTGTCTTCCTTATCTCTGGTGCTTCTGACGCCTGTGAAATGGTCCTGTTAAAAGAAGTAGGAACCAAAAGGAGAGTCCTCCTCAGCAGAGCTCACTTCAGCTGGAATTGAAGTTGCACACTGTGATTTCACAACCAAAAGCCAAAAGGAGCCGGCCACCCCAGGCCGTGGGCATCCAGCCTTCCTCAGATAGGCTTGCCCAAAACCAGCATGATGCTTCCAAGAGCCCTGCTCTGCCCCTAGTGGCATGGATCCTTTCCCTGGTGTGGACTTATGTCTCTGGGGAAGAAAAGTGGGTGGGGCTACCAGCATCCCAGTTTGGAAAGTAGAGGAGTTTGCCACCAGCAGCTTATAAACTGGAAATGCTGGTCTCTGCCAGCCTCCTCAGGCCACCCTCATTTATCCCCAAGGAGATGAGAAATCCTTCCAGTACCAGGATAAACAGACCACTGGAAGGACTGGCGTGCATGGACCTCAGTTCAGAAGAGAACTTACATCTTCCAGGGAACTGCAGTGTTGTGGCGTCTGATTTGTATGTCACATTTGTGTAAAATGGTATGTTCTTTAAAATGGTGTTGATAACTGGAATATTGTATGTATGCTTGAAGATGCTTTGTGTGAACCTAAGACTCACTCAGCCGATGTTGGATTGGGGAAAATCCAAAGCACAACTTCAAAATAAAATACATTTTTAGGTTTCGTTGCTGCAAGTCACCTCCCTTCCCCTCTCCCTGAAAGTACTGAAGTAACAGAGACCGAGCCTAGCAAAGGTAGGAATGAGGTGACCTTGAGTGCCACCTTCTTTCTTCTCTACAGCGTTTCTCCCATTTAGCCCATGTGTGGAGCCTCAGAGGGTCTGTAGGAAGTCTCCAGCGTCCTATTCCAACTTTCCTTAACAGAACCCACCCTTTGTTTTCACTGTGGACTGCTTTCATTTCTAGCTTTATGATCAGAGTTCCCTACTTGAAAGCCTAGCCAGGCCATGGTGGTGTACGCCTTCAATCCCAGTACAGAGGCGGGTAGATCTATTCGAGATGGAGGCCAGCCTGGTCTACAGATCAAGTTCCAGGACAATCTGGGGCTACACAAAGAATTCAGCCTTGTCTGGGGGGGTTGGGGGAAGGAAAGAAAAAAAAAGCAGACCTATAAAGCTGGTTGGAAACTTACCAATTATGACTAAGGGTTGCCAGACAGTTCTTTATTTTAAGAATTCTCATTTTTACTTAGTATATATGGGTGGTGTTTTGCCTGCATGTCTGTACAGTACATGTATGCAGTGACATGGAGGTCAGAAGTAGGTATCAGATCCTCTGGAACTGAACAGACACAGCAAACAGTTGTGGGGCTGGAAACTGAACTCTGATCCTCTGCAAGAACAACTAGTGCCCTGACATACTGAGCCATCTCTCCAGCCTGCCAGTGGCTCTTGTCTCTCACAGCTAGATCCCTGAGTCTACCTCGGCCATCCCTGTATCTGGAAAAAGGTCTGACTGACATGTCTTGCTGCTAGTGGGGGTAGAGGGTTCAGGGATGTGTCCACTCCCTTAGGGATACCTTGTGTTTTAATAGAACGTGACCTTGGTGGTGGAGTTCATAAAAAGTAACAGCTGGTTACTCTACCACATGTTCCTGCCAAGATGTGTTACCAGAAGCCCAAAGCAATGAGGCCAGCCAGTCATGGACTGAAACCTCCAAACTTGTCCCTGGAGGCTTCCAAATGAGGAAGAAATGAGTCTGCAGAGTCAGTGTGTGTGTGTGTGTGGTGTTTGTAAATGTACATACATATATGCATTGTTGGTTTGAGACGGTCTGCCTTCTAGCCCTGGCTACCCCGGAACTCACTCTCACTATGATCTCAAATTCATAGAGATTACTTGCCTCTGCCTCCTGAGCTGAAATTGAAAGCGTACACCACCATGCCCTTCAGAATTTTTTTCTAAGATATTGCTGAATTCTTAAAACAGCACAACTGTCCTTGTCTATTTCATGAATATATGGGCAGCCCGGCTTAGCGCACTCTCCTGTCCTGCACACAGCTTCTGCCTTGTGTGGGGCTATTTGACTTCATATGCCATGAGTTGCTTTCCTGTCCCAGGTAAGAGCAAGTATGCACACATGTGTGTGTACACACATATTTAACGTTGGGGAGTTTCATAAAGCATGTTTGATCATATTCATCCTGCCCCAGTTCCTCCCAGACTCATCCCCTCTTCCTGCTCTTCCCTGCCCAACCTTGCCTCCCCCTCATCAAGGATGATTGGTGCTCCTCCATGTTCTTGGCTGTGTGGCCTTCCACTGGAGCACTGTCTGCTTATCAGGGACTACACTCTTAGAGAACACTGACCCTCTCTTTCCCAGTGCTAACAGTTGCCACTCGCTCCTCTCCATGCCGGGATTTGCTCTGGTTTGTGTTTGCACAGGTCTTGTGCAATGCATACATTTTTAATAAATAGATACCAGATTAACAAAAACAGCAAAATACCAAGAGAGGTAACAAATTAGAATGAATTCCACAAAATCTGGGATCAACATTCATTTTTAGAGCACTTACTGTAATAGGAGACATCCCCAGGAATAAGCCAAGCCTAGCATGTTTATTGGCATTATCTGTGTTCAGTAGTGATACAGGGGATCCTACTCCAGTGGGGCACGGACACCTTCCTCTGAGATTTGTCATTTTTATCTCTTATGTATCTGGTATTCAGCTCCTTGCCTTACCAGCCCGTCTCGTCTCCCTCTGTTAGTGATGCTCTTACAGCATTGTTGCCCTGGGGTGAGTCAAAATTGAGGCTGTTCTGCCACCCTGTGATATATGTGGGCTCTCACACCCACCCACCTCCCATTCAAGCATCAGTATATGAAGGGGGGAATCCCTGAAGCCAATGAGCTGCTGAGATGGAGCCAGCTCTTGGGTTATGGGCAAAGCGCCAAAGAGACTTAGAGAATCCCACGGGCAAGAATCATGCTTTTGGGGTCCCTTTTCATATGTATTCTATTGGAGCATTAATGGAAGCAGGAGGCAGTGAACAGTCAATATTCAAACCCATTTCAACTGGATGGAAACCAGAACAGGAGACCAGGTTAGTGTGGGCTATCTCATTTAAATGTTTATAGATCCCATTGTTCTAGGACATCAGGTGAGAAATAATTTCACAGTGTACTCACAGTCCTCCCGCTTCAGTCTTTGGGGTGCTGGGATATCTAAGCATGAGCCAACACAGCTGGCAGGAAGTTTCCTTTGACTCAGATGCTAACCCTGATATTACATACAGCAAAGAATCATTTAGTCAATCAACCGACTTTATCAAGCATTTTATTGGGCAGGAAAGACAGCCTGTCGAGCTTGTTTCCACACAAGCGAGCACACAAAGCGAAATAAGTGAATGTGAAAATGGAACAAGATGCTGGGTTGGACGAGAACCATCATGGAACTGTGTGATAGCATGTGCCAGTAGTCCCAGATATTCATTAGCTAAGGATCACAGCTAGAGGCCAGCTTTAGCAATTACTCCATTTTTTAAAAGAGGGAGGGAGGAGGCCATGGCAGTGTGAAACCAAGCACAGAAATTTTTAATCTCTGCTTAGGGAGGCTGTGCTGAGATGACCAAAAGACACTCAAGTGGGAATAGCAGATAGTAGATGTGTGAGTCTGAAGTTTGGTGCCATGAAATGGATTCCTGAAATGGCATGTAGATAGAAAAGGAAAATCTCATAAAGGAGGGGCTGGCAGAAAAACATGGAGTAAGCCCATGGCAGAAGAGCACATTGTTAGAATTTAGCAGCAGAGTGCCTGGTAGGTAGGGGATAAGATATGCCACAGAGATCACACCATGCAATACATCTTACACAAGGGATATATTGGGGCTGGAGGACCAAAAGGCCATCTCAGCAAGGACAGAGAGCAAGAGGTCTGTGCTGACGGGGACCTAGGGTGATGATGGAAGCTGCTGAGACTGAGTCCCTGAAAGCAGGCTGGAGGAAAGCCTAATTTCTAACATACATGCCACAGAATCCAGGAAAAGGAAGTGTTTGACAAAAGTAGGGATCAACTGTTGGATGTGCCAAGGAATAAGATAAAGCTGGTGTCAAAAGTAAGCATTTTTGCTGGGCATGATGGGGCATGCTTTTAATATAAACTTGGGAGGCAGATAGGAGGATCTCTGAGTTCATGGCCATCCTGGTCTACATTGCAAGTTCCAGGACAGCCAGGACTATATAGATATTCCTGTCTCAAAACACTAAAAAAGGAAGAGAGGGGAATGGGACTTCTTGGTACATAGACCCTGTCTCTAAAAACAGAGGGAGAGAGAGAGAGAGAGAGAGAGAGAGAGAGAGAGAGAGAGAGAGAGAGAGAGAGAGAGAAAGTATTTTTCAGTAGATTATAAATTAATCTCACTGAAATGGACTAAGCAGCAAAGAAAGAAAGACCTACCATCCATCCAGACTGGTCAAAGACCAGTGTTTGTTCTGTAGATGGATAGACTTAAGACACATTTACTCTGAGTACAGACCCAGAAGAAAGAAGGAGTATGGGGAACAGATGAGTTGCATAGCCCAAGTGGAGGTGGTGGTGCCAGCAGAAGGGGCACATGGTGCTGTCTTTGGGAGTAACAACAGATATTAGGGTAGGTACAGACAGGCTATGGCTGTTGAGGAATGGGTTCACTTTCAATTGCTTCTTTTAGTTCCGATACATTGAAGGCAGGGTCTTAAGCTGAGTGTGGGAAGGAAAAAACACGTTTCCAGATTAGGAATGATGACAGATAACTGCACAGGGACCAGGTCCCTTGGGGCCTGGATAGTACACCCACAGCCCCCTTCCCACTGCTTGGGAAGAACTATTGTTGACTTATGAAGGTGGGGGGGGGGCAGTGGTGGGTCACGCCTTTAATCCCAGCACTTGGGAGGCAGAGGCAGGTGGATTTCTGAGTTTGAGGCCAGCCTGGTCTACACAGTGAGTTCCAGGACAGTCAGGCTTACACAGAGAAACCCTGTCTCGAAAAAAACAGAAAAAAAGAAAGTGTCGGGAAACTATAGGTTCTAAGGTTTGGTCGTTTAGGCCACTGTGACTAAGTACAGCCAGTATACACAGCCCTATAAACAAGGCCCACACATACCACCCTGCCCCATTCTTTCTTTCATTTGTTTGTCTGAGACCTTTCTTACTTTTAAGGCACCGGAAAACAGTATGTGGGGGTGGGGAGGGCACTGTAGCTACCTACTATTGTGTCTTTAATTCAGCCTCGTGTACTGAGCAGAGCTACTGAGTTACACCCCCAGCTACCGGGCTTATAGGCTCTAGCTCTGTTGCCCTCTTCAGTGTTGCAAGATATTTGATCACACTGTGAACCCCGCGTCTGTTGTTTACTGAAAAAACCTGTTTCTAGTTGTGGTGTGATACATCCCTTAGCACCTACTTTTAATCCCTCTAGCTGGAATATAGACACATGCTTAGTACACACCTTTTATCCCAAACAAATGAAGGTAAAATTAGTTTATAGAAGGAAGCACCCATGTTTGAAAGTGATGTCTACTTGAGTGGCAGACAAAGTGATGAATCAGAGAAAGATTTGATAGAATAGGATATGTCCACCTCTCACGAGAAGACAAAGGAAAGGTAATCTTTTTAAGAGAGCAGTGCAGAGAGAAGGCAATTTTACTGGGACAGTTGTACAGAGACAGGTTGCAAAGAGAGAATAAGCTAGACAGGTAAAGACAGAACACACCAGAGAATGAGAAGGAGCCAGAAGATTAGAACAGATTGTCAGTTAGTTTGAGGCCAGGCAGAGCAATTCAATCAGAAGCTGAAGAGACTGAGTCAGCTTGTAAAGGAGTTTGAGCCGGAACAGCTGAGTTGAACCAGCCAACCAAAGCTCAGAAAGAACTAGAAAGGGTGGGCTTATTCAGCAGTAAGCCTCTGAGGCTGAAAACATTTTACACCTAAGATTGTATAGAGGCTAGAAGCTTCCAGGACTAGGTCTGGGTTAGCAGAGGATGTAAGTCTTGGAGGTGACAACTTAGGCAAATAAAAGTTACTTTTACAGTTCAGGCTGACCCTCGGTTCCTAGCTCTAGTGAGCCTCCAACCAGTCTTCCGAGAAGCAGGGACCACAGATACATGCCAATGTGCCCAAAATTATATCTATTCAGGACCCACTGGATATCAGATGTGCCATCTCTTTGTTTTATACCAATCCTATAAAAAAGGTTAAATGACTTAAGTACTGTTTAGGAGGTGACCTTAATGACATGCACTAGCCTTTCCCCACACCAGCCTCCATCAGTAGAAAGCAGGAGTGAGGCTATTTTCTCCAGAGTTGCCACCTCACTACACACACACACACACACACACACACACACACACACAGTATCTCACACACACACATGCAGCATACACAGGGTCACATATACACACATATACACCTACACACATACACACACCCACATACACCTATACACACTCACACACATACATTTATAGATTCACACACATATACCCATACACACTCACACACATACACTCATACATACACATACACTTACAGAATATCACATTCATACACACACACATGGGGTTAGGTTATTTTCTCCAGAGTTGACATCTCACTACACACACACACACACACACATATACACACACACACAGTGTCTCACATACACACACATACACCTATACACACTCACACACATATACCCATACACACTCACACACATACACTCATACATACACATACACTTACAGAATATCACATTCACACACACACACACACACAGGGTGAGGTTATTTTCTCCAGAGTTGCCATCTCACTACACACACACAGATACACACACACAGTGTCTCACATACACATGGTCACATATACACTTACACACATACACCTATACACACACACACATATACCCATACACACACATACACTCATACATATACATACACATACACTTACAGAGTATCTCACACACACACACATACCCCACAAACTTGCCTCTGGTGCCTGTGCTATCTTTGAATTACCACTATTTCTATGATTCCTTGGACCCTGGGAAGATGTGGCAAGGCCTGTTAGGAACATCCTCTTCCCTCCAGGCTTCTGAGTCCCACCCCCAGCTGGGACACAGGCAGGCAGTCCTGTATCTTGACCACACCAAGGATGTTTCCTCCCAGAGTATACAGGCGAAGTACCATCTATTACCAGCACAATGTCACCTTGCTGGCTCTCCCTAGTATCCCAGGTACAAAGCTCCGAACAATTCATGCCCTGTTCACCTCTGGCCCTGTTTCCTATGCTTGAACTAGTCCCCTTCCCTGCCTAACTCAGAGCACCCAGCAAGACTGGCAAGCCCTTCCTGCTGCCCTACAAGGTCCACAAAACCACTGTTTGCTCAGTATGCATTGCCATACATTCATATCACGTTGTCCAGCATCCCACATCTCTGGATAAGAAACTCATGTCTCCATTTTTTCTGTCCTGAGCACACAGTGCCTGCTTCACAGGAGATGCTAAGCTTGGCTCTTGTGTTAGAAGGTGTGAATATCCCTGGGGGAAAAAAAGAGAATAGGCTTACCAGTGAAAGGAGAGTAAGAGTACAGGTTCATGGGAGCCTGGGTATGGCCTGCGGATAGTCATGTGATACTGCAGATACCTCACTGGGCAAAAACAGTACCCCTCGTGGGCCCCAGGGGTACTCTGACCATGAAAGTGACCCAGATGATTTTCTAGACTGATGGAGTAGCCACGGCGAACAGGTTCACCTTGCTAGAGGGTCAGAGACCTTAGAGAAGGGGGTCTTACAGCACCAGTTAAATCCTGTGCTAGAGAAAATGCATGCTCTGCCCTCTCTAAGCCCTCGGTGATCGACAAGTGCAACCTCCCATGTTCTTGCCAGTTGGAAACCTGTCACACACAGGCTGGAGTGTGGAACCCTCAGGGATGCCCCTTCTGGCCTCACTGTGAGAAGCCACTGCAAGGGCTCTAGCTATCGTGTTATCATCGGGTGGATCTGTCAGCAACAAGCTCTGAGCCTGTTCTTGCCTCTCCTCCCTGTGGTGGGGTGGGGCCGACAGAGGAAATCACCAGGTGTGGCCAGGGGAAAGTCCCACCAACATTCTAGTGAAACATGGAATTTCCTGGTTTTTAACCCCTTATCCAACTGCCCACTCAGAGCTGACCAGAGCAGCGCAGACCCCTTCCCGGCTTCCCGGGATATTTGGGGCACTGGTTTATGGCTGGGAAGGTGGGCAAATTATTCAAGGTGTATAGAACTTGATACCATCAAATGTGGTCTGAAAAAAAACACTTTGCAGATTCCCAAAGTTTACCAGATACTCCATCCCCTGCCATCCAAACTATCTAAAGCACATGGTGCCTTCAGGCTATGGTCAGAAAGAGGCTCCAGGAGGGGCAGGTTTTGCTGTGTGTAAGGTCAGAGTAGGGACTATGATCTGGGTGTGTACTTGTTCTTGCAAGCTCTAAAAGAAGACAAGTCCTGTCCAGCTTCTAGGAGGGCCAACCAAGCACAGGTCCTGAGCCTTTCTAGGGAGTTTTCAACTTGGTTAACTTGTTGGACCTCTTTAGTTGACTTTAAGCAGAGCCTTGAATGTCCCTCCAGAGATGCCAGCATAGTACTCCGTGGTCTGTCACAGAGGCCCCAGCCTCAGTTCTTGGCTTCTTTGTGGCTCAGGTAATGGCCCTATGGCTTCCACTTGACAACTTACAGGATCCTCTTTCCCTTTTCTGATGAGGGGGTGGAGGTGTGTGTGGCAGCCGCTGAGATGCCTGTCCCTTTAAGAGAGAGAGGAAGGGAGGGAAAGAGGAGGGGAGAAGGAGAGAAAGAGAGAGAGAGAAGTGAATCAGGAAGTATGATAGAGCTAAGAGTCTGGGGCCGGGTATCCCACTGCTACCAGAGAGGCAAGAAAGAAACCTTCAGGCTCAAGACCATCACCTGCTTTGCCTGTGGATCCTGGGGTCCCATAGCTACCAGGATCTTCTAGACACTGCCCAGGATTGACTTCAAGGCCTGAATCCCTAGGGGGTCCTACCCAGTCCCACAAGTCTGCATTCCCCTGCAGCTGAGATGGGAGATGGGGTGAGTGCTTAGCGTCTCTGGAGGAGGGTGGCATGGGAAAGCCACCTGAATCAACACTCAGCTTGAATGCCCGTTCCCTGTGTCTTTCCTGTGGCTGCTGGGAGCCTGGTGGTGGTCTGCACTCCCTCTGTGGGAAAATACTCTCAGAAATGACCGCTTGGAGGCCCGTGAGGGGCAGGGAAGATTATGGCCCTGAGGAGAACCATGATTGGCTGAAAAGGCTCCCCTACTGGAGCTCTGCTTCGCAATATGCTGATGCAATGCTGGGGTTCAGCTCTGGGTGCCTCTACTGGCCTCTGCTTGGGATTTTCCCTGAGGCCCAAATAACCAGGAGAGGCTCTCAGAACATCTGGAAAGAGGCTGGAGCCCACCCCCACCCTCCCCAAGAACTGTGGGGAAGGTGACAACAGGAACAGGTTAAAGGGCTGAGACTGGTGGCTTTTGACGGGGCTGAGAATCAAAAGGCACAGCACAAAGGGGCCTCTCATCCACCCACTCTTCTCTTTCCGGTGTAGCTCAGCTCCTGGACTTACCCCAGACAGAAAGCATAACACACACTTGCCAGGGAGAGTCTTTGCCTGATTCTGGGCCACTTGGAATGCAGGTATGTACATCTGCCACAGAGGAGCCTCCAAGGAGGACAGGAGTCTGTGGGCAGGCTGGCGTTGACTCACTGAAGGCTGTTGTACTGCACCTTCTGTGTACAGAAGGGGCTTGAGGGTAGAGGTAGGTAATACAGAGGTGATCCAGATGTGCCATAGTCAGAGCTTCTAGGCACAGAACTCAGGACTGTGCTGCCCATCTGGGACTCTGTTCTGTGCACCTCACTGCCCATCTTCCTGACTTCAGCTCTGCTTTGCCCTAGCGCAGGGCTTGGCTGAGGACCAGTCTAGGTAGAGTTATGAAGATGACCCAATCTGCTGCCGCCAGCTCCCAAGGCTGCCTGGCCTCCACTTCAGTATACCCTGTCTGAGCCTTGCATTAGGCTGACTCCTCAGCCATACAGAGAAGCGTGGGCAACTCGTTCACATTGCCTTCAGAAGGTCTTGTCGGCACCCTTACCTTTGCATAACACAAACTTGAGTTCGACGTCTGAAACTAGGGTGTGACTACTGATCTCTTCAAGTGGCTTCTGGCTCAAAAGCTTACATCCGCCAAAGCTTGTGTTTTATTAATTGTTTATTTATTTACATTCCAAATGCTGCCCCCTTCCCAGTCCCCCCCTCCAAGAGTTCTTCATCTCATCCCCTCTTCCCTTTGCCTCTGAGAGGGTGCTCCCCACCCACTCCCTCACCCCCACTTCACACCCAGACCCTGCATCTCCATGCATTTTTAAATTAGACTACAACCTGGGCTATCGCTCACTCGGTTTGTAGAGGGCTTGCCTAGCATGCAATGAAGCCAAGGGTTCAGTCCCCAGCACCAAGGTACACTAGTGGGAACAGAGTTGTGGAGGGTTTCAGATTTTCCCTGGAGCTCTTGAGCCCTTGGGTTTGATGGTCTTAGATCCTCCCACACTCTTCCACATCATCTACCCCTCCCTTTCCCTCCCATTCTTCCTCCTTGGCGGTCTCCCATGCAGCCCTGCTCCCTCTAGTAAAACACTGAGCAAGAAGACCT
Organism: Mastomys natalensis; assembly: GCA_021653895.1. Classification (NCBI taxonomy): domain Eukaryota; kingdom Metazoa; phylum Chordata; class Mammalia; order Rodentia; family Muridae; genus Mastomys; species Mastomys natalensis. The sequence continues at coordinate 660,258 of JAJTUV010000649.1, forward strand.
GCAGGCCTGGTGGCCTGGTGAGCGGTGGTTAGTTCCCAGCAGTAGGAAGTCAGGGGCCACAAAAGCAGAGAAGGGGGCGGGGTCTCTAGGCTCATGTTGCAATCCTGGAGATTTGTGGTGGTGTGACTGTCTCTGCCTGACCCTTGCGGACCCAGGGCCCTTCCTCCCACACTGTGTCTGCTTCCTGGGACAATCCCAGGCCTGGATGCAGAAACTCTGAGTCCCCAGTGCCTGAAAGAGGAGACAGAGAAACGTCTGTAAACTGGCCTACCCTCTGAAGGGTTCTGGGAGGGACCTGGGGCACAGGACAAAGAGAAATCCCCAAGTTTGGGGCCCAGTAGACCCCCCTGCTGCTGTTTTGCTTCTTTGAAATGGGGGGAAGTTACTTAATCTTCCTGTGCCACCACTTCCCCAGCTCCCTTGCCTGTACCGTGGCTTCATGGAGCAGTTTATGGGATGGTCTTGGGAGCCATTTATGGGATGGTCTTGGCTGGCTACCAGTGTCTACTGCAGGTCAGGCATGGGACCTTGGGACCCCCCACACGGTTGATTGTGTTGTTTTCCCAGGTGGAAGGTAGCTGAGCCCAGGAGATGCAGAGTACCACTAACTACTTGTGGCATACTGATGACCTGCTAGGGCAGGGGGCCACTGCCAGTGTGTACAAGGCCCGAAACAAGGTAACAGCAACTCTGGCCCCAGACCCTTTCATGCCCTGGAGTTAGGCATCAAGATTCTATGGAGCTGGACAGGGTGCCAGGATTCTTATTTCTGTCCATTCTGATTAGAAAAGATTCCATAGGTTTGGTCTGAGGTGTGGGATGCTGGAAAAATTCCTTGGAATGGTGCCTCTGTCAGAGACATGTTAGAACTAGAGAAGAAGGCAGGAGAGGAGGTGACAGCAAGTGTCATCTAGGAACAGCAGGGCTGTGAGTTTGGGCCTGTTTAGGTTTGTCCTATACTGGGTGCAGAGCTGTGTCAGACGCACACGGTGCTCAGGAACTGGAGCCAGGGTAGACTGCCTGGGCAGTTCTTATCTATGACAAAATGAGCAAGGATGCAAGTCGACCCTTGTGGGACATCAGGTGTGTCACTTCCAAGTGGTGCTCAAGCTCCCTGAGTTGGGGAAGGGGCTGTGGATGTAGCTCTCCCCTCCCACCCCCCCCACCCCCCCACCCCCGCGCCCCAGCCCCTGCTTCTCTCCTCTGGGGCTGGGTTAGGGGAGAGGCTAAAGAGAGGGAAACGTTGCAGCTCCCCACCAGGGGTAGGGCCCCAGCTGGCGTGGTCCGCATGTTGATTCTCATCCTGTGCCCGCATGCTAGAAATCCGGGGAGGTGGTTGCTGTAAAGGTCTTCAACTCAGCCAGCTACCGGCGACCCCCTGAGGTACAAGTGCGGGAGTTTGAGGTCCTGCGGAGGCTGAATCACCAGAACATCGTGAAGCTATTCGCAGTGGAGGAAACGGTGGGTCTCTGCTTGATCAGAGAAGAATGCTCTTGACCTTGACCTTCGAAGTCCAGGGAGAGGCAAGCTAAGCTCATCAGCAGTCCAGAGGCATTGAGGAGGTGCGAGGGGGGCAGACAAGAGACGCAACACTCAAGGGTGTGGGACCACACAGGGGAATCACTGAAAAAGGAAAGAGGAATCGGTGCCCAGTCAGAGAGGGCCTCTTGGAAAAGGTAGCCTTGGATTGTTTTCTGTGTCTGAGATGGGTATGAGGCCGGACAAGAAGGCCAAGCCAGAAGCCGGGATGCAGAAATGAACACTGTGGGCTCTCGCTATGCGACCTCCTGACAGACGGAAGTGGGAAGAACCTTCCTCCCCAAGCCTCCTCCTGTCCTGTGCACAGGGAGGCAGCCGGCAGAAGGTGCTAGTGATGGAATACTGCTCCAGTGGGAGTCTGCTGAGCGTGCTGGAAGACCCTGAGAACACGTTCGGGCTTCCGGAGGAGGAGTTCCTGGTGGTACTGCGCTGTGTGGGTAAGCCATGCCGTCTTCCAGACCCAGGCCCTCTACATGGGCAAAGTCCAGGATGAGTGTGAGCTTCTGAAACAGGCACCCCAGGGGCCTGGGGCAGAGGGATGGTGGGCCAGAAGGACCCACGTGGTTAATTCCGCTCAAAACTGTACGAAGATAATTCTAAAACGATGTGTTTGCCACAGCTGAAGGCAGATAGCAGCCTTCACAGTAGTCCACAGGAAACAGCCCAACAGGATACATTACGGTGCCTGCAGGTGGCGGAGTATAACTGCACAGAGGAGGGAATTCTAACACACATGGCAATATAGGTGAAACTGAAGGACCCTATGCTGAGGGACAAGCTAGCTGCAGAAAAAGCAAAGCCCCCACTTCCACTAGGACACAGCCCCTAGGGGAGCCAAGTTTCTGGAGACAGAGGGAGAAGGCTGCGCAGGGCTGGAAACACAGAGTAGGGAGTGCCAGTTAATCTGGGGAGGAGGAGTTTTTTTGGTGAGGAGAATAGGAGATGTTTGCATGATAGTGTGTGAATGTGCTGAGAGCCACTGAGATGTGTGCTTAAAACCCCACCAAAGTGAAGGAACACGTGGCTTGCTCCCCACCCACCCCGGGGAGGCTGAGGCAGGCCAATCAAGAATTCCAGGGCAGCCTGGGCTACTTAGTGAAACACATTCAAAGACAATATTTTAAGTGATAAATTTCGTTAGGTATATTTTACCTCCCCAGAGAATCCAAATGGGTCTTATATTCTGGTGTCCTTGGGACTCCTTCCTTGATCATCTATTGTGTGTGTATGAGTGTTTTGCCTATATGTCCATATGCATGCTGTGTGTATGCCTGGTAACCTCAGAGGCCAGAAGAGGGTGTCAGATCACCTGGATCAACGGGTTCCGGTTGAGAGAGGACCTGGGGTTGGGTGAGAATTGAACCAGGGTCATCTGGAAGAGTAGCTAGTGCAACAGTAACCAATGGTCCATCCCTCTAGCTTGGAATGTCCCTTCTTTATCCTGGGGCATCTCCATTCTCCAGTTTTTCCTGTGCCCCTGCGTGCCTTGTGGCAACTCTCTGTCTATTTGGATCCAAGGGAAGACTCTTCACCAGGACAAACTCTAGACTGATCGGTCCCTAGCTGAGCCAAGCCATTAGTGCTCTGTCTGTCCCCAGTGGCTGGTATGAACCACCTGCGGGAGAATGGCATTGTCCACCGCGACATCAAGCCTGGGAACATTATGCGCCTGGTGGCGAGGAGGGGCAGAGCATCTATAAGCTGTCTGACTTTGGGGCTGCCCGGAAGCTGGATGATGACGAGAAGTTTGTCTCTGTCTATGGTACTGAGGAGTACCTGGTAAGTGACATGTTGGAAACCCTCTGCCTCAAGCTAAAGCCCCCTTGCTTTGTGACTCCCTAAGAGTCCCCTAGGACGCCCACACCGTCCCTCCATGGCTGCTCTCTGCCTTTCTCCCGCAGCACCCTGACATGTATGAGCGGGCGGTGCTTCGCAAACCCCAGCAAAAGGCCTTCGGGGTGACTGTGGATCTCTGGAGTATTGGGGTGACCCTGTACCATGCAGCCACTGGTAGTCTGCCCTTCATCCCCTTTGGTGGGCCCCGGCGCAACAAGGAGATCATGTACGGTGGGCTATGGGACAGGGAATGAAGGGTACAGGCCCCGAGCTTCTTCCAGACACCTAGCCCTCCCTCCACTGGGCCCTGGGGCATCTTTTACCCCCAGTCCCTACCTTCAGTGTTCCCTCTAGCCCTGCTCCCATTCCTAGCTCACCATGTATCCACTAAGGCCCAAGGAGGCTACAAGGTTACAGAGCCTGCAGGGGTAAAGATGGAGCTGGTACCCAGGTCCAGCATCTTCCTAGTGGTCAGTCTCTCATTGGCCGCTGGGAGGAACTTAAGACAGGAGCTACCAGGATGTACTGCCCAGAACAAAAAGAGATGAAGTATCCAACCAGTGAAATGGGGGACCCTACAATACGAGGATCTACTGAGCCATTATTGATGCTGTGTAGGAAAGAGGCAGCATCTTAGGATTCCCAAGGTTCTAGCTGGAGGGCAGCCAGAAAAATCTACAGGACCTAATGCTGAGTGCTCATTATAAATCTTAGGGAAGAACAGTAGAAGCTTACATTGGCTGTAGGTAACACACAGTTGAGAAGAGAGGGCTTCGGGGTGGCAGGGCAGTCCATAAGTACTTGTGTCTGCACTGTTGGCAGGTAATGGTCTTCAGGGGTTATAGGGCATGGTGGCCTTGGAGCTCAGCAAGCTTTCAGCATATGCTCAGGAATGTGAAATTGTTCTTGGTTGGGCTCCTCAAACAGGACCAATGGTTAGCTATGGTTAGCTTCTCCTCCCTTCTCAGTCTTACAATAAGTGGAAGACACCTCAGGGGCTTTCTCTTATCAGTGTGTCCTCAGGAAGGTTGGTGTGTGCTCCCTCAGTCCTGGAGCAAGCTGTGTGGAGCCAATATTATTAGGTTTGGGACAAGGAGGGGGGTTGGAATGGAATGAACTGCCAGGGAAGATAGACTGTGGGGGCAGTTAGAAAATGTACGGTGCTGAGCTCGGTATGGCACAGACATGGAGGTGGCTAGACCTGGTATAGACATAGCGACAACGGGAAGGGCTCTGCCTAAAGCAAGGAGCTTGCCTTGACAGAGCTGATCTCACAGGTGGAGCAGGATGCTACAACTTTATTTTCCAACCTACAGTACAGGGGCTGAGTGACATGGACTGTGTTGTTTGGAGTTTATTGTTTAAGTATGATGGACGGGTGGGGGAGGTGTCTAGAGCCCTGATTCTGCCCCACTACAGGTATAGAATCACCACAGAGAAGCCAGCTGGGGCCATTTCAGGGACTCAGAGGCAGGAAAACGGTCCCCTGGAGTGGAGCTACTGCCTCCCCATCACCTGCAGACTGTCCATGTAAGTGGAAGGGGCGGGCCCTCTGGAGAAGCTAGCCTAGGGTCACTTCTCTCTGCTGAGTCAAGACTGTCAGGCTATCTCAGCAGAGCCCCAGGGGCCCTCCACGTTTCTTCTGTAGCCTGGGGAGCTCCATGTGGATGCTGGCTCTGACAGTCCTCGTGTCTTCTGTGTGTAGGGGGCTGCAGAGCCAGCTGGTGCCCATCCTGGCCAACATCCTGGAAGTCGAACAGGCTAAGTGCTGGGGCTTTGATCAGTTCTTTGCGGAGACCAGTGACATCCTGCAGCGAACTGTCATCCACGTCTTCTCCCTGCCCCAGGCGGTTTTGCATCATGTCTACATCCACGCCCACAACACGTGAGTGGGAGCAACAGAGATTGGGAATAAGAGCCTTCCCTGTCTAAGCAGTGGTGTGGGTCCAAGGAGTCATCTCCCAGAACACATTTGGGGAAAGTACTGTTTCCATCAAGTTCAAGTCAGACTTCCTTGTTTGTGTTCCAAATCCCACACTCTTTCCAACGCTAGCCGGCACTCAGGGGTGGGGTGCTTGATTTCCCTGGTCTGTAATTGATTGTTCATAGAACCTCTTTGCTGTTTAAGACAGGATCTTGCTAGGTAGCCCCAGTTGATAAACTCTCCATCCTCCTGCGTCAGCATCCCGAGAGCTGGAGTTATAGGCATGTGCCCCAACACCTGGAACACTGTACGGGATGGGGAGAATTTTGAGACAGTACGGCAGGGTTGAGCACAAAGGCAGAGGTTAGGCATTAAAACTCGGGGTCCTCTTGCTGTTCTTCATGGGAAGCTCCTGGGCTCCACTTTTCTTCTGAAGCCCGGGAAGTTCTCTTTAGATGCCTGGGCCCTGGCTCTGACAGTCCTCATGTCTTATGTGTGTAGGGGACTGCAGAGTCAGCTGGGCCAACATCCTGCCCTTTGCCTCTCCATCTTTGATTTAAAAAAAAGAAAACTACACCCCCATCCAGACCCTACCCAAGAAAAGCTGAGTCTTCCCCATGATACCTCCGGACACGTTTATCCTCTCACATGTATAGGATTGCCATCTTTTTGGAAGCTGTGTATGAGCAGACCAACGTGGCCCCCAAACACCAGGAGTACCTCTTCGAGGGCCACCCTTGTGTCCTCGAGCCAAGCCTCTCGGCACAGCACATAGCCCACACAGCTGCCAGCAGCCCTCTGACTCTGTTCAGCATGGCCAGCGACACACCCAAGGGGCTGGCCTTCAGGGACCGTGAGTAGGGCCACTCAGGCTGAATCTTTTATACTCGGGACATCCTTCCAGGGCATGACTTGTTTTCTTAGTGTTTCTCCGACCCACAGAGTAGAGCAAATTCGAGTTTGAATTCTATGCATGCCTCTGTGTTGCCATGTGACTTGAACTGGTGACTAGACTTCCTTGAGTTTCCCCAGATCCACCAACAGAGACAGGGCTTTTGGAGCCTTTATGCCCGCCATTGGCGGGGGTGTCTTGGATAGTTTGAGTTGGAAGAAGCATGAGTCCAGGCTGCTGGAGAGAAGGGCGGGTGTACAGAGATCTAGATTTTCTTTCCTTAATTTCTAGAATAAATATTTCTTCTCCTTTGGATCATGCTTAGTCCTTCTCTGAGATTGAAGGAAGAGAGGAACTTTAACCTCGAGAGTCTTAGAGACAGGGCCTTAAGGTGCAGTTCTAAGATTTTGCCACAAGGTGGCAGTAAATAACTGAGACTTCGAGGATCCACAGGGTCCAGGCTTGCAAGGCGCTGGGCACCTGGGAATTGGGAAGCTTTAAATGGGAGATCAGCGGCGACTGTGTACTGGGAACAAGGAAAAGATGATCTATGACCTAAGAGTTGACCCAGTCAATAGAAGCGGGCCCGCCCCTCAGACAGAGTCTTTGTCTGCAGCTGCTCTGGATGTCCCAAAGTTCGTCCCTAAGGTTGACCTACAGGCCGATTACAGCACAGCTAAGGTGAGGGGCGCCCCCAGGAGGCAGAAGGGGGTTTGACATGAGGAAGGACTGATCTTGCAATCTGTACATTTCAGGGGGTGCTGGGCGCTGGTTACCAGGCCCTGTGGCTGGCGCGGGTTCTGCTGGATGGACAGGCATTAATGCTTCGAGGGTACATTGGGTCCTGTGAGTACTGTGAAGAGCTGGAGGAGTGCATAGCATACCCATCCAGACCTCTCCTACCCCTTTCTGAGAGCACGCCTGCGTGCACAGTGCCCTGGTGGAGGTGCCTCTGACTTGGGCTGCCCTCACACAGGGAGGTGCTTCAGAACACGTGCCAGCAAACACTGGAGGTCACACGGACAGCCCTCCTCTTCCTCAGCAGCAGCCTGGGCACTGAAAGGTGAGTGTTCTGCCTAGGCCAACTGGGGCCCTTCAGCCCTCCTCTCTGCTCCTCACCCCTGAGATGTATAGGCCTTCTCCCAACCTGGGGCTCTCACCCCCAACCCCCTGCAACATTAGCACCCTCACCGGTTCTTCATACCTTATCTTCCCAAATGTATATCCATCCTCAGCCTAGTCCTGCCTATCATAGGGAGAAATCCATCCGGGGCCCTGCCTCTCTGAGATCTAGGGCAATCCCTTACCCCAGCCTCACAACCCTCAAAAGGGTAGTAACACTCTCATGCCCAGGAAAAGCAGGCCCCTACCCCAGGTAGGACCTTAATTCACCAGGACTCTGAATGGTTCATGACACTCATTCTGTGTCAAGGCCCACAGAGAATTCAGGGGAAGGTTCTGTCCGAGCGCAGCAGCGATGGAAATCTAGACTGTTTCACCCTCTGTAGCTTTTGCTCATACTTCGTCTGGGTCTTCCACTTGTCCTTGTCTTCTGAGGTGACAAGATAGAGCCCGGGAAGGAGGAAGCTAAACTAGTGACGGTGGAGAGAGAGAGAGCCTGGGACGATTCACGGGGAGGGAACATCGCCTGAATCCTGAAAGACGTAGTGGGTCCATGATGAGAGATGGGAGTTCTGCAGCCTGGGACGCTTTCCCTCGGAAGTACAGGGCGTTTCCCAGGGTGGGCTGGATGTCTATGTGTGCCTAGGGCTTGGTTGAAACTGACAGTGAGGTGATGGGGAAGGAAGGATAAAGGGGAAGAACTATTTCCGGTCACGTGACAGGAATGAAGCCTGCTGTGCGGACGGGGGTTGGAAGCCTTCAGAAGCACTTCTGTTGGACATCCTCTGGTCAGTCTCCTGACTAGGATACGGAGACGAGATCTATGGGTATAATGTGACTTACGCCCCACAGAAGGGCCTGTGCTTGCCTGCTGAAGCCAGTCCTTCCTTGGCACATGAGCATGGGGAAGGACCCTCTAGGAACAGGAACCAAGTCACCAAGGTTCAGAGCCCGGAAAGCCTAGGTTAATGGGGGATGGGAGGAATGGGGGGATGGGTGAAGAAGGAATCCTGGAGGGGCCACTTAGAGAGAGGTTGGTACCAAGAAAATAACCACTTGTGATTCTTTGTGGGTTCTCGATCTGGGGAGAGATATATAATGTGGGGGGTGTCTGTCTGTCCTTGGCCTTGGACTGACAGCTTGTAGCAGGAGGCATTTGTCAGGAGCTGGGGGGTGTCAGGCATATGGAAGAGGATGGAGAACAGAGGAGCCTGCAGGGACCAGATGTGGCTTTCGGGGGACCATGGGCCGTCAGTACCTTTCCTTGCCTGGGCCTCTGACTAATATCTAAAGCCTCCCACTCCAGAGCTCTGCAATTCTGTTCTTTCCCAGACATCCTCAGACCTGTAGATTCCTCTAAGCCTTGGAGTCTAAAAGTTGCAAGTCATCTACAGTGGAATGGGGGCATTTCGTGAGTGGAATGTCCCCTTTGTTTCTGGAGGCAGAGTGCTACTTCCTACCCATCTGATCACCCTTTCCTTCTTCAGTGTGCTTCCTTAGCAAGGCGGGCTTCCTCTCTTATCCCAAGGTTCTCTGGCTGGACAGATCTGGATATCAGGCTAGGTCTCAGCAATCCTGAGGTTTCCCTACTCCCTGACCCCCAATAATATAAATTCACTCCCATAACAAGCCAGTAGTCACACATAGGATAACTGCTATGTGCCAAACACTGTGAAACCGCCACCATCCCCGCCCCAACTCTCTAGTGGGTAAAGCAGTACAGCGCCCCTGCCCTTGTGGAGGCTCCAATAGACTCTGAGACTCTCTGCTCACTTCTTCCGTCCTTCTCCGACCCTGCATTTCTAAGCAAAAAGACACAAGATTCTCTCTTTAATTGTTATCATGTAAAGACTATCCCAGGCATATGTCTTTAATCCCAGCACTCAAGGAGGCAGAGGCATGAGCAACTCTGTGAGTTTGGGGCCAGTCTGGTCTGCATAGTAAGTAAGCAAGTTCCAGGATATGAGGATTACATAGAGAGACCTATCAAGGAAAGGAAGGAAGGAAGGGGAAGGAAAAGGAAGGAAGGAAGGAAGGAAGGAAGGAAGAAGGAAAGAGAGGATAAAGAATCATGCTGATGTCTGCGAGGGGAAAGTGGACACCAGATCCCAACCCTAAACAAAAAGCTACTTGCAGTTGATACCCGCTGGCACAGGGACAATCAGTTTTGTCCAGTGTCACTGGGCATAATGACTGCTCCACAGAAGCCCCCATGGCCAGTAGTAGCTGGCAACACAAAATGAAATCCATGGTTGGTAGGTTTGAGAGAAGGAGGTGTGCCTATGTTTTATTTTGTTTTGATAGTTGTCCTATTGAGGTTTGTTTGTTTTGATTTTTGTTTTGTGTTTTTTTTTAAAGAAGGAAAAACCATAAAGTTGGGAGGGTAGGGATAGAGGGAGGATCTAGGCTGGGAGGGGAAAGCATGATTAAAACATATTGTATGAAAATTTTTAAATAAAAAGAGAGAGGGGCATTTATTTAAAAAGAGTACATGCTGGTGGAGGAAAGTCAGAAGTGGGGAAGTGTCTGCCCCAGACACGAGTTGTCACATGGCATTGGTCCTCATCCTTGTCTGTCATTCTGTGTGTGTGTGTGTGTGTGTGTGTGTGTGTGCGCGTGCGTGTGTGTGTGTGTGTGTGTGTGTGTATGCATGTGTGTGAACTGTCACCCACATTCTGTCCCTTAGCGCTTTATAACTTGCTTTTCTCAGAGAGCGAGTGAGCTTTCTTCCCTCAGTACATGCCTGTGCCTGTGTGTGTGCCTGTGTGCATGTGCATGTCTGTGTGTGTGTGTCCATGAGTGCGTGAGTTTATTAAGTTCTTCCCTCTGACCTCACCCCACACACAGCTTGCCTTCATTCCACCAGCTTAGTCCACTGCCCCACCCTCAGGTTCATAGAATGTTCTGTTGTCATTTGACTCCTCCTCCTCTTCCTCCTCCTCCTCCTCCTCTTCTCCTTCTCCTTCTCCTTCTTCCCTGGCAGCATCTTTGGTAAGTTAGGGTTTCCTCAGACTGTTGGATTCCAGTTAAACATTTTGTGTTAGAATACACCATAAACCATGCTGGGTCCTTCCTGGGTACACACCACAGGTAATGGTCATGCAATTTCTTTACTGTGTAGGTGTATTTTTCCTGCAAAAGAACCAAGGTGGCATTACCTTGTCACCTTGCAGGGTAGTGTCACCTTGTCACCTCACATATATGCACCTGTCAATCATTCTGGGTTGAGTTGTCAATCATTTCATGGGACAGTGGGATGTTCATGGTCCAAATCCTGGACTATTATGGGCTAGTACCCTCCCATCAGTGTGCTACTGATTGCCAGGAAATATTGTTTTTACTGGGAAGAACTTCATTCTACTTAGTTATAGAACTTTCTAGCAAAGAGTTTACTAATAGCTACCTTGCGTAGTAGGCTTGTATATTTTCATGAATTCCTGTATTTCAACGTACTTTGACTTATTCTTTACAATGCTCAACAGTATCACAACCTTGGTGTGTAGGGCCCATGTCAAGTTGGTTGTTCTGTCTCAAGGTCTCAGAAATCCAGCAAGACTGTCACAAAGAAGTTGTGCCCAGTGTGTGGGTACAGAGTCCACTACCTCTTCATCTGCCTCCCGAGCCCCCCAACACAGCCTTATCCTTACTTCTGCCCAGGTTCAGCAGTGGAGCTGGGATGCCTGACATTCAGGAACTGAAGGAATCCACAGAGCTGAGGTCCAGGCTGCAGACTGTGAGTGAACCAGGGGTGGGGAGAGTGGGCCGTGAACTGCACAGCGTAGCCTTGAGTCAAGGACCCAGAGGATTCTCTCTGTTGACCCCACAGATCTCAGAGGTCCTGTCTAAATGTTCCCACAACGTCACAGAAACCCACAGGAGCCTGAGCTGTCTGGGCGGAGAGCTTTTGAAGAACCAGGATCAGATCCATGAGGATAACAGAAGGTCTGTGAGATGCTGCTGCCCAGGGTGGGGGTTGGGAGCGGTGCACAGTGGCCCCAGAGGCTCAGCAGCCTTCTCTGAGTCAATCTGATTGCTCTCTTCAGGGACAAGGGGCTAGAGTGTGGGAGGGGAGTCCAAGAAGAGACAGGCCCTTTCCTGAGACCAGCCTCTGGAATGAGGACCTGGGCTCTGCCCTAACTGGAAGTTTGACTCACAGTGGGGAGTCACAGCAAACATTGTAGCTCTGCAGGAAAGTTTGGCTCCTTTTCTCTGGGTGTGTCTGTAAAGAGGTTCTCTCACTTAGAGCATCTCGCTGAGTCTGACAAACACCAATGCTGCCGGTTAGCAGATGAGAGAGAAGGCTCATTCCAAGAGGTTCACTTTCTCTGAGTCACAATAAGTACATGATGGGTGAGCTTCAGGTCAGATCCACCCACCCCCAGAGCTTATAGCAAACAGGGATTTTAAATTTATCTTATTTTGCCTGGGCTTTATCACAATGGAAGAGCACTAGCATGTGTTAGGCTCCAGGTTCAATTCCCAGTACCACATGATAGATGGATGGATGGATGGATGGATGATGGATAGATATAGAGAGATAGATAATAGATAGATAGATGATTATTAGATAGATAGATAGATAGATAGATAGCCACTAGCCAGCCAGGCCATATAGATTTAAAATCTCTTGAAAAAACAGGTGTGGAATTGCATGCTTTTAATCTCAGCACTTGGAGAGGCAGAGATAGGTATATCTCCGTGAGTTCAAGGCCAGCCTGGTCTACAGAGTGAGTTCTAGGACAACCAGGACTACCCAGAGAAACGCTGTCTCAAAATACAAAGAAACAAATTTATTTTATTTTATTATTTTATGTGTATGGGTGTGTTTTTCATGCATTTACTTCTGTGAGCTACATGGACACACTGCCACCACAGGACAGAAGAGGGCATCAGATCACATGGAATTAGACCTATAGATGCTTGTAAACCACAATTTGGGTGCTGGGAATTGAACCCAGGTCCTCTACAAGAACAAGTACTCCAAACCACTGAGCCATCTCTCCAGCTCCTGACTTGTAGCTTTTAAAGAATCCTATTACAGTTTTTCACAGACCTAAAAATGTCTACCCACAATCTGTTGAGTGCAGAGCCACAGACTCCCTTGTCCACTGAGACCATGGCAATTGAGGTCTCTACAGATCTAATGTCCCATGTCTTCAATTCTTAATTGTCATCTTTGAAAAATGACAGGATTTGCTTAGCTCTTTCCTCACAGAAGCTGATCTGAATTGAATACAGTCTTGTGTACTCAGTCTCGTCTATGGTAATTTATTTTTATTTTTATTTTTTTTCTGAGACAATACCTCACTATGTAACAGTGGCTGGCCTAGGACTCATCATGTAGATTCTAGAGGTCCACCTGCCTCTGCTTCATGAGTGCTTGAGATTAAAGGTGTGCACACCACGCCCAGCTCTTCTGGTAGACAATATGAGTGTGTTGGATTAGGTACCCCCCCACCCACTCTGCTGGTGTGCTCCACAAACCCTCTGTGTGCACGGAGGTGCCTTTCTGAACTCACAAGGCAATTCTGAGTTCACACACATGAAAACATGGCTCTAGACTCATCTCAGCCTATCTCATCCTCACGGCTGCCTCTCAAAAGGACAGCAGGGGGGCTGTCTGAGGCCCTGGGAACAAGCTTGCACTTAGCCCAAACCCAAAACACCTGAGGTGGTGGTTACCTAGAAATCCCTGCGAGGGAGTGGAGCCAAATAGTCCTGAGGGTGAGACTAACCCAGTGCCCTAAGGGAAAAGGGACACCCCAGTGCCCTAAGGGAAAAGGGACACCCCAGTGCCCTAAGGGAAAAGGGACACCCCAGTGCCCTACGGGAAGCAGTTGTGTCCAGTATGAAAAACAAGGTGGAGAAGCAGCAATGACTTTTAATCCTAGGCTGACAAGACCCTCGAGAGGCCATTTTCCACCCACCCTGCCCCTGCCTTACTGTTTTCGGTAGAGTTGCTGGTTTCTACTATGGAGCAGGGATTGGGTCTGTTATGAATATGGGGCTCTTTTACCCAGTCCAGACCCTCTGTCTCACCTGCTGCGGGGAGGAGAGGAAGGAAAGGTGAGATCTAGAATAGAGAAGGAAGGTTTGATCTACATTATCTAAATAAGTTTAGAGACAGGCCAGTTCCCGCCACTCCCAGATCACACGCCACCCTACTCTGTGGCCATGAGGCAAGGAGCCAGCTCCCTCCTGTCCCCTACCACTGTGGTGTTTGAGTCCTCCTGCTTTCTGTCCACAGTATCCAGAAGATTCAGTGTTGTTTGGACAAGATGCACTTCATCTACAAACAGTTCAAGAAATCCAGGATGAGGCCAGGTGAGCTTTGGAGAGATCCAACAACTAGGAACCTTCCCTCCCATCTCCTCAGCTTTGGAGGGAGCCAGGGTTCTGCTGCTCTAAAGCAGGAGAGTACCTGCCTGCATGTTGCCTGTAGGCCATGGAAAGACATTGTACCCACGTGTATTGTCATGATTGAAGCTCAGGAGACATGGAAACAGGATACAGTAAGCTGAAGTTTGGGTAATGTGGAAAGGGACCTGAAAAGAAACCCTTTAATTTCATTTGGTTTGGTTTTGGCATGTGTGTGTGAGTGTGTGTGTATGTATGCATGAATGCATGTGTGTTTACATGTTGTCAAGGCCAGAGATTGATGCTTGGCTTCTTCAGTTGCTCTGCACTTTATGTTTTGAGGCAGAGTCTCGTACTTGAAGACAGAGTTCACTGACTTGGCTGTCGTAGCTAGCCAGCTTGCTTTGGGGATCGCCCGTCTTTACCTCCCTAGCACTGGGCTCCCGGGTGGCCACAACGCCTGCCCAGCATTTCCATGGGTGCTGCAGATCTGAGCTCTAGTTTCCACACTGTGCAGTAACGCTGCATTTACTGAATCATCTCCACAGCCCCTCTACTGTGTCTACGGATCACCAAAAGAGCCAGTTTATCTGGGAATGAGGATGGGAAGAAAATCCCATCAGAGTTCCTGGACAGGGAGATTTTTTACGTTATTGTTAATGCCCACAAAGACTTTCTGGGCAAGGACAACCCTTCATGGGCTTAGGATTGGAAACCGGCTTGCCTGAGTTGGATAGGGGTGGACTAGACAGGGTAAGGATTGAACCTGGGAAGGGGTAAGGACAGAGTTGGGTAGACCTGGGAATGAAAGCCCCAGTTAGGTGGGGAGTTAACCTATTAGGGCTCACTCGGCCCCGCCCTATGCTCCAAACATTTCCATATCTGCCTCATTGCCTAATGATCCTCTGGCCCCAGGATAATCTATAAAGCACTGTCAGGAGAAACATAGTATCTAGCCACATGTGCAATTTAAGTTTTCTCACAGCTGAATTAAAAAGAAAACCATGCAAAAGTAATTTAATATAGTTTATTCAATTCAGTACATCCTAATGTCATTTCAGCATATACTCAATATAAACAAAACCACTAAGAGATAGTCTATGCTCCTTTTCATGCTAAATCTTCAAAATCCCATGTGTAGTTTATATACTTTCTATCTCTGTCTAGAAGATAAATGTTCAGTAAACGTGATTCGTCTTAACACAATTAAAAAGCTGTATTTAGTGGGAAAAACCATTTTACTCTGCTTCAGCTTTCAATTTTACATTGATTGAGTACATTCAAGTAAAATTCAGGTCTTTAGTCACCATGGCCACCTGTCAGGTCTCCATGGCCACCAGTGTCCTGTGGTCATTAATGAGAACACGAGATCTATAGAACTTGGCCTCTCTCTCCTTTGGGGCCTTCTTCTTCCCTTGGAGCCTGGCCTCAGGGGCCATGGGAAAGGCAAGCCCTCCTGTCCTTGGAAGCAGCAGGACCTGGGACTCGTGCCAAGGTCTCGTGCCCCGCTGGCTACTGCTGAAGTTTCAGGAGTGCAAGGAAGTTAGGTTTACCTCCACGTCTGGACCTAAGCTTTAAAGCGTCCCCTGGATGATGGACACCAACCTAAATAGGACTCCATAAGTCTGAGTTATTTAGTGCTCATAAAAAACTCCATGCACTGGCAAGTGGGATGGTGCACTCCTTTGATCCCAACACTCAGGAGGCAGAGACAGGTGGATCTCTGTGATTTTGAAGCCAGCCTGGTCTATATAATGAGTTCAAGGCCAGCCAGGGCTCTGTAGAGAGAGACCCTGTCTCAAAACCGAACAACAGCAACAATCCTCTATGTGACACAATCCTCCTCATCTCATAGTTTAGGAAACGGAGGCACGGGATGGCTAGTTAGTGCAATTATTCTGGGTCCAGCTTCTTTTAACCATACCATTTTATAGCCTCAAGAGTGTCTATATGTACTGCTCTTTCAGAGTATTTTATTAAAATAAGAACAGATGCAGGCATCTGGAGTGTTGCACGATGCCCTTCTGCTCCACGAGCGTCAGGGCACTCTCCTGTGAGCCAAACAGGCATCCATGTGTGCACACGACCGTTACCCAAGCCAACTCTTTGTTCACAGCTGCCTGGTACTAAGAGGAAGAGCTGGAGGGTGTTCAGGTCCCTTGGCCTTCACTAGTGCAGGCCCAGGAAGAGGTTCCTGCTCCTGGAGTGATGGGATGGGAAAGTGGAAGGGCAAATCAGAATCCTCTTAACCGGTGGTTCTCAGCCTTCCTAACGCTACAACCTGTAATACAGTCCCTCATGTTGTGGTGACCCCTCGACCATAAAATTTTTTTTGTTACCACTTCATAGCTGTAATTTTATGTGAATATCTGTGTTTTCCAATGGTCTTAGGCAACCCCTGTGAAAGAGCAGTTATCCCCAAAGGGATCAGGATCCACAGGTTGAGAAAGTGCTGCTCTTAAGCTTGGCGCTACTGCTACTCGGGAGACCTATTCCTTCAAACTCCAGCAGGGGGCAGTCTCTCCTCACTGCAAGAGCTTTAAGGTCTTTCGCCTGTAGCCTCGGTCTAGGCAAGGGCCCTTCTACCCAAAGTTGTTCTTTCTGAAAAAAGTTTCTGGGCCAAGAGGGAGAGTTGGAAGGTGGTGGCCTACCTGTGAGTAACTCCAGGGATGGAGCCAACCAGCTGCCAGCTAGAGAGGGTAGAGGACGCAGAGCCGAAGCTGCGCGCACATCCTTGAGGATCGAACATCCTTGAGGACCGTTTCACCCAGCGCTCCCACCTGCAACACTTCCCATACACACAGCCGCCCACCCAGCAGGTTTGCCTCGCTCTGGAGCCCGTTAGCATTTCTCCTCAGCTCCTTTGTACCTAAATCGTAATCAGTCTTTCGGCCACAACAGCAATGTTGTCATAGTTACTTGATGTTCCATCTCCTCATCCCCTTGGGGCTCCCCTAGGCTTGAGATCCCATAAAATAGCCCCCACCCTAGGCTGTGTTCATCTTTTTAACTTGGTTTCCTGACTAGTTGAGTGGTGACGTCATCCCCATCTGTTTCCTTCAGGCCTCAGCTACAATGAGGAGCAGATCCACAAGCTGGATAAGTGAGTGGCCCGTTCCCGGTCAGACAGGTGGGGAGGAGGGCGGAGCTCACCGAGATGGACTGAGTCTTTATTCTAGGCGGGAAAATAGTGAAGCGCTTTGACCCTTGGCCATGTCTGGGCAAAGGGCGTAACTATCCGAGCCAGGTTATATAGGGTCACAGCTGAGTCAGAGGTTTCTCACAATCAACCTTGAAGTAACTGGCCTTACTCCCAGCATGAACAAGTTTGTAGGATTTTCTCTGTAATTATTCTCACTGATTGACTTCTTCCCCCTCCCTGCTTTTGACCTTGGCGCGGGCCTGCCTAGCATCTCATAGATACTGTTTCTTGGACACCCACATCATCCATGAGGCCTCCCTGGTCTGGTGGCTATTTGGAGATTTTTTTTTAACTCCCAGAGCTATACCACCTCTAAGTCCTGTATGCATATACACATCACACCTGTGCACACACCTGTACACATGTGCTCTCCAGAGCTCTGCATCCTTGTTTTCTCCCAGGGATCAAGTTGAGGGTGTATGCGTTCATTGACCATTGTATTGGCCTCCCCTGTCTCCTTATTGGTACATGTGGCTTTGCTGGATTCTGGGCTTTAGGATCCAAGTGTGTGGTCATCCTCTCTTCCCTGAGAGCTGCCCCTGCTGCGGGTGGAGGGGCTGGCATTTGTGACGGGTAGCGGGGGAAGGGCTAAGTCTGCATGCAGGTGGCTCTGGCTGCTCACCTCAGTCCATAGGGTCTCTGTCCTTCCAGGGTAAATTTTAGTCATCTAGCCAAGAGGCTGCTGCAGGTGTTCCAGGAGGAGTGTGTGCAGACTATCAGGTGTCGCTGGTCACACACGGCAAGCGGATGAGGTAAGCAGCCTGGCCCTTCCTCTAAACTCCAGGAGCTTGCGCTAGCCCAGCCCTTCCAGACTGCAGAACATGGCCCTCAGTAAGAGAGGACTTAGTGAGAAGTAAAGAAATGGTGGCCAGCGGAATGCTGGGGAATTTCTACCAATGTGCTTATTTGGTTCCCCAGTGTTCACACAGCGAATGTCACCACCTCCCTTTTCAGATGAGGGGACCCAGGCTCAAAGAACTGGTCTCTCCTTAATGTCACAGAGCTAATAAGTAGCAGACTGAGGGCTAGAACACAGGAGAAGGTGCCCCTAAAAAACCAGGATTTCACCTGCCATGCCTGTCTGTTATGATGAGTCTCTTCTCTCTAGGGAGATTGCCATCTCCCCTGGGGAGGAGAAACAGGGGCAGGGAAGCAGCCAGGCAGTGCCCACATCCCTTAAACTGTTCCCAAATTTGGGACTCCTTTTTCTAATGGGCCCACAGTCCTCTAGTGTACTTTTCTGGGGCCCCTGAGAAGGAAGGTCAATTTCCTCATATGCTGTGTGGTCTGTGTGTTTGTCATGGGCTCAGTTCCTCTCACCCTCACCCCTAGAATACAATGCCTGGCCACCTCCAACACTCTGATTTGATGGGCCTAGGCATATCTTAGATATCAGAGTTTAAAAGATATCCCCCATAATCCTAATGTGTATTCAGAGTTGAGAGGCCACTGTTGTGGACCTGGGAATTGATTTCCTCTGTGTAATGGGGACATGTCCCTGTGTGCCCTCTGATTAGAGACTAGAATTCTCAAGTCTTGCCCTTACTTTCTTATGGAAATGGAGGCAGGACACTCCTCACTAAATGCTCTAGTGTGGGCTGTCCTTATTCACAGTAAAGCATTAGCCTGTCTCTCCCAAGCCTTACCTGGCTCTGTGTTTACTGGTAACCATGGTAACCATGTGAGTGACCCAGCTACATTCACAGGGTAGTGTTATTGATCCCTGCCCTGGCTCTGTGGGGATTCTCTCAGTTCCCTCAGCATGTCAAGAAAGAGAGATGGGTGAGCTCAATGCTTAGGACTCCCTGGTGAAGTCCCAACAGTGGAAAGCCTGCGTCCTGCTCTAATCTCATTCTCTACTTAAGGCAGGTGCAGAAGGCCCAGAACCACCTGCACCTCATTGGCCACTCTGTGGCTACCTGTAACTCAGAAGCCCGGGCAGCGCAGGAGAACCTGAGCAAGGTGTGAGTGCTTTCGAAGTTCTAGGGGCTGCTGAGGGGAGGGGCATTTGGATCACTTCCTGCCAGTGGACAGAGCAGCCTTGGCCAAATTCAGGGATGCCCATGAGGGTTGGAGGTCTCTGACTCACAAATGTGCCCTGAGATAGGACACATTCCTAGTGATTTCAGACTGAGAGTCACTATAAGCCAGGGCTCTGGCTGCTGGGACCCCTTTCTCAGGTTCTAAGCAGCCTTGGAGGTCCCAAGGCCGCTCCTGAGGCTGTGTGGCTCTCCTTGGCTTTCTGACTCACTCTCGGTCAAGGCAGCTGTCTAATTGGCCACAAGGAATACAGAGGGAGAGCTTCTAGAAATTAGCTACCCATGTCTTCCAGCATGTGATGTGGGTAACCTCGGAGACGGGCCAGGAACGGCTCCGTACCAAACTGTGGCTCATAAGAGGTTTAGGTTAGACCCAAAGGGGAACTTGGCACACTGAATCATTCCGCTCAGTACAGATGAAGGGAAGCAGTTACAGCACTGGGGACCCCCAGGATTAGAAGGAAGGAGATGCTGAAAGCCTAGGAGTTCTAGGGAGATAATGTTACCCTCCTTCAGTATGACCCCTAACCAGCCACATGTAAGCTGACAGGTCCTTCCTGAGTAACCATGGCATCCCTTCAGATCTTCGATCAGCTCCTTCTGGACAGAGCTTCTGAACACAGAGCTGAGGGATCCCTACAGCCTGTGGCTCCTCATCCCAGCCTGATCCGACGAAGGGCCTGGTCTTCCAGTAAGTCCTGGAGAGCTGGAGGGAAGGAGGGTGCTGAGTTAAAACCTCATTGCTTCATCCCGTGCCAGGCCAAAGAGGCTGCTCCATGGCCTCTGTAAGTGGGCTCTGGACCCAAGTAACCTGGGTCTCAGCCATCCCTTTCTTGTGCCTTGGACAGCATGCAGGAGCTTTGTAATAATATGAAGCTATTGGCCTTGGATCTCCAGGACAACAACCGACTCATCGAACGGTAAGCATCTGCTGTGTCGGGGGGAAGGATGTGTCCATCCTGCTGCCAAGCTGCAGGCTCAGGGCACAGAGCGTCCCTGGGTGCCCCGTGCAGGGTCCATGGCACCTGCTGGTTCTCTAAGCAACCACACTGGAGTGTAAGTCCTCATCCACAAACAAGGTACCGTCTTGAGGAGCTGTAGGCTTTGAAGCTAGCTAGCCTCAGTACATCAGAGTGGGGCTTGGAGGCAGGTGGACTTGTGTCAGGTGGAGAACTGCGCTGATTGTGAGCAATGTGCCTAAGGCTTTTTCATATGATCCCTGGGATCCTCCCAGGGGTCCTTGGAGTGGATGCCACTATGTCTCTTCCTGAAACCATGGCACAGACAAACTGACATTTTTGCCCAAAGTCTGTCTCCTGCCCCAGGGCTCCATCCTTCCCACCTGCTTAGAGTGCCCAGGCTGGTGCATCTCCAGATAGCACCCCGTCCTGTGGGTGGGGACCAGCAGCAGTTCTCAAGCTGTGGGATTCCAAAAGTCACAAAAGAAACTGTGAGCATGGACATACACACCAGGATTGTGAACTGCCCACGTAACTCAGGAGCAGTCCACTGCACAAAGCAATTTGTTTGTTTGAGACAGGGTTTCTCTGTGTAGTCTTGGCTGTCCTGGAACTCACTCTGTAGACCAGGCTGGCTTCGAACTCACAGAGATCTGCCTGCCTCTGCCTCCTGAGTGTTGGGATTAAAGACATGCACCACTGTGTCCAGCTTGGCATGGGGTTTTGAAGCCTCAAAGCCTATCCCCACTGGCACACCTCCTCCATCAAAGCCATGGGTGCTATTCTCATTCCGACCACCACACATGCTACTGTGAGACACTAGAGTTGGAGTCAGGAGGTAACAACCAGGAGCAGATCCTTTGGCCTGTCAGAGTTCTGGAGGGTTCCTGAGTTGGGGAGGCATCCACTCCCAGTTCCATTGCAGCTGAGGAGAATCTGTCTCCTCCGCAGCTTCCGTCCTCTGGAGCAGGAAGTTCTAATCATTAGTGCCAATGTAAATCTTTCTTGCTGTGATTTATAGTCTATTTACAAATATCTCGAACTTTGTTTTAGTGAATTTGCACTTCCTCATTCAGACTTGCAACCAGTGAGCAAAGCGAACCGATCTGAACCCCTTTCTGGCCTCCCAGAGTGTCTTCACATTGGAACAATGGTGCTTCTAAAAGTACAGGGGTCTGGAGGACTGCTCCGGGGGCCCTGAGGGAGGCCTGGGCTAGGGATCTTTTCAGATTCCCAGGGGATCTCAACATGCAGAGATGAGAAGCAGAAGGTAGCATCTGGGGACAAGGATGCTACAGGAGAGCTGAGGACCTGATGGCTGGGTGCTCCTGAACATTTGTGGCTTTAGGTGCCATCTGCAGGTTTCTTCAACAGGTGTGCCGAGCTGACCTGTGCTTTCCCCTCACAGGTTACATGTAGTTCCATCAGCACCAGATGTCTGAGCTCCCCGCGGGTACACAAGGCACTCAGAAGCAATGAATCATTCATACTGTACCCCTGCACTGTGAGATCAAATTCAGGGCAAGTTCTGGTCCCATCTCACTAGCCTACCTCCCTCTTGGCCATTGGCCAACAAACTAGCATTACTTTGACTGCCCATCCTCTTGGGAAGCAGCTAGGGCAGGGACGCCAGGCCATCTGGGGCAGTACCACAGGAGAGACCATACGCTACCACTGCCTTACTGAGACGCCAAGACTCTTCTTCCTCACCCTGGCCCAGAGGGTCTTGGGAAGAAAAGGCTCAGCCCTTTCACATTCTGCACTTCCCAGGACCAGCAGGCTTTTCCTGTGACTTCTGCTTCTCCAGGATGCTGGATCAGAGGGCTTATTCTTCGTTGTTTCCCATGCTGTTTCCTGAGTCCCATCCCTGGCCACAGGCAACCCACAAATGGCCCCTCTGTGCTTGGTCTGGATACACCTGCATTTGAGAAAGTGGGTAGTTGAAAACAACTGCTGGTACTTTGGGGAATCCCCCTTTGCCTTTTCTCTGAGGAACGCTTGGTTCTGAAATACAGCTGGTCAGTATCAACCATAGCTATGCTAACTGGACAGATGTTGGAACACAGAGTCCTAAGGAGAGAGCAGGCCTGCACCTTCAGACATGGAATAAATGCACCATCTTTTCTGTTTTCCTGCAGCTATGGTACTTAACTGGGAAGGGGTGGGAAAGCCCGGAGGTCAGGGAGGGATGTCTCCAGAGCTTTAGGAAATGGAACAGAGAGCTCATTTCCTGGTTCCTGCCTCTCCCCCAATGGGTTCTGATTTTAGGGAAGAAGGGCCTCTCTCTAAAAGATCTCCATTTTCCTGCTCTGTCATAAGGAGCCTGGATCCTGGGTAGAAAGTCTTTTTTAAAAAGACCTACCATCTAATCATCCTCTGCTCTCCCAGCCCTTATCTCTGTTCACAATCTAGGCTCTGTCTAAGATGTTTGAGGACCACTGGAGAACTTTCTTTTATTGAGCCTGGAAGCTAGAGGGAGCACCTGGGTAGAGCACTCCAACTTGTACAAACTGCTTGCAAATTCGGTCTTTCCTCTTCAGTCTTCCTTTAACCAATATTGTAAGGTGACTTCCATAGGAAAGGAATGTAAACAGGAAGCATCGTGATTGGCCCCAGTCTACCCTGTGTTCATGAAAGTCTCCCCATCCATGGAGGATGCTCTCCTTAATTAAGCCAGCAGAACCAGGAGTGGAGAAGGCAGAACCTAAGGATTCTATAGAACCTAAAAGGGGATGTCTATAGAAAACCCTAAAGGAGATGTTATAGAACCTAAGGAGATGTCTATAGAAAAAGCAGCCAGAGGTGGGGGCGGGGGGAGCCTAGCTGCTTAGGTTAGGTTTGTTCCTTCATGTATGCCCTCTAAGCCTTAAGCCCATGGACTCAAGTTCTGTCCCAATAGCCCTAGCACCAAACCACTTCTAGCTTGCTCTCTGGGAATGAATTCAGGCCAGCTTTTGCTCCTCAGTGGCCCAACAGGGAAGTCCCACAGCAGGTTTTCCCTAGAAACTCAGAACCCACAAGTTTGGTGGAGTGCAGTGAAAGAGCCAGGGGGTTCCATGGAGCCAGATGCAGATGTTGAGGAGAAAACACAATCCAGACAGAGTCTTATCCCTTGAGCATGCCCACAAGTTGAGGACCCTTCGGAAAGGCTCAGTTGACCAGGAGGGCCGAGCTGCTAATGTGGTTTCTAGTTTCATTTCAGAAGAGTTTCAGTGATCATAGCCCACAACCAGAGGCACCTATAGGAGCCCCGGGTGTTGGAAGAGCCTTTAAATTCCTCTGTTCCCTGCATCAGTTCCTTATAATGAAAAGAATCCATTCCATTCATCAGGTAGGGAACAAGAGTGGCAGGTTCCTGTCAGGTACAAAGCTACCAGAGTGACAAGAACACTCTGACTGTCACTGAGGAGCTAGGTCCTGGAGGAAAGCAGACACATGACAGAATGTCATTGTCCCTCAGTAGACGTTGTGATTGGAATGCACAGCTCAGGTGTGGCAGGGGTCACCCTCCTTTCAGGGCAGCGTAGCTAAAGCAGGTTGAGAGTGTGTCCCTTGGAACAGGTGATCCCAAAGTAGAATTGTAGTGAGCATGTGAGAGGCTTGGAATGCACTGGGCAGAAGCACAGGCATGCATTTCTGCGTTCCTAAGCAGAAGTAGGAAGTTTGGAAAGGGAGGAGCCAGCCCCAAAGGTCATGGCTGGGATGTGGGCTTTGTTTCAAGGAACCAGACTGGTTTTAAGTCAAGTCCAACTGGTATTTAAAGATACCATTCTACAGTGCCAGTGTGAAGGGTGGAAAGTCACAGAAGAAATAGACCAGAGAATTCTAAAGTGCACAGTGGGCCCAGTACTCCTTCCTCAAGTAAGACGCCACTGGTGCTGAGGTCCCTGGGCAGGGAAGCAGAGGTGCAGTTGCTACAGGTCTCTGGTTGAGTGAGGGATTCAGATCCTTGCAGACATCTGAAAAGATGCCCCATTGCACTTAGACATATCTAGGCATCCTCTGAGAATAGACCCGCTCAAGGTAGGGTCCTACCTCAGAGAGGGGAGGGCAGTCCAAGCTCCTTGGACTAGAGAACAGGCAGCTGGGGGCTGGGGACGAGACTAGAGCTCCCTTCCATGGCTTGGTGCTATAGAACTGTGTAGACTCCACAGCTTGCTCTTGGAGACTGCTATCTGGTTAGAAATAAAATTCCAGGGCCCCACCCAGCATCTGACTCTAAGTAGCAGGGGAAGGGTGGTGGGCTAGGGATCTGTATTACTGGTGTGTCCTTGGTGAGGCAGAGTTTATGATGGCCAGTGAATGGCCCTGGACTGAACAGCTCACCCTGCCCCTCCTGGACAGCTGAATCTAGGGAAGCCTGTGTAAGGCAGGATGGACCTCAATAGCCTGGCCGCGCTCCCTCAGCTTCTGCCTTTGGCTTTCGCATGGCCCATCTCTACAGCACTGATCTTTGGAAAGCCCTTCTTAAACACTTCAACAATTTCCTGTCTGTTTTTAAAGTTAAGGGTTTTGTTGTTTGTTTATTTTGAGATGGAATCTGTATAGCCCAGAGCAGACTATAACTCACCATGTCACCAGGCAGGAAGGATCCTGATTGAGCTTCTTAGTTGCTGTTCTATTTTGTTGTGAAGAGACACATGGTGACCAAGGCAACTCTTAAAAGAAAGCATTTAGTTGGGGATTTGCTTACGGTTTCAGAGGGTTAGTCCCTTATCACCATACTGGGGAGCATGGTGGCAAGCATAATGCTGAAGAAGAAAGGGAGGGAGGGAGGAAAGAAGGGGAGAGAGAGAGAGAGAGAGAGAGAGAAGAGAGACAGAGAGACAGAGAGACAGAGAGACAGAGAGACAGAGACTGGGTCTGGTGTGGGCTTTTGAGACCTCCAAGCCCAGTGACACACCTCCTCCAACTAGGCCACACCTTCTAATTCTTCCCAACAAACAGGAGCCTATGGCGGGCCATTCTCACTCAAACCACCACAGTGGGCAACCCTCTTGGGAAAGGTTACATGATGTTCCTAGGCTGACAAGTCAGAATAACTGCCTTTTAGAGCCTTGGTTTTCCATACCTCCCTCACCAGAGGGGAGGAGGAAAGAGAAAGAAGGGAGGGAAGGAGGGTGAGAGATGTAGAGGGGAGAGAGAGAGATGGAGAAACACTGAGGGGAACAGAAATGAGTGCAGCAGTGACAGAAGAAGGGGCAGTGGTGGGCGGAGTAGGATTGAAGTGGGATAGGGACAGCCCATGATGTCATCCAAGCCCCTCTGTGCTTGTCAAAATGCCCTAACCCCAGGCTGAGGCTAGCTGCCACCATACCAGGCCCAGGAGCTGGCTTAACCAGGAATATGAGTGCCTGTGGCTTGCAGCTCCCCTTTGGCTGAGGGATAGAAGCTGCTGACGAATATGTCTGGAATATCTGAGTTTTTCCAGTGCAGGGGAAAAAGTGTGTGCGTGCACACAAGCCAGCCCATCGCAAGCTTGGCTGTGGCCCGGGCTGGAAAAATTGCATATTTGACAATATGCAGATGGAAGAATTGCCATGAACCTGGTGCCCCAGCCTAACGACAAACCTTTTCAGGAGCACACCCACACCCACTTTTGTTCCTAAGTACTGTCAAAGGCAGAGAAAACTCCCTGGGGAGCACAAGCATTTGGTGACATGGTTGGTGGAAGGAGAGAACTCACCCTGCACCACTACACTCTGTCCTATGACCTCTGCTCACACACAAAGTAAGCAAATAATTTTTTAAAGTCATGCCTGAGAATGGGTGGCAGTGCTTGTCCTGCCCTCCTCTCTGGCCTTGAAGGATTTACTCAAGCTGCTGAGTCCCTGTCTCGTTACCCCTAGCCCTGAAGGTCTCAGGGTGCCTTCCTTCCGTTATCCCTAGAGCATCAGTTCGCAGCTTAAAAAACATGTCTTGGACCAGACATTGGTTATGAGCCTACAACTGAGCTCCCTCCACTGGACACCAGCACCTCCTGTTTGCCCTGCATAGAGAAGGGGGTCATAAAGAGCAACAAGACCCAGGGAGGGGGGCAAACCAGAGGTCATCTGCAACTCTCATTAGGATAGTGGAGATAGAAGAGATACAGATGGAGTGATGGGTGACCTTGGGATGACCCTGGGATGCAGGACCTGACAACTGGACCTGACCAAGGAAGTAGAGTGATGTCAAATGGAAAGAACACTGGATAAGATTCTGACTCGTCACACGGCACCTATATTCAGATCAGTTTTATTCACCAGCCCTTCCCATCCCAGCAGGCAGTGCAAAGGCTGATATGTAGGTTTGAATGGTCTGGAATCCAGGCTAGTAGCTCTGTGCCACTCACATGCGCCTGTGCCTCCAGTTTCTAATCTGTAAAGTAGGAATTCTGGCCATTTGGAATTTCACAAGAGACCCTCACAGATCCACTATTCCCTAGCAATGCGAGGTGTCAACCACCAGCACCACCTCCACCCCACTGAAAGTTGCAAGCGAGACCCTCTTCTTGTGGAAACTGAGCCCTCTGTGTAAGTATGCGTAAGCAGGAAGAGCAAAGCTGTAGGCATTTCTTCAAATGTTGTAGAAGGATCACAGTTTTACCTTCCACTGCTTCATTTTCTTGGTCCATGTGTCATACTAATCACAGTCTCTAATAAAATATAAGCCAATGGTCAGACAGCATGCTGGTAGGGCCTGGGAAGGTTTGAGCACATTTGTATTCATTCAATTGAGCACATTCCTGATTGGGGAAATGCTTAGGGACCATTGCGTCTGGTGCTCCCTTAGCCTGGAACATTGTTGCTCAAAGACATGGGTTTTCTCCATTTAGTTCTGTTTAGATGAATCTAGAAAAGAGCCTGGCTGGCTAACCCAGTGGTTCTCAACCTGTGGGTCGCGACCCCCAAACCACCGGGAAAAAGTAGATATTTGCATTATGATTTATGACAGTAGAAAAATTACAGTTATGACATAGGAACAAGAATAATTTTATGTCTGGGAGTCACCACAGCATGAAGAACTGTATTAAAGGGTCACAGCGTTAGAGGGTTGAGACCCAGTGAGCTAGTCTAATACAAAACCTCCTTACCTTCTGTCTCCTAAAAATGCTGCATTTTGTTTTCAAAACCACTCAAGTCCTGATTACACGCATCACACCTATGCGTTATTGTGTGCCTCTCCCACTACAGAGCAAGCTTGATGATTGTGTGTCTTCATCAGACCTCGAGTGCCTGGACAGACACCTAATACACAGTGGGTCTTAGAGGAGTACATGGCTTAGACATTAATAACTGCTCTGTGTCCTTGAGGACTGCAGTGGTTATCAGTGCTGATTGCCAGCTACCCCTCCACCCCACTCCCCTATCCCGGCTCTTCTCCAACTCTGAGCTCACGGTGAGTGTTGCTACCTTGTGCAGAATGGTCTGTGACTTGTGAATGGAAGTGACCAAGCTTTTTTTTTTTTAATTTTTTTAGTTATTTAAATTACATCATAATTTACTTATTTACACAGGGGTTATAAACACAAAAAGGCAGGATGTGGGGAAGGGAATGGCACCGGAGCATAGGTGTTCACGGGGAGTACAGATACCTTTCAGAACAGGGTATCAGCTGTGTGTAGGTTCAGGGGACAGGTCACTATGACTCTGCCTATGATTCACTTGTCCTTATCTAAGTTGGTACTGTCCACCGAGGCTGCCTATTTATAAGACCTATGACTACTCGGGCTGGTAAATTTCCACAGAAGCTACCTGTTTACAATAGCTTATAGCCTGCTGTTTCAGTGTTTTTCCACAGAGACCCAAGACTTGATGTTAGCATGCATGTATGTCAGGACTATTGCTGACTTTAGGCCTATGGCTGATTTTAGGCCTTTAGTGTATATGTAGGGCTGCTCCTGACATCTCCTCCCTTCTCTAAGTATAGAAGGGCCTTGGCGATGCTATTCTTGCGAAGGCGGGGATAGAGGCCTCACCTCCAATAATTGAAGGGGACCTTGTAATGGCTCAGGTCCTCCTGTCATTGTCCAGTGAGGCATGAGGGCCATACCCATCCCGATGTCTTTTTCCTGGAGAGGGGATACTTTTGACATCAACCCCTATGCAGTCAGGCTTGTCCCTCAGGGAACCCAGATAGATATTTTAAACTTTTATTTATATTCCCTTGCAGTGCTTAGCCTCGCAGCCTAAGCAAGAATTCAGATCGCCAGACAGAGAGGGTTCTGGGTAGCCCCTCTCTGCTTGTGACCAAGCTTTTTAAGCGCCAGTGAAGATCAGCAAGGATTTCTCGCTCTCCTTCTGGCACAGTGACATATTAGATACGGTGTCTGGGATCTGCAGGAATCCCGAGTGACTCTTGCGAGTGCTTGTCATGCTGTACATGAGGAATGAGTGAGAAAGAGGCGTCTATTGTTTGATGCACTGAGAGATGGCGCTGTATTTGCAACATAGCTTATCCTGACTGGCATAGTAATCCTATGCATGACTACCAATCTCCCCAGAGCTTCTGAAAACCTTCAGAGATTTTAAGCAGCTTCAGAGTCAGATAAAAGCAAAGCTTTCCCTTCAGAAAACCAGGCCATGTCTGTCTTTCCCTTTTCTTTCTTGGTAGGGGGTGGGAGTTGTGGGGATGGAGATTGGAGAATAGTCTAGAAATAACTCACCCAACAGGGGAAATAACATGCTATGGGACCACCTCTGACGCGGCCTTGACCACACTCAGATTCACCATACTCCTTCCCCCTGGTCACAAATAAAAGCAACATGTCCTCCCTCCTGGAATGAGTCACAGCTGGGAAAAGTGACCCACTCTGAGCCAAGAGGATCTGCTAAGGAGAAAAACAAAACAAACAAAACAAAGCCTCCCAGTAGATGTTTCAGCAGATGGGGTGAAACCCGACAGCCTGGTGACCAAGGACAAAGTCAAAAACGCTGCTGCCCAGGCATCCGATCCCCCGGATGTCTCTACTGGAACTAGAGGGGGTTGGTGATCTGGTGATTTTTTTTCCACTTCTTCCCTGGAGGAGGAATGTGTGTGAGGGGGGTGTGTGTTGTGTGTGTGTGTGTGTGTTGGAAGGAGATGCTCTCATGGGACATGGGAGGGGACTGGACTGGGAAAGATTGGAGAGGTGTGTCCCACACCTATTGAGGTTGGGGGATAGTTACTCCCCTACCCTGACCTTATTTCTTTTTGTCTCAGAGAGATGAATCTTAAGATAAACTTAAGAAAGTTTTGAATGGGTCACATGACATTATCTCCACATCATCTATCTCCATCCCATGAGCCCTGACTCCATGTCATTTCCCCATCAGCTCTGGAAGCAGCCACCACTGCTCCACCAAATCAGAGCCACAGGAAAACAAAACCAGAGTGTCTTCTATGTAGCCCCAAGGCTGGGAAGGTTGCACACCTGACTGTCCCAGGCAGCCTCAGTCGATGACAGATGACACTGGTGTCCTCACAGGAGCCTTCCCAGCCAGGGAATCGAAGTCAGCCTGGGCGAGGGAAGGACAAATATGATGGTTGTTGGCAATTATTCACAAATAGTGTCTCAGAACTGGCCTCCCAATGCTGCATGTTACCAGAATTGTGTTCTTTACACACCAAACCATCACCGTACAATCAAGCTGGTCTCTGTCCTGGGTCGCATCCAAAACATCCTGAGAGGGACACGTTTCAAACCTTATGAAGATGGATAGACACAGGGTGGAAACAAAGCAAATATTATATGCAATACGAGTTTCTGCAAGAACCCAGAGAGCTGCTCACAGAAACCCTAGTGAGGAGGAAGGAAAGATTATAGAGGCAGGCTGCACCTCCCCCTTCACACATTGGGAGAAAGTGCCAAGGAACAGTTCCTGCTGGGTTCTCTCAGTTACAAAGAACCCAACCCCAAAGATCCTGGACTATGGAACAGAGAGGTCCGTTCCCTCAACCTGCTACGGCTCCAGAGCAATAGCTCTCACAGTGGACCACAGCACAAACGCTACTAGGGGAACTTGCTAGAAATACCAGCCTAGCTGTATCCTAGCCCAGACCTACCAGCACAGGAACTTGCGTACAGCCAGCAAGCTGTAATTTAACAAGTCCTCTGGGGTTGGTTGGCCTCCAAAGTTTGAAGCACAGATGTAAAGAGAGCAAGAGGAACGGTAGAAGGGGGGTAGTGGAGGCCTCTGTGCCCACCGCTCTATTATGGCTCTCTCCCATTGGGAGTCCTTCTTTCTCACGGGAACCAGTGTAAGTTGACCCAGTAGACCGTGGAACTTGACCTCTGCCCCACCTTGGGGAGGCAACTCTATCCACACCGGGAAACCGTGAACAAGGAAGGCCTGGACCTGGAACTGACTCCTGCCAATTACCTTCGAGAGGAGGAAATGGATTGCCCACCGACCCTAGGGGAGAGACATCATGGCAAGGAAAGGCCCTGGAAATTACTGTAGTGATTTATAGCACGCTAATTACCATCGGAGAAAATCAAAGTGAGTTCCATCATACACTAGGTGCTCCCAATACTGGCCCTGGAAGAACCCTAATTGTTAGAATTTTAGCTTCCAGTTGGTCAGAAACAACACCATATGTCATATTTAACCACCATCATTAATAATTAAACTACACCCAGTGTTTGTGTAACTGTATATGAATCATTGCTATCCAGTATTATTTAATAAATAATGAAGAAAAATGTGTACATGTTCACTAGACATGCCCCCCAATATTTCTATCAGTGGTTTGTTGAAACCCAAAATACAGAATTTTTTTTAATGTGGTGCAGTGACTCTGTTCCCAAAGTTGTTTGCTGGCGACTGCCACTAAATCAATCAAACCTGTAATTTAAGGGGGGAAAGTGTGAACGAGGCCTAAGTCAGAACCGCGGAACTGGAAAGAGCAATGGCGCCTGCAGCTACAAAACCAGACTGTAGAGGGCCAAGGACCCTTGCTAGCCTACGACAGGGGCACAGGTTCAAAACCCCACAGCCCCACCTGTTCTCTCTCCCTTGAGATGGAACTGTGGACAGGCCCACTAGCCATTACCACTACATAATTGTCAAGACCCAGTACGAAAAGAATAGGCCGGGTCAAGAATTAAGATTTTCAAGATGGTGACGGCATAACCTTAAGCCATTCAGGAACCTACGGCGCACCCCTTGGTGCCGGTAGAATGCCGACTTCTCCACCCCGCACCCATGCTCAGGTGAGCCTTCCATACCGGGAATAAAGGAGGTGCTGGGGGGTGGACATTTATTCCCGCAGTGATTACTCCAGCAACTAAGGGGAGTGGGGGTAATTCTGGAGAAGAGCTCCTGTCCACCCATGGGGCACAGAGGTCTCTCACGATCACCAGTCACTCTAACCCCAGTCTTCGGGGAGGGGCAGTTTATGTATGCAGCAGGGGTGAGAAGGGAGAGCTGATGTAGCCAGCTTCCCACGGGCGCCTTACTGACAGCGGCCGGCTAGCTCCCGCCCCCGGGGCCCCACCAGGGTTCCAAAGCCCTCCCTTCCACCTGCTCCCCGCCCCGCCGGTGTCAGGACGTCGTGGGAGACTCCCGGAGGGGACAGGGCAGGGCTGGAGACAGAGGCGCAGGAGCCGGCGCCCACCGAGGCTCGCGAAGCCTCTCGGATGCTCGGACCTTCGCCACCTCCTAGTCGCGGAGTCGCTCCTAAACCCACGCGGCTCGGGCCCGTAGTCACGCGTGTTGCCCTTCCGGCCTCTGCGTGGGCTCCGCCCCGCCCGCCCCGCCCCGCCCGTGAGCTGCGGGCCCTTTAAAAGCGCGCTCGGCCGGAGCCGCCTCTTCTGTCCGCCAGGCTCCGGAGCTGTTGCCGCCTGCGGGCCTTGGCCATGGCGTCCCCGGCCATCGGACAGCGTCCCTACCCGCTGCTCCTAGACCCCGAGCCGCCGCGTATCTGCAGAGCCTGGGTGGCACCGAGCCGCCTCCGCCCGCCCGGTCGCGCCGCTGCATCCCCACGCCCTTGATCCCCGCGTCCGGGGTGTTAGAGGGTCGCGGCGGCAGGAGGAGTGCCCGGGGGGACCCCGAGCCCACCTCCCGGGACTGCCGACACGCTCGCCCTGTCCGGCCGGGTCTGCAGCAGAGACTGCGGCGACGACCTGGGTCGCACCGACCCCGCGACGTGAGGAGCATCTTCGAGCAGCCGCAGGATCCCCGCGTCTTGGCCGAGAGAGGCGAGGGGCACCGTTTCACGGAACTGGCGCTGCCGGGCGGCCCGGGTTGGTGTGACCTGTGCGGACGAGAGGTGCTGCGGCAGGCGCTGCGCTGCGCTAGTGAGTGAGGGCGGGGAAGGTGCGCGAGGTGTTAGGACTGTGAGCCCGGGAGAGGAGGCCATTGCCTTTTGTGACCAGCCCGAACTTTAGGCAGGTTCACAGCTGCTGTCCACTGCCTGGCATCCTTTAATGGCTGCCCACTGACTAGAGGTGGTTATCTGTGTACGGTGACGTATCTTCAGACGGGTACGAGCCTTCTCCCCTGTGCATGCAGGCAAGCTTGTTTGTAGGTTGGGATTTGATGGCTCTCCGCAAGGTCATTCGGTTGTCTTACGCACACCCTCTTCTTCCTTTAGTTGTAAGTTTTTACAGTTGGGCAGTGATAATTGATTACGAAGTATTTGACCCTTCCCTATTAGAGTTAATGGGGAAATGACTTGTTGGTTACCTCAGGTTTTGCTCAGACTCTTCCTCCTAGGGAGCTGTTGGCACAGGAAGCCTGGTTAGGCTTTGAATGGAAACAGGCTGTGAGGTTGAAAGATGCCAAGGTCATCTGCCCCTGAGGCCTCCTCGGCCCTCCGCACATGGCTCCTCAACCCATTGTACTCTGCTCCAGTGTTTGGCTGTGCCTAGCCTCCTCCTCTTCCTCCTCCTGCACCCCTACACTCGTCTTCCAACTCTAAAATCACTAAGCTCCCTGCCAGTTCCTTCCGAAAGGCATCCCCACTGGCCTGCTGTCTTCTCCGGATCCTGACTGAAACACTGGGCACCAGTATAGAGAGTTTCTGAGCAAATCTGCGCTCTTTTTAGGCTTGTTATTGCCTCTCGCCAGTGGTGAGTCTGTGTATCCCTGGAAGTCTCCTCCCCACCAACCCAGATATCTGCTGTTGCCAGAGGATACTCATACCCATGTGTTTACGTGGCTAATTTGAACATATGAAGCAAACAGTGCAATGACAGTTTCCAGCAATCATCTATGGACATGGATTACAGCCACATCTTTTGGTAAAGGGCCCTCTCCTACCTAATACCCTGTGCCTCCTTCAAACTGCAACACTGGACAGCAGCCCTCAGGAGAGCGCTGGGCATGTAGAGTCCTGTGCCTGTGCCATGTGTGCACCGGCTGCTATCCTTTGTAAATGCTGCTGACCTGCAGAAGAATCCAGTGCCACTTACCTTTGGATACATGCTAGCCTTTTCTCTCTCAGTGTTCCTAGGTACTTTGCAGTACCCACTAACCCTGTACACAGGGGAAGAGGCCGTGGCTTCGCTGTTACGGATTTACTTATGCTCAAATTCCAGAAGCTGCATTGTCTGTGAAAACGTACTCGTTGTAATTCTTGGTTGTATTTAGACTTTGAGAGACCGTCAGCTTTACACCGAGTTCGTGATATTCGTCTGGTTAGCTGCAGGTTTCTGTGGGTATCTGTGCAGTATTCCATGACTAAGTGAGCATCCTCATACCACATTAGAATTGTTTATTTCCCTTGCTTCATCCCTAAATAGTTTCCAGCACTTGGGAAATAGTGTCCTCCCTGCCAGTTCCTTCCACAAGGCATCCCCACTGACCTGCAGCTTGCTGGGGTTCTCTCACTTTCTTGGGTTCTGTGGCCCCTGAGTAGTTGGTTTCATACCAGCCGGAGATGTTTGAACACTGAAGAGGCACCAGCACTGAAATCAGGAAGGCCACAGAAAGGAATCTCTGTTTGTTGTTTTTAATATTTAACTAACTGTGAGTGTTCGGCTGACCAGGAGAAAGTTGAGACATTTTTGGTGTGCAAGACAGATTGGCCAGGCATCTGGCACTAAGCTGAGGTCTGGCTCTCTGAGAGGGTTTGTTTGTTTTATTTTCATTTTTGAAAAGCATGGGTCAGAAAGGGAACTTTTAAAAGGTGACCCTGGAGCTGGGAAGAGGGGGGACAACACAGTTGGCAAAGCAATCGTGAGGACCTGAACTTGATCCTTAAAACCCATGTAAAATATAAATACATAAAAGCAGGCACGGTGGCACATGCTTGTAATCTCAGTGCTAGGCGGGGAGTGGAGACGGGCAGAGTCCTGGCCCTTGCTGGCCAACCCTAGCTACTTGTACACATACACACAGACACACACCTCAAACTGGAACCAAAGTCCTGGCTTTGAATCCATGTCACTTAGTCTCTGTGTGACCCTATGAATCTCTGTGTCGCCTTCACTTGTCTTTAAAAAGTGAGGATAATGATCTTCTCCACGGCATCGTGTTAGTGTGAAAAATCAGTGTACTAATCATATACGTGTTGGCTGATAGAAAGGTGCTTGTCATGTGCACAATGCACATCTAATTAGATATAAATGTTGCCATTGTCCCCTCCCATTTAAGAACGTTAATGGCTAGCTGGGGCTCACTATGCCACAGAAGCATGGGGTACAGTTTTCAAGCCTTGTTTGGTGTGAAGTTGAAAGCGGGAAGTGGGTAGTATATCTTGGAGGTTTAGGTATGAAGTGTCCTCTAGACATGACATCCCTGCCTAGCATCTCATGTGGAAGTCAGCTGTGATGAAACCCACAGCCCAGTGGTTGAGACTCCTCTGCACCTGGCTTAGAGACAGATGCCCTTCTGAGTAGCACTTGGGACCAGCAGAGCGCCATGCTGGTTTCTGTAAACGGTGGTTGGAAACAGATGCTTGTTACACCATTGAGATTTGAAGGCCAGTGGGGCAGCGAATGACACCTGTCTGTTTAGGAGGCTGACACTGGGGGGAGCCCAGCAGAAAAATGGGCTTTCAATAAGGGAAGTTTTAGAGAGCTGCCTGGCCTACCTTCAGCTTTGTCCCACTTGGAGATCTGTAGCAGCACTGGTTAACACTGCTAAGATCAGAGCAATGCTAACTCTCAGTCTGAGGGCTGGCAAGATGGCTAAGTTCATAAAGTGCTTGCCGAGCAAGTACAAGATTCATGCAAAAATAATACCAACCAACCAGAGCTCCCAGGGTCTAAACTACCAGCATGGGAGCACATAGGGAGGGACCCATGGCTCCAGCTGTATATGTAAGGGAAGATGGCATTGCTGGACATAGGTGGGAGAGGAAGTCCTTGGTCCAGTGAAGGTTGAACACCCCAGTGTTGGGGAATTTGTGGGTGGGGAGATGGGAGTGGGCAGGTAGGTGGGGGCACATTCTCATAGAAGCAGGAGGAGGGGGGATGGGATAGGGGGTTTCTGGGTGGGGAGGAAATGGGGAAAGGGGATCACATCTGAAATGTAAATAAAATATCCAATTAAAAAAAAAAAGATTCATGCAAAAAGCCTAGCCCTGTAATACTCACCTGGAAGCCAGTGCCGGGGAGGCCGCTTGCTGGCCAGCCAGTCTAGCTATATGGATCAAACTCCAGGATCAGTGAAAGACCCTGTCACAAAAATAAAATGGTGAACAATCTGGTAAGACAATCTAAGTTGACCTCTGGCTTCCAAACACACAACACCTGTGTGACACATGCACACACACACAGAATCAAGTGTGTTAGCTAGGGAAAGAAATCCGATGGACTGGATGCAAATATGCACAGAGGGGGCCGGCGAGCGGAGGTGAGAGCTTACAGAACCCTCAGGCTTTGTTTTTGGATGGGATGGGGATGGTAGACACTGACTCCAACCTTCCCAGAGACAGCAGTCAACAGCAAACAACCTAGGAATCCCTCCAGCTGCCTCTTGCCTTTTCTTGCACAGAAGGCACATAAAGATGGCCTTCTGCCATGGGTCTCCCTTGAGTGGGTGTGTGAACCATCCCAGGCCAGGAAATGGTCTGGCAGTTGGAGAAACCAAGTCTAGTTCTCAGCGAGAGGGGAAAAGACTTCAGGTATCTGTTGAAAGCTGTTGATCTGTGGGTGTCTCAGGTTGGCTCTAGGAAAGAGCCCCCCTCTGAAGGGACGGTTGTTCGGAGTCAGGAGTAAAGTGATTGGAATGATTGGCCTGAAAAGGGGGCCTCCCTGGGGCTCAGACCCCTCACTTCCCCGCTCCAGTGATAGACTTTGATTACATTATGAGAATCATGTACTCTCTGCCGAATTCCTAGGGAGAGGCCTGTGACTTCTCTTTGTGAGAGCTATTGGTGTCTCAGGATTGCTTGTCTGCCTCCACTAATTCCTGTTGCTGTATTGATGGCTGGGTTTAACTAGATCCTCTGTGGGATTGGAGCCATCCAGGTGGCAGCTCACCTATTCTATTAGGGGCTCTTTGCAAGTCTGCTAGGACCCGGTCTTTGGCTACCCACCCCCACCCCCACCCCTAACCCTACTGTGACGGACAAAAGTCTTCGTGGAAAGCACCATGGCCACTGCCTTTTGATGTGCTGCCTGCCCATCCAGTGTTTACTCTGAGCACTTGGGAGCTGTTTGCCCAGGGCCCCCAGCACTGCTGGAATAAGTAGATTGTGTTTTCCTTAGTTTGGAGTCATATTTTGTTTGGGGAACTGGGAAAATTAAGCACTGACATTGATGTTTTGTTGTTAAAGATGACAAACACCCAGTTTTCTCCCCTCCTGGCTCTAATTAAAGTCTGCTTAGGAAAGGCCTTTTTGGGGTGTGTGTTAAAACACAGGGAAAGGGCAGTGGTGGTATCCTGAACTTTCAGTCCGCATCCCTAGTTTTCCTTTTTTCCTTCCCTTCCTTCTTCTTTCTTTCTTTCTTCCTTCCTTCCTTCTTCCTTCCTTCCTTCCTTCCTTCTTCTTTCCTTCTTCTTTCTTTCTTTCTTTCTTTCTTTCTTTCTTTCTTTCTTTCATTTTCTCAAAAGATGAAAGCGAGGGATAAATGTGAGCCAACTCCCACCCCCATACATCAGAGCATGAGCCTCTATGGCTGTGGAGTATGGGGGCTTGAATCCCAGGTATAGTCAAAAATGATTAATGCCACTTGTCTGCAGCCTAATTAGACTTGGTAATGAATGTGTGTGTTCGTCTGCGGAGCAGAGAGTCATTAGGCGACAGGGAATTGATGAGGTCTGGGGCTGGGATCTTTCCTTTTTTCCAAGCTCACTCTTGAAGCAGCTGGTGGCAAGCTTGGCAGGTAAGCCCTGAGTGACAAGGAAATCAGCTTCCTCCAGCCCGGAGGACTCTGCCTGGCTGGCAGAGTGAACTCCAGCCGGGGAGTGTACGCTGGTGAGGCTTGGGCCAGGCCAGCAGAGGTCTGAGAATGTACACAGGACATTTCACGTGCCAGTGATGCCTCTGCTCTGAAGAACCCCATTTCCATGCTTGCCGCCACACTCATCCTCAAAATAGCCTCATGAGGCTGGAATGTGGGATGCTTCTGCCAAGCACTCACCTGCCTGGGGCTTTCTTGGCCAGCTTGCTTGCAGGAACCTTTCAGATAGAACTAATGTTGACAGGTCTGCCAGGCTTTGAGGCAGCATGGGCCTTCGACATGTCTCCCCACTGTGCGCCCAGAGCCCAGCACCTTTATCATAGGCAGCCACCAGACACGGCAAGGTGGCGTGTGTCACATCCCTGCCCTCCCAGGGAACTTGCTGGTTCTCTACTCAGTCCTTACTGCTCAGTTACCCACAGAGGGCGGCTGCTTGCCGCTCTTGCCCTGCCTGGGGTATTATTAAGACTGGTGATAGACTGGTAAACATCCCAAACCCTTCCTGTTCGCATTCCAGAGATGGCAAGATTCTCTGGAGGGTGAGTAGTTGTGGGTGCGCAGGGCATGTGAACGCCCTGGCCCTGCCCATTATGTCCCTTGCCCTGGCTTTAGTCAGTGCCAGGTGCCTCTTCCCAGTTGATGGATCCTGGTCTGTACTCCTGCTGCAGGCTACCTCTGCCCTCCCAGATGGATGGTCTTAACTCTTGGCCTCTGCTGTCTGCAGCCACCCAGCCCTCCTCCCGCAGGGCTCTGTTCCAACTCTCTTATTCTGGGTCAGGAAGTGCTGGCGGCAGCTGACTCTGCAAAGGCCAGCCCTGACTGGGGAGATGGCTTTGTATTTAGTCATGTTCGGGTTTTTTTCCAGGCATTCTGGCAAGCTTCTCTCCCCCATGTTCTGAGTAGGAGCTCAGGGTTGAGAGGGGAGCAGAGCCAGACTTAGGACTATAAGGAAAGAAGGAAGAGGCCAAGGAGATGATGTCAGGTTCAGTGCAGGCTACTCTCCCTGGGGCACTGGTTCAATAAAATAAAGTATGTACTGGGAATAGTCGCGTGTGCCTCGCCCCAAGGTCAAGGGTATCCTCTCTGAGACCCGTGCCAGTAATATGTGGGTCTTCCCTGAAACATACACACACACAATGTTGAGGAGACATGGGCAGAGCCTGGTGGGCCTCAAGACCTCTCCACTGTGTGTTCAGTAGCAGAAGTAGCCAACATGTCTGTGCTGGGCCTGTTCTAGCCTGCTTGTGGTTCCTGGAGTAGGCGAAGTTCCTAAGATGCATCCACTGGGAAATCTGAAGTTGTGTCTCTTTGCACTTTAGTTGAGGAAGAAGGAAGAGCAGTGAGGTGCCTCTTGGAACCGTGGCACGTTCCCATTGTGGAACAGGGAGGTTGTGGCTGAGAGTCTGGGTGGACATGGAGGTCCAATGTCACATGTTTTCTTCAGGATGCTCCTATCTAGATCCACTGCCTTGACTGCTGTTGAGGACACCAGGAGGAAAACCACAAGGTGGCATTGCCGAGGGCTTGTCAGGGGTGGTGTTCAGGATTGAGGCCGCTCATTTGCATGTGTCACT
Source organism: Mastomys natalensis (assembly GCA_021653895.1). NCBI lineage: Eukaryota > Metazoa > Chordata > Mammalia > Rodentia > Muridae > Mastomys > Mastomys natalensis. The sequence continues at coordinate 699,019 of JAJTUV010000649.1, forward strand.
GGCCAAGTGTGACACTCACCTGTGACCACGAGAGGCTAGGTCATATTTACCCTTTGGTAGATGACCTCTGAGCAACCTTCTGCCACCCTCAGCTCCCTGCTTCTTGGAGAGACACATTTCCAGGTCTAGAGTGGCTGCTGGCTGAAGAAAACTGAAAGCTTGGAGTTGGAAAGAGCTCACTCAGTATGTAAGGCACTCACTCTTCAGGCATGGATCAGGGCTTGACCCCGAGGACCCACATAAAAAGCTGGGCATAGAGGTACACATTTGGTCTTTTGGTTTTGTTTTTAAATATTTATTTATGTATGTCTTTTATGTCTTTGAGTTCTCTGTCTTCATGCACACCAGAAGAGGGCATCAGATCCCATTACAGATGGTTGTGAGCTACCACGTGGTTGCTGGGAATTGAACTCAGGACCTCTGGAAAAGCAGCCAGTGCTCTAACCACTGAGCAATCTCTCCAGCCCCCAAGTGGCATGCATTTGTAATCCCAGCACTGTGGGGACATAGGCAGACTCCTGGAGATGCTGGCCATCCTGCAGAGCCTAAACAGTGAGTCCTGGGTCCCAGTATGAGATCCTGTCTCAAAAAACAAGGTGGGTGACTCTAAAGGAATGATACCCAAGATTGTTTTGGCTTCTACATGCACGTGCACATGTGCTTGGATATGCAGAAACATGGACACACAAGTATGTGAACACACAGATGCACACACGACGGAAAACAACTGAAAACCAATCTTACATGGACCTTGATGAAACAGGTTCATAAAAGATGGGTCTAAAAGAGGTGCCATGTTGTTTGTGGGTTTTTTTTTTTTTTTTTTAAACTGCTTTGAAGGGTTGGGTAGACCACTTGCCTTGTATAAGGCTTTGACTTAAGTGGTGGAGTGTCACCACAACAGTAACAATACTGCAGTACACTCCTGTAAACCAGGAGCCCTGTGAAAGAACGGGAGAGCTTAGGTCCCTCAGGGCTGTCGGCTGCATGCTAGTCCTAGGGAAATGTCATTGCTGAGTTTGCTGATCCATGATGGAAGTTGTTCTGCTTGTGAACCTGTGAAAGTGGAAGCAAATACTCGTCTGTCTGAGAGAATGGCTGTGAAGTACAGGGACCAAGAGGACTGGAATCACACCTAGCGTTCTCAGGGTCAGCCTGTGTTGGCCCCGTGAGGTAGGCAGGACTGACTTAACCGTGGCTGTCTTACAGAGGGGACATCACTGTCAGGGAAGTCCAGTGGCTTCTGTAGGACCACCAGAATCTAACACAGTATTTTGCCTTCTGAACCTCACATGACTGTCCACAGAGTTGATTACATTTTCTTATTCATGACCCTCTCTCTGTCAATGAATGTGGAAATGTCCAAAACCTTGTTACTAGTAATAGCTACAATGGGGGGAAAACCCAACAACAACCAAAACAAAAAACAAAGAGGAGGGTGAACCATGTACAAGCTGCAGTTTCTGCAGTTCTGGGTACTTGAGAGCTGGGTGTACACAGCCTGCCTTCCCATTTAGTCTCTTAAGTCTTTATTATATGCAAATCGTGAGGTCTTTAAATCTGGAGTAGTAGAAGTAAGTGTCCTTCCACTCCCAGCACACCTGTGGTGACAGGCATGTGCATGGGTGAGTGTGGACACACATAGGCATGTGCAAGGGGTGGGTGTGGACACACATAGGCATGTGCACGGGGTGAGTGTGGACACACAGGTACATCTTTTGTGTGTTGAAGCTGTCAGAGTTCATGACACAGACCAGCCAATAACCAAAGTGAAATTAAGCAAACAGGGCCCTGGGGGGAGAGAGCTGAGGAAGAGAAGGCCTGGATAAGCCTGGAAAGTTCACCAGGGCTGCCCAAGACCTCCGGCTTGAACCCTGATGGCGGGTCTGCTGCTTACTTTCCCCCACTCACTTGGATGTGTTTTCCATCCAAGTTCAGAAGAGGCTGGAGGTTTGGCGGTTTCTGTTGTAATAATCATGTCCATTCTGCAGCAGTGGAAAGTATTAAGAACTCAGAGAGCCTCTGTGCCGCCTTGTTTAACCACAGATTCCTGCTGTAACCTGAGCGCTCAGAGCGCTCTCCCTAAACGTCTGCTAGTGATGTGTGTTCCGAAAGCAATCTGTTTTTATATAAGTAGGTGTTTCAGGGGAGGCTGTGTCCTACCCACAACTGTAAGATGGTGAATCCTGTTGCTTCAGTTCTGTTGAGCCTTGGCTGGATTATCCTTTCGGCGTGGAAAGAGATCCTCAGCCCAAGCTTGGACATTAGGGGCAGCAAGAGGTCATTGTGGACTCTCCTCTGCTATAGATGGTAGAGCTCCCAGACCAGCTGTAGAACATCTGTCTCATTTCCAAAGGATCAGGGATGATTCTAGAGTAGAGCACCAGTTGGCCCTGAATTTCATCCCAAACACTGAAAACAGCAAAAGAAAACCCCAAACCAAACCAAAACTCTGCTGAGAGAAGAGAAGTGAAGCCCATCCTAAAGCCAAATGGGAGGGACTTTCCTTTTCTGTCTATTAGAACTCTCCCAGCCTCAGATGCCCTTCTTTCCAGGGGCAGTAGTGGGGGTGCTGGCCTGGGCCAGAATTCTCAGACCCTCTGGGCAGAAGGCCTCAGTCCCACCTCTTGCTTGATGGTCCTAAGTATCATCTCAGGACCTGGACTCAACTTCTTTCTGGTACAGAGACTGCTTGACAAGCTGACAGGCCACAAACCAGACTGGAGACAGCCCAGCCTTTCTGAGGAGTATGTGGGAGAAAGGATCAGCGTCCAGGCCGGAGGAGGGAATGGCCATGCAATGGTGAAGTGCCCACGTCTTAGTACACACCATCCAAATGGCGTGTACTGGCAACACTCTCTAATGATTCCCAAGATCGTTTTAAAAACACAGTTTCCCAAATATCATGGAAGAGCCCCCTCTCTTTGCACCTGTATAGAATTACTTTCCCCCAAACATAACAAATTTATTTTGCCCCTTCCATACACCACGTACCTATGTACAACAGCACTTGATAGAACCCCAGGGCAGCTACAGAAGGGCAGCCACAAGTTTTCTCCTTGATACGTGCTGGATTTAAGGACACTTGACAGAACAGTCATCCCATGTTCTCTTTTTTAAGAAGGGAGAAAAATATATTGTCCTCAAAATACATAAAATTGTTGAATTTTATGCATCCTTCCTCAAGTCATACAACATAACACTAGATAGAAAGTGGCAGGCTTCAGAAGGGGAGGACACAGCTGTCCAGATAATAGGCCGAAACACAAACTGAGCATTACCCATGAGAGACATACAAAACAAGGTTTTTTGTTTTTTTGTTTTTTTTTTCTTTTAACCAACAAACGCAAAATCTGTGAAAAGAATTCTTGGAGCTATTAAAGATTGACTTCAGAGCCCTGAATGTTAGTCAAATATTCTACCACCAAGCCAGAGGGTCTTGCTTAATTACCTAAGCTGATCTTGGACTTAGATCCTCCTGCCCCAGCCTTCCGAGTAGGTGGGATTACAGGCATGTGGCACTGTGTTTCTATATCAAGAAGGATTTAAACTATGTGCTGCCAATCTGTACTGAGTATCTTTCTGATCTCTACAGGACATGTGTGGTCTGGACAGAACCTCCTAGCTGGATTTCTGTGAGGAAGGTGTGCAGGGGGATGGACGGCTTCATTGAGGTTCAGAGTCAAGGCTTTCTTCTGTGAGTAGGTCAGAGGATATGTCCTCAGGACATTGGCTCAGGACATTCTGTTTGACTTTGAAGGAGATGGGAGAACAAATAGGTCAAGCCAGGGCTTGGTAGTTGCTTGGGACTCTGGAACTCCCCTAAAGGGTCTCTGGCGTCCAGTGCCTGATACCTGGCCAAGGACAGAAGACCAGGATGATTCTGCCCGTGCTCAGTCTTCTGAAGCTCACGTCCTCTGACTAAAGGACAAGCCCTCATCTTTCCCTGGCTCTTGCTGGTCAGGCTCTGGGGAGCCTGAGGGTGGATCTTGTGGCTTTTCCAGAAGGTTCCTGCCACCCTGGTACCAGCTTTCTGACTTGGGCTGGGCAGCAGGGTCTTCAGAAGCTCTCTCATGGCACTGGTTGCTTTTGGATCAGAGCGAAGGATATCCTATGAGCCTTCTTTTAGGCCAAGAAATATTTCTGTACTTAAGTGGGAGACCATTGTTTGCTCCTTTGCTCTCCTACTTCCTGTACCCTACAGGATCACATCTTTCTCCTTGTCTCTCCCCTCTTCCCAGGTATCTTGTCTAAGATAAATGCCCTGACCTCCTCAAAACCACACAGCCTCCCTCCCCCTCTGCTGAGTGAATTGAATTCAGCAATATGAATTAGCTTTGGGTTGTCCCTCAGGAGCCTGGTGTTCGGCTGGTAAAGCATTACCAGCCCACGACCCCCAAAGCAATCCATTAATGAGCTCCTAGGCTGGGCACGTGGTATGAGGTAACAGACGACTTTGGTCAGTGGTTGGAACTTTGAAGACATTGATTTCTCAGATTCACAGGCATGCGTGAGAAGTGAGGCCCCAGGCAGGCTCTCCTGCAGTCTGTTTGGTGGGGGCACTTTTATCTTATCAAGCTAAAAGCCAGGAATAGAAAGTTTTCCATTGGAGGAGGTGGCAGAGACAGGATCTCAGCTGAGGCGGAGGCGACATCCATGAGGTCTCAGGTGTCTATTCTGGTCACAGGAAGCCTAGAGCCCTCCACTGGGCCAGTGACTCCCTCTCTTGGCGCCAGACCTAAAGAAGAGCTATTGATCTGCAGACATCTTAGAATGAGGGAGGGCCCCGATGAGGAGGTGGTGGCCGCCTGCTTCAGCACAGTCACCGAGTGTCTCCAGCGGTTCTTCCAAAGGCTCCCGAGGAGCCCGGAGCTGTCAGAAAAGCTCCAGACCCCACAGAGACTCTGCAGCAAGACCCTGGCTCATGGTAGGTCCCAGCCCCTCTGTCTGGAGGTGCTCAGGACTAGAGTGGGATGGGTATTCCGGCTTTTAGACCTCTATCTAGTGGCTTTGCTCATGGAAAAGGAATGTGGGCTCTTTTAGGCAGCCTGGCTCTTCATACTGAGCTCAGCACCATTCTTGGTCCCCCCCTGACTCTGCAGAGAGCAAGGTATGGGTACTGTCACCTTGCCTGATTGAAGCTGAGCAGGCATGGAGGATGGGCACACGCATCCTGGTTCAAAGGCCCTGTTTAGACTGTGGGGTTTAGTAGGGCTATAGATTAGGACTGAGTAGCCACTGGGACCGGGCTTCCTGATCCAATAGAATCAATCTGGTGCCTTGGAGAGCTGCTGCCTTCCATTCTGCCTGTCTTGGAGCTTATAGGGCGAGCATTGTGAAGCAGAGTGAGCAAGGACCAGGGAGTGGCAATGGTTCCTGGGCAGTGCTTCCTACCTGCTTCACTAGTGAAAGTGTGAATGGTGTGCAGGGCCCTAAGCTGCTGGGTGGAGCTGTCTAGAAGAGGCCTACCCTCAGGCAGCGACTGGCCACTGCTTTCCTTTCCTGAACACTATTAATTAGGATGAGAATTGTCCTTAGCTGGAGTAGAAGGGCAGAGGAGGAGTGTATGAGAGATGATTGGGAGAGACAATAGCAATCAATTACCTATTCTCACTGCTGCATCATTCCTCCTCTGCTATTTCCTTGGTCCAGCAAAGGCTCTGTTAGTGGCAGCATGGGAGCCCAGGATGGATCTGAGACACTGCTTTCCAGCCAGGGATCTTTCCACTGGGTCACATTTTCTTTTTTTTTTTTTTGGTTTTTCGAGACAGGGTTTCTCTGTGTAGTCCTGGCTGTCCTGGAACTCACTCTGTAGACCAGGCTGGCCTCGAACTCAGAAATCCGCCTGCCTCTGCCTCCCAAGTGCTGGGATTAAAGGCATGCGCCACCACCGCCCGGCTGGGTCACATTTTCTCTTACACTGTTTTGGTATTATCTGCAGAAAAGCAGAAACATGCATATTTATTTTTAGTATGTTTCTCTTGCTCCAGATCCCTGTAAGGAGGGACTGACAGAGGAGTTAGTCTTTTGCAGTGAGGCCATACAGAATAGTGTATGGCTGTCAAGGGCCATTGCCTGGCAGCCAGGGCTGGAACCCTTTGCCACTGGTCTCTGCTCATTGCCCTGACATATGACCATTTCCTTTGGATGGTTGGAAGTCTTTGAGAGTGCGTTGTCTTTCACTGGGGTCCCTGACCCACTTCTATTTCTGAGTACATACAAGAGGTAAGTGGAGATTCCAGATACTCACAGCATATCTTAGAATTGGAACTAAGATTAAATGCTATATCTGGACCAAAAGTTTGGAATCAAAATTTTAAAAGTAATATGGTGTAGTGATAATTTTGGAATTTTGGTTTTTTTAAAAAACACAGAAATGTTATAAGAGCGTGCTTTCGTTTTTTTATCCAGGTGTGGGGATGTGGGGCTGCTTCGGACTGTTGGCAGCAGCTGACTGTGATTTGCTTCATGCTCTAGCAGAGGCATGGTTTTGCCAGCTGTGGATAGATTCTATGATTATGTGATGTTTGGAATTCTGGGAACTTTTCAGAGGGCATATAAATGCTAGGCCCCATAGGTGGGGTTGGCAGTTGGTGGTTGTTCAGGGGGGTGTTGGTTGCTGTTTATTAGTAGTTGTGTTCAAAGACTAAGCCAAAGAAAATAAATTAGATTTAGGAATTTCTCTCTCTTTCTCCCCCTCTATCCTCCTTTCTTTTCTATCTAGTGATAGGGGGTGAAACAGCCGAGAAAAAGGGCAGGAAGAAGAAGAACCCACAAGGTAGCAAAGACCAGCTACAATATGGTCTTGACCATGATAAATAATTTTTCTGGTTAAGGTTTTACCTTTTAGAAAATGGAAAAATTCATTCTTATCAACACCAAATACATACTCTGTGCTAAGCAGAAAAACAGCTGTGCACGTACACACACACACACACACACACACACACACACACACACACACACATACTTCCTTGTTCCTCTGCTATTCAGCTCATGGAATTATCGACTAAACTAAAATCATGCAGGCCTATCATGACAGCATGAAGTTCAAGACCAATGCTACTCCTCATCACAGTGCTCTGGCTTCACTTTGTCAGCGTTTCAACTTGACTGTTGCCAGAGGAGGAAAGAAGGAAGGGTGACTGGGGAGCAGGGAGCTGTGGACTTCTGTCTCTGCCTTCCTGGAAGGACTCCATGAGCAGCTGGGCTGTGGCATTAAGAAAAACAGATATGGACACGTGTGGTAAAGCCACTTCCTGGCTGCCAGGTCTTTGGTGAGCAAAGTGACTTTCCTGAGCTTTGGTTTTTCCAAGGGAGGCTTCTCCTTGGGCCCTTCTGTCATTAATGTTCTCAGGAAGACATTGTGGACAAGCCTCCAACATGGCTGCCTGCTCTTTCTTTGCACACAGGCCAGAGTAGATGTCTGCCTCTCATGCGAAGGCATAGTATTTGAAAGTTGCCTGGGCAGAAATGGAGGAAGCACACAAAAGTCTTAAAGCATCTTCTCTAGAAAAGATTCCTGTCAGTGAGTTAAGCACATCAGACAATCAACAGGCAGAGCTAGACAGGACCACGGTGCAACCTCCAGAGCTAAGCAAGTGTGTCGGCATGTAACAATTCTATCCTTTGAACGGACTGTGGGTGTGGGGAGGGGCTCAGGGATGAGAGAGGAGCCGACTCAGTCTCTACAGAAACTTCAGTGGTCCTGGCCACAAGGAACTAGCTGCAAGGGAGCTTTGTCTCCTGCAGAGAGGCTGGCCACAGGTGTCATCTGTTTTCTTCTCACTGAAGAAGTGTACCATACCCTCTGGCAAGCTGCACTTTGGGTGTCTCTAAGTGACATAAAAGCAGCATGGAGAAACCAGTTGGATATAGTGGCTTGGTTTGTCCCATGAAGGACTGGCTCTGTCTGCTCCTGGCCGTGAGTAACTCTCTGGCTCTTGAGCCAGGCATACCTGTGCACATGTGTTTCTAGTATACTCAAACCTGCACATTTGAACTTGTTTCTTTTGGTGTCCTGCAGTCTGCATGTAGCAGACAAGATTCCTTTTAGCTCAAACCTGCTTGGCTGAGGTTGGTGGGTCACTGACACACTCCAGGTTACCAGGGAGCTAGCCTACCCTCTGCTTCCTCTCAGAAATGGTGTCTGCTTTAGATACAAAGTAGAACAAAGTGACCCTTTCCTTTCTCTTGCACCATGCCCCTCCCTCCTGAGCCCGTGTCCTCCTCTATCAGCTCCCCAGGGAACCCCTCATCTTCTTGGGGTCCCCAGGGATGGTGGTGGGGATCCAGAGCTAGGGGGATCTCTGCTGTTTTGTCTTACTTATACCTGGAGTACAGTGACACTTGCTACATCTGGGAAGGCTCTGGAAGGGGTCGGGCTGAGGAAGAATCTAGCACAGTGGTTCTCAACCTTCCTAATGCTGCGACCCTTTAATATAGTTCTTCATGGTCTGGTGACCCAGCCATAAAATTATTTCATTGCTACTTCATAACTATAGTTTTACTACTGCTATTAATTGTAATGTAAATATCTGATATGCAGGATATCTGATATGTGACCCTTGTGAAAGGCTTGTTTGACCCCCCCCACCTCCAAAAAGGGTCACAACCACAGGTTGAGAACCACTAAGGCTCCATCCTGGCTTTAGAGACTGCACACTGGCTGCTTCTTGCTCAGTTCTTTAAACTTGTCTACTGTAGTTTGAAAATATTTTCTCTGGTAACTGGATCTCTCCTCTCTGTTTGACCATCCAGGCAGGGTGTGTCTGTATTGAACGCTTTCTTTTGTTCTCTCTTATGAAACCTTTTCATACACTGCTTCGTGTGACACACAGTCAGGGACATGTGTCCTGACGGGTGCACACTGGCACTGCTTTGTTCAAAAATTGCTCTGTATCGCTGCACTTTGCTCTGCACAACCTGGACCTTCAGGTGTGGCATCCTGATGGCCACTTTTCACCTTCATAAGCTCATGAAAACTAAGATCCATCTGTCTTCCTCACCATGATACCTCCCACCCCATGAATATTGACTCTTTCCTCCCAGAACCTATTGCTTCTTGCTATACACTAGGGCCTGGACATCCCTCACCTGCCTACACGCCATCACCACGACTAATCACCACTGTCAGCGACGTGTATTTCACAAGGCCGTAGAGCCACAGCATAAAGAGACCATTGAATAGGGCATGTCTTTTTAAAGTACACGCTGTACCATTAGGAAACACTGCATACCATTGGGAAACATCGCATGGGAAAATATAAATATACTCCCTACAGATAGTCAAGAGATTAAGTAAAATTGAGAATAGTTTAGCAACTGTAAGAGGACCGACTCCATTATGAACTGATTTACCTGATCTACTCTACTCTGTGAAATGAGCCCAGGCACTCTACCCCTGAGCTAAAGCTGGAGCTGATTTTAGATGATGTACAAGCATTATGGTTAAATGTGTGTCAATGGTATGAGTGTGGGAAGCATCCAAAAAATACAGAAATGAGAAGGATAGTCCTAGCATTTATGTGTCAGTTAGTGATACCTGCAATAGAAGTAGGAGACCCCACAAATTATTCTGCTAAATTTACTTATAATCGAGTACACACACACACACAACACACACACACCACACCAGGGGACATGCTTCTGGGTAGGATACTCTCAGATAGCAAAGGAGCATAGACCTAGAATGTGAACAAGGTGACCTGTGCTCCCTCTGCCCTCCGGTCACTGACACATGGTAGTTGCTGCAGAGTCCCTTCTGCTTTTTGCATCTCCTGTCTGAACTTGTTGTGAGCTGAGGTCTCTCCAGGTTTTAAGCCTATCCCAACAACCCCCATCTCCGCCGGGTCTCATGCTATGCCTGCCCTCTATTGGTGGTAGTGTCAGTCTGGGAACGTGCAGTTGCGTTGGTGATAGATAAATGTGCAGACTGAGAAACACACCCACACACACCCACACGACACACCCACACGGACACACCCACATGGGGCAAGACTGTGCCTCTGCAGGCCTGCCTGGAAGCCAGCTTCTGCCAGGTCAATTGTGTGTATCTGGGACAAAGTGGGACAAAGGTACAGGAGACTTATGCAGCATGCCTGGAAATTGACAAGAAACCCACCATGAAGAGCTAGTAACTGAGATGTCAAATGTAGAGGCCAGTGTCCTGAGGAATATTGGTAATCTGGTGGTTTTTTTGTTTTGTTTTGTTTTGTTTTGTTTTTTTTTTTCTCGAGACAGGATCTTACCATGTAGCCAAAGCTGGCTGGATCTGCCACGTAGCCCAGGGCTGGCCTCTGCTCATCACCCTCCTGCCAAGTGTTGGGATTATAGGCTTACACCACCACAGCTGGCCCAGATAGCTGTTTTAATATCTGCCAAGCAACAGCCAGAGCAAAGAGGCTCCTTAAGAAAGAGTATATATGTCAACTTCACCCAGTCTTGCCCTAGCAAAAGGGGGTCGATGGGAGTTAATGATCACCATAGTCTTGGAGTAAGCCTTGGATCATATCCTTATGCCTCGGTTCTCACGGCTCTCCAACACCACCCTACTTCCCCAGGACTTTCTCTTCTGAAGGTTGACCTGTAAGATCTGCTTTCATGGCCGGCGTGTGGCGCACATCTTTAATCCCAGCACTTGGGAGGGAGAGACAGGCGGATTTCTGAGTTCAGGCCAGCCTGGTCTACAGAGTGAGTTCAGGACAGCCTGGGCTACACAGAGAAACCCTGTCTCGAAAAAACAAAAAACAAAACAAACAAACAAACAAAAAAAAAAAAGATCTGCTTTCATAAAGTCCGCCTTCGCTCTGTTTTACATAGCAACGAACAGCTAGAGTCAAACTCAGGCTTGTTTGGTCCAGCCTCTCTTTCACAGAGATAGCGCAGCTGCTCAGCTGCCACCTTGCCTGTCTGTGAGAAAGCCAGCAACTTGACCTCAGTTCCAGTCTCTGTTTTACTACTATATCATCTTTACTGTTGGTTCCCTGATGTGGCTTTCTGACCCCCTTATTCTGTGTGTGTGTGTGTGTGTGTGTCTGTCTGTCTGTCTGTCTGTCTGTCCTGTTTGGGTATGTTGGGGGTGATCTGCCTTTCTTCCAAACAAAGAGGACAGTTAGTGGAAGACTGGGGCCTCAAGCTCCTTCCCGGAAAGGCTGAGACGTCAGTGTCCCAAACTGGCTGTGTGACCCTGGGAGTAGAAGTTTCCATCCTCCTGCTGCTGGGCTCGTTAGGAGCTTAACCAGGAGTGTGAAAACTGTACGGGCTGTGTTGATTTGGGCTGTGGTTGTAGACTCCAGGACTGGTCGCATGCCTACCATCCTACAAATCTGAAACCTACTTGCCAAAAGATCTAGTCTTCCATTCATCTGCTTCACTCCTTTGCACCAGCCACAGGCAGAAGTAGCTATCAGTGTACTGCATATGAATGGGAGAGTTAGTGCACCACTGGTGAATGGGGGAGTTAGTGCACCACTGGTGAATGGCAGAGTTAGTGTACCACTGATGAATGGCAGAGTTAGTGTACCACTGATGAATGGGTGGCAGAGTTAGTGTACCACTGGTGAATGGTGGGAGTATTAGATGCACCACTGGTGAATGGGGGAGTTAGTGACCACTGGTGAATTAGGGAGTTATTGACCTGTTCTGACTGCCTTAATTCAGCAGAAGATGACCTGAAAATCAAGAAAATCTTGCTAGTCAAGATTTTGGTGATACATGTCTGTCATCTCAGCGGTGGGGAGACTGAAGCAGGAGGATTATAAATGTGAGTTCAGGGCCAGCACAGACTACCTACTGAGATATATGAAAGCTCTTGGCTAGTGTTAGTTACTTGCTGAATGGACAAAAATCCGGGTATACGGCCTCCCACAGAGCTGAAAAACACTGCTGCTGTTTATTGAGCAACTACAAAGTATCAGGTGCCCCTGGGTGCTTCATCTAAACGTGCTCTAATTTTTCAGAAAATTTCCCAACAAGAAAGCTATCATTCCAAATTTTCAGACAAATTGAGGCTGAATGAGTTCTAAATTTAACTAAGAGAAACTGTTCAGACATCTCATACCCAGATAAGGACAGGCTTCAAGTTCAAATTCTGACCCACATGACTTCAAGGATGACTCCAGCACCAGGCTGAGTGTTGTAAGGGCCTCCAGCTGATCCACGGCTGATGCGCAGATCTACTGGTGCCATCCTATAAGGCAGCTGGTGCTGGGTGTGCCCTGTGCATCCCGAGGCCACCAGGAGCAGGGTACAGAGGGCTACTTCCTGCTAGAGCAGAAGAAAAAACACTTGTAATTCCAACCCTTTAACCCCAGCCTCCCTAACCCCATTCAGGATGAGCTCTGGAGGAGGGGAGGAGGACGAAGTGGGGATGCTGCTGGTGAGGGGTACATTAGTGCATGACCAAACAGGACCGCTGCACAGCAGCCACGCATGATAGATCGCCACGCTCCAGCTGTTGCCTGCCGGGGGCAAGGCTGCCAGCTAGTAACCTTGCCTCTTCCATTCACTGCGGCTCCAGCTCTAAAGTAGAGGTTGATTAAAGGAGCTGGAGAGTAATGTCTGCACAAAAGCCTGCACATGGATGCTTCTCAAGCTTTACTCAGAATTATTAAAATGTGGAAGCAGCCAAGACACTCTTCAAGCAGGTGAACAATGAGCATGGTACATCTAGTTAAAAGAAATGAAGCTATCAAGGCCGTAAAACAGAGGAGACTAAATATATCTCACTTGGTGAGAAAGCCAATCTGAGAGGTTTACATATTGTATTATGCCAATTTTGTGATAGTCTGAAAAGGGCAAGACTGTTAAAAATTAGGGGGTAGGCAAATAGAGCACAGAATTTTAGGGTAGGAAAACCACTTTGCCATAACCATGAGTATGTGTGTAGATTCACAGAATGCACAGCACTGAGTGAATCTGATGTAAACTGTGGCCTCTGGGCAGTTGTGAGTGTAGGTTCGTGATCTGTAACAAATGCACCCCATGGTGGGCTGTTTATAGCGAGGGGTCGTGCACATGCAGGAGAGGGTTATAAAGAAAACATACTTCCCATTTAACTTGACCACAAACCTACAGTTGCTCCAAGATACCCTGCTTTAAAAAATATAAGTAGAAGGATACATTGTACAGCTCAGTTTGGACTGTGTAAGGTCCTATAGGTGCACTCTCTGGATATATTGTGCAGCCCAGCATGGACTGTGTAAGGTCCTATAGGCGCACTCTCTGGATACATTGTATAGCCCAGCATGGACTGTGTAAGGTCCTATAGGTGCACTCTCTGGATAATTGTTTCAGCCCAGCATGGACTGTGTAAGGTTCTATAGGTGCACTCTCTGGACACATTGTATACCACAGCATGGACTGTGTAAGGTTCTATAGGTGCACTCTCTGGATACATTGTATACCACAGCATGGACTGTGTAAGGTCCTATAGGTGCACTCTCTGGATACATTGTATAGCCCAGCATGGACTGTGTAAGGTCCTATAGGTGCACTCTCTAGATACATTGTGCAGCCCAGCATGGTCTGCGTAAAGTCCTATAGTAGTACTCTCTGGCAGTGAACAGTGGTACCCAGCCATCATCGCTGACTTTTTTTCTGTTTCACAGTGTCCTAGTCAGGGTTACTTTTTGTGGGGATCTTTGCAAACACCCCCACAAAATGATCTGCATGAGGCAAGAAGGAAATCTTCTCATGCAGTTCAACATGACTTAGTAGCTGCCATTTCCGACTTCTAGATCTGGCCCTGGGAAGTTTATTTTAGGCATATTTAAGTACATAAAAGTTTGGGGAAAAATACAATCTCATATACACAAGGAGGCATAATTACATGGAAACTCTTCTCAAGGATCCAGCACTTCTTCCATGAAGATAGGTTCTATGGACAGGCTGCATGTATTATGTTAAAGGTCTAGGGGAGGATCTGCTGTGGTCTTGGTCATACAGATAGTATAGACTATCTAGACTATTAGATATCTCCAGTTCTGGTTGTCTGAGCTTGGGATAGTCTAGCCCTACAGATAGCACAAATTGCCAGGCTATTAGCCATCTCCATTCCCAACCTTCTGGATGGAAAAAAATAGCTAATACATCTTTTCCCTTGAAAAGAGAACCTGTGTGTTCAACATTCCTGTTTCCCTAGTGCTATCTGTGGTTCAAGGACCTTTGCGCTCCCAACAACTATTGCTGTGATGAAACACCATGAACAAAAACAAGTTATGAAGGAGAGAGTTTATTTGACTTATACTTCCACACTGTAGTCCATCACTGAAGGAAATAAGGGCAGGAACTCAAACTGAGTAGGAACCTGGAGGCAGGAGCTGATGCAGAGGCCATGGAGGGATTCTGCTTACTGGCTTGCTCCCCATGGCTTACTCAGCCTCCTTTCCTATTGAACCCAGGAGCACCAGCCCAGGAATGGCCCCACCCACAATGGGCTTGGCCCTTCCCTATCAATCACTAATTAAGAAAAATGCCCTGCAGGCTTACCTACCATCTGCTCTTACAGAGGCAGTTTCTCAATTAAGGCTCCCTCCTCTCTGATGATCCTAGCTCGTGTCAAATTGACAAAAAGCTAGCCAGCATACATGGGATCTTTCCCATTAGCAATTAGATATCCATTGCAAAACCACAAAAAAACTTAGACACTATAGAGAGGCTACACACCTGAAATCCCACCCCTTTGGCCTTCCTTGCAGACACTTCAGTGTATATGGCATGTATAGAAGTATGCATGTATTTTATATGATTAGGCTCATGAGGCACAACCATTTCCTCTTTCATGTTGACCAGAGTTGAGCTGCACCACATATGATAGTCACGTTCCAGTTCATGGAGAAATAGGTCATGACAGTTGTGAGTCAGCTGCAGATGGATGTTTTTGACAATTTGTGGTGATAAAGAGCCATGGGCCGAACACCTTAGTAATATCTATTTAGGTAGTAGACACACCCTTAGGAGAAATCTCTGCAGGAGCCGGTGCCGGTGCCTCACATACCAATAGAATGTTTCCTCATGTCTCCACACCTGTTTATGAGACGTTTCCTGGGGATATGTGACAGGAACCCACTGAAGATAATTTTGGTGAACCAGTCAGTTTTTATTGGGGTCACTAGTAAGAATTTGGGTGAGGGGTTACCTTAACGGCAGCAGGATGGCTCAAAGACAGCTGGCTCACTGAGTAGTCTACCTGACAGGTGACAAGCCTACCTGACACAGGTGATGCGTTACGTAAGCTGCGTCCTTAAGCTCAGTGCTCAGCTTCCAGGAGGCCAGCAGGTCCGGGAATCTCCTCTCTACCACAGAGGACATCAGTCTCCTGCCCTGGCCAGTTTTCTGCATCTGTAACCCAGGGGAGGGGGTCCTGCTAAGCCTGGCAAGTTTCAGCTTTCTCAGACATGCGTCCCTGAGTCTCATGGGCACCCCAACCTCCTCCCTCCTGGAGGGAGTGTTTCAGTTCAGAGGAAACTGCACACCTCACCTGCGATCATGACTGTGATCAACAACTTTCTTTTCTAAAACTGGAAAAGAATCTTAGAAAATTGAGTGTTGGGAGGAGGAGGTGAGAAAGTAGAAAAGAAGGGAAATCCCAGGGCAGCAGAGGTCCCTCTTCAGAAGGTTACCTCATCTGGCTTTAGGGGACACCCAATGTCTCCTGGGTAGCTGAGGCCTCGGCATCTTGCCTAGACTGGGGCTGGGGAATGGTAGGGACCCTGAAGAAGCGTCAGGACCTGTTGCTTCAGGCCTCTGTTAGAGGTCTGGAGGTTTGGCAATACTGTAGGGACATGTACAGACAGGCTTTTGGATGCTTGATGCTGTGGCAGCTGGCCACTCTGGACTCTGTGCTTATTAGACTGAGAATAAGGATAGCTAGCATTTATCAAGTTCAGTGTATACTAGTGGTGCAGTAGTCATGTACAGTCTCACATTCAGCCACACTATGACGTAGGGACTACCACCACCTCCACTTAAAAAGAGGATACCGAGGCATGCAGGAGTTAGCACAGTAGCCTGGGGTCTTATCATCATGGCACTCTGGCTCATGCCTTCAGCTAAAAGCAAAGTGCGTCCTTCCTCTGCTGGCACTACTGATTTATGTAAGACTCTTTTGAAGCATCCTGGTGAATCAGCTTTACCAGCCAGGCAGGGGATTTGGGAGTGCAGCCCTGGGGACTTACAGGGGACAGTGCTGTAGCCACATAGAATATTCCCATCTGCTTCAGGGCTGGAGGGCACGGTAGGACAAGAGAAAGCAGCTGGAGACTGTAGGTAAGTCAGGGAGGCTGCAGTGGCGAAGGGAGCCTGGCTAGGTGAGATGCAGAGTAGGGTATGGTCTCCATGCATGGTCGTAGAACTGTCATAGCTGGTTCAGCCCAGGGACTCCAGCACGAGGAAACCCAGCACACGCGTAAAGGGTTGTCTGAACAGCCAGACAGCCACCCTGACTTGTTCTGAGAGCAGGGACAACACTTACTCCACTTAAGATCTTCTGTAAATCAGATTTCCCTGTGCCCAGTATCCCTTCAGAATTCCCAGTAGTACCCGATACATTATTTTAAAACTAAAAGCTAGAGGCTGGAGAGATGGCTCAGCAGTTAAGAGCACTGACTGCTCTGCCAGAGGTCCTGAGTCCAAGTCCCAGCAACCACATGGTGGCTCACAACTATCTATAATGGGATCCAATGTCTTCTTCTGGTGTGTCTGAAGACAGCTATAGTGTACTCACATACATAATAAATAAATATCTTTAAAACCAAAACCTATAAGCTCCCCATGTGTCTGGCGGACTGTTGGTAAGGCTTGGTAAGCTTGGGAGGGTAAGGAAGAAGTTCACACACAGGGGAAAGGAGAGAGGAGCAGGGCAGGGAATATTAGCTTGGGGCTTTTCCAGGTTCCGGGCTAACACTAGACATGAGAGCTACATTTACTCCTCAGGATGGCTCTATGAACTACCTACTGGGATTCACATTTTATACTTGAGATTGATGCTCAGAGATGTTCAGCGGCTCTGGCTCTGTCACGGAGCTGGTTGAGGAGAGTCTAGAGGCCACAAAGCTCCTCTGGCTCCATTATGCCACAGTATAGGCCAGGTAGGGCTGGTCATGACTAAGGACAGTGTGGTTGATCTCTCAGAAGGCCTAGGATGCCTGAAGGTTGGTAGTGGCTTCAGAAGTCAGAGACTGTCTGCTTCCCCTTGGCTGTCACACAGGAAAGAGGATGATCGTCGCTGACTGGAGTGACTGCGAAGAGCCAGTGGGTTCTGTATAACTAAGTCCTGTGTCCTTGGGGCCTTGGCAGGAGGAGCTGAGGGTTAAAGAGGAAACGATATATTACCTCCGTATCTTGTGTCCAGCTCCTTTATGGAAGGGATTCTTCTCAATGCAACACATCTGGTTCAGAAAAACGAGACACTTGAGTTTTGTCATTACACAGCAGTGTGTGTGTGAGCCTTGTGTGTGTGAACACTTTGCATATTGTGCATTTGAGAACTGGGGTGGAACACAAACTAACTCTGTCAGCTCTGGGGATTAAGAGGACATTTGCAGCATCTGCATTTGGAGAGAATTGTCTCCAAGCATATGGTTCCTGCCGCTGGCTTGCCTTCCTCTAAGTTCAATTAGTAGATGGAATGCTCTTGCTATACACAATTTCTCATGGCATCTGAGCCTAACTCTGTTGTTTGAGTCAAACCTGGGGGTCAAAGCCAAGAGCCAGGCCACTGGCTGTTCTTGGGGTAGGTAGGGGGCCCCAGCTTCAGTCCACCCAGCCATGGCCCCTGGCCTTCCAGCCTGCTGCTGATCTCTGAAGCTGGTGTCCATGGAAACCTCCAGCTGTCTGGGCTTAAGTACTGTGTTTTCCCAGAATGGCCTGGGATCTCTCAGGGTTGATCTATACTTTCTGCCAAAAGGCCTAGCTCTCAGGACCTGGTAATGGGACCCTGTGTAAAAACAGGGCCATTGTGGATATAATTAGTCAAGATGAGGTTCTCCTGGAACAAGGTGGGCCACTGATTCAGTCTGACCAGGGTTCTTTTGAAGAAGACAAACTTCTGAGAAGAAGGTCCTGAGACAATGCTGGCAGAGTCTGGAGGTGTATAGCTACAAGCCACCAGATTTGCTGCTGTCTATGAGAACTCAGAAGCCCAGTAAAGGCAAGAACATCCCCATTCAGACCTCAGAGGGAGCAAGACCCCGCGAACAGCTTGAGGAGCCAGTTAGTTCCTGCTGTAGGCAATGGTGAGCATGTGGATACAAGAGAAA
Source organism: Mastomys natalensis (assembly GCA_021653895.1). Taxonomy (NCBI): domain Eukaryota; kingdom Metazoa; phylum Chordata; class Mammalia; order Rodentia; family Muridae; genus Mastomys; species Mastomys natalensis. The sequence goes on from JAJTUV010000649.1 coordinate 717,279, forward strand.
ACCTGTAGTCAGTGTTTTTCCTTCTACCCTGTGGGTTCTGGAGGCTACACTCAGGTCATCAAGCAGTTCCCTTTTCCCCCTGAGCCATCTCAATAGCCTTTTTACGGCTGACAGCACTCATGTCAGAGATGCCAGCATGTCCATGTCTGTCTCTGTTCTCCTCAGAGTGTCCAGGTAATGGAATCAATGTAGATGCTCATCAGCGGGTGGGTGGGGTCTGCACACAGGGGGGTTTAATTACGATTTAGCAGTGAACAAAACGATATCATTTATAAGAAAATGGATAGAACTGGAAATCATGCCGAATGAAGTAAGTCAGACTCAGACAAATAATGTGTTTTCTCTCGTGGGTAGAGTCTAGATCACATAGAGAGGGAGTGGAGCGGGGTAGTTGGGGCGGGGGAGGAAGTAGGATTCTCCAGAGGAGGCAGGAAGACAGAACAAGATGTGCAGGTATGCAAATGCTACAATAAAACCCATCGTTCATTGTACAACCAATATACACCAATTAAATGGCTAGACCTTGGGATGTTGATCCCTAATTTTGTATTGCCTCTTGGTGGCATGATGTTTGTCCTAGCTATTCAGTGATGGCAGGCCCAGGTCTCCTCTGTTCCCTCTAATCAGGGTACCTGAGCTAGCTGCCATCACTCCTTTCTTTCCATGCCTTGAAGTCTCCTTCATCCCAAGCCTGTGTTGGCTTTCTTAGCTCCCAGGTATCTGCCTGAAACAGCTTCCTACATCTGTGCAAAGTGGGGCCTGACTTTCAGCTATTTTTCTCAAATTAATTGTATTTTCCTGTGTGTCCTGACTGTTCCCTGGTTCCTAAGAGCCCTGTCTTTGTTTCATGTTTGTTTGTTTTCAAGACAGGGTATCTCTGAGTAGTCCTGGTTGTCCTGGAACTCCCTTTGTAGACCAGGCTAGCCTTGAACTCAGAGAAATCCACCTGCCTCTGCCTCTGATTGCTGGGATTAAGAACTTCTGCCACCACTCCCTGGGTGAGAGTCCTGTGTTGAAGGATATTTGACTACATTGTGAACCCCAAGACTGTGAACTGAAAAAACCTTGTTGTGGTCTGGCTCAACCCTAGCACATAGCTTTAATCCAAGAGCTAAGCAACCAGCTGTCAGGGACTGAATGTAAATAATCAGAAAGGAGGGTCTTTGAGTTGAAGGATATTTAAGACAGTGTGGAGAAGGAGAGGGAGTTTTTCCCTTCTGGGACATGGGTGGAGTAGTAGAAAGGTCAGCTGGGAACTTTCTATGCCTTTCTGAGCTAGCAGGGTTTTCTCCCCAGCATCTGGCTCCTGAGTCTTCCTTACTAACAACAAACAACTGGGATTTTTGTTTTTAAAACAATAGTCCCCTTTTACTTGTACTTATGTCTTAGGCTAGCACAGAGTATATGGCAGTTCAGGCCTTGTATATGTATCTTCAGCAGAGATGGTGGCATCTATATGGCCCAGTTTCACCCAGGATCTGTCTTCCTGTGTCCAAACTGAACACCAAATAAAGGTTATAAAATATAATAGGACACCAGGGACAGAGGCTGGATCGGAGGCTGTGGGGTTAGCTATAAGAGTCCCCTGGGACATGGCCAAAGCTTTGGAACACGGAGCACTGTCTCACTGAATGCCCAGCCCTGCCCTGTGGGACAGTTTCTGTGTGTAGTGATGGTACGGGGGCTCAGATGTCACTGAGGCTGGCCTGGAAGACCCAGGTTTGGCATTTCCAGGGACTGGGAAGTATGAAGATGTATTCCAGGAAGTTTCACTGCTGCCATGACTGCATGGTCTTAATTAGAGTTACTAATTATTAAAGTTACTAGTGTGCATGTACATTATTTGTTTTTATTTCATTGGTTTTTTTTTTTTGTTTTGTTTTGTTTTGTTTTTGTTTTTCGAGACAGGGTTTCTCTGTGTAGCCCGGGCTGTCCTGGAACTCACTCTGTAGACCAGGCTGGCCTAGAACTCAGAAATCCACCTGCCTCTGCTTCCCAAGTGTTGGGATTAAAGGCATGCGCCACCACCGCCCGGCTGTTATTTTGTTTTGTTGAGACAGGGAACCCATTATGTAGACCAGGCTGGCCTTGAACTAGGCCTTCTAGACTGGGCTAAGATTAAAGGTATGTGCCGACACACACTTCTCTAAAGGGTGTGGTGGTATACACATTTTCTGAAATTCCAAACCTACTCTTGGAGTCTTCCATTCTTAGCTCATCCAGTTCAGTTTCAGAACTATAAAAAAGATCTTCCTGAGGTGTTGGGGTGTGTAAATCAAAGAGAGGCAGTGAAAGAGAGCAGCTCGGGTGCACAGAATGTGCCAACCATGGCAGACACTGCAAGGGGATGAGAGGCAACATTGCAATCTCTGGAGGCCTCCCCTCTATGAACATGGTGGCTCTCACCCTGGAGCTGGCAGAGTTTCTAGCCCACCCTCTTCTTCATGGAAGGCTCTAGAGCATCCTTCAACACTCAGAGTATGACCAGAAGCCACGTAGGTATGTCTCAGAGCTGAGCCCCAAGCAGCCCCACCCTTTATAGGCTCTGTCCCCAGTGTTATATTATCAGAAACTCCTGGCATTTCTGAATGCTATGGGTGAACTAAGCACACAGCCCTCTGTGCCCTTTACCCACTGAGGGTGAGCTATCTGCACTGAGCTGTGTGTCAGCCATTGGAGCTCCAAGATACCTTCGGGACCCTGAAGGTACATGATGTGACCTTACCTGTTATGACTTCTGTGGGTTGTCACCCCACCCCAAACCTCCAGCTTGACACAAGCCAAGGTTATCTGGGAAGAGGAAACTTCAACTGAGAAAAATGTCTCCATCAGATTGGCGTGTGGGCAAGTCAGTGGGAGTATCTTCTTGATTGATGATTGATATGGGAGGGCCTAGCCCATTGTGTGTGGTGTCGCCTCAGGGCAGGTGGGCCCAAGTTGAGTAAGCTACGGAGAGAGTCTTAGTGTTCTATTGCTATGAAGAGACACTATGACCAAGACAAATCTTGTAAAGGAAAGCATTTAATTAGGGGGTTCCTTACAGGTTCAGAGGGTCAGTCCATTATCATCATGGCAGGGAGTGTGGTCAAAAGCAGAAAGGCATGGTGCTGGAGTGATCTCTAAAAGCTTTACATCCTGAGCTATGGGGGGGGGACGTTGTGGGGGTTGTGGGGGGTTGCGGGAGGCTAGGGGGGAGACACTGGGCCTACTGTGGGCTTTTTAAACCTCAAAGTCCACTCCCAATAACACACTTCCTCCAACAAGGCCACACCCCCTAATCCTTCCAAACAGTTTACCAATGGGGGGGGGGGCGGACACCAAGCAATGAGCATCTATGAGGGCCATTCCCATCCATATTACCATAAGGAGCAAGCCAGTAAGCAGTGTTCCTCCATGGCTTCTGCTTTAGTCCCTGCTTCCAGGCTCCTGCCCTGACTTCCCTTCATCATAGACTATAAACTATAAACTAAAATAAACTCTCTTCTCCTCAAGTTGCTTTGATATTAGTGTTTAATCACATCAATGGAGAAAAAGCTAGGAGGATTCCAGGCAAGAGCTAAAGAATGGGATGCTGGCAGCTTTACCTCAGGGCCTGAGGGAAAGGCACACTAAGCTAGCTGTCACCCCCAGGAAGGTGGACACACAGTTAGATCATGGAGGAAGGAGGATGTGGGGTTCTGGAACCTGTGTCCCTGTATGTGTCAAGGTCTCTATATAAGGACTATAGGCTAGGGCTCATTTGGGGAGATTCAAGGAGGCAGCTGGGGACAGCAGGGATCACATTCTGGAGTTCCTCAGCTGAGCGGGAAGAAAACCAGCTACCTGCTCTGACTGAGCTGTGGACAAGGCACCACAGCTGACCCAGCAGCCATCTGTGGGAATGTCCTACCTGCTGACCGACCACTCACTTTCTTGTTTCCACCCTGTCTTCCGCCAGCCCCTCACTACTGTCTTTTTCTCCTCCTGCCCCTGGCTGAGTCTCTCTGCCTCCTGACCCCTTTGACTGCCCTTCCCTTTTGCCAAGGAAGCTTCAGAGGAAGGTCCTGAGAATCAGGAAACAGCAGCGTATGCTGTGCCGCTTGTGGTGTGTGCCATTGGCCTCCCTTTCAATCTCGGGGAGTTTCCTATCTCTAAGGAAGTCCCTGGATGAAAGTCTAAAGGTCCTTTTCAATTCTGGACATTAAGTCTCTACTTCCATGGATGAGAACACCGCCTCTGGAAATGTGTGCCTTTCTCTCAGTTTGGGATATTGTCAGTGGATTATTCCAATGGGGTTAAAAGAACTACCGCAACGTTTCTGGTCTAGACAAGACCAGAGAGAGAAATGCTTATCATAATGACTCTGCCTTTGGGGTGATTTTAATGCTTGCAGACATACCCTCTTATGCCTATAGAAACATCTTTACATCACAGGCTGGATAATACCTAAGTTTTATAGATTGACAAAGCAAGTCTCTTCCAGGGATATATGGCCTCTGGTTATCAATATGAATTAGTAGAATGGGCAGTATATAGCCAGATGATCTGACTATGAAGAAATCACTAAGGACTCCAGGTCTCAATAATGAATGCAGGGTCACAGCAGATAGTGCAAGCAGAAGTGGTCTGCACGGGTGTAAAGCATTTGCTGCCACCATTTGCTCCAGCACAGAGGTCAGGCATCACACTTACATAGTTCCCTGTGCTCCCCCACCATCACTGCCCCCGCTATACTGCCCTTCCCATCAGCACTAAATGCAACCCCAGTTTCTCTGGGTGGAGGAAGCAGACATCTACCTGACCCCTGGTCCCTTTGATTCTCTCCCTCTAGACTGTAAATTCACCTGCCACCCAGAGTGCCGCAGCCTGATCCAGCTGGACTGCAGACAGAAGGAGGGCCCTACCCTGGACAGACACTCTCCAGAAAGCACCCTCACCCCGACCTTCAACCAGGTAAGCAGAGGAGCCCACAAGCCAGGCTGGAAAGCAGCCCCTGTGGGTGGTACAGGTCCATATATACAAGCTGTTCTCTGGCCAGATGGAGCCTCAGACACACCCTTCCACAGGGGTCTGGGAAGTGACAGGCCTGCCCTGCAGATTTCTCCATGAAGTCTATTTGGCCCTGGGCTCTGATCCAGGTATGGGTACAGGTAGGAGCAGAGTGATTCCTAAAGAAGTTTCTAGAAGATCTGAAGCTCCACACATCATCTTGCCTTAAGATCATAGATCCTTCCAGACTTCTCAGACCAACCTTCAAAGGGGTTGGGCATGTAGTCTTTCTCTGCTGAAGCAATGGGTGTATGATATCCCCAGTGGCTCATGATTCTGAGGTTTGCAAAGCACATGGATGGCTGTGCATCTGAACTGTAACGTTTAGATTAGAGTTTTGGATGTAAGGACAGTGTGCATTGATTGGTGTGTTAAGTATTCGCCGAATATCTGTGCTGTTGAGGATAGGCGCAATAAATGATAACTTCAGAATGATCCACAGAGTTGACATGCTGGCTGGGGAATTGTAACACAGCTGACTGGTAGATACGGGGACAGGTGTGCAGTAAGTATCAGCCAAGTATTTTGAGTACACTGTGTAATTGTTTCTGCTAACAGAAAAAAATCAAGGAAGGCTTTCCGAAGGAGGTGACATTTGATGTGAGCCTTGTCCTTTGGGATGAGGGCTTGCTGGTCAGGGAAGTTAAGTGTGTCCTAGGATATTACCCATTTATTAATTTAGCAAGGTTTTAAGTGTCCACTATATCCCAGACTTAGGAACACAGGGGACTTAGTGATACACATAAGAAAAATGGTTCTTTCCTGTCTTGTGCTTACAGCAAGGTGAGGAAGGAACAGACTCTGACTGAAGAGGGAAATACACAGGCATTATGGAGGACTCACGAGCCGTGTCAAGTCCCCACAGCCTCTAGGCACATGTTCCATGGGGTTCAAATGCCTGGCACACCTGTGGTCGTTCCCAGGTCCCCTGTTGTCTCTGTGCCTGCTCCCATGGAAAAGCATAATTACAAAACAAGTGTGATATGCACTTATAAAGGATAACATCAGACTGTCCTGAGATGTACATTGAAAGCTTCTCTATCCCCTCTTTAGTCTTTGGGGTCATGGCTACTCTAGCATAGTCTGCAGCCAGGCCTCTAGGAATGGGCTGGCCTAGACAGGAGTCCTGAGGCGCACCGATGAGCGATGCAGATTTCTGCCTTGTGTTCTGTCTTACTTTGCTGTTTGTCTGCTGCTGGCTTTGGAACCTGACACTTGCTGGGCCGTGCTTTACTGAGCTCCCGAGGCAGCCTGTTATCGAGCAGCCCCTTAAAAGACAGAGAGGAAATAGTGCAACATCCCTAAAAGGGTCTTTTTTTTTTTTTTTTCCTGTTTTCTCTTTTTTGTTTTTGGAAACAGGGTTTCTTTGCATAGCCTTGGCTATCCTGGAACTCAATCTATAGACCATGCTGGCCTCGCTGGCCTCACTGGCCTCGCTGGCCTCGCTGGCCTCCAACTCAGAGACCCACCTGCCTCTGCCTCCCCAGTGCTGGGATTAATGGTGTATGCTACCATTGCCTAGCCCCTAAAAGTGTATTTAAACAACTGCTTTCCCCAGTTTCTCTTTCTCTTCGGATACTGCCAAGTCTCTTCTTTCTGCTCCCAACCTTACCCATCCCCCATCCTGGATCCTGGTTCCCCACTATCTGGATCTGCTTCTTGGGGGTCTCTCATACTCTGTCTAGGACAGTCTGCAGAAGGGATTTGCTCCCTCCCCTGAGACATCTGGCCATATCTGGAGATGGTCTGGTTTGTCAGCTGGGACCTAGTACGTAGAGGCCAGAGGTTATGCTAAGTGGTCTTACATGTTGCAATATAACCCACAGAAAGGCAGGATGGAAGCAGCTGGCCCCAAATGTCAGAAGTGCCGAGGTGGGAAAGCCTCTGTAGGCTGTGGGCCAACTCCCAGGGCTGTGGACAGGAGGCTGGGAAGGGCATGGTTTTATTGCACACACACACATGGTCTCTTTCTTAGAATGATGGCCAGGAGGAGTACTTTCCAGCGGTGCATCAGACAACAGAGCTCTGTCCTCCTTGGAAGAAAAGGCAACCTAGAGCCCTCTGGCTAACTGAGTCATAGCGGTCTATCACAGAAACAGCTCTGCAGCATCACAGAGCTGTAAGAAACCCTCGAAGTGCCAGCAAGCGGCCCCCAGCAGCAGCAGCAGCAGCTTGTAGGGGTCCAGGTTGCTGGGTGCTGTGGCATGTGCCTTGGACAGGCTTGACCCTAGCCTTCAGTAGAGAACCCTGCCCGTCTCTGTGGGGAAAGCGAGGCCCTGATCCGGGTTCTTTGCCTCTTCCTAGAAACCTGTTCATTTCTGCCTTGGCTTGAATTCTGTCACATGAGAATCGCAGGTACTTTCTTCTACCTGGCGGTTGCTACCTGGCTGAGCTAACTCTTGCCATCTTCCTGAGGATTTATCAAGGCAGAGGCCCGGGCCTGAGCTCAGCTAGGTGGGGACCCAATCGAGGGTCTATTGTGAGGTCTCGATCTGGTGGCATTTCTCCTTTTTGCTAGTTAAGGAAAGAAGAGCATAGATTTTCCAACAGCTGGAAAGAAGCAGTCTTTATGAATTTTCATGTATCCCTCTGTACAAGCATCTACGTGCATGCGTGTGTCTGTGTGTGTGTGTATGTGTGCGTGTGTGTCGTGTGTGTCTGTGTGTGTGTGTCTGTGTGTGTGTGTGTCTCTGTGTGTGTCTGTGTGTGTGTGTGTATGTGTGTTGAAGCTGGAGTCTTGTGCACTCACGAGACGCAGTCACGATCCACTACTGAACTGCAACTCCCAAACCTTCATACATTTTTTTCAAAATATGACTGAGATCATCCTACGGACAGTATTTGGCCTTCACCTTTTAAAAGCAATAATGGCTGATTTCTGACTATCTCAGCAGAGGAAGGAAGAAGGGAAGGCAGATGCGGGAGGGGCAGGGAGGCTTAGAGCCTCGGCTGCAAACTCCTGAGGCCATGTGGTCCCTGTCCCTCCTCGGGAAGTCATGATAGTTGTCTGCTTTTGCAAACCTAAAGATCAGTGTCTTTCCTCACGGATCCTGAAGCCTCAGTATTTTTCCCTTGGGCATCCTCAGTATGATCAGACATGTCTCCTGTAGGAGGCCCTGGCTTCAGATTCAGCCGGTTTGCCAGAGACTGCCACCACTGCTAGTTGAGGAGCAGGACAAATAGCAGGAGCAGCTTGTGGTTCTTTCATTTGGGGGAAGGGGGTACCCTGAAGTGTTTTATATTTCCGATGACTTTAAAAGTACTCTTACGGGGCTGAAGAGATGGCTCAGCGGTTAAGAGCACTGAGTGCTCTTCCAAAGGTCCTGAGTTCAATTCCCAGCAACCACATGGTGGCTCACAACCATCTGCAATGGGATCTGATGCCCTTTTCTTGTGTGTCTGAAAAGAGCAATAGTGTACTCAGATGAATAACAAATAAATAAGTCTTTATAAAAAAGTGCTCTTACTATGTAACCCCAGTGATGGAAGCCCCAGTAGCATCCACCATGAAGCAGCCTAGCCCTCCGTGTCAGCGACACAAGAGAAGATGCTGAATGTGGCTATGCTTTGATTCTCATCCGACCGTGCTCTCCTGAACCAGACAGCTTTGGCCCTCTGGCTGTTGACACACTTTTCTTGGACATGGAGTACACAGATTATAAGAGACAAACCGAACCCCCTCCCCCGTTACTCAAATCCTATTTCCCATTTCTTCTGCCCAGTAGACTCCCTGAGCATCCGTCTGCAGAGACCAGTCCCTCCTACAGCAGGTCCCGGCCACAGGCACTCTCTTGGCATAATCCTGCTTGGGACCTTCAAGCCCTGGCCTTGCTCCACATGGCTTGTTTCTTTCAGGTCTCTGTGCATACAAGCATTTTTAAAAATCTATTTCTGCCGGGCGGTGGTGGCGCACGCCTTTAATCCAGCACTTGGGAGGCAGAGGCAGGCGGATTTCTGAGTTCGAGGCCAGCCTGGTCTACAGAGTGAGTTCCAGGACAGCCGGGCTACAAGAAAAACCCTGTCTCGAAAAAAAAAAAAAAAAAATCTATTTCTATTGACTTGTTTGTGTGTGTGCTGTATATGTGCACATGTGTGTATGCAGGTACATGTGTGTGCTGTATATGTGCACATGTGTGTATGCAGGTACATGTGTGTATGCTGTATATGTGCATGTGTGTGTACAGGTACATATGTATGTGCTATATGTGCATGTGTGTGTATGCAGGTACAGTGTGTATTGTATATATACACATGTGTGCAGGTACATATGTGTGTGCTGTAGCACATGTGTAGGGGGGGTATATATGTGCATATGTGGAAGTCAGAAATTAAGTTTGGGCATTGTCTCTCAGGAGCTGTCCACCTTGTTTTCTGAGACAGTCTCCCTGGAGCCTGCGGCTCACTGATTAAGTTAGGCTGGCTGGCCAGTGAGCTCCAGGACCCACATCCCCAGTGCTGTGATCACAAGCATGTGCTACTATGCCCAGCTTTGTACATGCGTTTTGGGGATCAAACCTTTGGAGTGGGTAAAAGTCCACCCACCGATCTGACAACCCAAACCAGATATGGTCAGATGTCCTAAGAGAAGGGGCAAACGACTTCCTTCTGTGACCCGCTAATCTAGAGGAAGTATAGAGACTCATCCAAGCAGTAGATCCAGGATCAAAGCCACAACTCAGGTCCTTAGGATTGTATGGCAAGCTCCATTGTTGGGTGCATAAAGACCAACTGAGCTAGCTCTCTGCAAGCACATGCATTCATTTAATTACCCATAGAGGCCTAAGTCATCCTGCCACTGTACAGGTGACCCTGCTCCATTTCACCCAACAGACAAATGACTTTCAAATCTCCAGAGTGGATCCACCTGCTGATGGCCCTTCAACCCAGGAGGTCTCTGTTTCTTTTCTGCCTACATTCCCACCCCAAGCATTGACAGACATACCCCTCATCACTGTCATTCCTTAATAGAACCCACAGCAGCTGAGAACTGACTCAGCTGGCAGGAGTTGAATCTCCGATTCCTACCCTGGAACAACCAGCATACCTGCCTCCATTCCTGGCTTGCTTTCCCAGGTCCTTCAGAAGAGGCGGGGCTACCGTCTGTGTTGAGCCCAGGACCACCACACGGGGGAGCCAGAGAAGAGGAAGAAAGAGTCTGAAAGGACAAAAGCTTTTTTGGTTTTTTTAATTTTTCATGCAGTATATTTTGATTATATTCTTTTCCCTCCTCCAAGGTTAATGAGTGTGCGTCCTGTTAAGGGCCTTGCTCTCTGTCATGGAGATTCGGGATTCTTGGTAGGTTTGTCCGGTGATTCTCGGGCTGCTGATGAGCCTGGGGCCTTCGAGTGCTAGGCAAAGGCTCTATCACCGGGCTATATCTCTAACCCTCGTGTTGTTGGTTTGTTTGTTTGTTTGTTTGTTTGTTTGTTCGTTTAGACAGGGTCTTGACATGGAGTCCCTGCTGGCCTGCAACTCATATTCCTTGTGCCTCAGCCTCCTGAGTCCTGAAATTACTGGCTGTGGTACTTACCTGGCTATATTCCTGTGTTTTGAAACTCCATCATTGGATGCATACAATTTTAGGATCATTATGTCCTTATAATTGGCCCCTTTTTCCGTGTGAAGTAGCTGTCTTTATCCTTGGTAACAGTCTGTGAACTGAAGCACTGTCTTGTATTATATTGTTACTGAACTTTTTTTTTTTTGAGATGCTGGGAATTGAACTTAGGGCCTCACACATATAGGGCAAGTGCTTTACCAACTGAGCTAATATTCCCAGAAGTGCTTTCTTTGAATTACTAAATCTTAATATTTCTTTTTTCTTTCTTTATGCTTTTTTTTTTTTTTTTACTTATTTTTCTATTCACTTGCTGCCCCTGCCTCCCCCTTTCATAATCTCTTCCCCCTTCCCCTTATCCTCTGAGAGGATGGGGCACCCCACCCCTTCCCCCCATATCGCTATTTGCTTTTTGTGCTTGCATGTGTGCAAGCATGTGTATGTGGTGTTTGTGGGGGGGGGGAAGGTTCATGAACCTGAGTGTCTGGGTCCACACCTGTGTACACATATGGAGCCAGAGCAGGGCGCTAGGTGCCTTTCTCTATCACTCTCTACCTAGTTAGTGAGAGAGTCTCTCACCGAACCTGAAGCCAGCCATGTGTGCTGGGGTGGCTAGCCAGGGATTCTTGGCTTCTGCTGATCTCCGCCCTTTAATGCTAGGGTTCCAGGCATGCACAGTCATGTTTAAGTTCCTGCTGGAGATTCAGACTTAGTCCCTCATGCTCACAGGGGAGTGTTCTTACCCACTGAGCCATCTCCTCAACACTACTGTGTCTTTCTACAGTCGTGTGTTGTTTAGCAATAGAGATGCGTTCTGAGAAACGGGATTTGTCAGTCTGCAAAGGTCATGTGTTAACACAAACTGTGGCATACCTTGTTACACTCCTGGCTTGTATCAAGTGTGTGCAGATACGTGCCTTCAGCTTCCATGTCTGGAAAGGTCCTTGTTTCGGCTTTGGGTTTGAGTTGAAAATTCTAAACTGAAGGGCTTTATCTCTTGTGACTTTAGTGTAAATTCATTTGATTCATTTGTTACACCAATCCCACTATTATTTCTCTTGTGGTTTTCACCTGTAACTGTTCTGTGTCCAGGGTCATCTGTATGTGACATAGTCTCCTTCCCATACTGTATATACTCTCTCTCTCTCTCTGGTTGGTTTTTGAGACAGGGTTTCTCTGTGTAACTCTGGCTGTCCTGGAACTAGACCAGGCTGGCCTTGGACTCAGAGATCCTCCTGCCTCCTGAGTGCTGGAATTAAAGGCGTGCAACACCACTGCCTGGCCCATTCTTTACTGTGACTTTTGAATAATTTGAATGTCACATGCCCTTTGCTGCTGGTTGTTTCTTTTGCTTGAGGTTCATTCCCTTTCTTGGCTGGGTGGCCTTATGTCATCCTCAAAATTGGGGAACTTATGGCATTTCTTCAGGTTTTTACACCCTCTGACTGCTTTTCTCTGGAGGATTCTAGTTACATCTATACCATTCAGCTTTCTGGATTTGTCCCACAGCTCACTGCTTTGGTCTTTTTGAAGGTGTTATTGTTGTTTTCTCTGTTTCCTTGATGTGGTTACTACTGCCATCCTCTATCCACTATAAGATGGAGGTGACTCGACACCTGTAGTTTGTGGACATTACATAAATGTTGGAAAAGGCAGAGAGAGGGTCCAAGATTCAATCCCGTCTCTTCAGCAGACTTGTGAAGTGAGGGGACAGAGTGCATTAGACTCCTACCCAGTCTCTTCAGTGTTTGCTTTCTTGGTTCTCATGATTATAATTTAGCCTCAGTTTCTGTCCTGACTCGTTTCCTAGAGAAGGACTGGATTGTCTCTCTCACAGGGAATTCCAGAAGTGGCCAGATGAATGTCAGCCCATCCACGTTAGCCACAGGAAAGCCAACTCTCTCTGCCCCACTCTGGCTACATTTGGCATACCCTGTGCCATGACATCTTTGCCAACTCCCTACCATTTTAGAGCCAGAAGTGCTACCTAACCTAACAATTCACCTGTACTCAGAACCTTCCCACACAGGAGCTTCCCAAGGCCACTTTGCCTGGCACAGGGAGAGCTCATTTCTGCTGTGTCAGAACCAGTTACCTTCAAAACAGGATAGTACCTGACAGCCTGCCTCTAAAGGCGGATGAAACTCCATTCTGTTCCCCAAAAGCTTGGGAGCCCTGGAGACATTTCTCTGTGCTCCTCATAGACTGTGAGCAGTAGACTTCCAAGGTGGCAGGTCATTTCCGAAGCTCCGAGGTGCATGGCGGCAGGACCTTCCTTTCTGTGGGTAGTGCCATGAGGACTGAAATCTCACAGTAGAAGGCCGACCCACCCAGATTCTGGGAGATTAGCTCTGCACCTGAGGGGGACCTGAGGGAGAAACTTGCTGAAAAGAAACACTGCTGTTCTCTAGTTTCACAAAGGACAGCAAAGGCAGCACAGACCTGACTCCAACCTGATCATGAGCTCTTCAGGGCGTCAGCTTCTGGGTGTGGGTGGCCGAGTCCATTCCACTCAGTGTTTATATGCATCCAGACTCTTGTCAGAGCTCTTAGCCTGACACTCAAGTGAGAGGAGCATGGTGTGGCTAGTGTCTCCGAGAAAGTGACTCTCGAGTGAGTCTAACCTAAATGGTACACAGATGCTTATCTTTTAAAACAGGAAATCGTCTGTGGAAAAATTGAGTTGTCTGCTTTACACGGCCATGTCATGCTCAGAAATGCCACCCCAGGAACGGTAGATAGTGGTCTTAAGATTGAACTCAAATAAGACATCTGGGAAGGATGCTTCTGAGGAAGGTGTGGGATGTGTGGTCATACAGGGGACAGGAAGCAAAGGACGGAGGGAGATGTGTGTGTGTTGTGTGTGTGTGTGTGTGTGTGTGGTGTGTGTGTGAACACATACATCTATGTATGTATGCATGTGATGGCCAGAGAACAGCCTCAGTGGCCATTCCTCAAGCATGCTATTTACCATGTTTCTGTGTGTTGGGGATGGTATGTGTAGGGAGTATATGGAGAACTCTCCTGCATATGTATGCATGTGCATGGGAGGCCTGGGAAGGGCAGCAGATGCCTTCCTTGGTCATTCATGGCCTTAACCCTGGAGCTTACTGATTCAGTTGGCCTGGCTGCCAACAGGCCCAGAGATCCTCTGTTTCCTTCTCCCAGCTCAGGAACATAGGTGCATGGCATCACATCTAGCTTGTTATATTGATGTTGGAGATTGAATGTAGGTCCCCGTGCGTATGTGACGAGCCCTGTATTGACTGAGCTGTCTTCCCAACCCCCAGAAGAAGATTTTGACAAAGAGAGAGACTAACAAACAAGAAAGCATGGGAAGGAAGGATGGCTTCTGAGAATGCAAGTCAAATTTAGCACAGTTTTAAGGAGGGAACTTGATTGCAGCTGCAGCCTTGATGATAATGGACTGAACCTCTGAACTGTATGTAAGCCAGCCCCAATTCAATGTTGTCCTTTATAAGAGTTGCCTTGGTCAGGGTGTCTCTTCACAGCAATGGAAACCCTAACTCAGACACTGGGGCTGGAGCAATGGCTCAGAGGTTAAGGGCGCTGGCTCTTCCAGAAGAACTAGATTAAGTTCCTGACACTTCAGTGGCAGTTAGCAACCATCTGTAACTTCAGTTCCAAAGACTCCAACACCCTCCTCTGGACTCCAGGGGCACCAGGCACATAGGTGTGTGCAGACACATGCAGGCAAACACTCCCAGTGTCACTGCTTTTCAGGAACATGCAGAACCCCAGGATGTATATGACAGGGGCTGAGGTCTCCTGCCAGGATGACATGTGAGAAAGGAGGAAAGCTTAGCGTCCTGTCTTTCATCACCTGGCCCTGAGTCAGGGGAGTGGGCCACTCACCATTCACCAAGGGTTTCACAACCTGCGTGGTGCCGGTAGGCCTCTGCCCAGCACGCTTCGGGTCCAGTCCTGTTTCTGGCCCCATGGGCAAGATCAGGCAGTTCCCATGCTTTGTGGCTTACCCCTTAGAAGTTTAAATCCTACCACCCAAGCTCCTCCACGCCCCCTCCGTTCCCAGGGCCAATCACTGTTGTTAATTAGTCAACAGCAAGATTCCAACTACATGCTCATGACAGACAGGCTTCCTCTCTTTCAGACTCTAAAGCCTCAGTCAGGATTTTTCCCCATAGAAGCTGCTCAACTTGCTCTATTGGGTATGATCTTTGCCGGTTTCTCTTCATCCCCTTGGACCTTGTCTGTATCCTCAACTTTGCTGACTTCTCACTCCTGGCCTCCTTCCAAGCCTAGAGCCACCAGCAGGTGGTGGCGGGTGAGAAGGATAGAGTGACCGGCCGAGAGTCAGGAGGCTTTGTAAGGAATGAGCTGGGATAGAACAAGTTATTGCCGTTGGATTTTTTTTTTTTCACCTGTAAAATGGGCATAATATGACCAGCAGTCTCAACTAACCTGGACCCCTGAGATCTCTCAGACACGGAGCCCCCAACCAAGCAAAATACACTAGCTGGTCCGAGTCCCCCAACATATAGGACTCAGTGGACTTCCTGGTCAGGCCTCAGTAAGAGAAGATGCACCTAACCCTTGAAAGACTTGGGTGGAGAAGCCTGGCAGGGGGTGGGGGGTTGGGGTATGGGGACACACTCTTGGAGATGGGGAGAGGAATGGGATAAGGAACTGTGGGAGGATAGACTAGGAGGAGTAACAAGTGGATTGTAAAACAATAAAATAAGAAAAATTTTAAAATGAGCATAATACCAGCTCTCAAGATTACAGAGTGGCCTAAGCAAAGTGTGGGTATCAAAGGCATCTGAAAGCCCTACTCAGCATCACCTCACAGTGTCTCTGGAATAGCATGGAGCAACGCTCTATAAGAAGACAGCGTCCCTGAGAGGGCTTTCCTCCTCCTCTCTGGCATCCTATGTGCTGTGCACAAGAAGAGACTTGTGCTGGTTCCTGGGAAGCTCGAGCTAGCGTTCGAAAAGGTTCTTATTAGCCTTGTTTGAGATCGCACGTTTTGAATGTTGTACCACCAAAGTGGCATTGCGGAGCTCTGTCGATGACCCCCAGGACAATGTGGTCACAGAGGATCTGAGGCCTGTGTTTCCTGAGTATTAGATTGCTCCATTGAACCTGGGGTTGGCTTTATTAAGAACTGAGTTTTCTAGCTGGACAATGAAGGTAGGATGTTGGAGATGGCCTCCTCTGAGCATTCACCCTATCTATCGACATCAGAGATGTGGAAGCCGATACCAGCTTCCCGGCTTGAACCACTGTCTCTGGGGAAAACCTCCCAGCCTCTAAAACACCCATTTGATGATTGCTGTGTATAACTTTAAAGCCCCTGAGCACAGACAGATTTGGCTGAGGAGGGGAAGAAGGTTCCTCACAAAGTAACCACTGCTTAAAATGGAGTGTGCAGCTCCGTGTCTGAGGCTAGCGAGTCTAACCCTCTGCCAGCCCCAGCTTCCCAAGCACTGGATTGGTTCAGAATTGTAAGAACAGCCACAGAGACTTGGGTCCTGAGAGCCTGCCTCCTCAACCCATCTCCGGGCCATCCTGGGGTCCACAGGCCATCAGACTCTTTAAGGGTAGCTGGTGCTCTTAGAAGCAAGCTTCCAAGGGTCGTGCTTTCATTTCCAGGAGCTCCGGGTTCCTCTGCATTTCATGCTGACCACCAAACAGTCTTATCCCAGCTGATGGATGGAACATCGCAGTGACGCAGAGCAAACAGACCCTCGGGTCACAGATCCAGCCTGACCCTATCGTACATGGCCTGTTTGCATGACTCTGAGCTCTGCCTTCCTCATCTGTGAAATGGAACTAATGGTCTCTGTTTAATGTTTAAAATTAATGGCAGACAGCATGCCATCATCCCGAACGTACGGCTGGTGCCCAAACAATGGTAGCCCAAATTGCTGTCAGACCACTGTGGTCTGGAAGGATCAGTCCCAAATAAGAAAAGCATTCCTTCTAGCCCGCCTAGTCCCTGCAGAATTAAGTATAGGAATGACTTGATCTGGCAGAGGGCCTCCTTCACCAGACTGCCAGGAAAACGTGTAAATAACCTGGTGCTGTCTGCCGCCTCTTTGATGGTGGAGTTCTGTAGACGGAAGGGTAGATCGGCCTCACCCTGCATCACTTCTCCTGGGACTTGCAAGTGCTCATTAGACCCGGCGGTTTTCTCTGGCCTTTTCGAGTTAAAACATTGCTTCTTCTCCAGGCAGGCTGGATAGTGATTTCTCTTTCCAGTTAGCACCGCCTGACCTAGCACCTGGAAAAGGGGAAGACTGTCAGGGTGGAGGGATGGAGCAGAGGGCACGGGAGTAGTGGAGGGATGTACCTTTACTCCAAAGCTATCATCATAGCACAGGAGAAAGACTGCATCCAGAAGGAGCAGGAAGGGGCCAAGGGAATTGTCCCCCTCAGGTCCATCCCTGGTTGGTCCCTATCCTGGCATCTCCACCAGGAGTCCTTGGCACTCAGCTGGGGGGTGGGGTGAATGTCACCCAGCAGGGTTTTGGGGAACCTTGCTAGAGGAAGTGGCTTTAGAGCTGCACAGAGCAGTACAGGAAAGGCACTGGGAGGGAGGTGTAGGGTAGCTTGTCAGCACATGGGACGGGAAGCCAGCAGGCAGTCACAACGCTCAGGACCGCAGTGGTGGTGCTAGAGAGCAAGGTGCGTGGACCCAGGGGCCCCAAGCTGTGCAGGGGCTTGAAACTCCAGGGAAGGAAGCACAGACTGCCTGCCCGAGCACAGCCTGGTAACCCACTAGAACCAGCACCTGATCGCAGAACCAGAAGGGCCCCTCGCACAGCCCCTGCCCCGCAGTCCGATGAGCTCAGACTCGGGCGGGGCCCAATGACTGTGGACAGCAGCATGAGCAGCGGGTACTGCAGCCTGGACGAGGAACTGGAAGATTGCTTCTTTACGGCGAAGACCACCTTTTTCAGGAATGTTCAGAGCAAACAGCTTTCAAAGGTAAACCTGATGGTTACAAGCGCCCTCAACGGAGGAAGTAAGCTCCGTGGTCTACGAGGGAAACTGTGGCATCCTTCCTCCCCCAGGTAGAGCCATGTGCCTGTAGAGTGGCTTCAGGGGCTGACTACTCTGATCAACCCTCCTTTCAGTGTTTCCTGCCCTTAGACCTTTTAGAATGGCTCTCTAGGATTTGGAGACCTCACTGATTCATGGATGGCTGCATGCACATTTGTGCTTGAATGGGTAACTGAGTGCCTTCTCTGTCTTGTTCCCCTCCCAATTTGAGTTTACAGCTTGTAGATGGGCAAGAAATGGCACCCAGACCCTCGTAGATAAATACGAGTTGAGACTTCCGTGTTGTATGTGGCTAGGAACCATTTTAAAAGCCTAGTCTAGCAACTAGGTTTGCAGAAGTTCGGAGTGGTTTCAGAAACAAGCTTCTCGCCTAGGCTGCCGTCAGACTACTGTTTTAGCTCCTGAGTAGGTTTGGGCAATCTGAAGGGGCTGTGTGTTTCCTAAACATGCTGGCCTTTGGATACCCAGCCAGGCTGGTCCTCTGACATTCTCTCCTGAGTGTCCACAGAGCCTCGCAGGCTGCCATGTGTGTTGGCAGGGGCAAAAGTGTGAAGTTTATTAAGATACTTAGACAGCCAGTTCCAAGCCAAGGCTAGAAAGGCTACCTCCAAGGGCCAATTTGTAGACAGACATGACTAACCCTTCAACGATGTGTGGCAAGGCCATCATTAGGACAGGTGGACCTGGACCAAATAGAATTACCTCAAAACTTCCCTAAGTCTATCTGGTAGCCTCCTTTGTGAATAATTCATCCTGCCTGCAGGACCTGTCTTTGCTGAGTTCTGACTTTAGGCCAATGCTCTGAGCCTTCCCTTGATGAGATGGAGCTCCCCAACCCAAAGACAGCTTGTGATTTTACTAAAACAGACCCGTGGAGCCAAGTACTTGCTTTTGGGGTTAGGGGACAGGGAGGCAGTAGCTCCTTCTATGGCTAGGTAGGCCTCAGGCAGAAAAACATCAGACAGAGGGGAAGTGTCCCACCTTCTCTTGGGGTTCTTGCTTCATTGTGAACCCCTCCCCAAGTCTAGAGCAGGGGATGGCAAACTACAGGTTTGTGAGCAGAATTGTGAGCAGCTACAGAAAACACCCACAGGACATGCATGGGGAATCTCTAAAGCTTTCTAGGTCATTCTGATACTCAGCGGTTGTTTTATTGCTTTAGCAGGCTTTGTTACAGCCTGGGAAGAAATGGTTCCTCTTTTAAAACAAAGTTTAGTAGCTCCTGACTTGCTTCTCACTACAGGGCTAGTCCCAGAGGGTGAAAGCTTTGCATAACCAGAGTGAGAAGGGGCCACCATGAGTGTCTTTCACTCAACCATAGGGAAGGCAGTTGTTTCTGTTATTCCTGGAGAGAAATGGAAATAGCCTTACAAAGAAATGTGCGGAGATGGGCCTAGGAAGGGAGATGGCCTTCTCTCTCCATTCTCTCTCTCTCTCTCTCTCTCCCTTTCTCTCCCTCTGGAGAGATGGCTTGCTCCAAGCCCAGGTACCCTCCTCTCTACATTTCCTCCATCTTTCCCTGTGTAGAATTTTCCCAGAAGAGGCCCTCCTTAACTTTGTATCTTTAAAAAAAAAAAAAAAAAAAAAAGAATTATGTATTTAGTTTATACTAGTACACCGTAACTGTATTTAGTCATGCCAGAAGAGGGCAATCCCATTGCAGATAGTTGTGAGCCACCATGTGATTGCTGGGAACTGAACTTGGGACCTCTGGAAGAGCAGTCATGCTCTTAACCGCTGAGCCATCTCTCTAGCCCCAACTTTGTATCTTGAATCCATTACATGCCTTGGGTCCTTTGCACATTTCTTTACCACTTTGTCAGCGTCTGTACTCTTAATGTACTCTTAATAAGGATAGGAACCCCCTCTAAGAAACTCAGTTTCTGGAAAACAAGATACCAGACAGTACAGTAAGGGGTAGCTACTCCAGGGAAGGAAAGGGAGGCAGCATGACCTAACTTACCCCTGAACATTCAGGACTGCTGTCAGGGACAGACAGCTTTTATTAGTACTGGGCTAGCCTTTGGCACCTGGCTCGGTGACTGGGCTCCAAAGTGACCCCACTGGCTCTGAAGAGGTGTGTAGGACCAGCTGACAGCTGAGGAGGCTTTCTCCAAACTTTCTGGAGTTCCCTCTTGTCAGTGCTGTTTTGTTATTCTGTTTCTTCTTTACTAAATGTCCCAGCTCTACCAGATGCTTGGAGTCTGGAGAGGATTTCAGAGTGAGCTGCCATATCCTGACCTCATCGTGACCTCTAAGCAACCTTTGACTCCTACTTAAAGTGAAATTACATTTTAGCTCCTAAGAGAATTTTTTTTTCTTGTCTCAAAGGGATGGAGTGTATGTGTTTCTTTGTCACTTGGAGACTTAGGTCCCCTCGGAAAGGCCAAGATTCTTCTATAATAGCCCTGTCAGAACAACCTGTGTCAGCCGTTCAGCCTGTGCCTGACGGGACAGAACCGCAGGAAAGCCCCACTGCTGTTTGGCACTGACCCCTGGGAGTTGTCCCTGACAGTCCTACATGTCGCTTTCCAGCCTTTTTGATGAGAGTGGAAAGTGTGAGGGACCTGGGGACAGCAAGAAGGAAAGGCTAGCCCTGGGCCCACCTCCTCTTTCCTCTGCAGAGATGGCAGCTTCCTGGGACAGTGAATTACATTTGAATCAGACTGGGGGCCTTTTGAGCCACACTGGCCAGTTTCAGGATGCTGAAGAGGTATTCTCTGGATACCTTTCTTTGGACTGAGCAGGGTTGTTTTCTGGGTCATATGTATCAAAATGGGACTTCTGATGGTTCGAAGGAGAACGAACCTAAGAGCTCAGGCAGTCTGCAGTGTTTGTACACTTACCCCAAGCTACGATGCTGGGATGGCTGCATGTTCAACAGCTCTAGGACCTCAGGATTCTGGGAGCCCAGCAGGGCATCAAGGAGGGTGTTCTGAGGAGACACAGAGCCTCTTCTTGAACAATGCCAGAGTGCCACACTTGGCACACAGAGACAATGAGACCCGCAGGAGGACTTGACCAGCGTGTATCCAGTGAGGTGGGGCTTGAACTAACCATCTCAGACTGCTTCTCAAGCATTCTTCCTGCCTGGTGGGTAACCAGAACAGATGCAGTCTTTGTCTTCTCTGGAAACACCCAAACGGCCGTAGGCTAGATAAGGCACTGTCTCTTGCCACCCCTCCAAGGTCAGGGGACCTTGACTCTCTGTACCGTGGCAGAAGGTCACTGTAAATCTATTAAATATTGTTTAAAACTTATTTTCAGTGTTTATTCTAAAATGGAAAGACTACTTGCTGAAAATCTCTCCTGTTTTTTTTTTCCCTGTGGATGGAGAGAACAGAAGGGAGACTCTATTCCTGATAGCACTGTAACTGAGCACCGCCTGCTCCAACACCCCCTGCTCCAGCACCTCCTGCCCCAGCACCCCCTGCTCCAGCACCCCCACCACCCAGCTTTCTTTGGACTGCCTTGAACCATTTGAATTCTTTTACGTTCAAGAAAATCACCAGAAGGAAGCAGGCTACAGGGTTCTATACAACTCCTAGTTCTGTCCCTCAATCCTTCCATGGCTCCTTGCCTGCAACAGGGCCTCAGGGAACAGCAGGCAAGTCTGGCAGCCCTGAGACCAGTCAAGGAAATAATCATCTTCCTGCCAGCAGCACACCCAGGCCTCAGTCACAGCATCTGCCCCTGACCACCTTGGCAGTCGAGAAAACACTAAAAATAAGCTAGCTACAAACTTAGAACAATGAAAATAAAGACAGGAATCCCAGATGGACCATTCAGCGGCTCCCATGCCTATCCCAGAGACTCACCCTGCCCAGGACTAACCACAGATGGATCTTGGTTCTGCTGTTTAGGAATGTGGTCTCTGTTCCCTCCCTTCAGTTTGTTGCCTCCTCGAGCCTGTGCAGCTGTGCTCTTCCCTGAGCAGATGCCAGTCCTAAGAGATAGAGAATTGTGCCCTTCAGGCCAAGGCAGCAATGCTGACTTGGTGACAGAGGTAGATGTAGACGACCTGCTAGCTGACTTCAGTTGCCACAACTTTCATCTTGTGTAATCAGAATGGGTTACTTCCTGTGACAAACCACCCCTAGGTTTTAGTCACTGAGTATAAATAAGTTGATTTCCCTTTACAGAGAATTAAACTGTAGCAGTCAGGGAACTGAGGGACTCAGAATAACACATGAGAGGTTCTTGTGAGCCAGGTCTCAGAGTGTTTTATTTTAAAATAATTTCATACATGAGTACTTATATATTTATATAATTTTCATCCTTCCTTGTCCTTCATCCTCCTTCCTTCATTCTCCAAGTCCTCCTGTGATCTCCACCCATGCCCTCTCAAATTCATGACCTCCTTTGTTGTCATGTATTCATGTATGTATGTATATATGTATGTATGTATACACACATATGTACATATATACACACACACACATATATATCTATATCCTTATACCCACATGTAAGTATAGCTTTTATATACACACACACATATATATGCACATATATATGCACACACATATATATATATATATATATGTGTGTGTTGTGTGTGTGTGTGTGTGTGTGTGTGTATACACACACATACATATATCCTTATACCCACTACAGGTAAGTGTAGCTTTTATACAAACACACACACACACACACATACACACACAGAGCCTGCTGAGTCCATTCAGTGTTAGTCATATGTGTATTTGTTTAGGACTGACCACTGGGATTGGCTAGCCTATGGGGGCTTATGCCTGGAGAAGACAGTTTTCCTTCTCTCAGTAGTTACCAACTGCCTTCATGTAGGAGCGGGGCCTTGTAAGATTTCCCCCATCCATGCTGGTGCATCAGTTGGTGTTATAATCGTATAGGTCTTGTTCAGGTAACAAATCTTGCGATTTCATGAGTGCAGCTTCCCTGTCATCTATACAAGACACAGTCTCAAGCAGAGGTCTAGGTCATCTGGTTCTTACAGTCTTTCCACCCATTCTTCCGTGGTGCTCCCGAGCCTTAGGTGTAAGGGCTGTGTAGCAGATGTATCAGTTGTGGTTGGTATCCCATGGTCTGTTGTTCTCTGCATTTTCACTATTTGTGGATCTCTGTAATAGTCTGTCTGCTGCAAAAAGAAAAAAAAGAAATTGCCTTTGAAGGGAGGTGAAAGCCACACTTACCTGTGAGTATAAGGAAAAACATGTAGCATGCAGTTAGGAATAATACTGGCTTAGGGAAGCAGCAGGGGTAGGTTCTGTCGGCTCACCACTCATGGGTAGTTGTTTAGATTTACAGTTCTAGGCATGAGTTCCCTTTTACTAAGTTGGTCTCAAGTTTGATTAGGCAGCTGTTGGTGCCCACAACATGTAAGAGCCCCACTACTGTGCCCCTGGGGACATCTTGTTCTACTGGTCACTGTCAGGGTCCATAAGCTTTACAGCTTGTTAGGACTGGCAATTGCTTTTCTCCGATCTGAAGGGATGCTGTGAGGTCTAGTCTGCAGGGAGAAGGCATCTCAATGAACTAGAATCAGTTCACTAAATTCCTTCTAGTCCTGCATCCTGAGTGTCTGGTGTCTTTGGCAATAGGGTCATACCTTCAAGGTCTGGGGGGCAACCAAGGCAACAGCGATACCCTTGACCAACAACTCAAAAGGGAACTGTCCCATGGCTGGCAGTGGGGTTTTGTTAGATAGTCTAGCTCTTACAGGGATCAAGTGACATAACTTCACTGCATACGTATGTGTGTATACATATATACTTACATATATTTGACATTGGCTAGAGCTGTCACAGGCCTCACCTAACCACAAGAAGAACTGGGACACAGTGTGTGCAAAGCCTTAGTGGTCTCTGCATGCTTCTCCTGCCTCCCTCTCTGAATCTTGGGGGCTCTGTTCACACATTCTCAGGATAGAGTGTGACCTCTGACCTCTGCCTTTGTGCCTCTGACCCCTATCTGGCTGGGAGCCTGACAGCCGATTTTAGTCACTCCTCTGAAGTGATTCCAAAGGTGCCTTGCCACCTGCGTGGGATTACTCTCTGAGTCACTCTTTGGAACTGGAGACTTATGAGACCCACTGGCTTCTGAATCTCTGCAGACAGTTGCATTAATACTCTCCTCAGACTTTCAGGCTCTCCAAAGTCCTGTTTAGGAAACATTTGTTCAGGGATTTCTCCAATAGGGGTGCAAGTTGAGCCCTTATCACAGATTCCTGAGAAGCCCCTAGGCTGGAAGCTAAAGGCCAGCAAGGTAAAAGGATATATAATGGACCAACAAACCAGCCCAGTAGACAGAAGCTGACTCAGGTACCCTGGCCCCTGCCTACAGGGCCTTTACTCTCATCACAGTGTGCCAGGCTTAGGAGTGGCAGCCCTTTGAGATCTTTCCTAGCACAGGGTTATAGGATGGTACACAGAACTGTCAGCAGAGTCCCTCAGCCACTAACTGAGGCTGCAGCCAAGTCACTTCACCCTTCAGGCTCAGGTCCTTCATCTAGCCCTCTCCAGCATGCACACCTGTAACATAGGTCAGCCTTTATTTTGCTCCCAAGAAAGGTTCACCTCCATTTGTATGGGAATGGACCCTTCTTACCATTCCCCTCTGGGCCTGGGAGGGAACTAGGTAGTGAGCTCCTGATTGTTTAAATTGTAAGGACTTCTGCTAAGGTGAGACCAGGAGAGGACCTGGATGCTACCATGGTCCTTCCTTCCAGGAACACAGCCTGTTCACTCTCAGAACTCTGGGCAGGTCACCCTGTATTCTCTGTGCCAGTCCCCTCTCCTCTACCTCTTTCTTCATAAGGTTAGATTATTTCTGTTGAGTGAGCTGGAATTCATCAGTTTCAGTGTGTGGAACATACAACATCTACCTCTCCATTCAGTTTAAGAAGCACATCTCTGAGCCTTTGTTTCTTACCGTCAAGCTGGACTCTGGACTGAGCTCTCCAGAACATGAGCTTAAAGGAGAGACACTCACAGGTCCAGCCTGGGAGGTTAATTCTTTCTTTCTTTTCAACTAGTCAGATAACCCAGATCTGTATACAATGTGACACCGGGAGCTTCCTGTGTAGAAAACCGAGACCTGCCCTTACCTGGGGTCTGTTTCCTCTTCTGCATGGCTTAGTATACCATTATGAATACCTAGAGACCTAAGCCTGACTGCACCAGGCCTCCAGAGAAGGGGAGTCAGGGAGGACTGCACACCCATCAGCCGGCACCAAAGTTAAGTGTCCCGGCAGCTGTACAAAACCCAAGCTGCACTGTGCTAGCAAGTGTGAGCATACCAGGTTGGAACTGGCTGGCTACTGAAGTTCTCCTGCCCCCTCCCTGCTGTGCTGCTCCACCACCTTGGGAATATCTGGTCTGTGTCCTGCCAGGAGCCACATGCAGAGCTGGAGCCTGGTCACAGGAAAGGAGACTGAGTCTGAAGGTCTCAGGATGGGGCCCAACTGGCTCAGGAACTAGATTGACCCTTAAGATGTTTGATGTATAGAATGGAAGAGAAACTTACAACTTTATGCAAACCATACGAACCCAGACAGTTAATGGCCTCAAGGTTTCTAGGGTCCTGAGATTGTCTTTCACCTTCATTATTTATTCTGCAGTACTGGGGAGCAAACCCAGGGCTTGTGCACACTAGACAGGCCCTCTAGCAGGAAGTTACAACTGTGGTTCAACAGTGAAACACACATAAAATTTACCATTTCAACTGTTACTAAATGAAAGCCAGTTTCCAAAGTGTGACATTTGATACACTGTTGTTCAACAATCACTACCACCATTTCTAGAATCTTGGGGGCACTGGGGTTTGAACCTGAGGCCTTGTGTATAAGCAGGTGCTTTGCTGCTGGGTTTGCAGACCCAATCTCCAGAACCTTTCATTTTCCCAAACCGAAATTCCTTACCTGTTTAATTACTCTAGGAGCAGAGAATGAGAGGGCATGTGTTCTTGGTCCATTTTATTCCACTTAGCATGGTGTTTTCAAGGTTTATTCATGGAATAGCATTGCTAGAATTTTCTTTCTTTTTGAGGCTAACATGTATAACACTGCAGGTATGTACCGCATCTTACGTGTCCATGCTATCCACGGACACTCAGATGCTTCTTCCTATGTTGTGTATACACTTTCATTTTTTTTTTTTTGAATGTGTGTCCAGAATTGGACTTGTTAAATCCTAGGTAATTCTAGGTTAACCTTTTGAGGAATCAGCATACTGTGTCCACGGTACTTCTACCCATTTACACTGAGCACTGAGATGACTGACCTTGTTTGTCAGCCTGACAAGAGGGACCCACAGTTGAGAAATTGCCCCCATCAGACTGTCCGGGGAACATGGCTATGGGGCATTTTCTTGCTAATGGATGTTGTCCACTGTGGGAAGAGCCATTTCTAGGCAGGTGGGTCCCAGCTATTGACAAAGGGCAGCTTTGAACACAAGCAAGCAGTGAGCAGTGTTCCTCTGTGGTTTCTGCTTCAGCTCCTGCCTTGGGTGCCTGCTTTAGTTCCGTGATTGATGGACTATAAGCCAAAATCAACCGTCTCCTCCCAGTTGTTTTGGTTAGTACTTTATCACAGTAACGAAAAGCAAACGAAGATGCCTATTTAATATTGGATGCACTGCACATCCAACAGCGAGTATCTCATGAACAGTCAGACGGGGACTGAGGGAGCTTTGCTGGGATTTCAATGTTTCTCCCTAACTACAGGACGCCCACAGTGACACTGAGCATCTTCATGTGCTTTTCTTGAGGCAATGCCTAGCCGATCCTTTTCCATTTCTGCCCAGGTTGTTCATGCTTCCACTGAGCTGGCTGAGTTCTTTATGTATCTGTATATCTACCCTCATCAGTCACCTGCAGTGGACCCTTATTTTTTATTTTGCAATAGGGTCTTATGTTGCCCAGGCTGTGGGTGTGTGTACATGTATGTATAAGTACACATGCAAGCGTGTGCATGTGGAGGTCAGGTCGATGGCGGATGTCCTTCTTAGCTTCTGGCTGGCCACTGAGAGCTCCAAGGGTCACCTGTCTCTGCACGTGCTGCAGTCACACATGGGCCACTGAGCCTGGCCTTTACATGGGTGCTGGGGATTCGAACTCATGCTTGCACAGCAGATGCTAGACTGATCAAGCCATCTCCCTAGCCCAGGCTGTTTTAACACAGGATATTAACATAGTTCTTATGCCGATAAGATCATAGGTTATAGCTTTCAACAGATTTTTATGGAAGAGAGGACCTGGGACATAAGTGCTTAGGACTTTTGAGAATCATAACGTAACCTGTCAGGGGCAGGTTAAACAAAGAGAACTCTTGTATTGGGCCAGTCCCCCTGAGCCAGCTTTCTTTTGTCTTACAATTATTTTTGTAACCATTTTGTCAGTAACTATTGCTGCAGCTGGTTCTGTGGTCACAAACTAGCTGAGGTCTGTCAAATTTTCACCATACTTACAACAAGCGAGGCACTTAATGTATGCCGTCTCTGTTACTCTACACATCAAATGTACGAACTGCATGTCCTGGCCTCCATGAGATTGACTTTCTGTTGTCCACAGAACTGAGAGCATGGTGTGGCATAACATAACCAGTGTGACCCAGTGGCACAGCTCAGGTGCTCTGAGTATCACACCATGTCCCAAGTCAAGTTATTTTGCGGGGGTCAATGATACCATGAAACCCTCAGAGCAGTGCCTGGGGCTAGCTAGGGCTCCCTGGGCCTCCTGTATAGAGCCACTGTCCTCTGGTCCTGAACAAGCAGATGAGATGCTCCTGCAGACTCAAAAAAAGGAGAAGGGGACACTGGACTCTGGGACATGCTGGTTCTCTGGGGTCTTCACCAAGATGACCTTCATCACATGGTGCTGATTATGGCTGTCTGAAAGCCAGTCACTAACGAGCAATTGTTCTGAGGCTATCTATGTCACAGTGCATGTATTTCTGCCTGCCTTCCTGAAGTGACATGTGGGCTCCCGGGATATGGGACTAACACTGGTCTGTTTCATTTTCCACAGTACCTAGAGCCATCTCAGTCAGTTCCTGTTGCCTGGCTATTGCCATTAACCATCTGTTCTGCATTTCTGTCTCTGGGGACTTCAGTCTCTCTCCAGTTTCTCAGCTCCCTTCTTTATACTGTGTCTCCACTAACCACTCTAGAGCTGCCTGGATCACACATAGTTCTGTGATGGGAGTCCCTTCCCACTCTGCTGTAGGTGACTACTGGAGAACACGGCTGGGGAAGTTCTAGGCTTTTTATTGCTCTGGGAACCATAGGCACTCCATAAATAGATGAGATGAACCCTCTTACTGCCATGGGTCGGCCAGAGGATCCATCCCAGAATATGCCACTCTTGAACTAGGAGAGGTCGCTACAGTGCACCTTACTGGAGATTCCTCTCTTGTATCTGGGTGAGGCTGTCACAAAGGGACCTGTGACCTTTCCTGTGCTCAGACATTGAGCTGTATATTTCAAACCCAGCCTACACAGATGAGTGTGTTCTCTCTCGAAACCTGAGTCCATTTAGGGCAAGCACAACAGAATCCCTGAGAGGTGGTGGGTGGGGGGACAGGTTGCTATGCATGGTCCTCTGTTCAGTACATGCCTGCAACTCTCTCCATAGCTTGGGCTTAGAGGTTTCCACTCAGGGGCATGAAAGTTGCTTCTGGCAGCTGTGCTAAGAGCGAGAAAGGAAACCAAGACCTACTTGAGCTTGGCCAAGGCAAGGTCTTGCTGACACAAAGAGAGAGCAGGTTGGCAAGCACCGAGAAGAGCAGAGAGGTAGGGGGAGGGGTAGCTCTTGCTCCTCTGGACCGCTGTTGCTGACACAATTCTGATGCCCTTGGCTGTCCTCCAGGTCCTCAGCCCACACCCAGTTCTCTGAAAGACAGGAGGAAGCAGTGATGAAAGCCCTATCTTCTGACCCTAATCTTAGCCCTGCGCTGGGCCTTGGAGTCTCTTTGGTGTCACTTCATGGTTTGGCAGATGAGGAAACAAAGGCTGAGAGGGGAAGTGACTTGCCATAGGTCAGGTTACTTGATGGTACTGTATTCATCCTGATCAGCAAGTGACAAAGAAGTAGGCCAGCCCAGATCTGAAGCCCCATGCAGCCCATGCGTTCTCGGCAGGGAACCCCCAGGATGCAGGGCAGAGAGGTACTCTTGGACCTGGCTCTGTGGGATCCCAGGGAGGCTGGGAATCTACTCCCATTGCTTGACCCTCCCTGACACCTAATCCGCAGGTACTTCTCTGATGTCTCCTTGGAGGTCAACTACATGTTAGCTGTGAGCCCAGCAGTGGGTACCAAGAAGCTTAGATATCCAACACAAAGTCTGATCCATCCAGGGAATAGCTACCTGAAGGTACTGGGCTAGTTAATGGATGTGAGCTAATCTTTAAACAACACGAGGCAGCATGTGCTTAATGAAAGGCTGGCTGAAACCTCACAGGCTCTGAATATTCCTTCATGGGTCTGTGTAGTGTAGATTTAACATCCACAAGTAGCTGCAGAGATCTGCAATGTATTGTG
Organism: Mastomys natalensis; assembly: GCA_021653895.1. NCBI lineage: Eukaryota > Metazoa > Chordata > Mammalia > Rodentia > Muridae > Mastomys > Mastomys natalensis. The sequence goes on from JAJTUV010000649.1 coordinate 746,425, forward strand.
ACCCGCAGCTTTGCTGCAAGAGGACTCAGGCCCGAAGCCAGTGTGCCTAACCACCTACTCCATCCCTGCTTCAGCCAACTCTGTTGCCGCCTGTCAGGGAAGGAGGAGAATAACTCCAGGGAAATAACCATGCCTTTGGCTATAGCATTCAGAAGAAGAAGAAGAAGTGTAGTTACTACAGCCTGTTATCTAGTGCTGTGAGGAAACGCACAGGAAACTGTGGGATGGTGTTAACTTGACAGAGTTAGAATCACCTGGGAGATGATTCAGGCACACCTGGGGGTTGGTTTCAGTATCTTGATTACCTTAACTGGGACCGGAAGACCCATTATTGGGTGGCATCATTCCCTGATCAAAGGACTCTGGAGTCTCTGGAGGTACACATCTTGAATCCTACACCCAGGAGGCAGAAGCCAGTGGATTTCTGTGAATCTGAGGTCAGCCTGGTCTACATAGTGAGTTCCAGGCCAGCCAGGGCTACCCTGTCTCAATAAATGGTGAAGAAGAGAAGGAGGAAGAGGAAGAAGAGGAGGAGGAGGAAGAAGAGGAGGAGGAAGAAGAGGAGGAGGAGGAAGAAGAAGAATAGGAGGAGGAGGAAGAGGAAAGCAAGCTGAGCACTAGTAAGCATGCATTCATTGCTCTGTTCCCAATTATGGATGCAATATACTCACAGCCCTTCAAGCTCCTGCATGGTGACTTCTCCTCCACGACAGACTGTAACCTGGAACTGCCAACCAGAACAAACCCTTTCTTCCTTAAGTCGCTTCCGTCAGGGTGTTTACCACAGGAGCAAGGGATAAATACTACAATGCATAGGAAGTGTGGCTTGGGACAAAGGGACCGGATAGAAGGTATATGCCTTCCTTCGTTTGAGAATTACAATATCACACAATGGACACATTGAGGTCCCAGAGGATGGGAGGCTGCTATGGGCTAAAATTTCCCTAGGCACCATCTAGAGGAGATGAGGCTGAGGGAAGAGAGGCGTGTGTATTCTAGGGAGGGAAGTTGCATAAACCCCACCATGGAGCAAACTACTATCCATGGGCACACTGCACAAAGCAAGTCTCACTGCCTGCAAGTGCACTGCACTAACAAGTTTTATTGGGCCACGGCTATCCCCGTTCTGTGGCTGCCTCTGTTACAGGGGTGGAGGTGAGGAGATGCAACAGATTGTGGCCTCGGAAGCCTAGCGTTCACTATCTGAACCTTCACAGAAAAAGTCTGCCCACTGCCTGTGCTGAGAAAGGAATGAGTGAACCCTAAGGCTGCTTGGCTAATCTAGAATAAGTGAACAAAGACAATGAACAATGAATTTAGTTTAGAGGGATAGGGCTTGCTTTTCCTGGGAAGCCTCTGGTTAGGTTTGACTGAGCTCTTACACACCTTTGAACCTACTGTCTTATTTTTATAGCAATCTTGAGTGACAAAAGATTTTTGATCCCAAATTTATAAAAGGAACCAAGATTTGGAGGGTCTCTTGATTCTCTCAAGGTCACAAAATTAGTAACAGGAGTCTAAAGCCAAATACATACCCATCCCCCAGGTATTTGAGCAGGAAAGAGGCCTTGGGATACCATGATGGACAAGACAGACATGGCTATTTCACTCACGGAGCATAGATTACATTTAAGTCCAAGGTCTGCCACAGCTCTTAAGAGAAGCTGAGACACACACACACACCCTCTCCTGCAGTCAGCAAGGGATCCATGAAGGTTCCTGAGCAAGTGTTGTCTTCTTCATGCACAATGCTGATGGGCACAGAAGAAATAGAAGTCATTCTGGCCTGGTCATGAAGGAGCTTCCGTCCAGGAGAGGGGAAGCCGTCACTGATAGCTCCCTGGGAGGTGGATGGAAGCGGGATTGTAGATAAACTCCAGATGGTGAGGGCCGACTTTCGATAAGCTCAGCTTCAGTCTGGCTGTGATTCATTTTCTCCCACTGTAAGTGGTGCGATGGTGGGAACTTTCTTCATGCGTTTGCTGTGGAGGTGTGTGAACTGATACATGCTGAGAACTGTACATGGCAAGCAAGCAACGGTGCTGAAGGCTCACTGTCGCCGCCATCACGCAGGGCTGCCTGCGGTGGTTACGGAAGCCTTGCAGGAAAAGCTGCTGCAGCTGGGGAGACAGGAGTAAGACCATCAGAGTCATCCGCAAGGAGAGCACTCGGTCACATTTAGAAGCGGGAGAGTGACATTTTTATTTATTTATTTATTTTAGCAGAACTGAGGTTTGTGTGATTTAGATCAAGACAAAGCAAGCACTGAAGGTGGACACACTCTCCTCTGCCTCCACCCACTTGTCACTGTGCAAACTTTGATGGAGATTGGAGATTTCTTGGTCTGCCCAGGACCCATTTGGGGATTAGAAGCTACAGGCCTCATTCCTTAGAGTGTCCTCCTTAGAGTAGAATAACCAAAATGAAGACTCCTGTTTGTCACTGACTGCAGTGCAGAACTAGCCAATGTTGCCTTGAAGATAAACTACAGCAAAGTCTGACACAACACAAATCTGTTCTGTGCTGAGGATCTTAAAGGTATTTTTACTTTATTTGGTTTTTTGAACTAATAGTTTTGATAGCCCATTATATAGACCAAGCTAGCCTTGAATTTGCAGTGATTCTCCTGCCTCAGCCTCCTAAGAGCTGGGGTTATAGGTGCTTGCCACCACTCCCAGCCTGTTAAGGCCATTTTACTAGCTATTAGGGAATCGTTCCAGGGAGGGCATCTGTGCGCTTATGACTAGCACACAGCCTGTCACATGGGTGTCATTCCTCTGCTCTATAACTTCCTTACTGCCGTAACTTCAAGAGCTTATAGTGGTCACAGCCTCTGTGGCTTAGGACAAGACAGACCAGCTTTTCAGAAGTACTGTGGATGAAAACAGCTCAGCCACTGCCAGGGATTCAGTCAGAGAGACTCAATTCCATGTTGCAGGGCCTGAGATGGATTAATTCTCTGAGAGACACCTGACAGGTTAATACTTAGATTTACTAAATTATAAGAGTTCCTCATACTGTCTGGACATCAGAGTGCCCCAAGATACAAGCGCTATCTATCATCCTGGCTTCTGACTTTGTGCCCATGATCAGAGAGACAAATCCTTCACTGTGAGGGCTTGAGAATGTGTCAGATGAGCAGAAACCAGAGTCTGCCTTGTCCTTGGAAAGATTACTGAGTTGTTTACTTGTCCACACAGTGGATACTGCCTTTTATGTAAAATGTGGGGACAGCTTTTATCTGTTGGCCCCAAAACAGCTCTGTAACTGGGTGGAATTGTTGTGAGGGTTTCTTACAGTTTCTAAACTCTGGAACATGTTGAAATCATCTGATAGATTTCAAAAATTCTTGTTCCCAGGCTGTGTCCCAAGATCAATGAAGTTGGCACTCTCTAAGGAGAAAGTTCAGGAAACCACATTTCTAGAAAATCCCCAGATGACGCCAATGTACTTGGAAGTTTCAGAGTCCCTAATCTAGATGCTACGGTGTTTCCAGGTGGTGGATTTTGAGCTCTTGGATGGGGCTCACTGGTTGGCCTACTTTGGAAAGTGATTCATTCCATCTGTAGGTTAGACCTTGCTGGGCAGGTTCAGTGTGGGCAGCAGCCAGACTGAACTAGGTGCTGACATTTGGCGCTTACATTCTATGGGAACAAGGTTCAGTGTTGGCCACACACAGGCTGCTGACACTCCTAGGTAGATGGAGCTCAGCTACCCACCTGGAAGACCAGGTCTTCCGATGCTGAGGTCAGGGATGCCATCTTCTGCCTCTGTCTGGAAGGTACCTATGGCTACTTGCATCATTTCCCAGGCTTGTGGAAAGGGAACAGAATAGGTCGGTTGATGTAATGGATAAAAAAAAGTGGAACAGGAAGAAGAAACCTAAAGCCAAGGCAGCCGTGACTCACTATGGTCCAAAGTAGGCGTGGAAACAGGCCTTCAGCAGCCACAATGTAGCTGCTTTTTCAACAAGGAAATGGCTGGAACTGAAAACAGAGATCTTCCAGGGACTTCTAGAGTTTTCCATCACTTAGGTTTTTTTGTTTTTGTTTTGTAGATGAATATGAGAATGTCCCAGGAATGACAGTCAGCCTGCCTTAGATGAGTAGAATGGAGGATAAAACAGCAGCCACCCAGCTACCCATTTTGACTTGAAATGGCCAGAAAGCAAGGCAGGTCCATAGCCAGGCACATCTGGTCCATAGAGATGTATCCAGCTTGTGGAGACAATGGAGAATCCCAGAAGTGAGACAAAGGAGAGGAATCCATTTGAAAGTCCCCAGATTAATGAGTCAACAGTAAATGAAGACAGCCTGTGAGGCTCACACGGCTTATGCACTTCAAGCAAACAGGAGATGTCCCAACAACCATTTTCTCTTGGGCATTCTTCCAGATCCACGTAAAGGGCATCCTGGTAGGACCCTATGTCCTGCCAGCTGCCCTCACTCCAGATGTTAGGAGTCCCTCCTTGCCAGCTTCATAGATAATGCAAGGCCCACTGAGATCCATAGAGTTAGCCACACTGATCAGGTCAGCCTAGATGAATGTTCCACAGGCCAGGTCTTGTTTTACCAGCTGTTATGCCAGGCTTGCAGTGTTAAAGTTCAGTGGTGGGGTACTGATCTCTACAGAAGGGGCTGCCCTAGGGTGACCATATGGTCAATTGAGAACTGGGCTCCATGCTTAGATGGACTTCATTCTTACTCCTACTTGGCTACTCACTAGCAGTGGGATACTGGCATATTTTATCTTCTGTGTTTGTTATCTTACAATAGAAATAACATACATAGTATGTCAGAGGAGGCATATGAAACAGCAACATAGGAGTTACCATCAGGAGCTCTGGGTGACAAGTACACAGGAACAGGAGCCTCTAATGAAAGAGGCTAGCTCGTCTCTGTGGAGGGCTGGGAAGGTGGAGCCATACAGACTCAGCAATGCCCACTGACAGTCATGGAGTTTGCAGTTTCCTGTGCCCTGTAGGATTGGAGAGTGGGAGGAGGAAGCACTGGCATGTTGTGCGTGTGATGAAGTCTTCCACATGGGCATGCTGAAGGGAAAGGTCGGGGCAAGCTCTGTTGGTGGGCACCCCACTGTGCTTCACTTGGTGGTGGTGGCAGTGTGATGTGGGAAGTGTTGTAAAATTCCCCAGACCAAACCCACAAGTAGGTGTCAGATGATGTCAAGTCATCCCTCTGGGCATGTGCTGTCTGATGTACCAGAGATGATTCCTGACTGCCCGAGTCTGCTGGAATTCTGAGATCAGGATAATTCTGGGAGAATATTCACTGACCAGCTCCTATACTCCAAGCTACTCAGGGGAGCATGAAGACCAAACTGGGAAGTGACCTGAACATGAAAGAACTCCAGAGGACTGTGAAGAAGACCTGTGTAGACTTCAGACTCCACGGATACCGTGCTGCAAGGGATACTGACATCCACCTTCAGTTTGTTCTTCTATTTTCCTGGGGGTTACACAGGAAATTAGGGAACTCTATAAGAATAAATCTTGGTGATACAGAGAGAACACAGCAGGACAGATGTGGGATTTCTGGTTTGTTCTGCACATGCGGATGAGGGTACTGGGCAAGTTGGTAAAAGCCTCCGAGTCCCAATGTTCTCACCTGGAAAATGGGGGTAATGAGTCAGCAGGAATCAGGAAGTTTGGGTCTGTGAGACATGGAGAGACAGCTGAGTCCTTAATGTATAGAGGAGGTACCCAGCAAATCTGACTGTCACAAGTAGAAGGGACTACCAGGTCCTTGTCCCTAACAGTTCATTCATTTGACAAATCGTCACTTGTTATGAGCAAAGCTTATTGCCAGTGACATGAGCTCTGACTGTTCCCTTGTTTCCTGGCTGTCAGCTTTTAGCATGCGCTCACACCTTTGCAGTTTATCGTAACTTCTTGGAGACCATGGCTTCAAATTTTTCTATCTGTAAGCACCTTTTCCGTTCCAAACCATGATCACACGAGTTCTACCTACTCACCAAGTTCATGGCCAGTGCCCAGGTGTGGGGCACACGGACACTAGTCTCTCAGCCAGTCTGGGGTAGGTCTTCTTTCCATGTGAGGAAGCCTGAGGCTGAGACAGATGAGTGGCTGGCCTCTTACTGCTCATGCTGGTACTTATTTCTTAGACAGAGCGGCATTCAGGTGGCTTGCTACCCTCTGTATCCTGAGAGCCCCTGTACACACTGACACATCTCTGTTCCAGAATGTCTGTAAGGCAGTGGAGGAGGCACAGCACCCGCCCACAATACAGGAGATCAAGCAGAAGATTGACAGCTATAACAGCCGGGAGAAGCACTGCCTGGGCATGAAGTTGGTAAGCAGAGCCTGTCCATTCTTACCCAACATCTTTCCTGTCCCCTCTCCGCAGGAACAGCGACCCCCATGCAGCTCGCTCTCCTCTGTTCAGGCCCAGCTTTCTATGGCCTCAGGGACCCAGAGAAATGGAATGGGCTTTAGAACAGGCTCTAGATACAAGCTCTGTTTCATTCACTCTGGCTACTTTGGCAAAGTTTTACCTCCTCCTTACTTCAGTATAAAAGAGATCTTGGGGGAATTAAATGACAGTGATAGAGGGTTGGGGAGCTTGATCCTCAGGAAGCCCTTGACCCTGGGAATCTGCAACTGCTGTTCCTGCCTATCAAGCTCACGGTGAAAGCCCCTGACCTTGACAGTTTCAGAGTTGTTTTTAAGGAGTCACATCAGGAGAGCCCTGCCCCCTAGTGGTGACTAGCAGCATCTGGCTCTCTAGGGTTTCCAAGTCACTCAGGAGCCTCAGAAAATACAGGTGTCAGTCAGGCCAAAGTTGGGCTGCGCCTCCCAAGTTCAGAGGTAAAGAGATGCCTGCTGGCTCTGCCTTTAGAATCAGACCCAACAAAGGTTACTCACTGGCACATATCTGGTAGAGGGTTGGAGTAGCCAGCCTAACCTTCCTGTGGGGGAAGCCCAACCCCACTAATCCTCTCTGGGCTCCAGACCCCCTGGCCCATGAGGAAAGTGAATTGCCTCCAGTCCCTCTAGATAGGAGACTCAGGAAGGGACTCAGACAGGCTGGCTGAAGTGGCCTGTCAGGGCTTCTAAAGTTCACAACCCAGGTGGCAGACAGAATCAGGCAAGATGTACCTCCCACTTGCAGAGTGAAGATGGCACCTACACAGGTTTTATCAAAGTGCATCTGAAACTCCGACGGCCAGTGACAGTGCCTGCGGGGATCCGGCCCCAGTCCATCTATGATGCCATTAAGGAAGTGAACCCTGCAGCCACCACAGACAAGCGGACATCCTTCTACCTGCCACTTGATGCCATCAAGCAGCTACATATCAGCAGCACCACCACTGTCAGTGAGGTCATCCAGGGGCTGCTCAAGAAATTTATGGTTGTGGACAACCCACAGAAGTTTGCACTTTTTAAGCAGATACACAAAGATGGACAAGGTATGAGAGTTTCCAACCTTTCCCTAGTCTGCTAATGCCCAGTCACTAAACTTCAGTCAGTCCTGGATGGAAGTGTGGGCTTCCAGGCAGCAAGTCTATAGCCATCTATGTGGTGATAGGATTCATGGAAGAGCCAAGCATGGACTCTGGGCAGGACAGGCAGCTCACACCTACTGTGCCCAGCTCCATGCACATACAGGAAGGACACACTCTGAGCTCTGGTCTCCTAATCTCTGTAATGGGAAGGAGTCCACCCACTGCTCCTCTTCCTTTGGAAGATGCTGTAAATGGAAACACCGCTAAACCTTGCCGTGTGGGAAGGGAGGCAGTGCCTCTCGAATGGCAGGAATGAATGGAAGGTTCTAAGCCACCACTGCTTGTCAGGTCCACACCCAGTAAAACCATGACTATTTCTAGTTATCTGCCCAAGCTGTACATTTCTGAGCCAGGCTCCATCCTATCCTCATTTGAGGTGAGCGCCCAGCCCTTCATTCTCTGTTTGCAGTGATCTTCCAGAAACTCTCCATTGCCGATTGCCCTCTCTACCTTCGTCTGCTCGCTGGGCCCGACACTGATGTTCTCAGCTTTGTGCTGAAGGAGAATGAAACGGGAGAGGTGGAGGTATGTCTGAACCCTCTGCAAAAACCAGTCCTGAGTGGGTAGATAGAATCAGTGGGGTGGAGCCAGATGGGTGCTGCTGTCCTAACTGCAGAGGGTAGGCGGGGCTGCAGGATGGCCAGAGGCTCAGTGCTTAGCCCAGGATCATCAGTGGGGCTCACCACAGGGAAGCAAGTCACAACCTGCATACGGTGAGCCTGTGGAAAGGATGCCATTTGCTTGGTGAAAATAGGGCTGGTATGAGGTGGGGGTCACACACAGAGAAACTGTGTTCAGGCTCCGCCTAGTTTTGCCCTAAGACCTAACAAGCTCCAACTCTCAGCTCTACTGGACATAGACATTTTTGAACCATTTTTCTCTCCTAAACTGCTGACTTCCTTTCTCCAAGGGAGTATAACCAGTGTCAGACTCCTGGCAAAATGGGGTCAAATCAGGCAGAAATCCTCCAAACCCAGAATACTTGGGATGTGGTCTTCAAGGAGTGATGGGCAGAGGAGGGTCTGAGTGTTTAGCATAGAGTTCAGAGCAGGGTTGTTTTTGTTGTTTGGAGTTGGGAGAAGGCAATGGAGTTTTGGGAGGATCAGGGCAGATAGGGCTCTACACTCATTTCAACCAGGACAGCTCAGCACGATATTGAGTCTAGGGACAGAGGTGTCACTGAAGGCCTGTGCACCCTGTGGGCTGGGGCCTGGGTGCTGCTGCCGGCTCCATGACTGTGCTTTGCTCACCCTCTCTCTGTGGACCACAGGTTTCTTATTATCTAGTGTGGGGATTAAACCAGGCACACCATAAAATAGTCCGTTGTGCTCAAGGAGCGTGGAGTCTCAGTCCTTCCTCCCATGTGAAGGAATCAGCCTGACCAGCTAGAGACATGTCCAGGGTATGCTCGGCATACTGGTTCATGAGGTGGGCAGCATCGTGGAGTTTGAAAACCTGATGTCACACAGGTGATGAGAGGCATCCTCCAAATGCCTGGGGAGAGCACAGCCAGCACCAAAGTGAGGACTTCAGCTGCTGCTGATTCCTTCTATGTAAACATGGGAACTCCATGAGGTGCCGGGACTTAACTATTTGTGGCTAATGTGACCATTGTGTACGGTACACAAATGTCATTCATGGTATCTGCCTCTTTGGTTGAAAAGTGTGTGTGGCTGGCTCACTGTGGAGCAGCAGCAGGGCCCTTCTAACCATTTCCCCTTGTTTTCTCCTCTTCTTCCTCCTCCATCATGCCTCACAGTGGGATGCCTTTTCCATACCTGAACTCCAGAACTTCTTAACTATCCTGGAAAAAGAGGAGCAGGACAAGATCCATCAACTCCACAAGAAGTACAACAAATTCCGGCAGAAACTGGAGGAGGCGTTACGAGAGTCCCAAGGGAAGCCTGGGTAGCCAACTTACTTCCTGTCCTCTCGGTGCCCTCCAATTTATTTTATTGTTAATTATTTCGCAACAAACAGTTATTCTCAAGACACCTCTGGTGGGTCCACCTGTGCCTGCCCAGAAGTTAACAGATGTGGCACAAAGTCTCTTCCACAAAGTGTCTATGCAGGATTCGATTCCTGCTAACCCACCACAACATGGCTCTGGAGAGGTTCTGCCTGGGATCAGAACTTGTGTGGAATGACCAGTGTCTCCCCTGCTCAATCTGCCGGTCTTTCAGAAACCAAATAGTTGCCTCTCTGGTCACCAAACTCCAATCACCAGCTGGCAAAAGGAAAGAAAGGTTTCAGAGCCTGTCTGTGTTCTTTCTCTGGATTTATTCTTCAGTTCCCCTTTGTTTTGTTTTTGCCACATATAGTATATTTAAGGGTCAAATGTGGCATATTCATTTTAGCTAAGTCCTTTGAGAGCAGGAAAGTGCCCATGAAAGGACTGTCCTCCTTGCCCCAAGGTGCCTCTTCTTCACTAGTACTAGACACTCAGGGTCAGCCTGAGATTTCCAGAGGCTACAGCCTGACCAGGCTGTCTCTTATTACCCAGCAGGCTGTGTGCATGCAAACCCAAAGACATATATGCACAATTGTGTGGTATTTCAGCATATCTCTGTCTAATGTCTGCTATGTTAATTTTTTAATTTAATATTGCCATCCTTATGGGTTTCTACCAAAGAGAAACCAGCCACTTATCAATTTTAGTTTCCGGCTGAGTCGCCAGAAAGTATTAGAGAAGCACATCCAAGCTGTCTGTGGCCTGCGCCTGCAGTGGGGGCCTGAACTGCCTGGGCTACTCTCCTTGGCCTTCAGTGCCACCTCCACCTCTAACTCGGGCTTTAGGGTCTCCCACTGTTGCCTGAGTCATAGCTTTGACTACAAAGTAAGGGCCTCCAACTTGGAGTCGTCCTTCCTGGTGGGATGCATGGTCTGCTCTCAGCAAAACACTGAGCAAACCTGTGGGCCTGACTTCCCTGGTGACTTCAGTGCCTTTTGTTTTCAGAGAAAAGAGCAGGGTATGTTTGCCTGAAGCTCTCCTGCTGGCTTGACCCTGGCAGGAAGTGGACAATGGTGCTATAGAGCCAAGGGCAAGAGGCTACCCTAGGTACCTTTCTTGGCAGAGCCAAGTTTTCTTCTACAGTAAGCTTGGGAATGAAGGCTATACCATTCAAATGCTTTTGAGAAAACTGTCCAAAGGTGAGGTGACATCACACACCTCTTTCCCATTGAGCTTCCTGATCAGGCTTTGACTTTGAAGATGTGAGATTACTTAGACTGCATTGACAGCATCAGATTATGACTCCAACTCTTGAGTAGTTCAAACTTAAAACAAATTAGCCAGACCACACCAACTAGTAGCCAGGACTGCAAAAGACACTCAATATGGAGAGAGAAAAACTTTTCCGTTTAGAAGAGGGCCAGTGTTCCAATGGTGCCTCCAGAGGAGACCACTTTCACATTGTGCTTGCCTTTCCACGCCCTTTCCTCGGGTTGCTGTAAGCCCAAGCTTCTCCATGTAGCCTAAAAAGTTCCCCTAGCCCAGGCTGAGGCCACACTGCTCCTGTCCCAGAAGAATGCCAAATCCCTATCATTCGAACTGTGCATCGTTTTCAAAGCTGCTGAAGCAACAAGAGCTAGCGACTCTGAGGTTGTGCACATCACCCCCCTGGCTACCTGCCACCCCCCCAGGCACACCTGCCTTTTTATGCTCAGCCTTACACTTCCCTTCCTGCTGTGTATCACAGGGACATATGGAAAGTCATTCCCTTCATCCTGCATGTCTGTAGCATTAGGAGAAGGCATGGCTCCTGCTGCAAACACTGTGAATGCTGCTGAGAACCTCCCTCCATGGATGGCTTTTATTTTTGACAAGAAAAAAAATTCATGTATATATATGTATATACATATATATGTATATACACATAGAGGGATATAACTATACATAAAGAAAAGGTGTTTATTCAGAAAAGGATGGTAAGACTCACACTTTAAAGCCCAGTTAGACCCAGGACCTCTATTGAAGTTGAACCTCTGGAAAGCATGAAGTTCCTTAAGTCTCAGAGTGGTCTAACTGCTGGTAGTGCCTTCTATGGTTGTATTGCTCTGTGGGTATTTGTTTTGAAGATATTTTCTTTCTAAATGTCTTTCTTATATATGTTTTTAAATGAGTAATAAAAGCTTACTGTAAAAACAATTCACAATGCAATCATCCTTATTGAATGTCATTATCTGGAGAGTGGGCTGCAGAGAGGAAGACTGTGGCTACCCTAGGTACCTTTCTTGGCAGAGCCAAGTTTTCTTCTACAGTAAGCTTGGGAATGAAGGCTATACCATTCAAATGCTTTTGAGAAAACTGTCCAAACAGTAGAGGGTACTGCCTCAGTGGCTGGCTCTTCTCCATCTCCCCAGTGCTGGAGAGGGGCAAGGACATACAGCACACCACATGCTAGCATTAGAAAGAGCAGCGGCGCTGGGCGGTGGTGGCGCACGCCTTTGATCCCAGCACTTGGGAGGCAGAGACAGGCAGATTTCTGAGTTTGAGGCCAGCCTGGTCTACAGAGTGAGTTCCAGGACAGCCAAGGCTATACAGAGAAACCCTGTCTCGAAAAAAAAAAAAAAGAGCAGCGGCTGCTGGGCGCACGCCTTTATTTATTTTTTTTTTTTTCACTGATTAAAAATCTATTTTGTACCAGCTATATTTCACACATTAACTCCCATTTAGAGCTACTTTATAGAGGAATAGAAAAAAAAACCCAAGTTTTCATGACAGATTGTACTAGCATTCATCAAATTTCAGTACCTGCTTTCCCAAACCCGTTGAAGCCAATGTAGTCATATATCTTCCTTTACCCAAGAAATAGGAGCAGAAATGCTTGTGTGAGCTCTTCACATTTTTTCATGCATCTTTTTTTTTTTTTTAAAGATTTATTTATTTTATTTATTTATAATCCCAGCACTTGGGAGGCAGAGGCAGGTGGATTTCTGAGTTCGAAGCCAGCCTGATCTACAGAGTAAGTTCCAGGACAGCCAGAGCTACACAGAGAAATCCTGTCTTGAAACCACCCTCCCCCACCCCCCAAAAAAAGAAAAAAGGAAAAAAAAAAAAAAACAACAAAGAAAGAGCAGCAGCTTTCTGGATACAAAGGTAAGCAGCACTTCTCTGGAATTTGACAGTGATTTCAACTGCAGAGAGGGCTGAACTGGTCCCAAAGCAGCCTGCATTTTGGCCCCTCTGATTTCCACCAAAGAAATTCCTTTAAATTCAAGAAATAGCCACATAAAGTTAACTAGGGAAATCACCACCTACCTTCCAGTGTCGCTCATGTATCACTCAATGCATGAAGCTTCAGGCTGCAGGGGCTCTTCAAAGCTTATCCAGTCCTGCCCTCTCCACCAGGCATCCTTAAAACTAGCCAATCACTGGGCAGATGAGGAAGCTCAGTGGGTAGAAAGGTGTTTACTGCCAAGCCTGTCGATCTGAGGACCCATATAGTGAAAGGAGAGAACCCACTCCCACAAGTTTTTTGCTAACCTTTTCATGTATGCTATGGCAAATGTGCACCATGCATGTATATACAATGTGTGTGTGTGTGTGGTGTGTGTGTGTGTGTGGTGTAGCCCTAGCTGTCCTGGAACTCACTATATAGACCAAGCTGCCCTAAAATCAGAGATTTACCTGCCTCTGCCTCCTATGTGCTGGGATTAAAGGGATCTACCATTACATCTGGCTTATACCCAAAATTTTTAAAGAATTAGCCAACATGGAACCTTTGCCTAGCTTGGTCCTGCATATCTTGTACTAGGGTCCAGCCAAGTGGGTTTGCCTGGTCCCTAATACATGCATCACACCCAGTCCTCAGATCCACCCTGGGTCCCACATTCAGTGTACCAGCCTAGCTTGGTCATCCCTGCCACACAGCCTCCACCCACCAGGCTTTGGCCCACCTGCCCAGATTTACTGCCGATCATCTCGCTCCATCCTCTTGTACAAAAACGAACTCCAAGTAGAGCAAAGACCTAAATGTGAAACCTGAAACCCTGAAACTGCTGGAAGAAACGTGGGCTGGCTCCTCAGATACAGGGACAGAGAAAGGACTTCTGAATAAGGACTCCATATACCCAGTAACTAAGGCCACTAGCTAAGGACACAAATTACGTGAAGAGGAAGCCCATAGAGAGAATCTTTGCCAGCTACACATCTGACAGAGGATTAAAATCCAGAATACAGAACTAAGAAACCAGAAAGTCAAAAAAGGAAGCAACCCATTTTTAAAAATGGGCTAAAGAAATAACAAGAGTAGGTAAACAAGAGGTTTCTCAAAAAAGAAACCAAAAATGGCTAATAAATACATAGAGAATTCCTTCTAGTCTGACAGCTCCTCCCTCTTACACCATTCACAATGAGGAGAGGAAGATGATTCAGTGCTAATGCATCACTATTCCAGGAAAAAACAGCCCAGCACAGGCCTGGACAGACATGGGCACAGCAGAGTGCCGCTGAACCACAGTGGAGAGCAGACGTCCTTCACGGTTCTGCGTCTTCAGCAGGGAGTCCAACTTGCACAGTTCAGCCCCTCCAGGAGCATGCAAAGTAGGAGAGGGCGGTGGGAGGGCAGCACAGTGCATGACAAGGATACTTGTCAGGACCGTTCACATGCCACTCCTCAGGCGCAGGCCCTGTGCAAAGGCCTGGCTGTAATAGGGTCCCGCTATCGTGAACTTCTAGAAGGTACTTCCAAGGTGCCACATATACACTTCCATGTAGACACAGTTAGTGAGGTTAAGACGTTTACTTCCCAGTGAAGGACTGCTCTTGGCTTCACAGCAACAACACTTCCTTCTCTTCCTTCCTTCTTTCCTCCCTTCCTTTCTTTCCGGGTCTAAAACAGGCTATTTGGTGGACAGTAGATGAGCAAGCCTCTTTTATCTCAGTGTTTAAAAAGACGAGGAAGACAAAAAGCAATTCTTTCAAATGGTAAAATCCACGAACTCTGAAGGAATGTGTATTGTACATCTCCTATTACTATCTCCACCAAGGGCCCTACAACAGAGAAATGACCTGCACAGGCCAAGGCGGAATGAGGGGTGGCTTTACACACTTGTGGCATCCACTGACTTGTGTGTGATCAGATGAACACACAGGTCCTCCCTTGGGCGGTTATTTTAGGGAGTTCCTGAGTCCTCTGCAGACTTACTAAGAGCCTGTCCATGAACCCAAGCTTAACAAGCTGGGGCTAAGGAAGACATTTTTTATCTAAGACTTCATGACAGCAAAGCTCAAACTCAGCCATTGGTAGCAGCGTGCTGTATACAGCTGGGGAAGAATAAAGGTCACATAGAAACCCATGTTCTTCTGTGTTTTTATTATTCTTATGACTTCTGGCTTAAAATCTGCTGCAGCTTAGATTCATTAATTCATTTTGTTGTTGTAACTGAGAGCAGAGAAATACCCAGGCTGTTTTCTATGGGACGAACCCGACAGAGGCAGGAAGGGACAACAGGGCAGGGCCTAGGAGGTTAATTAGGTTGTGGGAGCAGTATGTGGGGTGCTGGGGTTGATCTGGTAGGCGGGCTTTAGAGCAGGAGTGCCCTGCCTGCTGCACTTTGGATAGGCTGTCCTGCCTAGCATGGAGCATGAACTAAATCACAGAAACCACATGAACATTTTCACTACGTAAAACATAAAAGTGATTCAGATTTAGATTCGAAATAAAAGCTTTCAGTAAAGAATTACAGTTTTTATTTGCAAAAGTTGAAAATGCTCATATCAGTTACCAGCTCAGAACCTGGGCTCCCATGGGATCCACTGCATAAAATGACTCTGTCACTTCTTGCCAGGTTTGGGGCCTTTTCTAGGCCTTGGATGTATTTTCCAGGGAGCCGATACTCTTCTACAATCCAAAAAGAAAGTCTTCAGCCGAGCCTGGTCTCAAGTCCCTACTGCCCATCCCTGCTTCCCATGTCCCTTGGGCCCTGTAACCTCCTGCCCCTCCCTATTCACTAAGCCCAGTGTGCTCCGCCCTGCTGTCAAGGATCTGTTTGTTATTCCAACACAGGACCCACCTTCCACATCCTGTTCAAGCTCATCTCTGGTGACATCTCAGTTGGAGCATTTACCACACACTGAGGTTGAAGGGTGTATTTTGGTCGTTTATACTTGCTGGCTACTATCTAGATCAGTGGTTTTCAACCTTCCTACTGTTGTAACCCTTCCTCATGTTGTAGTGACCCCAACCATTGTAACTCTGCAACAGTTATGAATCATAATGTAAATATCTCCATCATGCAAATTCCTTGGTGGTCTTCGGAAAATCCTGTGAATGGGCCATTCAACCCCCAAAGGGGTCACAACCTACAGGCTAAGAACCATTGATCTAGATGTACTGAGAGAGAAGGTGTATGTCTGCTCAGGTCTCTTCTTAGTCCCAAGCCACCACACATGGGCTTCACATAAAGGAGCTCAATGTTGGAAGTTAATTGCTGTGGACTGTCATAGGCATGATATAACTCTACTTATTAAGCATGTGCTATGTGCCAGTCTCTCGAGTGTGAGACAGGCATGAAAACACAAGGTCTATCTCGAGTTCTATTATACAAAGGGTTCAGACATTACAGAAAAATTAGTGCCTGATTGATTAGACACTAATCAGAAACATCAACACAATCGAGAAGCACTAATGCTGGTAAGTTTTACCATGGTCAAGGGAAATGGACATTACCCCTGAGCTGAGCCAGTGAGTCTGTGAGGACAGACAAGACCAAGGCTATGAGGCACACAAGGTAAGGGGACAGCAGGCAAAAGCAGGGAGATGTCAAGTGCCCAGGGTAATTGTGAACAGTAGGAAACTGGCTGGAGTAGAGTTAGGGTGTATAAGGAGCAAGGGAGAGAGCCTGCAAGATAAACAGGGCAGGCTGGGAGGGGCTTGTTCCTGAAGCTACAGATAAAAGGCCTTATTGGGAGACTGATGAGATTATATTAACTTTAGAAAGCTGACTGAGGCAGAACTTAAATAGAGGACTTAAAAGAAGAGGCTAAAGACCCAGAGGGAATCAAAAGAACTTTGGCTCCAAAGAATAAAAAGATTTGGAGCCCAGCTACAGTACTCAAGAGTCAAGGCGAGCTCCAGGCAAGGGACCTCGGTTCCCCATCTGCAATACAGACAGGCAACAGTCCTGCAGCACAGTTATAACCAGAGAGATCCCTGTACCAGCACTGCCTGAGCTCCAGGCACTGCTGGGGCTCACCACATTTCTAGAAAGGGAAGATTGGGAGGAAAGCTGAGAATATGTACGACGGAGAGCAGGGATTCTGAAAGGGCCAAAGATCTGGTGCAAACACTGGTTTCATCTGCCCACTGCAATAAACTGAAGTGTGTCTATGTACACATGAATGCATAGACTCTTGCTCTTTGATGAGGTCATGCCCCATTATACATCCATTGTAAGATGAAAATAGGGTATGAGGAGCTGGAAAGATGGCTCAGCAGCTGAGATCATTTACTGTCCTTCCAGAGGATCCCAGTTCAATTCCCAGAATCTACCTGGTAGCTCACAACTGCAGCTCACATCTAAAACTCCAATTTCAGGGGATCTGACGCCCTCTTCTGCCCTCTGAGGGCACCAGGCACACACATGGTGCACAGACATACATGCAAGCAAAACAGTCATGTGCATATAAAATTACTTTAATTAAAAAAGAGAGAGAGAGAGAGAGAGAGAGAGAATATGGCAAATGAAGAAGGCACATAATCCAGCCAAGCTGGAGTACACCTTAGCGAAGTGGCTCAGCATAATATGACGATCTGGTTGTTTCCACACCATGGTCACATGGTGGGGATGGAGGGAGGGACACTCTTGCTGCTGCTACTTTTCATCGGACTGTCTAGTCAATGCTAGTTCTGTTAAGAGTCCAAATTTCAAAACCTGAAGTACAGTTATCTATGGAATGCTTATCTCTTGCACCACTGTGACATAGACTCTCTAAAGACAGACTGTATAGATACAGGCTAAGATGGTTAGACTCAAGTGAGTCAGAGTCAAGATTGTTGCTAAACTGCCCAATGTCTTCTCAGAAGGGCTACTCACCAAGCAATAGCTGGCCAAGGTGGTGGATCTGGTTTCCCTGGACCTGCACCTGCAGACTGTCTTTGGTCCCAGGGGCAGGAGAGACGATGGTGCTGGCCTGACATCGCTGCTGGAGAATGGCGGCCACTGAGCATGGATCTAGACCATAGGTCTCCAAGTTCCGGACCACAGTCACCTGGGGACAGGAAGCTGACAGTGGGTGTTTGCAGTATGTTCTCTACTCGAAGGGCCCTTTTGGCAACCACTTCTCCCATATTCCATGATGGTTCTCTATCCCTGGAACTCTGGTGCCTTTCTGTCCAAATCGTTTATACTTTCATGTTTCTAAAATGACCTTCTCTACCTCATTCAAAATATGTGTTAACAGATATTCTATCCTACCTGTGACATATAGTTAAGGGTGTTTAGCCATTGAGAATTTAAAATGTAAGTGTAATAGTATGATGGCAAGCATCAATAGACACCTTTAATCCCAGCATAAATGATGGACCTCTGTGAGTTAAGAGTTTGAGGCCAGCCTAGTCTGCAGGAGACCTAGTCTCAAAGTCAGCTATGTGACTAAAACAAAACAGAACACAAAAAGTACAACAGTGTGATGGAATACACACCCATTACCAATCTCAATATTGCCAACTTAGGGCAGTCTGGGTTTATTTCTGCCTGCTACATCACTTTACAACAAATCCTCCTACACTTCTGATCACTTCATATACAGATGATTTCAGTATGTGTCTCCAAAGGTTAAGGACCGTTTTTGTTTTGTTTTAAAGACAGAGTCTCAACTATGTCTCTCTGACTGGCTGCAAACTCTCTGTATAGACCAGGCTGGTGTCTAGCTCAGGGGTTCCCCTGCCTTTGCTTCCTGAATGCTGGGATTAGAGGCAGGTACCACTGGCTGTGTGAGATAAGGACTGTTTTAAACATAAAAGCAAAACTATTATCTCAACTGACAAAGGAACTGACGGCTGAGGAGTGAAGGCTCTGTGGGTAAAGGTGCTTATTGCACAAGCCTGGCACCCTGAGTTCAGTGCCTAGGACCCACATAAAGGCTGACAGAGAGAACCACAAAGTTGACCTCTGACCTCCATACATGCACTGAAGCATGCATGCCGTCCCTCCTCAACCCCAATAATGATGATGACAGTGTTGATGATAATGATAATAAAATGTTTTGTACCTGACAACAGTCCCTTGAGATCACATAGCTAGTCAACAACAACAATGGCGCTTTTCCATTATTAGCAACAAATGAGAAGAACGTGATGTCAGAACAAAAAAGGAAAGCATTAATGCTTTTTAAAGATCACACTCAAGGCCGAAGATGGCTCAGTGGTTAACAGCACTGGCTGCTCTTCCAGAGGACCTTAAGTTCAATCAATTCCCAGCACCCACAGGGCAGCTCATAACCTTTTAACTCCCCTTCTGAGAAATCTAATGCCCCTTCTGGCCTCCATGGGAACTGCATACATGTGGTATTCAGGCACACAGATAAAAACCCATAGACCCAAAACAGAAATTAAGCCGGTGGTGGTGGCGCACGCCTTTAATCCCAGCACTTGGGAGGCAAAGGCAGGCGGATTTCTGAGTTTGAGGTCAGCCTGGTCTACAGAGTGAGTTCCAGGACAGCCAGGGCTACACAGAGAAACCCTGTCTCGAAAAAAACAAACAACAAAAAAAAAACAAAACAAAAAAAACCAAAACAGAAATTAATAAATCCTTTAAAAAAATAGTAATAAAAACCACAATCCAGGGCTGGAGAGATAGCTCAGTGGTAAATAACACTAACTGCTCTTCCAGATGACTCAGGTTTAAGTCCAGCACCCTCATGGCAGTTCACAACTATCTGTAACCTCAGTCTTAGGGGATCTGACACCCTCTTCCAGCCTACACAGGCACCAGGCCACACATGGCACACAGACATGTGTAAGGCAAAACACCCACAACATAAATTAAAAATAAATTAAAATTAAAAATAAGTATGTAAAAATTACAATCCTTGTCTTGCTTTGAAACAGCTAGAGATGATAAAGGATTACTATCAGGGGAGGCTGGGGAGGGCTGCTGTACAGTGGTTTTTGAAAAGCTGTGTGCTTGCAGGGGACTGCAGACACGCTCTCAGAGGCCACAAAACAAAACAAAACAAAAAAATCCAAAAAACCTTTACTTGCAGACCTCCATTAGGCAATTCATTATTTTATGAAGTGCCAACTTCAGTTTTGGACAGTTCTATTATGAATAAAAGATTCATGCTTTATATACACAAAAGTGTTTGGTGTAATGTCTGGCACGTGATTGTTGCTAATCAAGATTAACATGAGTGGTCTCTCTAGGAGCTACTTCCTGCTAAATGTCAGCCTATGCACAGCCTTCATTTGGTCACTGAAGTAACAACTCACATGGCAGGTATTACCTCCATTCTTCACAGAAGGAAACTGAGGCACTGGGAAGTTCAATAAGGTTCTCAAGGTCAAGAAATGAGAAAAGGCCACCCTGGAATTCCAAAGCCCAGAGCTACACCTTCTGCCAGGTTCTCTGCTGAGCCCAAGCCTGGTGCTCAGGGTTTCTACCTCTATCTTTCTCCTCTAGATATGCAGACTAAGGCAGAGGACACCATCCCACACATTTTGAGGGCAGTTATAACTTGTTCCCTACAACTTCATGTTCACAGCTGAATTTTTACAAGCTATTTTCACTGAACAAGGCCAAGAGGTAGACTGTAAGAGACAGAGGCCTATAAAGCACCAATGAAAAACTCAAAACTCCTCACTTTTCAAACAGGCTCTAGCAAGTTTCTCAGTACAAATTCCAGAGGGCAGGAGGGAGTAGTTTAATGACACCTCTCACCCAGGACCAGTGCAGACACACAGCATGGGCTCTTCCAATCCAAAGTCTCCAATCATATCAGAAAACCAGACCTTAGCAGGGACACTAAGCTACCATTCCCAAACACTGTTCTTTCTTTTCTGGGCAGTGGTAGGGGTACAGGCTTTAGCATAGGCTAAGCAAAGGCTCTGAATGAGCTGCACAGCCCCAGGCCCAGTATTTTTTGAATTACCTTTTTATTACAAGCCTTCTGTGCAAGGGTGATATCAATTGGATAGAGTTTCCTTTCTTTAGAATGGGTTCCTGGCCAGGAAATGTCACTTGGTAGGCAGGCTGCAGATTTTTCAAACACCTAAAATGAGAATTTGAGATATAAATAGATCAAGGCAACAGACAGCATCTCTCTGCCTCCTACAACCATGAGCACTGGGTGCAAGTTTTTGTAGCACACTGATTTGTAAACCTGGCTGCAGGTTAGAAGCACTGACACCACCTGGCGAACGGAACCACAGAACAATGAATTCAGTGTCTCAAAGCTCCCCAGGGTGTGGCCAAAGCTGACATCCACTGACTCCAAGATGGAACAACAGTGACTGAGGGCCTGGAAACTCTCCACTTGCTTGGCCTCTTGGAAATCTATTGTCTGCTTTGAGGAGGTTACTACCTGTCTCAAAGAGTGCACCCTACCAGCTTACAGTCTCCACATGCTGTGTCACATGTGCCACATGTTCTAGCAATGCAGTTTTTACTTAATAGTCTGTGTGTGTATGAAGTGAATGCATGTATGTTTGTGTGTGCTTGTATGGATAAGTGCAGGCACCCGCATGGCATGGTGCATGTGTAGAGGTCAAAGAACTATCTCAGGAGTCAGACCTGAGCTTTCACTGTTTGGAACACAGTCCCTATGTTTTCATAGCTGCAGACTCTAGGTTATCTGACCCATGAGCTGCCTGCCAGGAACTCGTACGTCTGTCTCCCTCAATCATAGGAGGACTCGGATTACAGAGGCGCACCTGGCATTACCTGGGTTCTGGACTTCACCCATGCTTTACCCACTGAGTCATCCCCCAGCAACCTGTAATAATAATGTATCTTTATAGAACACTCAACTCTACAGTAGCTCATGCCTACAGCCAGCAAGCACTTAGGGGCACAAATTCACGGCCAACCTAAGCTATGTGGTGAGCTCGTCTCAAAACAAACAACAACTCTCTGTCCCAGCACAGAACACCCTAACCCTTTAAGAGGCAAGGCCGTGCTCCAACAGACTCACAGAGACAGGTGGCAGAAGAGTCGGCATGAGCTACACACTTTGCTGGATCCCAATATGGATTCTTTTCAGCTATGGTTCTACAGAACAAAAAGTATCAAGAATCTCTGCTTTGAAGACAACTCCTCAGCTTAAGTGGTTCTTTTATTGAAGTCATTAGTTCTAGCTAAAGTTTCTTTTCTGTCATGTGCTTCTATGTCATAATGCCTCAAACTGTCACCAAAGCTCTCCTTATCAGAATAAATGAAGCCTATGTTTATGGAAAGAAAGTCACTGACTTAGTGACGATTTGCGTGGGGGGAGGGTACACATGCACCTGTTGGTGTGGATGTCTGTGGATGCATGCACACTGAGTCCAGAGGTCAATTCTGGGATCCTCAAGCACCCTGTACCTTGTGGTTGAGGCAGAATCTGTCACTGCACCTGAAGCTCATCAGCCTAGCTGAGCTGGCAAGCCAGTGAACTGTGTTCCCCAACACTGTGGTTAATCTGTACCCTGCCACAGCTGGCTTTTACAAGGGTACTGGAGATCTGAACTCAAGCACTCATGTTTCCGCCACAGGGCCAGGCTAAAGATGGTGGTAACCATTCTGAAATTCTGTTGTAGATGCTAAGGGCAGTGGTGCAGGAAAGGTGAAAGGGATTCTTGGTCCCTGTTACCTGGTCAGGAGACAGTCCCACGGAAGCTTCATGACCGAGTGCTGCTCATTTTTCTCTAAGATGCAGTCACATAAGATAGGATCCAGCTTCACCAGACTAAAGGGAGAACAGAGGCATTACGGCAATTTCAGACTTAACCATTGTGACCAAAGTGAGAGCAGCCATCACCTGTGCCCTCTGCACCACTCAGATCACTGAGCTGTGGGACCAGAGGCCAATGACAGGAAAGCCCACCAATGAGAGGACAAAGGGAAGTAAATGGTGGAAGAAAATGTGGAAAGGAGTAACCAGGACTCTTGGCTCAGTTCTGCTATGTGACCATAGCTTTCAAGGCTTGATTCAGTCAACAGGCTAGCAAGGAAGGAAGGAGTGTAAGTGACTATAAAGCTACTGGTCGATTACAAACGTTATACATGCGGACTGAGCTGTTAATTAGGAATAACCCCAAGAGACCCATATAGTTAATGGAATAACTTAGGGCTAGTAGCACACCATCTGTAGTCATTTAGAAGAAAAGTCATAGCAAAAAGCCACAATGACTTGGATTAGTATTTTTCAAGGTGGCATTTTTCCTGACAACAGCCATATGCACTTGAACATCAGTGGCGGACATACGTGAGATGTGTGTACTCAGCTTAGGACCATGCTGACACCATTGGATTGACCTGAACCCCAGGCAACAGCCCATGGTTTGCAAACACTGGGCCTGCCTGCTTCTAAGCTGCTGTAATCGTCTACTCTCCATTCCAGAACCCTTCCCATTCTTTGGTTTTAAAGTTCTTACATTTACATATGTGTCTCTGTGTGTCTGCAAGTGCACAATGCTAGGTGCACGGTGCACATGTGAAACATTTGCAGAAGTTGGTTCTCTCTACTCAGCCAGTCAGGCTTGGCAGGAAGTGCCTTTACTCACTGAGCTCTCTGGCCAGCCCATTCCCTGCATCCTTTACTGTCTATAAAAATGAGGACCCGACTCCATCCTGATGCTGCTGCCACTCACTCACTTTCTGTTGTCAGGATCCACCAGGTTGTTTCTCTTGGCATAGTCAGTGATGATCCTTCGGACCTCACTGCCCTCAAGGGTGCTTCCTTTCCTACAAGAGAGAAGTAACCAGAGGTTAGTTAGTTCAAGCTAGACTGGGGTCCAACTGCAAACATTCAGACTCCCTGCTTAGCAGGGCATTTTCCTTGGATCTTGCCTTCCTTTTCTGCTTTCCTAAGAGAGGCAAGCAGGGCTACATGAAATCCAACTGCAGACTGAGAGGCTGACTCTCTCATTCACCTAACCCAAAAAGCCAACCCAGGAAGGGAGGTGTGATACTGCATTTAGAAGGAAGACGGGCAGAGCAGGATTGCCAGTCACAGGAAAACACTCAGGATTGAGGGGAAAGTGCAGGCAGACCATGTAGGGAGAAAAGGGATTCTCCCCAAAACTCACTTGTGGCCAGACTCCAGGAAAAGCTGGGTCATGTTGGCTGGGACACAGTAGAGGGATTTTATATCTGGAGGGAGATAGGGCTGTTCCCTGCTACCTTCCTGGACAGTCTGGGAAGTCAGGGAAGGCTCAGGGATGACGAAAGATGTTATCCTAAACCCAGCAAAGAAAACAAAAGCACACATTACACCAGTGCCTGGGCAGTCCAGGTCTGTGGCCCAGTGCCCTTAAACCAACTGAGCTGCGGTGACAGGCCCTGCACTTACCTTGGGTGCCTCCAGTCCACAGCCACAATGCTCTCCACCCCTTTGCTCAGCTCCTTGACCTGGACAATCTGCTCCTGCTGCATGTGCTGCAGGAACTTAGAGAGCTGGGAAGAGAGGCCAGTATAGGGGACTTCACTGACCCTGCCCGTGGAGCACCTAGGAGGGCCAGGTCTGCTGCGAGGTGGGGACTGGAGCATTGTGACCCAGTTGTGCTGTCATTAGACTAGGAACCAAAAGACTACACACATTCCTGCAACTTGAGGAGCAAGAAGCTACTAGAGGGCTGGAGAGGCAGCTCAGCAGGCAGGACCTCACCCTGCTCTTGCAGAGGACCCAAGTCTGACTCCCAGCACCCACGGTGAGTGGCTCACAACTGCCGTAACCTCAACTCTGGGAGTCTCCTCTGGCACCAGCACTCACGCATCTACACATAATTTAAAATAAAATTAATTTTAAAAAAGAAGCCGCTAAACTAATTGGTGAAGTTGTCAGACTCTAATCAGATAGAAAGGAGTCAAAGGGGAGAGAGGAGTGGGTGCTTTGGCCCAAGGAGAGTTTCATTATTTCCCATTATACCTAAAATCATGAGGCTTATGAGTTCTACCTTGAGCCCTGTGTACAGGGCCTCCCATATCCATCTTTATCACACATATTCCTTAAGACTGTGGAGACATGCAAAGAAGGTGCCGGCACTTACCTTTTTGTAGCTTGACTTCTTTATATCCAGTTGCTGTCCTTCAGGACTAGGACAGATAAAAAGGCAAGTTAAACCAAAACAAAAAATTTTGGTACCTGCCTGACACAAAGTGACCTTCTCAGGCTGTCTTCCCCTCCTCACCCCCCCCCCCGCATAGTCCAAAAAGACTACCATTCTAGAGCTCTCTGCCCAGTTGTGCTATCAGAGATGGACAGGGATTACAAGCTACTTTGAGTCAGAATTATCCAATGGCACAACTGTGGTAATTGAATGTTTCTGTCTAATGTGGTAGCCACTAGTCATCCATGTGACCATGAAACACTTGAAACGCCTACTGTGATTGGGGACCTGAATTTTAAAGTTTAATTTAAATTTGCTAATCACACTACATGTGATTAGTGACCACTGTAATCAGACTCAGCTTTAGAGTCCTCTCATACCAGAGACTCTCCTGTGGTCTCACAAGTTCCACTTCAAAGTGAGCCTTACCAAAGGCAAGCTCACCCAAGGCAAGGGAAACCAGGGCTACACCAGAGTTCATCCAACTGCACTCTGAAGCTAATCCAGCCACACCCTATCTGTTGTCTTCAGTCAGTACTGAAACCGTGAGCACAACGGCCTGAAAAACAAATGATTTACTATTTGCCTCTTCACGGTCTACTGATGCCTGCCGTAAAAGTAGTTTTAGGTAGTTGGGGACAGAGGCTCTAATGAAAACTGTCATTTCTCTCTCCCCCCAGGACTTACATTTTCTCTCAAAACCTAATATTCAGTAGCAGTGGGACTGTCAGGAAGACCATCCTAGAACCCACTCAAGGTCTGCCCAAGAAAATGTTCCCGAAGCCCATTTCCAAGTCACTTGCAACCCATCGTGAACAAGACAAAATACCAAGGATCCCAACACCACCGCTGACGTAAGTGCCTTAAGGCCATTTGTAGATGGTGAGAGATTGGATTAATTACCACTTTCAAAAACAGAGGAGTCTGGAAAAGCACACTACATGCTGTGAGCAGAGCAGGCTGTGAGTGAACAGGAGTGGCTGGTTTGTTGCTTATCTATTTATTAAAGGCAGAGCATCGGTGGTTCATCATTCACTCACTCATTTACACATCTTAAAGGCAGAGTCTCGCTGTAAGCCAGCTGATCTGACACTCACTCAACAGCTCATGATACCTGAGATTCACTCCTACCTCTCTTACCTCAGCCTCTTACACATTAGGATTACAGGCATGAGCCACAGTACCAGGTCATGGGGTGTTCAAACCCTGCTCTAAGAGTATTGACAGGTGTTTGGTATAGGTCAGGCTATGACTACATGAAATCTGCCTTAGTTAAATATGCTGAGGCGGTAGGAGCTGAAGCTGACTGGCTCCACCTTCAAGTCAATACTCCCTTTCCCAGAGGCTCCACCCTCAGAGGGGTAGGTTGCGTGCTTACTCTCCTCCCAGGAAGGGTGGAGTGATAGAGAAAGCTTGACAAAGGCTGTTCAAGACTCTTGTAGTGTATGCCAGGGTACCTAATTCATAAGAGACAGCCCAGAAACACCTCAGCAGGAAGAGCAGTCAGAGGATCTTGGGAATTTTAATCTTAGGATCCTTTCATGGGATAAAATTGAAGGTTTTAAAGCCAGGAACCTAATTTACCTGCCAGACCGACTGTCTGCTCTGCCCTTCCCACAGCATGTCACTGAACCAACTCCCACCACCCCATCTTCCTTTACCAAGAATGACTGTGAGGCTGCATCTGAGCCCCACCCCGCAGTGCCCTCCGTACCAGCAGGAGAACATGTGACTGCCAAGGAGAGTGCTGGTGAGCAGAGGGAGGTCAGCTTTTTTGACTCGGCTCTTCAAGGCATGCAGGAAGCACTGCTTTAACAGCTCGATCCATTTGCTCTGCAAGGAAAGGAAAGAACCACATCCTTCCTGAGGCTCGCACACTGTCTGGGGCACACAGCAGACTCTCTAGCCCTCACTCATCCCCTGGGCTTAAATGGAGCCCCTCCTTAAGCCCAAAGCTCCCCGGATGCAGACTTTTGCGTGTGTGTGCTCACATACTACAGTGTGCAGTCTGAAGACAGGCTGCAGGAGTCAGCTCTCTGCTCCTTCCACCGTGAGTTAGCTCTCAGGTTTGAACTCAGGCAGCCAGGCTTGCCAGCAAGTGCTTCTACCTGCTGCCTGCTGAGCCATCTCAATGGGCCCCTTCCAGACTCCTGAGCACTGATCCTATAAGGGTTAGCCCCACAGGAAGGATCAAATCCAGTGCCACACTCATTCAGAGAAGTTAGTACCAGAAGTCTGACGGTTCATAGCTGGAAACTATCCAAATGGCAGACAGACAGGCACATAGGGGCATTTTTATGTAAGAAGTACAGAACTACTGCAGAGCCCAAAAAAGGTTCTCCCCTCCTCTTCCAGAACAGCAATGCCATCTAATATTAAAGACAGGCATGGGCTTTCATTCCAAAGCCATACCCTGAAGGGGCTTGCCATCCAAGGAATCCTGGCTCAGGGCCCTGGAGCTGGTGTCTTCAGAGGCTTTTGGGGGAGGAACCTGCCCATTTTCCTCCTCTCCCTCCAGGGTCAGGCTCCTCAGGCTTCCATGCAGACCAAGGTCCACCTTCTCTTCACAGCTATCTGTGGGATCCAGTGGGGCAATGGCAGGTGGAGAGGACTTGTCTCCAGATCTCCTGAAAAAATCTGATGTCAGAAACAGCAAGCAGTAGCTACAACATTTGCCCACCCTGGTCAGAGCAGAGTCAAGTCAGGTGTTTAAAGTCAGTAGAGCCAACAAGCAGAGGAACCCAGGGCAGCCAAGCCATGTATGCTCATCTCAGCTCTACTCAATTATTCTGAGCCCAGAAAAGTCCTCTGCTCTGCATGTGTCCAGGACAGCCTATCCTCTGCAGAGAGTCCAGGCTAGCTTGCGCGCTCGCGTGCGCTGTTTCTATCTGTCTCTCTCTCTTCTCTCTCCTCTCAGCCATAAAATGTTTGCTAACTGACAATGCCCTGAGTCAAATCTCAATACAGCAGATAAAGGAAAAAGAAGGCAGTTAGAGATAAACCACTAAGAGTGTTCCCTTCCTAAGAGCAAAAACTAGTAAACCACCTTGAGCTAAAATGAGCTAAGTGGCAGTGGTGCATGTCTTTAATCCCAGCACTTGGGAGGCAGAGGCAGGCAGATCTGTCAATTCAAGGCCAGCCTGGCCTACAAAGCAAGTTCCAGGACAGCCAGAGCTACACAGAGAAACCCTGACTCAAAAACACAAAACAAAAGAACCAGGTATGGTGTTGCATGCCTGTAATCCCAGTTCTCAGCAGGTAGAGGCAAGAGGACCAGGAAATCAAACATCTTTGGCTATATAGTGTATTTGAGGCTAACCTTGGCTATATGAAAGGAAGAAAAAAAAGAAAGAAAGAGAAAGAGAGAGAGAGATAAAGGGAGAGAGAGAAGGAAGGGAAGGAGAGGGGAGGAAGGGGAGGAGAGGGGAAGGAGTATGATTAAGATTCTACCAGTTTGGTGAAATATAAGCCCAGTGTGTTTAGTCTATTTACCACAGTACAAATACCTAAATTATAAAAGCCATGGACTCTGTGTTCAAACAAATGCAATCTAATGAGCAGAGTCAGGATCACCATGGTTTACTGTTCAGCCTTAAGACTGTGATGCTACACAACAGATCACACAGTAAAGCTCATGTCCTTTGCCCAAGATTATGTCACTTAACACTGCTTGTCAGTTTTAACAAATAGTTGCAGTCAGTGAGGCTTATTAATAGTTTTAATAGTATGTGTGGAGTGTCCTGACCAAGTAAATGTTTTTAAGTGGGGGTTGGTAGTTGAAGAAGCTACTGACAGGATTCCTTATTACAGAATGTACACTCTAGATATTCCTATCCATTTCAGAGCCATATACCTGCTCCTTGTCTGATTAAGGTCACTTTTCTCAAACAATAAATGTTTTTCTCAAAAGCAGTAGAACTATGTTTTTTTGGGTTTTGGGTTTTTTGGGGATTTTTTGTTTTTTTTTTGCATGGGGGCGTGCCAAGGGGAGAGGAAGGTTGAGATAGGGTCTCATTATGTAGTTCAGGCTGACTTGAAACTTGAGAACCACTGGGTGTGAGCTTCCTGAGTGCTGGGATTGTAGGCATATGTACTGTTATAGCCAGAATGCATGCCCCACAATGAGAATCCTGAGACCTGATACTTGAACAGCATAAAGTAATCAGTTATCATCTGCTGTCTGGCAACTGATCTGGATTCAGACGCACTGGCCTCAGGACCAAATGATGTCTAAAGTGTACATAATGGACAAAGCCAGAGTAGCTAGCAGTATACGGACATCACCGCAGTGCACGGCAGGGCAAACAATTCCTAAGCCTAGGGCAACTGTCTGGGACAATTTCAGGCCTAAAAAATAACAAAGTTGTCTCTAGTTTCTTGTCTGAACAAAGAAAATGTATTTCCCCCACATTTGGCAAGCAGATGGCAGTCTAGGGTCCACAAGTTGCAGGAGGATGTGCCTGGACAAATCCTTGCATTTCTGAATCTAGGTTCATTTTCTCTCCATCCATGCTCCCCATCCCCCACCCCACCTCATTCTCTGTAAACAGAAGAAACAATACACTCACCACAGGTGGTCCTGATAAGTGTGGAGCACAGAGATGCCTTTTCCCTTCAGGCCTGAAGCCAGCATCTGAGCAGTGGACATGGCAGCCACTCCGACTGCAATGGGCGCTCTAGGAAGGCAGGGATGAAGGTCAGGCAGAACTGTCTGTACAATGACTCTTGGTTTCTCTTTTAAAAGGAGCAGTGGAACTGGAGGAACAGTTCAGTTAGTGGGGGAACAGCTCCCTTCTGGCAGGCACGAGGTCCTGGCATAAAAAAGCAGTAGTGTGGTGGTGGCGGCTCAGTAACTCTATGAACACACTAAAAACCGTCCCGCTGTGGATTCAAGATAGGCAGACTCTATGTACGTAAACTATGTCTCCATAAAGCTATTAAAGACATGAGTAGTGATGCAGCTGAGGGTGTGGGGGTATGAACATAATAAAAGGTAAGAGAATATTACCTACAGAGGAAGCTAAAAAGAGACAGGTAAGCACACTGTGTGGTATTGTAACTAGACCCTGAATGGGAAATATACTCACAACGAAACAACTAAACCAGCACTTCAAAGATACAAAGAAAGGCTGTTCCAACATCGACCTAGTTTAGGACAATACTCCTTAGTGGTGATAACTGCAATGGGTCCCATAAGATGTGGTCACTGCAGAATGCTGGAGATGCTGGTGTGTACCAAAACTCTGCACCAGCTTTTACATTCTTCTATAAAGCTGAAGTTATCTTTAAAGTAAGTTTTAAACATTCAGCAGTAGCAAACATCTTATGCTTATCAGATCTGTAGGCTCTCCACAGGCTTGCTGCCATCCACCAAGGGCCCACTAGTTGCTCCTTCCAGATAAACTATTTTTTCTTTCAGTTCTTGGTCCATGTGCTTTGAAAGCGGTCATTTTCCTCCACCTCCCTTGTATCTCACACATCCCACACAAAAGGCAACTGACTGACAACAGTACCTGTTCCCCACCAAGGCAATGGCACAGAGGTCACCTTGCTGTACCTGAGGCAGACCAGTAGGGGGCACCACTACCCCTGGCAGCATCAAATCTGTAGCAAATAAAAACAGAACTTAATGTCATTTTCATGCTTTATCATACAGCCATCCACTTGACAAAGAAACATGTATCAATTACACTATTCAGAGTGAAGATGGCAACTTGAGAATCAGCCCTACATTTCAGGTCTCACAGATAAGAGAACAATGTTCTACTTGCTAAAATTCCCTATTGATTTAAACTACAGAACATGGCAGGTCACAAACTGCTTTCATATTACTTATAAACAGCTTACAACAGGATCAGAGATGTCCAGACAACTCATGGATAAGTTGGAGGAACAACACACACACACACACAGAGGAAGTGGGTACAGTTTTTAACATATGAGTAACCTTATAAGGTGGCAGATAATTACTGAAGAGATTTCAAACAATAACTGGGATATAGAAAAATTCTCTTACCTGCTCCCCCGACCAGTTTTTCGAGTACCAGAGGCCATGTTATAAAGGCTGGTAGAAGATCTGGATGGGACCACAGTGTGTACACTGTACCAAAAGAGATCCAGGCAACACTTACTAACAAGCACTGCGTGCTGGAGAACTAGGCATGTCAAACACTGTGCTCACTTTTCTTAGAATTCAGAAAGAAAGAAAAAAAAAAAAAAAAAAAAAAAACACCTCAGCTCAAGGTTACAGAGGTCCAAAAACCTTGCCGGGGAGACTGCCTTCAGGAAGAAATCAGAGACCTAGTGACACCTGGGAATTGACCTGGATTGCTGGATGCAGCACCTGTTGCTACTTCAGGACTACAAGCAGAAAATGGCCACAGTGAACTAAAATCTGGGGCACAAAGCACCGGCTGTAAACCCCTTGGATGACGGGGATGTAAACCCTGTGGAGGACAGGGTGCCTGGGTTCCCTCATTTTCCACCTTCCATACATGACTTCAAAACCAAATGATCCCAAAACAGATAGCCAGTCTGTAAGACAATTTGAAGCTTTCTCATATTTATATTTTGAGTCCTTATTTTCACAGTAATTAAGCAATAAAACTCCTGGGGGGGGGGGGAGAGTCTGTATTTATCTTCAAATACAGCAGTGAACTGGAAGAGCTTGGACCGGCCTAAGTAGGCTGGATTGTACTCCTGCAGACATACAACCTTGGAAGAAAAAACCCGAGGGACAAAGGTGTCAGCTGCAATGGAAAGGAGAAAGGAAATCTGTGACAAAGATAAAAAAGCAGAGACTCTTACTAGAAAACCCGCTGTGAAACACACGGGAAGTGTGTGACTGATGTAACATTCTCTCCACTGTGTTAAGAAAAAGCCTTTACAGACAATTTACAGGATATTTTCTTTACATGCACTAAAATTCCATCTTTTGCAACACCTCAGCACTCTCCCAATACTCCAAGCTCCTTTATCTCAGAACTTTGCATTGCCATTTTCCCATTTTATTTTTATTTATATTTATTTATTTTTTGGTCTGTTTGGTTTTTTATCCTTCTTATGGGAATTTCTGGTCTTGAAAGGGTCAGTTCTAGAAACATTAGGTCTGAAAAGATCCTTAGGGTATGGGGAAATTCTGTATTACTTTATTTGAAAAGGTATGTTTATGAGGGAAAACAAAAACAAATACCAAACCAAATAAACAGAGAATAGAGTGTTACACAAGGACTGTAGTCTGGGCATTTGCTCTTGTTACCATACCTGTTGGATACAAATTTTTCTCCAGTTCAAACAGGATGGGGTTACCACCACTCGTGTACACAGTCACTGCATCCCCTTTGTGAGCATACAGCTTCACGATGTTTAGCTCTTCCTTTCCAGGTATCAATTCAGAGATCTGATCCGTTCCAAGGGTGGGGAAAGCAGCTGTCACATCAGCCCGGAGTTTTCTCCTGCAGAACGCACACCAGGGCCGTGAATGGTATCTTCTTAATGGACATTAATAAATACAGACGTTCAGGATGACTATACAAATCATAAAGGCTGAAGAAAGACTGCCTGGTCCGTTATGCCCCGTTCTCAGTTTTCCCAAATCCTATTATCTTTCTATTCATTATCTATTTTCACAACTTCCTGGGCATATTGTCCTATCGGAACACCTACTTTCACTGAACAATCGAAGTTAGTCTTTGGAAAGTCACTGGAAACACAGATGACCTCACATGCCTTCCCCATTCCTGTCTTAGACTGGTTAGCAATCTGTCAGCCTCTGATTGAAAGGTCACTATAGCACCAAGAATGATACCTAGAGAAAGTAGACTCCAAAATCCCTGCGGAGCTATCCGTATCTATGACACTGACTGAAAAAGGAGAGTTAACATCTCTCCTTAACATAGCTTCGTTATGCTCTGCCACCTCACGGCACCGGTCTCTCCGGCCAGGAATAATCGTTAAGGCTTTTTTCCCCTACCCTTTTAGTTTCGGTACACCATCTGAGTTCTCCCATGGGCTCTAAACTCTGTGAAGGACTTATATTCCCTTTACATCTCCCACAAAACCTAGTTTGAGCCCAGTACACGCAAACTCAACTTTATTTATAGTCCAAAAGACCATCTGGAAGATAAAAGAGACACCCCCACACCTTATCCTCAAAAATGTTTCTAACATTTCTGATTGTCTCCCTGGGGTCTCCACGTGCAGCTCTACTTGTGTATGAGCTTCGCTAGGCTAAGCAAAAGTATGCGCTCCCTCACCTGTCCGATCCCTTGATGGCTGTGTTGGACTTGACCCGAAAGGCCTTAGCGAACATGTCTGCTGGAGCCCAGGAAAGACAAGAAGAGCACAGACGCCAGGGGCGGTCAACAAAACGAAGGTGTGGCAGCTCCCCGGTCCTCAACCCTGGAGGCAGCCATGCTGAGGAGTCGGCGCCAAAAAGCAGCCGGCTAGGAACCCCGGCACGTAACTTTACAGCCCTAGCCCTGATGCAGGCCGGCCCTAGTTCCGGAACTGACGCAACGCCGGGTGAGGAGGGGCGGGGCGGACTCCGGAACTTCCGCTCTTGGGCTTCCATTTCCTACCCGGTGTAGCAACCGGACTGCGTGTCTGTAGTAAGGGACGCCAGCTGTGCAAACAGCGTCCTAATTCTATTCTTTTTGCCCGGTCCGCTTTAGAAATGACTTTGAGAAGAAACTACCTGCTTGCAGTCTATTCGACATGCTTCAAGTCCGCAAAATTCATTAAATTCATGTTTTATTAAACTTGGAAATTTTATTGAATGCGGTTTATTTCCCCAATATTTTGAAATGCTTAAAGGCTTTTATTTATTCATATCTTTACATGGTGTTGTAAACTAAAGGCTTCAGCTAGGATTTTTTTTCCTCGATGTTTAATTTGCTCGCGGTAATAATAGCGACAAGGAATACACTCCACGTTGGACCCTAGTTTGCCCAGGAAACTAGTAACAGTCCGATAACAAAGATGGGGCTTCCCTGAGAGAAACAACTGTGTAATCTATGAGCAAGGATTTAAACTTAGGTTTAAATTAAACTTAAACTTAGGTTTTATTAAGCTGATGTTTGCATATCAGATCTATAGAGCAGAGTGCCCTTTTACTGTCATCATCATCATCCCAGTTGCTTAACTAACTTCATGTTGACTCCAATGTGCCTGGCAATCTCTACCTGTCTGTCATATACTAGGGCCTAATTGCTAGCCCCAACTTCTATACCTCTGAGCCTCCAGGCTTTTATTAGAAGCACCCCACCCCAAACCAAAGGCAGAGGAGCCTAGAGGAGGACATTACCTGCAGACTCCTGTTCCTTGAACTTCTACGTATTCATAGTTAGGATGTATACCACCGAGAGTTTGTGGTCTGGACAACTGAAGAAAGTTTTAGGGAAATACTAGAAATTTCAAACTGGGGAAACGATTATAGATCCGATGATGTCGATTGTCATCCTAGAAATTAATTAATGGCCAATAAATAGGAGCCAAGATTCAGAGAATCTTAGGCACTGCCACATCCAGCCTCTTTCCTAATATACTATGAGCACAAATCCCTACATGCTGGCTAGTTCTTTTGTCAAACTGATAAAAGCCAGAGCCATCTGAGATGTCGGAGCCTCAATTGAGAAAATGCTTCCATGAGACTGAGCTGTAGGCAAGGGTAGGGCATTTTGACTAATGATTGGTGTGGAAAGGTCCAGCCCATTATAGATGGTGCCATCGCTGGGCAAGTGATCCTAGATTGAGTTAGAAAGAAAGCTGATTAAGCCAGTATGCAGCAGTTCCCTATGGTTTTTGCTTCATTTCCCACCCTAACTTCCCTCAGTTTCTTTAGTCATCACGGGACCTGTGTAATATCACTCCTATCCCAATGCTCTAATGACTGGGATAGCACAGTTCATTTCTGGGCAGGCAAACCACAGTGCCATCAGGTCAGGACTGGCGGTCCTGTCTCCATACAGGTGTTCTAGCCTGCGTACTGGAACATATTAGCCAAATAAGCTCTTTCCTCCCCAAAGTTGCTTTTAGCCAGTGTTTTATCCCAGCAACACAAAGTAACTACTCCATCTTAGGTGGGTACCATCCACATTCTCTGCCTGCATCATGAGTTGCCTTCTGCCTATCTGATGCTGGACAGCTGGCTGAAAACAAGCCAGCAACCTACATCCCTTAACAACTCCAGTGTACCTCCAAAGTTGCAGAATTGCAGCAAAGTGAAGGGAAGCTTACATGAAGGAAAGCTGCCTCTGTGTGCCTCTGTGTGTGTGTGTGTGTGTGTGTGTGTGTGTGTGTGTGTTACTTAGAGATTCTCATATGGTAGGTGAGTACTCTACCATTGGGCTACCTCCAGCTGTTTATTGGGTGTACATATGTATTTTCAGACAATCTCTCCGTAAATTGTCTAGGTTGACCTTGCACTCATTCTGTGGCCCAGGCATGCATGGAACTTGTGATCCTCCTGTCTGAGTCTCCCACATAGCTGGGATTATAGCATTATAACTACTAAGAGTGAAATTTGCTGGAAGGGAATTAATCTTCACAAATTATACTAGGCAGGAACATAGCTGAAACAAAGATTCCTTACAAGAACAAGGGATATTTTGAAGCAATCATAGACTAGAAAAGATTCCCTTTTTCTTTAGCCTCCTTCTCCTTTCTCTTCCAAATCAATTCCAATGAGGAAAATACAACTGGTTTAATTAAATGAAACTTAACTGTTTAAGCTCTGTGCTTATCAAGGAAAGGGCAAGGTTTGTCATGAAAACCTAGAAACCTGAGGTTGATCATAGATTCCATGTAAAGGTGGAAGGAGACAATTCAAAAAGTTGTCCTTCAGCCTCTACACATTCATTATGGTACCCATGTATGTACACATGGGAATCCTAAATACCTACACGATAATAAACACAAAATAAAAAGAACAGAGCCGGGCGGGGGTGGCGGACGCCTTTTATCCCAGCACTTGGGAGGCAGAGGCAGGCAGATTTCTGAGTTCAAAGCCAGCCTGGTCTACAGAGTGAGTTCCAGGACAGCCCGGGCTACACAGAGAAAACCCTATCTCAAAAAAAAAAAAAAAAAAAAAAAAAAAAACTACAGTCTTTCTTCTCTCAGGGAGCTCACCTGTCGAGTGGGATGCGTATCCTTTTGTGCTCCCAAAACGTTTAGTCCTTTACTAAGTCTTCTCAATGCTTCTACCAAAACCCAAATCCCCTGGAAACACAGAATGTTGTAGTTTATATTTCATGTGGGATCTATGGCTTGAGAATTCTTTGGTAGATCCTAAAGTTTTTAGGATGAAAAGATGTTTTCATGGCTCCAGAGAGAGAGAATTTTCCTGAGGCAGGAAGCAGAGCTCAGGCTAGAACACCTGTATGGAGACAGGACCACCAGTCCTGACCTGATGGCACTGTGGTTTGCCTGCCCAGAAATGAACTGTGCTATCCCAGTCATTAGAGCGTTGGGATAGGAGTGATATTACACAGGTCCTGTGATGACTAAAGAAACTTAATATGGAGCCAGACATGCTGTAAGGGCTGTTGACCTTCGGCTCTGCAATGGGAGACCCTAGTGGCCTGCAGGTGAGGAGAGCCTAGGATGCTGATGGGCTGTGGGGTATAAACAGCTGCCCTTGCTTCTGTAAAACTCACTATTGCTGTGGGAAAGGGCTGGAATGGTCTTTTTTGTTTCTATGTAGTGGGAAAATAAAAACAACTGAGGGAAGTAAAGTGGGTTTTCCTGCCCAGCTGTGGATTCCAAGGATAGTTGTTGCACACACCTTTCTGAGGTCTGACTTAATCCCTCCCCCACCCCTGCTTTGCCAGCTTCTGAGAATGGCTTGCTGTTTGGCTCTAAGGCTGCCATTCTTAAGCTAGCAGTAAGAATAAATTTATATAATCTAAATTTGAATTATGTCTGAGTCTCTGGTTTCTGCCAATGAATTCGAGTGCTACTACACGGCCTCCATTCAATTGAAAACAAAACAAAAACAAGAAAGAATCATGTTCTGGTTGAATCAGGTCACAGGCTGTTTCAATCTGGTTTTTCTTTCCTTTTTAAAAAAAGCATTATGTATTTAATGCATATAAATACACATCAGAAGAGGCATCAGATCCCATCACAGATGGTTGTGAGTCACCATGTGGTGGTTGGGAATTGAACTCATGACCTCTGGAAGAGCAATCCTTGCTCTTAAAGGATGAGCCATCCCTCTAGCCCTCATTCTTCTGACTTTTCTAAACAGTTTACTCTCTTTCACTTTCTGTACAGGCTGGTTTTAATAGTCAACCCCACAAAACCTAGAATCATCAGGGAGAGAGTCCCAAAGTGGGCCTTATCTACATTAAATTGGCCTGTGGGCATGTCTGGGGGGGGGTTGTCTTTTTTGTCTTTTTAGTTAATTGTTGTATGAAGAAGCAGCCACTGTAGGTGGAAGTCCTGATTTGTGTGAAGGGGGGTGGGGGAGGGAGAGTCAAGCCAAGCACTAGCCAGCAAGTACTTGCAGGCAAGCTGAGAAAAGACACGGAGGCAGGAGGACAAGGTGAACTTGAACGGACTAGTCTCTCCCTGTTCTTCACTGTGGATGGAATGCAAGTTCCTGCCACTGTGACTTCTCCACTGTGATGAAATGCAAACTGGACTGGGAGCTAAAATAAACCCTTTCTTCCATAAGTTGCTCTTTGTCCAGGTATTTTGTCACACAACAGAAGTGAAACTAGAACACCTTCTTAGCAGGGCCATGGCCACATATTGTTATCCCCTTCGTTAAGTGAGGTGTCTTGAAGCACAGGTAGGGGCATTAACTTTCCAGGCTCACCTTGTATTATTTGGTCTGTGTATGATGATTTCTAAGCACCAGGAAAAGGCAGATGTGATAAATGGAGCTATCAGCATAAATACCTATTCACAGGGGCGGAGGCGCATTTGATTGACATGTATAGTTCATAAAAAGCAATTCCACATAAATACAAGTCCTGAATGTAAAAGCTGTATGCCACAGGCCTATGTTCTTACCATATGAACCAGCACTCACACTTCTTGGTATTTTTACCCATATGAATTTAAACTTACAGAGAGAATGTTAAGTGGTTAGAGCACTGGCTGCTCCTCCAGAGGACTTGGGTTCAGTTCCCAGTACCCACACGGCAGCTCACAACTGTCTATAATTCCAGTTCCAAGAGATCTGACACCCTCACAACAATGCATATAAAATAAAATATAAATAAATGTGGGGCTGGAGAGATGGCTCAGAGGTGAAGAGCACTTCACCTCTATTGCTGTTCCAGAGGTCATGATTTCAATTCCCAACAGCTACGTGGTGGCTCACAACCACCTATAATGGGATCTGATGCCCTCTTCTGACACACAAGTATACATACAAATAGAGCACTCATACGTTAAAAAAAAAAAAGAAGAAGAAGAAGAAGAAATCTTTATAAATAAACTTGCATCCATACAAAAATCTTCTCACCCCTGTTTTTTTATAGCAACTATATGAAGAATTAGCCAAACTTGACTTTCAAAGAAAGATGGCCTTTCACCTATAATCATCATCACCACCACCATCATCCCAATTGTTTGAATAATTGACACACTACACAGAGGAGAATTCCACAAGTGACTGTGGTTTTGAAGGAAAACCTTCAAACCACAAAACCTTTGGTTTGTGAAGGAATTTGTCAGCCTTACATTGCTGTGAGAAAATACTTGAGAGAAAGAAACTTAAGGAAGAAAAAAATTTGGCTCATGGTTTCAGAGGTTCAAGTCTACAGTCATTTTAGTTTACACCTGTGAGGAGAGAAAACATAATTGTAGAAACCCATATTGGAGCAAAAGTGCTCGTGTCATGGCAGACAGGAAGCAAGGAGAAGAGCTGCATTTATAAGAAAGTTATTGCCATCAGGTTCTAGCTTAAACTGTAAGTCTATGCACACTCATGAAATCAGAGCCCTCGTGGTCAAATCATTTATAACCACACCACCATCTGGATACTGATGATTTGGTGGCCAGTTCTTCCACACACAAGCTTCGGGTAACATTGAAGATCCAAACATAACAATGGACACACTGTGCTACAACTATTACTGGAATATTTGTTGAGGCCTGCCACCCCCTAGCATTGCTGTAACCATTTTGTTCCATGTCTGCCAGCTATTTCATATTGTTGCTGTAATGTGCCTGCCAGTCATTGACACAGAAAAATAACTGGACTCAGAGCAAGGTCATGCTGATCACATATCCTTTTATGTTCTGTATGAGGTTTTGTAGGCGGCCGAAGAGACGATGCCGGTTTCCAACATGGCCGGCGCCGCCTACTGCGCATGCGTCAGGCTCAAGCCCCTCCCGAGAGGGCTTATGCAAATGAGGCTCGAGCCCTAACCAATCATGGGGCTTATGAAAATGAGGTATTGGCCCTAACCAATCCTGAGAGAACAAGCCGCCAGGTCTGCCCCCTTGGAAGGGAATATAACTGCAGTTCAGCTGCTGGGGGTCAGTGAAGGAAGATTGTTCAGAATTAAAGAGCTGTGAAAAGAAGAATCCAGGCGCGACAACTGGTGGCTCATACGTGGTAAGGAAACAAAGAAGACAAGAAGACACGGCGGAGAAGCTGCGGAGACGCGGCAGAGACGCAGCAGTGAAGAGACGCGGCGGTGAGAGATGCGGCGAGACACAGCGGCCGAAGAAGACCAACGACAACGTGCCGACGACAACAACCTCGTGGATTCAGAAACTGAGGTAAAAAGGTGTAGTTTTTAGTCAAGGTTCCCTGGGTTGGGACGAGTCGAGGTTTGAGTTTGAGGTTCCCTGGTTTGAGGTTCCCTGGTTTGGGACGAGTCGAGGTTTAGGGACGAGTTTAAGGAAAGCGGCAATACAAGGTCCACGGATTTTCTAAGCTATGATATCTATTGTCGACCCGGAGTGGGTTGGCTTGGGTATCATAATAGTGCTTTTTCTGACGTATGGTCTTAGCTTGTACCTAAATTCTCATTGTGAATATGAATCCGCTGTCCAAAAGGACCAGGAAGTTTTTGAGCAAGTGAAAGAGGCTCGGTCAGAAGGCTCTGAGGCAGGCATTAGTAAAAGAAACAAGGGACCAAAAAAGATAACCAACATTTACTCTAGTCTAAAAGATATACATACAGAGAGCTCTTCTAGCTCTGATAGCTTAGAAAAGATAGAGGAAGGAAAGAGCTTAGAAAAGATGGAGGAGGACCTAGAGGACATGTTAACTAAAATAGAGTCCGTGGTCCTCTCAAGGAAAAAGAAAGGCAAAATGGCGGAAAGGCTCAAACCACCGGCTCGGGAGACGCCCACGGCTCCGCCCTTTGGCCTGCCTCCCTATGTGGAGGTTCCTCGGGCAGTCTAGAGACACAATATTCATTCTGCCCACAAACCTGGAAGGAAGCGCGTATGGCCTTTCCAGTTTTTGAAGACGCAAATCAACAAAGATATTATGATCCCTTAGATATTAAGATGTTAAAGACTCTGGCAGAGTCGGTTAAGGCCTATGGCATTAATGCCTCCTTCATGCAATCCTTGATAGAAAGGATAGCACACAGGCCATGACACCATCAGATTGGATGAGTACTGTGAAAGCCTGTTTAACTATGGGGCAGTATCTTGATTGGAAATCTATTTATACAGATTATGCCCAAGGGCAGGCTCGGGCCAATGCAGCCTCAGGACAGCCCTTATGGAATCTAGATATGTTCTTAGGTCAGGGACAATGGACAGATAACCAGACAATGTTTCTGCAGGCTGTGTACGGTCAAATTAATAATATGGCCATCAGGGCCTGGAAGGCCCTACCCAATAAGAGAGAAGTTTCAGGTAATTTAATAAGAATCCTCCAGGTCCTACTGAGCCCTTCTCTGACTTCGTGGCTCGCCTGATGGAAGCCGCAGGGAGATTTTTGGTGCCCCTGATACAACCATGCCACTGATAGAGCAATTGGTGTTTGAACAATGCACCAAAGAGTGCAGGGCGACTATCACCCCTTGGAAAGCAAAGGGTTTGACAGCTTGGATGAAGGCTTGTAGGGAGATTGGTGGACCATTGTCCAACTGGGCTTGGCAGCTGCAGTCATGCAGTTGTCTAAGGGTAAAGGTAGGAACCCCTGCAGGAGTTTGCTTCTACTGTGGACGCCTAGGACACCTCAGTAGACAGTGTTCCCAAAGAGATAGAGATAAACAAGGGAGTACCCCTCGTCCAAGGCAGCCAGGACTATGCCCAAGATGTCGCAAGGGTAATCATTGGGCCAATGAGTGCAGATCGGTAAGAGATATTCAGGGACAACTGCTGACCTCTAGTTATAGTGGTGCTTGGCCAAAAAACAGGCAGTGGGGCCCCCGCTTCCAGGGCCTGCAAATATATGGGGCAGTGGAAGGGCAGAGCCAGCCCAGCCTACACCAGCCCAACTTACATTGCTCGAGCCTCGGAGAGCCACTCCGGTTCAGCAGGGTTGGACCTGCGCTGCACCACCAGAATTGTATTAACACCCCAGATGGGTGTACAACCTCTTGAGACTGACTTTCAGGGTCCACTACCTCCTGACACAGTGGGTCTTCTGATAGGACGCTCTTCTTCTACCCTAAAAGGTCTTGTAGTACATCCTGGCATTATAGATGCTGATTTTGAGGCACAGTTAAGATCCTAGCCTCCTCTCCACGAGGTATCATGGCCATCTCACCAGGAGATAGAATTGCTCAAATAATAATGCTACCCAGCTTACACAAATTGTTCCCCTGTAAAAATATAATAAGAGGGAACAAGGGCTTCGGATCCTCCAGAACCGCAGCCGCCTTCTTGTCTTTAGATTTGGATCAAAGGCCCATAATAGAATTGGAAATTAATGGTAAAAAAATATTAGGCCTATTGGACACAGGAGCTGATCGTAGCATAATAGCCCAAAGAGATTGGCCAAAAAATTGGCCTATTCAAGCATCGACCCAGACCTTACAGGGGCTTGGGTATGCAAAATTGCCCGATGTAAGCGCAGGCACATTATCTTGGAAAGACAAGGAAGGGAATGAAGGCACCTTCCAACCTTTTGTGTTAGCTTTGCCCATTAGCCTTTGGGGCAGAGATTGGTTGAAAGCCATGAAACTGAAATTAACAAATACACACTATTCTACAGATATAGGATGGCATCCATCTCATGGCATTGGAAGACACCTCCAAGGGGAAAAGGAACAAGAGCAGCCGCAACCTAAAGGGTTACGCACAGGACTGG
The DNA here is from genome assembly GCA_021653895.1 of Mastomys natalensis. Taxonomy (NCBI): domain Eukaryota; kingdom Metazoa; phylum Chordata; class Mammalia; order Rodentia; family Muridae; genus Mastomys; species Mastomys natalensis. The sequence continues at coordinate 788,452 of JAJTUV010000649.1, forward strand.
GTTTTTCCTAGTGGCCACTAGGCCTGGTATACCTATTACCTGGAAGACTGAGGAGCCAGTATGGGTTCCCCAGTGGCCTCTTTCCTCAGAAAAGATGATAGCTGCTAGACAACTAGTCCTGGAACAATTAAAATTAGGACATATTAAACCTTCTGTCTCCCCTTGGAACACCCCCATATTTGTCATAAAAAAGAAATCAGGGAGTTGGAGGCTGCTACATGACTTGCGAGCTATAAACCTTCAGATGCAAGTCATGGGGCCAGTTCAGAGAGGCTTGCCTCTATTATCTGTTTACCTCGTGATTGGCCTATTGTCATCATTGACATCAAAGACTGTTTCTTTTCTATCCCACTCTGTAAACAGGACAGTGAGAGATTCGCTTTCACAGTTCCCTCTATTAATCATGAGGAACCTGACCAGTGCTACCAGTGGGTAGTTCTGCCCCAAGGTATGGCCAATAGCCTGACCATGTGTCAATTATACATAGGAGAAGCCATAGTCCCTTTAAGGAAGAAATTTCCCAAAGTGCATTGTCTCCATTATATGGATGACATCTTAATAGCTGCAAAAACTGAGCATTTGTTAGAACATGTATATATGGAATTGATCAAACTATTAGAAAAAAGACAGCTAGTGATAGCTCCAGAAAAGGTTCAGCGAAGCAAGGTGGCGAAATATCTTGGGGCAGAAATAAGCATCAAAACTATAGTACCACAAAAATTCGAAGACAGCCTTACGACCCTAAATGAGTTTCAAAAATTGCTAGGGGACATAAATTGGATACGACCCTACCTAAATCTGGCAAACCATGAACTAAAACCTTTATTTGAAATACTGACGGGTGACTCTGCCCTCGACTCACCCCGTCATTTAACTCCAGAAGGCAGGACTGCACTTGAGAAGGTAGAAAAGAGCTTGAGGGGAGCTTTCTTAGGGAGATTAAAAACAGATTTACCCATAAGTTTGTGTGTCCTTGCCACACGTAACCAACCCACAGGAGTTCTATGGCAGAATGAGCCCCTCTTGTGGGTCCACCCTAAAATTTCTCCAAACAAATCCATAGAACATTATCCCACCACAGTAGTTCATCTAGCACAGGAGGGCATTCACCTATGTATACAGCACTTTGGACGAACACCTGATATAATTGTAACACCTTACTCCGCTCACCAGGTAAAAGTCCTGTGTAGCACAATAGATGATTGGGCCATTTTGACATGTAGCTTTGATGGCATAATAGACAATCATTACCCCAAACATCCTTTATCATCCTTTTTCAAAGAACATCCTGTAGTTTTCCCTTCTATCACCTCTCATTGCCCCTTGGAAAATGTACCCAATATCTTTACTGATGGCTCCAAAAACGGTTGTGGAGCATACCTGATAGAGAACTCTGAGCCCTGTGCTGTGCCAGTTCCAGCCTGGATCACCTCAGGTTGTTGAGTTGCAAATAGTTTTAGAAGTTTTCAACAAAAAAAAAAAAACAAAACCAAAAAAAACAAAAAAGCCGGGCGGTGGTGGCGCACAGCCTTTAATCCAGCACTTGGAGTAGAGGCAGGCGGATTTCTGATTCGAGCCACTGGTCTACAGAGTGAGTTCCAGGACAGCCAGGCTACACAGGGAAACCTGTCTCGAAAAAACAAAAAAAAAAAACAAAAAACAAAGAAGTTTTCAAAACGTGTCATTTTGCCTTAATTTGATCTCTGATTCGCGATATGTGGTAAATAGTGTCAAAGTCCTGGAGTTGCAGGTCCATTAAAGCCAGTAGCACAGTGTGCACCCTTTTTAAAATTTTACAAAACATAATTAGACAGCACACCAACAAATTTTTTATTCAGCATATTAGAGCTCATATGGGATTACCAGGACCCTTGAGCGCTGGAAATAATGCAGTAGACCAATGGACTAAGAAGGAATGCATCTTCCTGAGCACTGCTTGGGATCGTGAAGCACAGTTCCATCAGTTGTTTCATGTAAATTCTAAAACATTGCAACAGAAATTTAACCTGCCACAGGCTACAGCATGCCAAATTGTACTCAATTGCCCTCAATGCATTATACATTTACATCCACCACATGTGGGTGTCAACCCTTGAGGCATCACACCCCTCAGGGTTTGGCAGATGGACGTCACACATCTCTCAGAGTTCGGGACTCTAAAATACATTCATGTATCAGTAGATACTTGTTCAGGAGTAATCCATGCCACTCCTCTATCTGGTGAAAAGACCACCAATGTAATTGCTCATTGCCTAGAGGCATAGACGCTTGGGGAAAACCCCAAACACTTAAGACTGATAATGGCCCAGCCTATACGGCTCAAGCTTTTTCTTCCTTTTGCCAACGGATGGAAGTCTCACTCACTCATGGACTGCCCTACAACCCTCAGGGGCAGGGTATTGTAGAATGAGCACATCACACGCTCAAGGAATGTCTTCAAAAACAAAAAGAAGGAATAGGCCACGGCCTTAACCCTAAGCATAGACTATCCTTAGCACTATTTACTTTAAATTTTCTAAATTTGGATGCTCAGGGTCAGTCTGCTGCTGACAGACATCATAATCACTTACGCCCTCTGCCAGAAAAGGCAAAATGGAAAGACATCATAACTAACGCATGGCGAGGGCCCAATCCCGTGCTCATAAGAGCACGAGGTTCTGTTTGTGTTTTCCCACAGGATCAAGAAAACCCTATCTGGATCCCTGAGAGACTGACTCGGAAGATCTCCAGTCCGGCGATCCCAGACGAAAGGAGGGATGATGAAACTGCAGATCCTAATGTTGATCTTGCTGCTGCAATGGACACTGGTTTTTCAATCAGAGCCGCCTCCTGAAAGAGAACTGGTCGAAGGAAGGTGAAGACCTATCTAGGAAGCTCCTGTCGCAGACCGCCACCCTGAACGGCACTTGCCTAGATTCACCAGGTCCGCCCCCTTGGAAGGGTATATAACAACTGCAGTTCAGCTGCTGGGGGTCAGTGAAGGAAGATTGTTCAGAATAAAAGAGCTGTGAAAAGAAGAATCCAGGTGTGTCGTGTCTTACTTGCTGGCCGAGAAGACACGACAAGGTTTGCTAATCTTAAAAAAACTCCAGCCGGGCGGTGGTGGCGCTAGCCTTTAATCCCACAACTTGGGAGGCAGAGAGCGGATTTCTGAGTTCTAGGCAGCCTGGCTATCCAAGTGAGTTCCAGGACAGCCAGGGTACACAGAGAAACCTGTCTCGAAACCAAAAAAAAAAAAAAAAAAGCGTCGGTCGGTTGTGGGCAGCCTTTAATCCCAGCCTTGGGAGGCAGAGGCAGGCGGATCTCTGAGTTCGAGGCCAGCCTGTCTACAGAGTGAGTTCCAGACCAGCCCGGGCTACACAGAGAAACCTGTCTCGAAAAACCAAAAAAAAAAAAAAAAAAAAAAATTCCACAAAGCTTTACGTAGGACCCATCAAATTAAAGGTCAATATGAACTGTTATGTCTAAAATGGCTTAAATCAGAGCCAACCACCAGGCAGTACTTCCTGCACCTGTGTTTGAGTTCATTGTGGGTTTTGAGGTTTTAATCTTTATAAGCTGAGAGAAAGATGTTCATCACCATAGCTAAGACCCCTGAGTTCTGAGATACACCCTGATCAATCAGTCTTAGGATGTACATTCAATAAACCATCCCTGTCTGACTGAGATCAATGTTTGTTGGTTTGTGTGGCTTTTTCCTGGATCCCAACAGTATTAACCAGTACTGTAAGAAATGAGCTATCAACTCATAGAAATACATGGAGGTCCTAAGTTTGTATTGTGAAGTAAGAGAAGGCAAGCTGGGACTGGGTAGATGGCTCAGCAGTTACAGAGGGCTTGCTGCCCTTGCAGGGGGACTCAGCAACCACATGTTGACTCACAACCCCTCCATAATTCCTGTTCCAGAGAATCTGATGCCTTCTTCTGACTTTCACAGACACTGCTCAAATGTGGTGTAAATGCATACATGCTAGAAGAACATCCATACACATAAAATTAGGAAAGAAAGCCAATCTGAAAAGGCTCATACCTATAAAATGTAAGTAACAAATCTAACTATTTGACATTTTCTTTTTTTTTTTGAGACAGGGTTTCTCTGTGTAGCCTGGCTGCCCTGGAACTCACTCTGTAGACCAGGCTGGCCTTGAACTCAGAAATCTGCCTGCCTCTGCCTCCCAAGTGCTGGGATTAAAGGTGTGAGGCACTGCTGCCTGACTTTTTTTTTTTTTTTTTTTTTTTTAAGATTCATGTATGCTGAGTGTCTCTCCAGCCCACTCTATAACATTTTAAAAGTGAAAGGAGCATAACTGGAAAAAGTGAAGAGGGAGAAGATGAAGAGAGAGGAGAAGAGAAGAGGCCAAAGTTAGAAGGCAGAACATCTTGAGGACAGAAAATGTATTCTGTATTATACTATAGAGTTGGTACATTTACATTGCAATAAACAAAGAAATAAACTAATCCCTACTTTAGACCTTACTTAAATATAAGAGACATTGGGCTGTTAGAGTAAAAAATTAAAAACATCTTGAGACACAGAGCAAGGAATTCATGGTCATAGAGACCACTAACAACTTGCTAAAATTAGCCATAATAATAATAATTTTGAGCCTCTTCAGGGCAGAGTGACCAAAAACGAAAAGAAGCAAGGACAAAAAGACATACAAGTCTAAACAAGCAAATGAGTAATGGGTCATCTGGTACTCTTGAGTCCAAAGATTCATGGTCAAAAATAACTAGTCTATGCAAATTGCTGATGTTTAAAATATCCAATCATGTGTAACCATGCCAAATCTCCCTGTTCTTCCCACCCCCTACCTATAAAAGTTCCCAACTTCCTGGGGTCTTGGTTGAATCCCCTGTCTCCTGCTTGAGATGTTTCGAACCTAGGGGCCCCTCGCTAAAAAAACTACCTTTTTGCTAATTGCATCAAGATAGATAGTCTCGTGTGTCCTTGGGTGGTAAGCCTATTCCCAGATCAGCATGAGGGACTCCCCCTTGTGAGGCCCTTTCAGGGCCTAAGTAGAAAATATGAATTACAAGACAACTTTTAGGATTTCTTTTTTTATGTGTATGAGTGTTTTGCCTATATGTGTGGATGTGCACCACATGCATGCTGGTGCCTGCCTGCAGGGGACAGAAGAGGGCGCCAGATCCCTCTCACCCCGGAACTGGAGTTACCAAAGGGTGTAAGCCACCATGTGGATGTTAGGAATGGAACCTGCATTAAAGGTGTGTGCTAGGGTTGAGCCACACCACAGCTAGAAACAGGTTTTCCAGTAAACAACACAATCTCAGGGTTTACAGTGTGATCAAATATCCTGCAACATTTCCCCCTCTTCATCCAAATAAAAAGGAAAGATTATTATCTCTAACACAGTAAAACTATTTACAATAATGAAGCTATTTCTGCCACGTTTTCCAAAATGTCCAGCTTGGTTGTATTTGGCAGTCTTTGTTTGTTTGGTTGGTTTTGTTTTTTCTTTAAGATAGAGTTTCTCTGTGTAGCTCTGGCTGTCCTGGAACTCACTCTGTAGACCAGGCTGGCCTCGAACTCAGAAATCCGCCTGCCTCTGCCTCCCAAGTGCTGGGATTAAAGGCGTGCACCCACCACCCCGGCCTTTTTTTTCTTTTGAATTAGCATTTTCAAAAGCCAAAGATCCAATTATATTTTTTTGACTTCTGAATCTGATACTGTTCTACTTCTGAAGTAAATCCTTGCAAAAAACTCAGTGAAGGCTTCTTTTGGACCTTGAATAATTTTAGTAAATGACTCAGAACCTTTTCCTGATTCTTTAACCTTGTCCTAAGCATTTAAAGCTACAAAATGACTGTCTCGAGCCCTGACTCTTCGAGCAAGTTATGATAAGGGTTTAGAATCCCTTCAGGGAGAGGAGCAACAGGTCCTGCTCCACTCAGGGATTGTATGCTGGGTTTGACTGTGAGATCATCAGTCTCAGAGGGAAGAGAGACAGAAGCCAGAGAATGAGGTTTTGGAATTCAATTACTCTTTAAGTAAGAAATATATTATCACCAATGCTAAGGTATTGCACATTTCCTATGCATTGCCTCCAACAATATGCACAATGAACACAAATAATAAATTGCTAATTACCGAAGAAATAAGCATAGCAATAAACACATCATTCATTCATGAGTTATATGACTTGAGTCCTTATGCTGGTTTTGGGTTACAGGTCTGTAGTCTGGAAAGGCGGGGTCAGACTGTGGCTTCCAGCTAGTTGAATTGCTAATTTGAAGTCAACAGTTGTTATTGTCAACGCTGTCACTTGATGACGAAGCTGGGGGTGTTGTCTCTCCGGATGCTGAGAGCTTGTTGGAGGATATTATTAGGCCATCATTAGCACATGTAAGTGCTCTGATGGTGCTCTGTATGTTTGGCTTGGCGTTACTACTGATGTCAGGCGATAACCATCTATCGGTTATGCTAGGGCCACTGACTTCATACAGCCGGGTTATCACAGCACACTTACTTACAGACTTGTCTCACAAGTACCACACTTTTCTACAAGTTTTCCAAGAGAATTGTTTAGTTTTTTTTTTTTTTTTTTTTTTTTTTTTTTTTTTTTTTTTTTTTGAGACAGGGTTTCTCTGTGTAGCCCTGGCTGTCCTGGAACTCACTCTGTAGACCAGGCTGGCCTTGAACTCAGTAATCTGCCTGCCTCTGCCTCCCAAGTGCTGGGATTAAAGGTATGTGCCACCACTGCCCAGCTCTGCTTCTATTTTCAAGCCATCTAAGATAGCACTACACAGATTCCTACTAAAGTAGTGCCTTATGTGATTTACCAAGCCAGCTCAGTCAGTCAACAGGTTCTCCAGGGCAAGAGCGAGGATTAAAAAGAAAAAGGCAATTAGACAACACTGTAACATGACCCCAGCCAGTTCCAAGGCTGAGGCAGGTTTATTTTTTCCCAATCTGCTTTTATACTATTTTAATTACATGCAAGTAATAAGGTCAGTTCTAGGTTAAGGAACAAGCAAGACAATAAACACAATTAGTCCAACAAGGCAACAAACTAAGTACGGGACACTGTTTCTAAGGGCTTATCAGGATGGCCAAGATATCTGAGCCTACTTCTCTGTCCTAGCCCAAAGTCATACTCTTACCTGAAGCCAACATCTTAGTTCTAGCCCAAAATCAGATTCTGGCCTGAGCTTATTTCCCTGTCCTGGCCCATTATCAAATTCCTGCCTGAAGCCTACTTCCTTTTCCTGGCCCAATGTCAAATTCCTGCCAAGCAGTCCCTAAAGCTCTCCACACATCTCAGTTTGTCCTCAGCTTGGGTAATTTCTCTGTCTGTATGGTCATACTACACATTGAAGCACCAAATGTTTTTAACAAAATCTCAAATCTTTGGTTTTACCAATAAAGACTTGGGAGCTCGATGCCAAATGAAGCTAGCTCAGAGAGGCAGAGAAAGCACTCAGCTTACCTTCCTCCTTAGCTAATGTCTCAAAAGGAAAGAGAAAGCTCTCCTTCTCCAAGGTGTCTGAAAAACCCATCAAACTGAATGTCCCTCCCTTCTACTTCCTGTGTGTCTCTATCCTTCCTCACAACTTCCTCTTACTCTCTATGGTTTGTTCCTATGTTTACTCCTTGTCAAGTGATTGTTTGCTTTGCCTCTTGATCACTGGTTGACGTTATTTAATCCTGTTTACAATAAACAGTAACTCTTGGATTATGGTGTGTGCTAGGACTGAGCCACACAACAACTAGAAACAGATGTTTCCAAAACACAGCACAATCTTGGGGTTCCCAGTGTGATCAAATATCTTACATCAACACTGCATGTAAGCAACACTGTGGGGACAGACACATCAATTGTCAGTGATATGAGTAAGTTTAAGTGATTACTGCAAAGGGGCACAGGAAATATTTGGGGATAATGGAACTTTTTTCTAACTACGATGACTGTTCTTGGTTGTTGGTCTGACTACAATTAAAACCCCAAAATGGAGGCACGCAGCTGCAATGGATTCTTTGCTTTATTTGAAGTGGGAAGATCTACTTCTAATCTATACAAGAACATGAAAGAAGTGAGCTTTCATTTTTTGCCTGCTCACCCTCCCTCCCTCTGGCAAGTCCCTATCTTCACTGGCATTAAAGCCTACTTCTTCAAGATTTCTGCACATACTGAAGACCAGCTGAGACATTCAGCTTTATGGAAGAAGCAACTACTGGATTCTTGGACCTTTTGTTTATAGGCAGCCATTGTTGGAGTAGTCATTGCACTACATTTCTTGTAGAGGTAGGGATAGACAGAGATAGAGATGAGATAGTGTCTTTGTTAGGGTTTCTATTGCTGTGAAGGGACACCATGACCATAGCAATTCTAATAAAGTAAAACACTTAATTAGGGCTTGCTCACAGATCTGAGGTGTAGTCCATTATCATCATGGTGGGAAGCATGATGGAATGCCAGCAGATACAGTTCTGGAGAGGTAGTTGAGAGTTCCACATCTGGAGCCACCAGCAGCAGGAAAAGACAGTGAGCCACTAGGCCTGGCATGAGCTTCTGAAACCTTGAAACCCACTCCAACCCTACACCCTAGTGACACACTTCCTCCAACAAGGTCACACATACTCCAATAAGGCCATTTCTCCAATAATGCCACTCTCTATGAGTCTATGAGTCAAACCACTATAGACAGAGAACCCTGATATGCTGCCTATGATAGCATTGGTAGTTATAGAACTGTATGAATCTGATACAGCTCACAGAACTGTGAACTGCAGTGAATTTAGGGGCTGGGGATATACTTCAGTGGTAGTGAGCTTGCTCAGTACTTATGAGGCTTTGGATTGAATTCCCAGAACTACAAAAAGAAGAAGAAAGAGAATAATTTTACTGTATACAAGTCAAATCTTTAAAAGAAAAAAATTACATGGCATAGTGACCCATTCCTATAATCTCCAAAGAATGATTGCTATAAATTAGGTCAGCCTGGGCTACATATAGAGTATTAGACCAGCCTTGTCTACAAAGTGAGACCCTGTCTCAATAAATATTAAATTAAAAGTGAATGACAATAGGCTCGAGAGATGACAAGGTAATTAAGAGCATTGGCTGCTTTTGGAAAGAACCCACATTCAACTCACCAACCATATGTAACTCCAGTTTTAGGGAATCCAATGCCTTCTTCTGGCCTCTGTGGGCATCAGGCAGGTGGTACGCATACATACATGTAGCAAAACACCCATACACATAAAAAACTGAAGTTCTTAAGGATGAATTCAAAGACTGTTGAAACACAACAGAAAGCTCTGAAGTGACTTCTTAGTCAGGTGAAAACCTTGCAAACAAAGGTAAGTCTCAGCAATGCTCTCCACTGTGTCACAGGACCCCCAAGAATGGCAAGGGCATTGCCCTTAGAAGTTGCCCTCAGCAGCCTTAGAAGCACCAAATAGAGAAAGGCTTACTTTGAAGACATTTGCATGCATGGCTTTGTCTACTATAAAAGCAAATAAGACTTACAGAAGAACTGCAACGTTTTTGAATTATATTGTTAAAATATAACCAATTTGCTGGGCAGTGGTGGCACACACCTTTAATCCCAGCACTTGGGAGGCAGAGGCAGGCGGGATTTCTGAGTTTGAGGCCAGCCTGGTCTACAGAGTTCCAGGATAGCCAGAAATACATAGAGAAATCCCCTGTCTCAGAAAACCAAAAAAAAAAAAGTATATATTTATATATTATATATAATTTTATTATATACTATATATTATACACTATATATTATATACTATTATATGTTATATTATATTATATAGTAAATAGTAAATAAATTTTATACTATATATACTATATATTATATACTATATATTTATATATAAAACCAATTTGTACCAAAAGTACAAAGACAGTAGAAAAATTTGAAAACAAACAAATAAAACTTTAGATTTCCAGACCTCTATAAAAAGAAACATTTAAAAACAAACAAAACAATGAAACATTCACCTGCTAACAAAAGCTATCTTCCATTTGAGATGGAAGTGTGATTCAAAGGACAGAAACCTCAGAACCCAGAGAACAGAGCCAGAAAGAATCATTCACAGCCTTTAGCAGTAACCAAGGAGCTGGCCTGCTGGGTTTGATGTAGACTCTGACCAGAGGTAAGCGTGTGCATCCATCTGCTCCTACTTAGGGAGCGAGGGCCTCTAGGAGCCACACTCTGCCTGTTCTAATTATATCTGTTGGGCTTTGCAAGTCAAGAATTGTCCTCACGGGATAGCAGGATGGCTCAGCTGCTAAAAGCACTTTCCACAGAAGCAAGCCTTACAATCTGAGTTCAGTACTCAGAACCTAAGATGGAAAGGTGGAAAGAAAGAACTCAATTCCAATAGTTATCCTCTGGTCTCCACACTGATGCTCAGATATGCCCATGTTCATAGACACAGACACACAGAGACATACATACACACAGAGAGACGCACACACACACAAACATACATACCACACATACCACATACATATACTATACACATCACACACACTACATATAGCAACACACACATCATACACACCACATTCATCACACACACAAACATACATACCACACATACCACATACCACATACACATACTATACACATCACACACACTACACATACAACACACACATCATACACACCACATTCATCACACACACAAACATACATACCACACACACCATACACACAGACACACACAACACAAACACACATATCACACACCACCACTCACACCACACACATACCATACACATCACACACACTACACATACCACACACACACACACATCACACACACCACATTCACCGCCCACACAAATATACACATCACAGACCACACACATCACACACATCATAACACCACACACACAAACATACACAAACACACAAGCACACAAACACACATGCCACATATACACAACCCTGCACACACCACAGACACACATACACACCACACACATCACACAAACACATCACACACAGAAACATACATACCACACACACCACACATACATACACACCACACACATTTTAGGCCCTTTAGGGCTGTAAATAGCCCACAAAAAAAAAAATGTGAAAAGAGGTAGCAGAAACTTTTGGGAAAGGGGTTTGGGACTAATAAGGACAACCTTACTGGCTAGCAGACACAAGACCAGGCTCACAACATTGGAAACATCAAGACTCATTCAAGAGTGAGTTTCTGAGGTTTTAAATGACAGGTTTATTTTAAATGTGCATTTCAGTTTTGCGATGCATGTATCATCATACGCATCATGGTAAATTTCACTACAAAGAAATTCATAGCAACAAATTGATTTCATACTGAAGCCAATCCTCCAATAGCTGCTTTATCAAAAACGTACAGCTGAGTGATTGCAGGGGAAGTTTCTCATCCCTCTGAAGTGCTGCGTCATATTCTGAATGCCCACTTGTTTCCTTTGTTTTCTGGTATGGAAATCTAAAACAGAGCCTCCTGTGTGTTACGCAGACATTGTACTACTGAGCAATATTCCAGGTCCCTATACTTTCCCCCCTAATATCTTCAGATAATTGCATTTAAAACATTTATTGCAGGGTCTTTAGTATTCCTGTACACTAGAACTGGCTTCCAAAGACAGGCAGATATCTCAGATGACTTGGCTAGTACATGGTAGGATTAAGATTTTTATTTGAGTACACTGTTGCTGTCTTCAGACACACCAGTAGAGGGCATCCGATCCCATTACAGAAGATGGTTGAGAGCCACCACGTGGTTGCTGGGAATTGAGCTCGTAACTCATGACCTCTGGAAGAACAGACAGTGCTGTTACCACTGAGCTATCTCTCCAGCCCCTATCCAATATATCTGATCATATCCAACCAAAGTCCCTCCTCTCACTCCTCACTCCCTCAAAACTTTGTCCTCCCACTGGTATACCCCCCCCCTTAACTTACTTTAATATAACATTTATTAACTATATTTGCATATATTTCAATAGAGTTCACATATGTAACCATGAGGCTTCTCAAGAGCTAGAGGGTACAGGGTGATTGCTTAATGAGGGTGTGGTCGTTGTTACAAAACTGGGGTTCTTTGAAGAAATACTGAAAGGTACTTAGGTCACCAAGGTCAGAAACTAGTGAGGTCCAGCAACCTCAAGGAGTTCTCCCTCCCTTGACCAAGGAAATAAAAAGACAAAGGCAGCCTCTGTATCCACTCCCCAACCCCCTTAGAGGCAAGAAGCAGAGCAGGAAAGCTTTAGCTTGGCTCTGGAAAATATGTCTTAAAGACAGAAGGGAAGACTTGCAGTGATTCATAACGAGGTCATTAAACGTGTCCAGACAAGTCTCAATCAACCCTTTCCCGTAGTAAAGTAGTCTGAGGTCTTCACCTCTTAGAAGTCCTAAGAGCAGAATTGTTTAGTAGAATGTAGTAATCTTGGAGCTGGGAGTTGCCTTTTGTTGCCATGGAACTCAAACAAAAAGAGTCTTCAAACAAAAGAGTCAAAGAGCACAATTTAAAAACAAACAAACAAAAAGCACCTAGTGTTCCCCCCCCCCCCCCCCCACTGGTTGTGGATAAAAGAAAGGCAGACAGAAAAAGCTATTTAGAAACTTCTAAAAGGTCATCATTGAAGAAAACTTTTTTTTTGATGTATTTATTTTATATATATGAGTACACTGTCACTGTCTTCAGAAACACCTGAAGAGAGCATCGGATCCCATTACAGATGGTTGTGAGCCACCATGTGGTTGCTGGAATTGAACTTAGGATCTCTGGAAGAGCAGCCAGTGCTCTTAACTGCTGAGCCATCTCTCCAGCCCTGAAGAAAACATTTTTGCTTATATCACAGGTTAAGGCAACACTGAACAGAAGAAATTGTCCCAAATGGAAGAATTCTTAGCTGTAAAGAGAGTGTGGATCTTCTGAGACAAGAACGGGAATGTGACTTTTAGGAACCCAGAAAGGGGCCTCGGTTGGACATTTGAAGATTCATGGAATTATGCTCTTTGAAATAATTTCCAGTGTGCACCAGGTGGCGTGCGCGTCCGATGCGTGGAAGAACCTTTGGTTTTTCTGATGGGTCCAGTGGGCTCAACCCAATGAGTTTATGTCTGTGCACATGTGTGCCTGCTACTCTCAGATGTCAGAAGAGGGCACTGAACGCCCTGGAACTAGAGTTATGGATGTTTGTGAACTGCCATGAGCGTGTTGGAAATCAAACCTGCTCTTGCAGAGGAGTTTTGCAGCCTTAGGAAATATGATCGATACCAAGCTCAATACCACAACCACCAGCTCTTCTGTGGCTTAACAGCCTTTCTTTCCACGTTCTAACTGTCGAAATAGATTTGTCACACGGTACTTTTCAGAAAGAGTGAGGTACGCTTTCACACATTAAAGATACTCAAGCTCTCCAAGCGGTCTGCTGAACAGGAAGGCTGTGCTGCTGAGACGCCCATGTTCACTGGTAGCTGAGTACCAAGAAGCGCAGGTTCTGGAGCCTGTTTCCTCATCTGCAAAAAGGACCTACGAGCACACTACCCTGAACGCACGCCCCTCGCTCCGCCTCCCCCAACCCCCCAGCTTCCTCCGAGGCGGCGTTGCGCAGGCGCGGCAGGGCGTGCGCGGTTGCTAGGCGACGCGGCCGCTCCCGCGTGGTCTCCTTGCAGACAGCGCGAGCCCAGAGCCGAGCCGCGGCTGGTAGCGAAGCAAGCAGGTGCGGTGCTGGAGGCGACTCACCCGGCCAACCGCCGCCTGTGTGCCCGCGGGGCGAGCTCGCGATGGGAGGCGCAGCCCGCGAGCGCGGGAGGAAGGACGCGGCGCTGCCGGGGGCCGGGCTCCCGCCGCAGCAGCGGAGGTAACGGCGCCCGGGTAGGAGCGGGAGGACTCCTTGCGAGTCTGGGCTGCCTGTCCATCAGCGCGGTGAGCGGGGAGGGCAGGGGAGGGTGAGTAGGATAGCGCGGCCTCGGGAGAGCCGGAGCTGGGACCTGTGCGCAAGACCTGTGAACCGCGCCCTGTTGCTCCGAGAGTCTGCCGAGCCCGCCCTACCCCTGGGGTGGAAGAGCAGAGACCCGGGTCCTTGTTTCCCAGATGTCGCCTGGCTTTGTGGGGGTCTCTTTTTCCCCGCATCGGGCCCTGGCTAAGGGAATCCAGTCGGGTCGTTCGCGTCTGGCTGTTGCTCTGCAGATGCCGTGCTGGTCCCTGTGTTTCATGGTGCTGTTTGGCAGAGGCCGGTCCCGTCCAGAAAATTGCCTTTTGATATCGAAACACTCTGTCTGAACGTCAATATATTTTTTTAAAGAAGATATTTTAATTTCTTGTGGGTTTTTTTTTTTTAAAGCTCTCTTTTTTCCTTTAAAACTTCTGTTAAACTCCAGAAGTAATTTTATAAGACAGATCTCAAAAGTGACTGAAATAATCCAAGATTTTTTTTAAAGACAATGAAAAATGTTACCTAGTCATGGTTGTGTCCGTAGTATATCATCTGAGATGACAACGTGAACCGGTGACGTGTTGATGACCGGGAAATCCGTAATGTTGGGAGCAGATAAAATGCATTATTCAAGGCCATCTTGTAGCTTTAGTAAATCCTGCCCATTTGTTTGTGTGCCTTCACTGCGGGGGACCCACAGACTTGTTCTGTACTCTGTTAGCGTTTGAAATGTCCCCATATAGCAGGAAATGAAGTGGGAACAGGAGAGAGATTCGGTTTTGTAACTTAAAGCATCGAGTGGCTTCCTGTTGGCTGCCTTTTTTCATAAATTAGCTGTAAGAAGGTGCATAAAGTAATGAAGAGAAGGTCTTCTGTTTCTTGCTAGTCTGAGAGTGTAGACGGTCCTTTTCTTCCCATTTACCTGTGAACCTGTTCCGAGGGGGAAGGCAGTACAGCCAGGTGCTGAGACTAGAATCCAGGTCTCAGCCTTCTAAAACAAACTCCTATGTTATGTATATTTATTTCTGCTTTTAGGTTTTTTACTCAATTAGCCTTCATTTCCAAGTAATATTAATTGATGGTCCCTCATTTTTTGAACAACATTCAGAAAGTAAGATTTGTTGTAACTATTTTGTTACTTATTTGTTTGTCAGTTAGAGACAGGGTCTCTTTATTATGTAGCTCTGGCTGTCCTGGAACTCACTCTGTACACCAAGCTGGTCTCAAACTCCCAGAGATCCACCTGCCTCTGCCTCCTGAGTAAAGGGATTAGAGGAGTGTGCTATCACACCATCCTGTTGTAACTATTTTAAAATTTGAATCTAGAAATATTTTTCCTTTCTTTAAAAAGAAAAAGGAAACAGATGTATTGGTGCAGAGATGGAGGCAGGTGGATCTACATACGAGTTCCCAGACAGCCAGGGAACAAGGTTGTAAACAACCTTGTCTATAAATAAATAAGTAAATAAATAAATAATAAAGTTTAAGAAAGATTGGGATCTTCTCTTCCACTGCCCAATGCAGTGTCAGAAAGGCTAAGAAACAGTTAAGGCCAGGGGTGTTTTGAAAAATGCAAGCTCATTTTGTTGACTTACTGACCGGTTTTATCTGTAACCATTTCTCCTAGATTGGGGGATGGTGTCTATGATACCTTCATGATGATAGATGAAACCAAGTGCCCACCCTGTTCAAATACACTTTGCAATCCCTCTGAAGTACCTGTCTCCAGAAGGCTAAATGTAAGTAAGTAAAGGAAATCATTCTTTCTTAAGATTGTCTTGAGGAAGAGGAAGTGCTACTTAGGGCTCAGGTGTAGTTCTGTGTCACTGGCAACCCAGACTTTCCTTTGTTATTGTGGCTTAGTTTCTTTCTTTTGTTTTTGTTTTTGTTTTTTGAGACAGGGTTTATCTGTGTAGCCCTGGCTGTCCTGGAACTCACTCTGTAGACCAGGCTGGCCTCGAACTCAGAAATCTGCCTGTCTCTGCCTCTCAAGTGCTGGGATTAAAGGCATGCACCACCACTGCCTGGCTGTGGGTTAGTTTCATTTGTTTTTGGTTTTTTTATTTTGGGGGGGGTGTCTTTTGTCTTTTAAAAAATTATTGTTTTGACACAGAGTTGCTCAGTATGTAGTCCTGGCTGGCCTGGAACTCTGTGTAGACCAGGTTGGATTCAAAGGCAGGGATGTGCCTGCCTCTGTCTCCAGAGTGCTGGGATTAAATGGATATGTTACTATACCCTGCTCAGTTTGCTTTTGATTTCTCCTGACTTAGGGAAAAAGTTCCTGTGCTTAAGAGTTCAGCTTTTTGGAACAGTTTAGGTTTGAAGTCCACTCTTTCCTTATTCTTTCTGCTGGGGTAGGTATGGCACTTGGGGTGGGGGGAGGTACTCTTGTTTAGGTGATGTTTCTTTTTTTTATAATAGATAATAGAGTATTACAAAGGCCTCTTTTAACGGAAGTAACAGGAAAATAGTGTCAGAATTCAGCTCAGTTTTCCCCCTGCAGTCCTGGCAGATCAATATATGAAAGACAGCTTTAAAAAAAAAAAAAAACTCATAAATTAAGTTTAAACAATAAACCTGGGTTTCTCTGTGTAGCCCTTGGTTGCCCTGGAACTCACTCTGTAGACCAGGCTGCTGGGGAGCTCAAGGGGCTGGGGTCAAAGGCCTGCACCACCACCCTTCCAGCTTGGGGTTTGATGCATTCAGATCCTTTATGAACTCCAGACCCTTAGCTTTTGGCACTGTTTCCTTTAAGGAAATAATGAAATGAATTCAGAGTCCACTGGTATATGTAGCATAGTATTGCAGGGTTTGGACAAGTTTGCTGTCTGTGACTTGAAAATGTGCTACAATGTGTCGTCTGATGAAGCATTTGACTTCCTGAATTGACTGCTTTGTACTTTTCCCTTTCGTGGTTCCTCTTAAACCTTACATTTGTTGCTTTGTTCCTTTCTTATTTTACTCTGTGATTTTGCTTTAAAAATAGTACATTTATTTGTACATGTTTTGTGTTGTGTGTGTGTGTGTGTGTGTGTGTGTGTGTGTGTGTGTGGTGCGCGTGCGCGCGCGCAGACTTAGTGGCAAACACCTTTATCTGCTGAGCCATTTTGTTAGCTTGCAATTGTTTCTAGTTCTTCTCTAGGTTTTACCACTCTAAAGGCTACAAGTGTGGTCTAAATATGTTTGGAAGTCTGGTCACCCTATTTTTAATCTCTTCTGGAGTGCAGTGGGGATTCTTTCCATCCCTGTGAGTTTATTTCTGTGGTCTCTGAACACCTCTGAGAAATCCAGAGCCATTTCTGTGGTGACTATTGCATGTCCTGGCTCCCTGCTGTCAATCAGCGCAACACTGCATTGAAAATCCCCTGTAGTTGGGCATAGAATACAAACCTCATTTAACTTGAGGTCAGAGTTGATCCATGTTGATCTCTATCCTATATGTCTCTCAAATTATATTTCAGAATCAAGTGAATTTCTTACTGCATGTTGTTTAGGGTGGCAGTTATGGAGAAGCCCTAAGATTTTTAGATTCTAATCCAGCATGTCATTGCAAGGGTTTTGTTTTTGTTTTTTAACCCCCTTATCCATTTTTATTGTGTGTGTGATACTGATGTATCCTCTTCTGTCTTATTCTTTGGTCTCTCCATCAAGAGCTCTCACACATGACCAGCCTTGCTAGCCAGCTTGCTCTTTTTTTTCTTCTGAAGCTGGAATTAGGCAGGCTCTCTGCCCACCCAGTGCTGACGCAAGTCCTCATGCAAACACTTTAACCTCTACCCTGTCTCCCCAGCCTCTGTTATTTACAAACTTGGCTGGAAAAGTGCTTTTTGACCCCGTGGGAGCACTTACAATCCCTAATGCTATGATTCCATCCGGAGTGTCCATTAGTCTTGGCACAGCCTCATAGTCAGCCTCAGCTTCACAGGGAGCTTTCACTTGCTCCTCTAATCTGTCAATCATCTGCCTAAAGGCTTCTATCGGACCAAGTTCTCTGTTGCAGAGATTTAAGTCAGGACCTGGTAGAAGGTAGTTTTTCGTTTTGGTGGTGTTGGGTGGGGATTGAACCCAGGACCTCACGCATGGTAGGCAAATACTCTACCAACTGAGACACATCCTCTGCTCTCAAGGGTAGGTTTTTATATCTGGATTAGGAGATTATTCATTCTGAATTTTCCAGCAGGATTTTTTTGAAGACTCAACTAATATAGCACATTTTATTTAAAACCTAATATGTTTTCCACATTAATGGTACACATGAAGCATTTTTTTGTTTTTGTTTTTTTCGAGACAAGGTTTCTTTGTATAGCCCTGGCTGTCCTGGAACTCACTCTGTAGACCAGGCTGGCCTTGAACTCAGAAATCCACCTGCCTCTGCCTCCCAAGTGCTGGGATTAAAGGCACGCGCCACCACCACCTGACTAACATGAAGCATTTTTAAGAAACAGAACATGATAAAACTTGCCTGATCTCTCTTGTACTTAGTTACATGGTTAACAAAATACTAGGTTGAGTCTACTGTATAGTTTTCTTTTTTTTTTTTTTTCTTTTGTCTGTTCTTGTTTGTTAGTTGTTGTTGATTTTTGAGACAGGGTTTCTCTGTATAGCCCTGGCTTTCCTGGAACTTGCTCTGCTCTATAGACCAAGCTGGCCTCTGACTCAGAGATCTGTCTGCTTCTGCTTCCAGAATGCTAGGATTAAAAGTATGTGCCACAAGCATCTGGCTTATATACCTTTCTGATTATTATGATTATAATCCTAGGCTGGAAATATGCAGTATTTTATAACTACTATCATCATATACAACTACTGTTGTCTAAGGGTTTATATTTCTGTGAAGAGACACCATGATCAAGGCAAGTGTAATGAAGGAAAACATTTAGTTTAGGCTGGCTTACTGTTTCAAAGGTTTTAGTTCATTATCGTCATGGTAGGAAGCACAGTAGCCTGCAGACAGTCATTGTTGTGTTTTATAAAAAAGAAAAGGAAGCCAGGTTCATTTAACAGTCATGGTGCTGAAACAAGTAGATGAAAGTTCTGCATCTGGGTCGGCAGGCAGCAGGAAGGGAGACACCAGGCCTGGCTTGAGAGCCCACCCCCAGTGACACACTTCCTCCCACAAGGCCACACCTCCAAATAGTGCCACTATGGGCCTATGGGAGCCATTTTCATTCAAACCACCATAGCTGTAGACTGAGGGAAAAGGGAAAGAATGTTTTATTATAGCACAGGAGACTTGGTATATAATTGATGGCTATAAGAATTTGAGATATATAGAAAGGAAAGCGTGGTAAGGAAAGATTTCTTCCCTGTGTGGGAAAAAATCCTTGATGGGATTTCCCCAGTTTGCTGGAGATCTGAGCTTTGATAATCTATAGTGGGACATATCTGGGCTATCCACTGTCTTGGAAGCCACACTTCAGGAAGGACAGACCTTTCGTCCCAAAGAGAGCAGGGACAGGGTGTGATGAGAGCCAGGCAGGCACAGGTGAGGGGAGAAGATGAAATGAGGATGCTGCCTACAGAATTTTGGGGCAAGGACAGGACAGCCCTGGTTATGTTTCCAGGGACTTTATGAAACCTGGACATGCCCTGTGAAATTCTGGGTATTGTCAAGGATTTAATTTGCAGAGACTACAGGTAAGGCTTGATGGGAAAAAAAAGCCAGGAGTCAGGAGATCCTGGTGACATGCTTAGTTTTTTTAGAGTAATTCTATGGAAATTATACCTCTGTTAAGTACTTGTTTTTAGTAATATACTGAGCCTGAGACCCTCTCTTTATCACACATGGAAGTGAAGGCCTTCAGAGTCAATGCAACCATCACCAGGCAGAGAAATTTCCAGGGAAGACGCAGGACCATAGATAATGTCCCACTAGCCCAGTGATAACACCTAGAGAGGCATTCCTTGCACTAAATCAGTGAATTTATGGTAAAGTGTGATATATCTCTAGAAAGATAACATATTAAATTGAATGACAAGCAGAAAGTGGTCTTTATGTGAGGGAGGAAGTGGGTTAGGTGTTTCCGTGCAAAAACTTACCTGCTGGGCCCTTTGGCCAGATGCTTGGCTGATAATCAGTAGAAAGAGCCTTTAATGTGGATGGAGTCACTACAGGAGGAAGAGAATAGCTACAGGGGAAAGAAGAGAGTGCAGGAGCTTAAGTGGTCGCATTTTGAGAATTTTATATAGTGATAGCCAGTGTTTTTGTGTAAGTTATATAGTTTGTGAGAGTCTTTCCTGTTTTGAATATAGTTGAACTCCCACAAGTAGGTATTATCCACATTTTACACACGAAGAAACAAAAGTTGTGAAAAGTTCAAGTGATGGTCCCAAGTCATAGAGCTTTAAATAGTACAGTCGGGGCCCAGCACAGCCCTTGTGACTCCCTGTATCTGTACAATGCATTCCAAAGAGCTTAGCAGTAAATATTTAGGTGTATTAAAATTAGATCATAAATGATTTTAAGGAAAGATGACTAAGTTGCATATAGATATTCATTTTTGGTACATAAATCTAACTAAAGCCAAGCCATTCATTATTCTTTGCCTAGCTCAGCCTTATAAGTGGATTAAAGTTCTTAAGAGTACTTGATTTTTAGTGCCAGGGCTATATAGTGAGCAGTAGGTATTCTGGTGAGTATTGGATGGACAGATGGAAGGAAGAAGGGGTTTCATTTCTGGCCTGCCTGCCTTTCTTTCTTTCTTTCCTTCCTTCTTTTTGAAATGGTTTCTTTGTGGGGCCCTGGCTGTCCTGGAACTAACTCTGAAGACCAGGCTGACCTCAAACTTGAAGAAATCCACCTGCCTCTGCCTCCTGAATGCTGGAGTTAAAGGCGCTTACCACCAATGCCCAGCTACATTTCTGGTTTTCCATTTCTAAAGGTGAGCTGGCTCTGTGGGTAAATGCTCTTCCCACCAAGCCTGAGTTCAGTCCCTGGGAACCATATAGTTGAGGAAGAAAACTGGAAAGCTCTTCTCTGTCCTTGACATGTCAGGGCACATGGCTTCCTCCCTTCAAGAAGTACTAAATATCGTAAAAGTGTGAGACTAATTAGTATGTTACTACAGAAAGAAGACTGAAATTGGGTCTTGAAGGCATATAGGATGTGAATGGATCAGGCAGAGACTAAAGGAATCTGTCTTAGTTGGGGTTTCTATTCATGTGAAGATACTATGACCAAGGCAACTCTTAAGGACAACACTTAACTGGGGCTGGCTTACAGGTTCAGAGGTTCAGTTCATATTCATCATGGTGGGAAGCATGGCAGCATCCAGGCAGACATGGTGCTGGAAGAGCTGAAATTTCGACATCTTGATCTGAAGGGAGCAGAAGGGGACTGTGTACCACATTGGTATACCTTGAGCATAGAAGGCCTCAAAGCCTGCCCCCCACTGTGACACACTTCCTACAACAAGGCCACACCTCCTAATAGAGCCCCTCCCTATGGGCCAAGCATGCAAACACACGAGTCTGTAGGGAACGCTCCTATTAAACCACCACATGCCTTTGTGCATTTCAGAAGAGGAGAATGTTACATGTCCTGCTGTGTAACCGGCCCTGTCCGGTTGGGTCAGTCAACAGGGTCTCCAGCGCAGGAGTGAGGATACACGCTTCCAATTCCCGAGGTGTCCTTCACTGTATCCCGCTTACTGGAGCCCAATGTTGAGACACCACTTTGTACCTGCCCGGAGCTGCCCCAGGTTTGGGGGCCACTATATCCCGGCCTGAGCTGCTGCTTTGGCCTGCGGGTCAGGGTCTAGCAAGAGAGAGAGTGGGGAATGGAAGGGCAAGAGACTCGAAGAATGGAGACAAGACAGAGTGTCTGTTCAAGACTTGTTCCTCGTTCCCCTTTATTATTCCCCATTGAAAGGAAATCATGGTATATAAGCATAAGCAGGGGGACACAGCTGAAGACACTTTACCACGTGCACCTTGCAGCTGGGGGCACCAAACAACAAAAGATATGGGAGAAAAACATGATGTTTATCAGAGTGTGCTCAGCTGTTGTAGGCTG
Organism: Mastomys natalensis; assembly: GCA_021653895.1. Taxonomy (NCBI): domain Eukaryota; kingdom Metazoa; phylum Chordata; class Mammalia; order Rodentia; family Muridae; genus Mastomys; species Mastomys natalensis. The sequence goes on from JAJTUV010000649.1 coordinate 810,388, forward strand.
TTGAAAACAAGTCTCTTGTCAGGTTATATGGCTTGAGATGGCTGCAAAGATGATAGCCGCTTTCTGCCAGAAGTTGGCTCCCAACACTGCTGTGATGTTTTCTCCATATTCCCTTGATTGTCACTAAATTTGGGGCTTGTCTGACTGTCTGTCTCTGTCCCGCATAGCCCTGGGGCTACAGGTACATGGGCAGCTTCTTACATAGGTACTAGGATCTGAACTCGTCTCATTCTTACCACTGAGCCATCTCTCCAGTCCCCTGCTTAGGTCTTTTAACTCAGTCAGAGAGAAGGCCCTTTCGCCTTCCTCCTTTCTCTAGTGCCGTTAACTGTGTGCACTCTCTTCTCTCATAGATTACCACTGAGCCATTGACGAGAGGCCACTCTCAGCACTTTGTGAATGGGAGTGAGATGAAGGTGGAACAGCTGTTTCAAGAATTTGGCAACAGAAGATGTAATACTCTCCAGTCAGATGGCACCAGCAACTCTGAAAAGTCCTCTCCTGCTACTCAGGGGAAGAGTTCAGAAAGCCTGAGTACGGTGAAGTGCAGCCTTTCATCCAGACCATCGAAGGTGCTGCCGCTGACACCCGAGCAAGCGCTGAAGCAGTACAAACACCACCTCACTGCCTACGAGAAGCTGGAGATCATCAGCTACCCAGAAATCTACTTTGTGGGTCCAAATGCCAAAAAGCGACAAGGAGTTATTGGTGGCCCCAATAACGGTGGCTACGACGATGCCGATGGGGCCTATATTCACGTGCCTCGAGACCATCTGGCTTACCGCTATGAGGTGCTGAAAATTATTGGCAAGGGGAGTTTTGGACAGGTAGCCCGGGTCTATGATCACAAACTTCGACAGTATGTGGCCCTAAAAATGGTGCGTAATGAGAAGCGCTTTCATCGCCAGGCAGCCGAGGAGATCCGGATTTTGGAGCATCTTAAAAAGCAAGATAAAACTGGTAGCATGAATGTTATCCACATGCTAGAAAGTTTCACCTTCCGGAACCACGTGTGCATGGCCTTTGAATTGCTAAGCATAGACCTGTATGAGCTCATTAAAAAAAAACAAGTTTCAGGGTTTCAGCGTCCAGTTGGTTCGAAAGTTCGCCCAGTCCATCCTGCAGTCCTTGGACGCTCTTCACAAAAACAAGATCATTCACTGTGACCTGAAGCCAGAAAACATTCTCCTGAAACATCATGGACGGAGCGCAACCAAGGTCATTGACTTTGGGTCCAGCTGCTTTGAGTATCAGAAGCTTTACACATATATCCAGTCTCGTTTCTACAGAGCCCCAGAAATCATCCTGGGGTGCCGCTACAGCACGCCTATCGACATATGGAGCTTTGGTTGCATCCTTGCAGAACTTTTGACAGGACAGCCCCTGTTCCCTGGAGAGGATGAAGGAGACCAGTTGGCCTGTATGATGGAGTTGCTAGGAATGCCACCACAGAAACTTCTGGAGCAATCCAAACGTGCCAAGTACTTTATTAACTCCAAAGGCTTGCCTCGATACTGCTCTGTAACTACCCAGACGGATGGGAGGGTTGTGCTTCTCGGGGGTCGCTCACGCAGGGGTAAAAAGCGAGGCCCGCCAGGCAGCAAAGACTGGGCAACTGCACTGAAGGGGTGTGATGACTATTTGTTCATAGAGTTTCTGAAAAGATGCCTTCAGTGGGACCCTTCTGCCCGCCTCACCCAGCTCAAGCATTAAGACATCCTTGGATTAGCAAGTCTACACCCAGACCTCTCACCATGGACAAGGTGTCAGGGAAACGGGTAGTTAATCCTACAAATGCTTTCCAGGGACTGGGTTCCAAGCTGCCTCCAGTCGTTGGAATAGCCAGTAAGCTTAAAGCCAACCTAATGTCGGACACCAGTGGTAGTATACCTCTGTGCAGTGTACTGCCAAAGCTGATTAGCTAATGGACCACTCAGAGACTCACACACACCTATTTATAATTACCTTGCAAACCTGCAAATGGAAAAAAGAATAATTGAAGCCCATTCACTGATGGATATGTTTTTGTTAGACTTTTTTTCACAAGGCAGAACATTTTTATATGACTATAAAAGAACGCTTCAAGGGCTAATGTGTAACCAGCTTGTATTGGCCATCTGGAGTATACATTAAATGACTTTTTAATAGGTCAGTGCATTGTAGTCATTCTCGTCAGAGGTACTCCAGCCCACGTATTACTCTCTTGGTTTAAATCTCTCTCAAGATAGAAGACACTCTTTTTTTGTGTGTTTTTAGGTTTTTTATTTTATGTACATTGGTGGTTTGCATGTATGCCTATGTTAGGGTGTCAGATCTCCAAGTTACTATAGACAGTTGTGAGCCGCCCTGTCAGTGCTGGGAATTGAACCTGTGTCCTCTGGAAGGACACTCAGAGCTCTTAACCACTGAGCCATCTCTCCAGCTGCTAGATAGAAGATATTCTGAAAATATAAACTGACTATTTCTCTCCTCGTCTCCCTTAGCATCCATTCTGGAGGGTATTGGAGTGTGGGAGGCCTGGATATAAGGCAAAGCTAGAAGTCTTAACCCCAGCAAGCAAATCTGCAGGTTCATTCTAGGTGGGAAGACTAACAGAATAATACAGGTAGCTGTTTGTCACCTGGGCAACTGTTACTATGGTTCAGTTTTTGGTTCTCTGGTTTCTGTGTTTAGTTCAGTGTTTTATGGTTTTGTCCTTTATTTATTTATTTATTTATTTATTTATTTATTATTTATTTATTTATTTGGTTTTCGAGACAGGGTTTCTCTGTGTAGCCCAGGCTGTCCTGGAACTCACTCTGTAGACCAGGCTGGCCTCGAACTCAGAAATCCGCCTGCCTCTGCCTCCCAAGTGCTGGGATTAAAAGCATGCGCCACCACCGCCCGGCTATTATTTATTTACTATTATTATTATTCTGATTTATAGCCTGAGAACACAGTGGTTTATAAATCTTACACTTTACCAAATAATCTGTAGGTAACACTCTGCTTTCCTAATTTACCCCAAAGGCCAGTGTGTTAAAGGCTCGCTCCCCAGCACTGGGGGGAAGTGCTAGGGTCTCCTAAGCCGTGGGCCTCAGTGTTGGGCTGATGGTTGTGGATGTGCTTTTAACGAGGTCGTGGGGCCCTGGTCTCATGCTCTTCTTTTAACGGTTGGCCACCAGGTGAGTGGCTTTGCTCCACTGAGCACTGCACTGTGATGTGATACCACAGGCTTCAGCCAACAGACTGACCTTCTGAACACAATAAAGCTTTCCCTATGTAAATTCATTACCTTGGGTATTTGTTAACAGTAATAAAGAGCCAACCCAAAAGAGCTAACTTTATGTCACAAATGACCCAGGGCATCAAAGGTAGAGTCAGCATGAAAACCACAGTCCCTTCCTTGGTCATCAGTGGCCAGACTACTAGCTGCATTGTCACGGACTCTGGACTTCATGAAGGTGGTCGCCGTCAGGTAGCCTCCCAGCAAATTCAATGCCATTTGCACCTTAAGGTTCCATGCTTCTACTCTGAACTCCCCACCCTTCCCTGGATTCCTAGTGAACCCCCATTCTAAGAAGAAAACCGTCTGAAAGTTCGGAAATAAATCATCAGTTTTTCTAGTCAATTCTCTTCAGCAGCCTTCCTTTCTAAGACTGAAAGTTAAGAAAAGCTGGTAGTGCCTGTGGCTGCTAGCCACGTGTCTCGCTGGATGGGTGTAGAGGAGACAGAAGCTAAGTACAGCACCTGTCTCCCTTTTAGTGTCTCCATCCCATCTGTGCCCATGACCCTTGGGCACAGAACTGTCAGACTGTCGTGGGTACTATGAGTCGGCATTCTCAACCTGTGGGACTCAACACCTTTGTGGGTGAAACAGCTCTCACGGATCGCATATCGGAGACTCTGCACATCAGATAGTTACATTACAATCCATAACAGGAGCAAAATTACAGTTATGAGGTAGCAACATAATTCTGTGGCTGGGAGGAGGGTCACATCAATATGAGGAACCATATTGGAGGGTCGCAGCACTAGGAAGGTTGAGAGCCGCTGCCTCAGAGCAAAGTATCCTTTCTTTTTTATTCTTTAAGATGTATTTGTTTCATGTATGTGAGTTCAGTGTCATTGTCCTCAGGTTGCTAGGAACTGAACTCGGGACCTCCTGAAGGGCAGCCAGTGCTCTTGACCTCTGAGCCATCTCTCAAACCCTTAGAAAGTATCATTGTCTGCCATGTGACCCAGTTCAGTTTTTCCTTTACCCAGCACCAAGGCCAGAGAGGAACCTCTCAGACAGGCCAAGGCCACCTAAAAGGGGGAGGAAGAAGTCTTTGTACTCTTGGGTACTAGATGACTCAAACTTTACTCCTGGTTTACAGAGTGCAGTCCACAGCTCCTGGTAACTCCAGCTAGATTCTCTGACTTGCTGGAGAAATTCCATCTCCCAGTTATCTACACAGAGCACACGTTGAGGTGGTTTTGCCTGTCCTTATCAGTGTGAAAGACCTGCTATCCGAGCAGGCAGTTGAAAGGGTCATTATCCTAAGTGACATTGGTTTTTTTTTGATGTTTGTTTGCATGAGCAATCAATCCTTGCCAGCCAGCACAGAGCCTGTACCTTAGAAAGGAAACTGGCGGAGGCTGTCTCAGCTTTCCCTGCTTGGACGAATGGACCATGAGCTCATTGAAACTGGGCTAAGTGGAAGGTTGTAAACGCCCATCCATTCCAAAAGCTATACAAAGCTTGGAAAAGGTGAATGGATACATTTCTGTCTAAACTTGGCGGCGGGGAGCATGACGCACAGCGCAGTCATTGGCATTGGCCAGCCTACCTCCTGCAGTGACTCAGGTTTGGGGAAAGTAGGCTGTTTTTTAAAACACAGAACTGGCTGTACCAATCAATCTGAGGAGGCTCGCAGGTGTTTTTAGAAGCTGTTACTCTGCCCTCAGAGTAGGGAGGGGCTTACATTGCCCCGTAACTCTCTGGCAATTTTTGTTAAGCCATTTCAGTGGGACAGATAAAGTTGGTTGCCTTGAGGATTTCTAAACTGGCAAAAACCAATTCAATCCAAAAATTGTTATCAACGTAGTAAAAGAGTTTAGTCAGGATTTTTGTTTTATTGTTTCTGACATAACTTTTTTCCCCTTTTCACACAGAATTAGCTAATTCACCCAGTGCTTGATGTTCTGCTTAGACTGCACTCTCTCATATGCTGTCATGATTTCTCTGCAGCATGCATTTGAGCTTCAGGTGGCAGGGGTGCCACAACCATGTACAGACCGTACCCATTCCTCCTCCTCCAGGACTGGGCTCACTTCTCCTAAGTTCAGATACACACTGTGCTGTCTCTTCGAGGGATAGGGTACTCAGATAGGAGTTATGTGAAATCACTTTGTTTTGGTAGGCATAGTTAGCTTGGTAATAATAAAAAGAAAAAATTTCAGCTGGAGTAGGCCCTTAATCCCAGCACTCGAAGTCAGAGGCAGGTGGATCTTTGAGTATGAGGCCAGTCTGGTCTACAGAGTGAGTTCCAGGGCTATACAGTGAAACCCTGTCTACAAACAAACAAAACTAAAAGACAACAACAACAAAAAAACAAGGATAGTGTTTGCAGAATGATGGTGGCACAAGCCTTTAATTCCAGCACTCAGGAGGCAGAGGTAGGTGGTGGATCTCTGAGTTGGAGCTTAACCACGGTGCCATCAGGCCCTTAATTTGTTCTGCAGCAGTTATCTGATGTCATTAACACAACAGGTAGAAGGTGACAGTTGTTCCGGAGTGCCTCCATAGGCTCTTTCCCCTGTGGGAATTAAGGTAAGTACACAGGGCTTTCAAGCAGGTAGAGTGGCCAGGTCAGCCTCCCCAGAAAACCTTGTAGATGGCTTCTATCTCATCCTGTACACAGAGCAAGCACAGATGGCCAAGGCAGAGAAACCTGGGTCTGTCCAAGCACAGACGGAGAAAGAGCCACAGATAGCAACCAAGAAGAGCTATGCCTTACCAGTGATCTGCCTCTGACTTTTCAAAAATACCTTCCATATCTTCATTTCAACCCATTCCTCTTGAGAATCTTATCCTTCCTGCAGCCCAGGAAATTTAATGGTCTTCTTCCTCCCTCTCCCCCACCTGGTTAGAGACAGACCTTTCTCCGTGTCTATTGAATTACATCTACTAATATCATGATAACTGTTTTGTGTCACAGTGAACTCATCCATCCAAGGCTTAAGAGCTCTGTGGTCCCTGAGATCCACACACCCATCCACCTCTGAGATAAGTCAGAGCAGAAATAGACCTAGAGCATCGGTTCTCAACCTGTGGTTCATGTCCTCTTGGATAAAAGACCCTTTCACAGGGGACTCCTAAGTGACTCTGCATATCAGATACTTAACCACTGCAGTTCTCAGCCTTCCTAATGGTTCGACCCTTTAATCCAGCTGCTCATGCTGTGGTGACCCCAACCGTAAAATTGTTTTCATTGCTACGTCATAACTGCAGTTTTGCTATTGTTCTGAATCAACGATGTAAAATGCAAGACATGGATATGCATCCCCCCCCCCCGGGGATGTTAGCTACAGGTGAGGGTTACTGTTCTAGAGGACAGTGTTGAGCTTCTTAGAGTTTCTTATATAGCTCCCTCACTGCCAAGCCCAGCCTTCCTGCGTGGAGGAGACTTAGAACGACGTTCAAGCAGAGCCATAAATGAGGCCAAATGGTGATCTGTGAGGACTTCACCTCTGAAGTGTTCAGTTTGAATCACTTTGTTGTAGAATTCTTCCATTGTTCATTTGACCCTGTGTGCGTCTGGGAAATGCAGCCCGGAGCCAATGACTCATCCTTGCCTCTATCCGGGTGTTCTTGGTTTTTTTTGTTTGTTTGTTTTGTTTTTTATTTGAGGTGGTGGTGGTAGTTGTTTTATATAAAAATGACTTGCTTTGGAATTTTCTAGCAACTCATAATTGTTTCAAAGCCCACACAGCACAGACATACTTTCAAGTGTCCTATGGGGCTGGGGGTTGGGGGATGTGGAGAACCAGCCATGCTGGATTACTGGGGTGTGTCAGGTACAGCCTCTGTAGCGTGGAAACCGTATTAGTGGGTGATCAGCTCTTGGGGATCCTTGTCAGTTGATTTGGAGCCATCACATAGTCCAAGCTTAGTTTGCAGACGAAGGCCTGACAAAGATTCCAGAAAGCCCTTTGTTTGAGGCCCTGGCACGGTTTTTTGAAGCCTTGAACAAATGGGCGGAGAGGGGAATCTATCAGGGATCTGCAGGCCTTCGGTTCAGCCTGCTTTTTCTGACCTGGTCCTGAACCACAGGAGCTAATTGGGGGATGAACTGAGAAATTGCTATCCCCTGCCTTTGAATTGTCCCTCCGCTTTCTTCCTTATCGGAGCCTGGCCCAGCTGGATGTGGGGCTGTGGCTGACCTCCAGAGAAACAAACTGGCGCATGCCTTTAATCTCTGCATTCATTCGGTCTGAGTTTGAGGCCAGGCTGGTCTAACAGGGCGAGTTCCAGGACAGCCAGAGCTATACAGAGAAACCCTGACTCATAAAACAAAACAAAAACTTACCTCATGGCTCCTATGGCTATTTTCTGAGAGAGAGAGAGAGAGAGAGAGAGAGAGAGAGAGAGAGAGAGAGAGAGCATGCCCACTCCCTTGCTCGCATACAGCGCAAGCAGTCACGTGGCACATGATGTGCGAGACAGTCTGTCCTGTTTGCAGTGCAGCTATTCCAGGCCTGCTCACCCAGGACCATCCCCTGTTTCTGCCCTCTGTCTCACTGTAAGGGTGTTGGGATCGCAGATATATCACACCCATCATTTACGTGGACCTAAGGACTCAAGCGAAGGTTGCCGGATTGCAGTAGCAAGGATTTCCACCTGCTGAGCCATCCCTCCACCCCCATTCTTATGCCATCAAAAGCCCATGAGACCAGAAAAGGCAACGAAAATGATAAAGAGGACCACAGGTATTTTACTTCTTTGTCTATCTAGAAAGGACTGTATTAGTTCAGAAGCAAAAACCCAACATGACTGCAGTTGAGACCACACTGAGGACTGCCTTTGTCCTCTCTGTAGCACGAGCTTGCCCTTGGATTGCAGGGGCCACCCAGCTCTGCTCTTATATGTTGGCTGCTGCTAAGCTGAGAGAGGACACCCAGGCGGGACACTGCAGAGAATTCTCATCCATCTCTAGGTCAGAACACTGGCCCCAAGTCAAATCGCTTCTCTCCTTCTGAAGCAGGTCCATTCTGGCCTCTGCTGATGGAGCTCTCTCTAACAGTGACCAGGGACGCTGCCGGTGAAGTTTACTTATGTTCCACCCTGCCAGACGAGACAAGGGAATTAGTGCTGGTTCAGAACCCGCAGCCCTGAGATCTTTCCCTGTAGGTATGAGCAGGCGCTGGCTCCTGGGTCTGATTCTAATCTCTTCTTGTCAAACTCTCCTCACATAAGAGCCCATTTCTTCTCATTGGAAGCCAAAGAAATCATCCTCTGTAAATATCAGATCGATGCCTAGGCAATATTACTTTAGGGGAAGAAGGAGCGTCGTCAGCGTTGTTTGGGGACCAAGAAGAACAGACTGGTCCCAGGTGCTTCCCTGCCAGGCCCTCCTCCTGCAGGGAGAACTGTGTCACTCACTCCACCCCTCCAGTCCTTTCCAAGCCTTACCTGGTCTGAGCAGCTGTATTTCCAAGATGGTAATTCCTCTCTTCTTACGTTATTCCTGTCCTTAAATTCCACCTTGAAGAGGATGAAGGGGAGGTAAAAACTGGTAAAAGCCGGTAAGAGCCAGATGAGGGTTGGGGCACTCAAAGAAGAGATTCCTCAGACCAAAGTCAGGAGTTTGCAAGAGTGCTTGGTCTCTGGGAGGACTCTCCCACCCCAACCTCTCTTCCTGTACTTTTCCAGGGCTTGCTCTCTAGGGGCGCTAAGCCCCACTTCTGTCTCTTCTACCTTCTTTTACTGGTGTTTCTGGTGTGCTAGATACAGTAGTGGATTTATTAAAGCGTGATGTCACACAGCCAAACAGATAAATAATGAGACACAAGGCCATATATGGCGATAGACATAGGCTAGGTGCCCTCCCCCACCTCGGATAAAGGTCAAGTGACTTGGTGGGAATGGGGGTCGCGGTAACGGTCCATAACCATTTATTCTGTAGTTTGTTTCCCTTATTCCTATCTCCTTTGACCCCTAAATCCTATGAGTCACATAGCATCTGCAATGCTTTATGCTTTGGAGATGAAAAAAATGATGCACTGGGCTAGAGAGATGGCTCAGCTTGCAAAGGTACCTGCTCCCAAGCCTGGTGACCAGAATTAGATCACTGGAGCCCATAAAGGGGAAGGAAAGAACTGACTCTAGTCCTCTCACTTCCACATGTGTGCAGTAGGATGTGTACCGTGGCACACACACCTACACGCAGGCAAAGAAACCACAAGATATAAATATATATTTGCCGGGCGGTGGTGGCGCACGCCTTTAATCCCAGCACTTGGGAGGCAGAGGCAGGTGGATTTCTGAGTTCGAGGCCAGCCTGGTCTACAGAGTGAGTTCCAGGTCAGCCAGGACTACACAGAGAAACCCTGTCTCGAAAAACCAAAATAAAATAAAATAAAATTAATAAATAAAATATTTACATATGTATGTAAATGTATGTATGTATGTATGTATGTATGTATGTATGTATGTATTGATTCTGCCTGGGCATGGTGGCACACCTGTAATCCCAGAGGTAGGCAGATCTCTGTGAGTTCAAAGCCAGCTTGGTCTACATAGCAAATTCCAGGACAGCCGGGGCTACATAAACCCTTTCTCAAAAATAGATAGATATGTAAACAAATAAATAAATAAGCAAAGGATACTTTTTTAGCTAAAAAAAAAAAAGATACAGAGCCAGACTTCCTGAGGCTTGCTCCCCTCCCTGAAGGATTTTGCCGCCCCCCCCCCAACTCTCTTAGCAGCCCTCCTTCCATATTTAGCTGCCAGAATAGTTTTATTTTTACACACTGGGTTAGGAAAGGGGCAAAGGCTGAGGCTAGGAAGTTGAGCAGTGCCAGCTGGGCTTAAATGGGGATGAGGAAGCCCCGCCCTGCCTGTTGGTTTGAGGAGAAGCCAGCAGGACACGATGGTGCTGCTGTCCTGTCTGGAGGCCAGCTCTGTGGGAGGAGGCTGGTTAAAGAAAGCTCTGGGAAGCTCCCTGCTTGGAGGCCTCTTCTAGCAGGAGAAGCCTCACAGTGAGGGTGCTGGCCCTTCTGTGTGGGTGGAGGGAACAAGAAGTATAGTGAGGAAGGGTAATTCAGTCCAGGGAGCTTGCTAGTGGGACTTTGACCCAGACAAAGAAAGCTAGCCCAGGCTGGCACGGAGAGACAATGCTAACACAAGTGAGGACAATGCGGACCAAGTGTGGCAATTTAGGCAACTTAAAAGTTTCATGACCGCCGGGCAGTGGTGACATAGGCATTTAATCCCAGCACTTAGGAGGCAGAGGCAGGCGGATTTCTGAGTTCGAGGCCAGCCTGGTCTACAGAGTGAGTTCCAGGACAGCCAGGACTACACAGAGAAACTCTGTCTCGGGGGGAAAAAAAAAAAAAAAAAAAACAAAAAAAAGAAAAGAAAAGAAAAAAAGTTCCATGACCAAATCCTAGTTTGCCCAAGGCAGTTGTTTTTGTAACACCAACAAAGGCACAGATGTATGCACAGATGCACACACACAACACACACAAACACGCGTGCGCGTGTCCTAGCTTCAACCTCCAATACATGCCTGCCTGTCCTCCCAACATCCAGCTCAGAACGTAAGAACCTGTCTTCAGCAACCTGGACACTCCTGATTTCCCTGGCCCCTCCTGGGCCTCAGGATGGTGGGCACTTACCCTTTCTGGGCCTCTGTTTTCAGCCTACCTCTTTAGGGAATCTAGGACAGCACACCGTGAGAGGCTCCCAGGAGGTGTTATCTCCAGGGTCACTCTTAGTACTCAAGTCCCAGAACTAGGTTAAATGATTTCAAAAGCTGAAGCCCTTGCCTGGGGTCATTGAGCTGCAGGGAAGCAGCCCTGGAAGCGAGGCCCACTGCTGGGTTCCTCCTGGCAGGAGCACACACCTCAGGAATGCCAGCGTGCATAGGGGCTGGAGGTCTTGGAGAGAAAGAGAAGTTGCTCTCTACAGGGTGATGGGCCTTGCAGAATGGGAGGCAGAGAGAGCAGGAGGCAGTGCTGCAGTAGACTGAAGGGTAGCACAGAGGCCATACATGAAAAGGCAGGGCCCATTGTCCAGTTCCTTACCAGAAGGTTGAATTTTTCAAGCTAGACTGGGCCTACCCACCGCTTTCTCACCAAAAATCCAAACAAAAGAAATGTAAACGGTCAAATCTTTGACGTTTGCATATGTAACTGGCAAGGAACGTATTGAAGGAGAAGAAAAATAAAATATCAAAAAGAGATTAATTTTTTTTGTTACATTTTATTGTTTACAGAAACTAATTCTAAGAAAAGCTCCAGGAGAGATTATTTCTAAGGCTAGGGATAAATGCCTGTTCTCTTGGTTTAGAGATTTAAGAGATAAATGGAGGTCTGAGACATAGGCAGATCCAGGGATCTGGGGTATAATCAACAAACCTGTCAGAGGCAAGGAAAGACCCATGGCCAATTGAGCAGGTTGTCTGCAGAGCCTGTGGAGCGGGCTGGGGTGGCGTGTGGAAGACGTCCTGTAGACAGTGGGCCTAATCTCTAAGATGGAGTAGCTCAAAGACTATGCAGTGTGCACTGGGTCTCAGCAAACCCTTAAGGGATAGCCAAGGGGCTGGATGGATGCCGCTGTTCAGAGCATTTGCTCTTACAGAGGAACAGAGTTCTCATCCTGACACCCGTGCCGCCCGCATCCACATCCGGTGGCTCACAGTGGCTCATAGCGCCAGGATCTGACTCCCTCTTCTGTCCCCTCTGGCCCTGACACACAAATGCATGCTCCCGTATGTGCACTGTGTGTGTATGTGTGTAGTGTGCACTGTGTGTGTGTGTCCATAGATACACACACATACATAGATAGAAAGAAAAGAAATAAAAAAAAAATTGGTATCTTAATGTGCCCAAGGGCCAAGCACATAAGGAAGGGAGAGAGTTTGTTGGGATCCTGAAGAGCCCTGGCTGTGGGTGAGGATGTAAGAGAGGGCTGCCCACCTCCCAGAGCCTCACTCTGGTGCAGGGTGGAGGCCCTGTTGCCTTTGATGTGACGAACCAGAAGAATAAAGAGCCTGACTTCACCCTTGAGCAAATAATCTTATTCTCATGCCTCCCACTGGCCAAACCTAACTGGAATCCAGAGGTCCAGTGTGTGTGATTGGTGCCATCTCAAAAGGCTAAACTGAAATGTGGAGCACGGTGGTCATGGCTGTCATATGGTGGGATGGAAGACTGACTCTTGACTTTGGAGCAGATTGGAGAAGGGTGGTAGATAGATCCAGAGAGGCAAGCAACACACACTGCACACTCTCTATGACCTTCAGGAGACGTGTTGTCAGCATCAATGAATACCTTTTAAAGAAGATTTATGTATCTGGGTGTTTTGTTTTGTCTGCATGTATGTATGTGTACTGCATGCGTACCTGGTGCCCATGATGCTAGACCTGGGCACCAGATCATCTTGAACAGGATAGTTGTGAGCTACCATGTGGGTACTGGGATCTCAACTCAGATCTTCTGCAAGGGCATCAGGTATTCTTAACTGTTGAGACATCTCTCTCTGATCCTTATAATACACAATTTTAATCCATTAAAATGCCCAGTACTGTGCTGTCCACTGAGAATAAAACATGGGATGGAGAGTGGAGAACTTGGTGGTGGAGGCTGTTGAGATGGCAGGATAGCTCAATGGACAAAGCTGAACTTGCCACCAAGCTGATGACCTGAGTTCTATCCTCTGACCTCCACAGGTGTGCTCCCCTCCCCCACTAAATAAATAAATAAATAAATAAATAAATAACCTAGTGGCTCGGATGTGAGTCAGGGGAGGAGTGTTGAGGGAAACCTTCTTGGAGGAATGGGCTGTGAGATGCCTCTGAGGATTGATGGGTGGGGGCTGGGAGCACTTCCATTGAGCACAGGAAGACAACAGAGCAGCCATAGACGCCCTTTGACTGGAGCTTTCTGAGTCCCACCTTCCTTTTCTTCTCAGCAGTTTGCCTGTTTTTCCTGCTACTCTGTCAGAGGGACAACTTTTTCTCTTAGATTCCAAGACTGCTGTCCTCAGCCAACAGTAAGAGCTCACTGGATTTGTGAGCCTGGGAAGTTCAGCTCTATGGGCACACTGAACACACCTCCGGCTCTCCACAAGCCCTCGTCCCACGCAGGCATAGAAGTCGGATGTGTTAGTCGGAGCAAACTTTTAGAAAGACAGAGCAGCAGGGAGTGACTAATTGCCTCAGGCAGGTGACTGTGGGGTAGTGCCCTTAATGAGAAGGATTCATCATGAAAGGAAGGGAATTCCTGGCACATGACTGGAAACTTGTGGGAACAGCAAAATTGGAAAAGCTCTGGAGCTGCAGAGAAGGCTCAGGGTTAAGAGGATGTACTGTTCTTGCTAAGGACTTGACTTAAATTCCTCATGTCAGAGAGCTCACAACCACCTGAAACTCGAGAGATCCGCTGCTTCTGGCCTCAGGGTCACCAGCTTTCACATAATTGTTACACCCACAAAGACACCCCCTCTCCGTGTATATATGTAATTAAACCAAATAACAAATCTTGTAAAAAAAAAAAAAAATGTGACCAACACAGAGTGGCCAGAGCACAGGGGAGCAGGAAGAAGAGAAGCTGGAGAGGGGTTTAGTTTGTTATCAAACAACACACCTCCAAGGAAGGAGCCTGCCAGTTCAGCAGACAAGGAACCGGAGGGGGTTCTAACGTGGTGGTAGGGTGATGACTTTTCCTTTCAGAGGGCTAATTCACCAGCAGGAAACAATGTTTGCTCAAGTACCATCCAAGACCTGAGATGGGATCACCGCCTCTGCTCTAGCTTGTCCTCTCCCATACACCCCACCTCTTACTTCCACCATCCTCACCTCCTCTCTAGCACAAAACCTTGCTACTGAAGCTCATCACAGCTCGACTGGCATCAAGCCATCAAGGCTAACTGAGCTGAATGTGTTTCTTGTTTTAGGATGATGTAGATCAAGAACACCCAGGAAGCCCGGTGTACTAGTCACTTTCAGGTACTATAAGAAAATGGGGGAGGCTGGGAAATTTATAAAGAAATGTTGGAGCTGTAAGTCAGGGATTGGCAGCATCGTATGTTTAGTGTCTGGCTAACACTCCGGTGTTCACGTCATAGAGAGTAGTTCATTACCGTTGTGATGTTTTGAGACAGAGAGATGCATTGATTAGACGCAGCTGAGGGCAGAGGCTAGTCTTGCTATCATACAGCCTCACACAAGTCTAATAGGTCTTGTAAAAACAGCTTTAATGCCCTCTGAAGACAACACCGTCAGTAATACATGGCCTTTCTCAAGCTCAGCACTGCGTTACCCTCACTAGACTCCCACTAGGAGGTGCCACCTAAGCTGTATCTAAATATATTGTCCTTCCCACTTTGACCCAGCCTCAAATAGGCAACAGAACAGGATGGACCGGTATGAGGCAGGTGGGACTTAGGACCAGCTAATCCTAGAATAATCATGCAGCTCCAAAGATTTTCAATCTTCCTGGTGTTCTTTTCCAAACTTTATGGCTATTCCCCCCAGGCCTTATAGATCTAAAGAACACTAAAAATAGGGCAGCTCATTTCAATTTAATTAGCCATTCCTCCGAGAACGCCAGATGGAATGAAGCAAAGACAGATGCGCCGGGGGCATCAGAAGTGGAGTCGGTTCTAAATGTGGTTTTGTGAGCCCAGACAAAGGCATGCTGCAGCCTGCAGGCTTGCAGACCACAGTCTGGCTGTCATTCCCAGGTGCCGGGCACAGGGGAGAGCTGGTGGGCAAGGAGGTAAAGGGGTGGTTAGGGGGGCTAGGGCTGGGGCAGGGAAGAGGCTCCAGGGCTCGAGAAAGCAAGCTACTTCCTCTTTAGGCTCGAATGTGTGGTCCCTGCGGAGGTACCTGCTTGTCTAGCTCCTGTCTTAGGGGTCTGTGGACAGGTAACAGACAACAAGAAAGGTTGGGACTGCAGCCAAGTGAGGTGAGGAATCTATTTGTGGACCCCTTTAAGAGTGGGTGAGACTGCCAGTTGACCAGGGTCAGATATCTTCCTTATCTGAAAACAGGGTGATGTGTACAGAGTAAAATCAGGCAGCACTTGGACAAAAGAGGTGGTGGTGGTGGGGTGTTAAAAGGCCCGTAGGGCCCAGGATCTATGTCCTTAACCAGCGGCTTCATAAAGCATAGAAAGACCAGCGGTGTGGAACAACTGCTCTCCCCTGGTGGTGTACACAGGGATAAACTTACCAGACGCACTTCCTTAGTTTGTTCAGCTGTTCTCTATGTGGTAGTTTGTTCCCAAAATTCCAGACAAACGAATATGAGCCTGATGCGTGAATTAAGGGTCGATTTCAACTCTTTCTAGCTTTTCTTCCCTCTTTCCCTCCCTTTCCCCCACTCTCCACCCTCCATTGCGAGTTAGTCCCAGATGAGGGCATCTTTCTCATTTTGGAGGCTCATGTGAGCTATGACTTTAGTGGCTCCAGGGAGAAGGCTGTGCGTGTCACTTTTCCTTTTGGCTCTCCTCCAAGGAGAAGAAATGGCTTTTTGTAACACCTTCGTGCAGCTTAGCTGTAACCTGAAGAATTGCTAGACTCTATGCTCATGCCCCAGGGAGGCTGGGAGGAAGAATATATTAACCACTGACAGCGCACTCTGCTTCTGATCCTGACTCCAGGGAACGGTCTTCCCTGCTCAAAGCCAGCATCGCTGGCGTTCACACCTGATCCTATACTCTATGCTCCTCCTGGGTAACAGCCTCCTTTCAACCTGATCATGGCGTTACTTTACCAGCAGTCCAAGGCTGGCTGACAGGAAAGGGACCTGGAATTATGGCATGTCGTAAGCTGTGAAGACGCAGGTGTCTGTGCCCATTTTTCATGGTTTTTTAGCATGGTGGAGCCATCCTTATCTTGGGGGTTTGTCCTTAGACTTCTCGCTGGACATGATTCTGTATCTGCCAGATACTGAGTGTTGTGGGTGAGAACCAATTCTGAAGAACCAGGCCAAGGTCTAGCTATTGCTTTCAGGCCCCCGGAAAGGCAGAGAGCCATCCCCTCTGTTCGTCTTCTTCCCTGTTTCCTTCCTCACTCCTCTCCTTCCCTCATCCCCCTCCCTCCTTTGTTTTCCCTCCCTCTTCTTTTTCTTCCCTCCTCTCCTTCTTCTCCCTCTGCTCCTTCCCACCCTTCTTTTCCTTCCACACCCTCCCATACCTTCCCTCCCTCCTCCCCTCCCCTCCTTCCCCTTCCTTCCTCCTCCCTCCCTCTTCATCTCCCCTTCCCTCCTCTCCCCTTTCTTAGTGTCCCCTTCCTCCACCTTCCGTTCCATGCTCCCCCACCCCACCACACTCCCAACTCAGTAGGTATATATTTGGAAATGATGCTGCATGGCATATTACAAAAGTTTTGAAGCATTGACTTCGACTTGTTGAGATGGCTTGTAGGTAAAGGTGCTCTACTGCTGAGCCCAACAACCTGAGTTTGATCCCATTGACCATAGGATGGAAGGAGAGAATAGACCCCAGAAAGCTGTTTTCTAACTCCACATATGTGCTGTGTCTCATGTATGTGCACATGTGGCTTATGCACGTGCATATTTTTATGCACACAGACACACACACAATAAGTAGATACAAATGCAATAAAAAAATTTAAAGCTAATTTTGAGATTGCTTCCAACATATTTTTTGCTATAGCAAGACATATAGCATGAACTTTATCATTTTTACAATTTTTGCACAGTTTTGCACCACTAAGTATATTTAAAGAGTTGTTCAGCTATCAGCATACTCTGTCTCTAGAAGTTTCATTTATTCTCTACAGAAACCGTACAAGGCCTGTCATCAGCTTAAGACTATATGAGAAACTGCTGAAGTCACTGTAATTTCTTGGTGGCTTGGGCAGACAATCGGTGGCCACCACACCACACTCTAGGCTTCTCTAAATCCTAACAACAGACAGGGCTGTGGCCTCTTCACTGTCTGCAGTCATTAAGTCTGTAGGGGTCTATACCACAAAACAGAACCACAGTTAATCTGGATACTCCAGCTCTGTGCCTGACAGAAATTGGCTATTCCATATGAAGGTGTGCATTTGGCTGTACAAATAGAGAGCTGTCCCCAGGAAAAGAGACTGACTGTTCTTGGTCATAAAGAGATGCCAGGGGCATGCACTTGGGGTCAGAAAGATTTGGGTTCAAATGCTGGTGTTGGCCCTCATTAATCACATGCCTTGTTTTGTTGTTAGGGTTAAATCACAGATGGGACACTTAATGGCACAGAGATCTTTTACCTTAGAGCAGGAGACTCAGTAGTATCAGCTCTTCCTCCCTCCCTCCCTCCTTCCCTCCTTCCCTCCTTCTCTCCTTCCCTCCGAGGATGCCAGAGACAACGTGGTTTCCTTTTCTATCGGCTCCTTTTCTGGGACATCAGTTCTTAAGAACCAGAAAGCTTCCAATTTTCTGAGTCCTGACATCATTTTGTGTTGATTAAATATGAAAAAAAAAAAAAAAAAGGTTTCTTTTCCACTGGGTGGAGGTGTGGTTTGTTCATTAGTGTATTCTTCTTCTTGTTTTTTTTTTTTTTTTTTTTTTTTTTTCGAGACAGGATTTCTCTGTGTAGTGGTGGCTGTCCTGGAACTCACTCTGTAGACCAGGCTGGCCTCGAACTCAGAAATCCACCTGCCTCTGCCTCCCAAGTGCTGGGATTAAAGGCATGCGCCACCACTGCCTGGATCAATAGAGTATTCGAATTCCCCTGCCTCCTACCCAGTCACTGGCATGACTACTCCTCTTACATTCTAAACTAAACGTACTATATCTAACTGTCTTCAGACCTAAGAAAGGAACAGAAGACATGATACTTATATGTGCACCTAGTACTTTTTAAAAAAAGATTTATTTATTCATGTATTTTATGTACATGAGTTCTGTTTTCATGCACATCAGAATGGGGAAGCAGATCCCATTACAAATGGTTGTAAGTCACCGTGTGGTTGCTGAGAATTGAACTCAGGGCCTCTGGAAGAGCACTCAAGTGCTCTTAACCACTGAGCCATCTCTCCAGTCTCCTAACATTTTTTTTTAATGTGTTATGTCTATTTAGTTTGCTGAGGGAGGAGATGAGCCATAGTGTGCATGGGAGTCAGTTCTCTCCATGTGGATCGTAGGGATTGAACTCAGATGGTCCGGCTTGATGGTGCCTTCCTTTACCTGCTAAGCCAGAGCCAGAACCTATCAGCCTTTCCTGCATGGTGCCACTTTCACTAACTGTCCATCCCAATTACTTGACTGTTGTGGATAGGCCCGGCCTTGTAATTTGATGCTAATTCCACTTTCCTGGGAGGGGCTGCAGAGGAGGAATGAATCAGTATACAAGTGAATTCTATTGAACCTTCTGCCCACTTCAATTTGTAAAATAAAGGCTAGAGCCAGTGATTGAGCAGAGAAGGGGAGGTGGAAAAATAAAGGTTGGTGTGTGTGTGTGTGTGTGTGTGTGTGTGTGGAGAGAGAGAGAGAGCAAAGAGAGAGAGAGAGAGAGAGAGAGAGAGAGAGAGAGAGAGAGAGAGAGAGAGAGGATGACAGAGGAGGAGGAAGAAAATGGAGGAGGAGGACGATGACGGAGGAGCAGGAGGTGAAAGGACAAGCGCACAACTTAGAAAACCCGAAAGTTATAAGGGTCTCATAGCTGGGGAATAGAGTAGTGTAGTGGTGAATCTGCCCAATCTAGGCGTGCAGCTTATATTCCTAATTACTGAGTTTGTTTTCTTTGACCGGTCTTATTTGGGTTGGAGACTTACAGTAATATTTGACCAATCTCACCTCCAAATTTTCAGATAAAGTGTGTCCCGTAGCTGTATAACCCTAACATGTGAGGTCCTTGGAAGAGCTAAAGTCCAGTGGAAGGTGACACATTTGCATTTTAAATAGTTATATCTCCAGGAGTACTGTATGTATTCAAGGAGCCCTGGGGCAATGTGAGTTTAGGAATATGGTCTTATTATCCAACATGTTGCTTAAGAATTTTTAGCGTTTTATAGGCCGGGCGGTGGTGGCGCACACCTTTAATCCCAGCACTTGGGAGGCAGAGACAGGCGGATTTCTAAGTTCAAGGGCAGCCTGGTCTACAGAGTGAGTTCCAGGACAGCCAGGGCTATATTTTTAGTGTTTTATAATGTTCCCAGCTAACGCCCAGGTTCCCATTCATCCTGTCAGTGGTCTGTCCTACACATGACTGACAGATTCTACAACCAGGGCTCCTGGTGTAGGAGCCCAGACTTTAGATCTCAGGAGATATGAGACACTAGGGAGCTTGACTCATTTCTCTTTTAACCCTGAGCATCATGTGATCAGATTACCAATCAAATTATTGTGAGAAAGGATTGGGAAGAGGAAAGGCAGAAGGATATCGGGAGGACCAACAATTCACGTGGAAGCTGGTGGGTGTCTGAAGCAGAACAGTGGCCTGTGAGGGATGCAGGAGGAGGTAGGATGAGCCTGTGCGGTCAGATGGAAAGTCACACTTTCTCTTAAAGGCAGAATGAAGATTGTGTGTATGTGTGCATTATACACACACACACACAAGAGAGAGAGAGAGAGAGAGAGAGAGAGAGAGAGAGAGAGAGAGAGAGAGAGAATGAATGATGTTGGGTCCAAGTATCTGAGCATAACAAAGAATACAAGCCCTATCAAGAGAATCATTTGAATTGTGCTTATAAATTTGGGGGTGGCGGGTTATCAGGAGTAGAAATATAGGAATTAGCACAAAACAATCAAAGCGGTGAGGGGAGGAGCCGAAGGACATGTTAGAGGCCAGCATGTGAGGAGAGAACTGAGAGGTGGACTGGGGGATGGAGGCAGCACGCAAGTGACAAGGCAAGGGAGGTGAGAGCTCTGAGAAACTAGGCAGCTGCAAATCCACAAGCTGAATGAGCTGAGGAGATCAAGACGGACAGAAGCTGGGACCCACACGGGCCAGCGAGATGTAGGGCGAGTATGAGTGAATAGTAGCTTGGAAAGAATGTCCCTTTCATAAACAGCCTGGAGGTGAGAATCCAAAAGAAAGTTTTGAGAACCTGTCTAACTTCTGCCCCCAACCAGATTTTTTTCTTTTTCTATTTCACCCCAGCCTCTTTTCTCTCTCAACCAATCCAGGTCTCAAAAATATGAAGTTTGGAGCTGCTATAGTCACCTTAGAAGATGAGACAATGCTGAGTGAACACCAAGGTCAAGTCCATTGTGAATTTTAAGCTCTAGATTCTAGAAGGTTCTTGAGGATTTGGTTGAGTTACTATTAGCCTGAGACTACTCTCCTTCAGTCTTATGTTTGCGGTTTCTCTTTTGTTTGTTTGTTTGTTTGAGACACGGTTTCTCTGTGTAGCTCTGGTATATGTAGACCAGGCTGCCTTCAAACTCACAGAGATCCACTTGCCTCTGTCTCCCAAGTGCTGGGGTTAAAGGCTGCACATCACTGCTCGGCTCTACTCGGGCTATTTTTAAAAACAAGATCAGGGTACCCATAACCTTTTCAGAACATTGAAGCAAGTGCTACTGGGAAATTGTTTCTTCTCACATCCCTAATCAGTTGGCAATTCTCGCTGCTGCTTCTGTCTCAGCAGGGCTCTGGCATCCTGTCCTCTTTTCTACCTGCTTGCCAATTTCTTCCTTTTCTCTCCTATAAATTATTACATTAACTTGGTAATTAGACTTGCTTCCAGCCCCCCACCCCCACCCCATTTTCCAGTCTGTTCCCGACATTCATTGTATTTGCGCTTTGCTTGGTTATGTTATAGAACTCTTCCCCGCCTAGGTAACCATTTCTGCAGACCAAGTACTTCCGTAGCAGTCACCTTCAGACGCTTTGTGTGCCCGTGCTGGGCACTTAAGAAATAGTTCCCTTGCAAATCCCTTTCCCATTAGTACTTCCGGAACTACAGCTTGCCAAATTCCAGAGGAGAGTATGTGTAAGTTCCAGGGGAAGGAATGTCATCTGGAGTCACGTTCATGCTAACATCAAAATGGGCAAACTGGAAATCTGAGGGAGATTCTCGCTCCCTGGCAGATCAGTAGGTGTGGTACCATTGCCAAAAACTTCCGAGAGCTGATGGTGGGTCTTGGTTGGGAGGTTTGCTTGCCTGAACTTTACTGGGGGAGGGAGGGAGGAGGGAGAGAGGGAGAGAGGGAGAAGGAGAGAGGGGAGGAGAGAGAGAGAGAGAGAGAGAGAGAGAGAGAGAGAGAGAGAGAGAGGAGGAGGAGGAGGAGGAGGAGGAGGAGGAGGAGGAGGAGGAGGAGGAGGAGACTTTTCTAGTCTTTACCATCATAGAAAGTAACTAGTTTGTTTAAATAGCCAAGATTAGTCTTTTGTTTGTTTTTGCTAGAGCTTCACCCGCTGGGCAAGTTCTGTGCTGCCGAGACACACCCTCAGACCCCTTTTACTTTTTAGTTTAGGAAAGGATATCACTAAGTTGTCTAGACTGGCCTTGAACTTTCTCTTTAGCCCAGGCAGATCTTGAACTTCCAATACCCCTGTTTTAGCCAGAATAACTAGAATTAAAGGCCCTTACTACCAGGGCCAGCTTTAAGATTATTTGAATGAGCGATGGCCATAGAGTTCAAGAGTAGTCTGGGAACCTGGACTAAATAGCAACACACACACACACACAGATGCACACTCAGACACACAGACACACACAGACACACACTCATAGACACACACAGACACACACTCATAGACACACACAGACACACACAGACACACACTCATAGACACACACAGACACACACACACAGACACACACACACACAGACAAACACACATAGACACACACAGACACACACTCATAGACACACACAGACACACACACACAGACACTACACTATAGACACACACAGACACACACACATAGACACACACACAGACAAACACAGAACACACTCATAGACACACACAGACACACACACACACACACAGACAAACACACATAGACACACACAGACACACACACACAGACACACACTCATAGACACACACAGACACACACACACAGACAACACACATAGACACAGACACAGACATACATACAGACAAACACACATAGACACAGACACAAACATACATACAGACACACATACACAGACACACACACACAGACACACACACAAACATACACACAGATACATACTCAGGCACACAGACACAAACACAGACACACACTTAGATGCACAGACACACACACATAGACACAGGCACACACACCACAGACACACACAGAGAGATACACACATAGACACACAGACAGCCAACATAGACAGACAGACAGCACACACACACACACACACACACACACACACACACACACACCACAGACACACGGTGGCCCTGACTACTTTTCCAGAAAACAACCACAACCAGGGTGCAGGTTCATTCTGTGTAGGTAACTGCTCCTAAGCAGAAGAGAGGGACTAAAGAACACAGTCTTTGCACTCTAAGACAATAAGGCAATGAATGTCCAAAGGCCCATGAGTTTGGAATGGGTTGGAGCAACACCATCACTTTAGAAGTAGTCTATTTCAGTGCTGCCTGATGAATTAATGCCTAGAAAGTACTTAAAACCATGTCTGGTGCAAAGTGAATGCAACAGAATTCACTGTCACAGCAATGATTCCCTCCCTGCACTGATCCAACCCTGACCGTATGAGGCCGATTATTCATGGGGCTATAGCAAGCTTTTTGACTTTCAGATTTTCCACCAACCACCCACCAGCCAGCCCCAGGCTTATGACCATCCTTTGAAGCAAACAGAATCCAACAATAATAATTACACAATAAATAAATGTGTAATTATCGCATCCTCCCTGCTTCCTTTGTGCAACTGGAGAATGCTTCAAAGTATCTGTGTGGTTGCGTCTTTAAGTGTGAGGAATGTTTGTGTGGCTTTTGTTTCTCAACTCAATTAGAAGCTCTCTCTGTTGGTTCTACTTTTTTTTTTGTTTGTTTGGTTTTTTTTTTGCTTATTTTTATTCATTTCAAAAGACCCTTAAGCCACTTGCTTCTGTCCTTCCACATATCCTCAGATCCCTCAGAGGAGGGCAGGAGCTAAGGACTGTTGTCGTCATGGCTGCCAAGATAGAAAGGCTCCCTTTCAGCCTTTCAGCTGCTCTCTTCCCTAGAACCCAGGAAACTCTCAACGTTTGACCTTAGCCTTTACACCTTGGCTAACCTGTTGCCTTGGCCAGAATCTGGTAGCAGTTTTCTAATCTTAGTAGCTCACAGCATATTCCCACTGAGAAGGCAACCATCTTTTGGAGGATGGCCCGTCACCAACGATCACATTTTTTTTTTTCTTGACAGAAATAGATGTGGTTTTCCCTTACAACACTGTAAGTTCCCCCACGGAACTGGAAACTCCCTTCTTGTATGTAGCTCTCCCTTCTGACCCAATATGTAACTTTGGGAAGTTAGTTTGAGCTTCTGCACCGCCAGTCACAAAAATCACCTTGGCTAGCGGCCAGCTGGAGGATGAAAAGGTTTAGGGAAGGATTTATTTTCAGAGGTGCTTAGAAGGGATTTACAGATGCCTCTGGTGAGAATAGTCATCTAGGGAACTACCGCCTCCTTTAGATGATTGCTTTTGAAGAAGTGAGTTTAAGCATTTCCACTGCTGACTTCTGCCTTCAGCGTGGATCAACAAGGCAGCACCTGCTGAGTTACCTCCCCTTCTTCATAGAATATACTTCTGGAATATACTTCTGAAAGGCCTCAGGTAAACAAAAGGCAGGGGTTATGCTGACTTTGCTTTCAGTCTGAGAAAACAGGAAATGAAACTGCCCACTGATAAATGCCTGCTCCTATCTCCTCAGTTGAACCCAAAGGCAAAGAAACCAGCCAAAGAAAATTGTAGCCCAACCATAGGCTGCAGCAACTTTCAATGTTGGGGTGTGGAGATGTGGGTGTCATGGGGATTGTCTTTAATCATACAGTTTCCAGAACCTTCTGTGCTCGTCCATTATTATCCTAACACCCTTCCTTCCTCCTTCATGTGATATCTTTGGGGCACTTCCTACCTCCTGCCCATTTCCTAGAGAGCTTCTTGTGGCTTTCTAGAAGCCCATGATTAATTGCATGATTGATTGGTACCCAGGCCCATACCTTACCTACCTAGGTCAGGACTGAACCACCCACTATTCGTGTATTCCCATAGCAGACCTAGTCCTTAGGCCTGCCTGGACCTTTTTCCTCTCTCCCTTCAGGGGGCTGTGCTTTCTCCTGGCCTGGCTGCCTGACACTCTATCTGTTTGGATGACTATTCATATCCTTTATCTTTTTGGGAATAAATTGTGGATAAATAATTGTCAGAAAATAGAACGTCTGTGCCAGTGTAATCACCCAGCATCCATGGTTCATAATCACAGCCTTGTGTTTATGACAGCAGTATTCAGAATAGCCAAGATGTAGCAACAACCAAAACGTACATGATCTAATAAACAACAGTTAAAGAAAGTGGTATATACATAGAATATTGTCTTGGTTAGTATTTCTATTGCTTTGATAAAATACCATGACCAAAAGCAATTTGGGGAAGAAGTTTATTTGGCTTTAAACGTTGATATCACAGACTGTCACTGAGGGGAGCTAGGGAAGGTACTTAAGGCAGGACCTGGAGGCAGGAACTGAAGTGGAAGCCATAGAGGGCGCTGCTTACTGGCTTCCTCTCCATGGCTTGCTCAGCCTGCTTTCTTATACTCTCCAGGGACCAGGGACCAGGAACGGTGCTACCCACACTGCTCTAGGCCCTCTCACATCAATTATTAATCAAGAAAATGCTCCACAAGCATGGCTGCAGACTGATCTCATGGACACATTTTCACACTTGAGATTCCTTCCTTTCTGATGACCATACCTTGTGTCAAGTTGGCAAAAATAAACACACACAATAAACAAACTAGCCAGTACAGCCATGGACTCCAATTCAGCCTTTCTCTTAAAAGGGGGAATTTGCAATACACACCAGCATGGATGAACCTTGAGGGTATCATGTATAATGAAAGAAAAAAGGGAGGGGGAATAGAAATTCGGCAGGTTTCACTTATGGGAGGTATCCGAAAGAGCCAAATTCCTAGGGCGAAAAATTTTGATGGTGATTTCCAGGGGTTGGTGATGGGGAGAAAAAAAAAAGAAGTTAGTACAGAGTGGGCATAAAGTCTCAGGAAATCCGTATAAACACACTGTAGAGACCTTCTGTACAGTGGCATTTGTAGTCAACAGTAAGGCACTGCTGTGAACTTCAACGTGTGTTGAGAGAGTAGATCTCATGTTAAATGTTCTTACCACAATGACATGATATGGCATGGCATGGCAAAACAGTCCTAGAATGGAGCATGGCAGTCCACATGCGGTAGGTGACTTAACTGACACTGTGGTACACCCCAGGGAAACGGCTGTCTTATTCTTTCTACTATTTTTTTTTTTTTTTTTTAAGCCTAGACTAGGAGTCCAGAGACGCCACCTCCAGGGTTGAGGTTGGGACAAGGGTCACGAAGGAGAATCTGCAGAGATTTATGGGGCCCACGTTTCTTCGTCTGGGCCACTGGAAAGCTATCAGTGACACCTCCTTTATGACTTTTTCTGGGGCATCGACTGAGTCAGCACTCGGAAACACAGTCATGTCAGATCATGGTAATTACTCACTAAATGGGATCTATTATCATGACCTTTTAAATTTGTTTTTTTTCTGTCTGCCATCAATCATCCTCCAAACCCATCCATCCAGTAAAAATACAAGAGCCCTATTTTGTGAAGGGTGTTTGGCCAGTCATCAGAATGATATAAAGTTGCCATAGCATAAACCTCAGGTTGATTCTACTTCTCCAGGCTTCTGCTATTTTTACATTTTTATTATCTTGCCCTTCCCTCAACTCCATGTTGGGAATGGGATCTAGGGTCTTGTTCTTTCTACCTGGTTGTTCTACCATTGGCCTGTGTTTTGCTACACCCAGTCATTTCTTCACAGGAAACAGAGAGCGCAATAGGTGGTGTGTCATCCAATTTCTCCCCCAAATTCTGTGAGGATTTGGGTTTCACATATCTTGGTCTCAAGGAAGGCCAGGGAAACCCAAGATCCCTCCAGAATCTCCATCTTGGTGAGGTAGGCCTTGACTGGACTGGAGCCCAGGAGTTCACTGCTTCTCTTCAGCAATCTCCTGTGCAGGTTCCCTTCCCAGGCCCCAGGCTCCTCCACAAGCTCTCTGGGAAGCTGGAGGAACGCTGTTGTGTTAAGTAAACAAGAACCAGATTCCTGAGCAGTGATGTGAGTGGGCACACTGGTCCAGGCGGCTGTGATCACATGGGGAAATGAAGAAACACCTCTGTGTACCTGACCTACCTACCTCTAGAGGGACCAAGGAAGAGGCTGCCTATGGACCTGATCCCCCTCCCCACATTCTACCTCCCACCCCCAGTTTTTCTTGGCCTGAATTAGAGAGCCTTTCTAGCAATAGGATCTTCAGATGCAAATGAACAGCCAACCTGATGTCTGTACTTCTCCTCTTTCAGAGTCCGCTTTCTTACCTTCCTCCCGGCTCTCCCGTTTGCCTCCCACCTTTGCTTGCCCCTGCATGAATGGAGGGAGAATTCTTTTTTTTTTGGTTTTTCGAGACAGGGTTTCTCTATGTAGCCCTGGCTGTCCTGGAACTCACTCTGTCGACCAGGCTGGCCTCGAACTCAGAAACCCGCCTGCCTCTGCCTCCCAAGTGCTGGGATTAAAGGCGTGCGCCACCACTGCCGGGCGTGGGAGAATTCTGAGGAACACTTTTCTTTCTTACTGAGACTGGGAGGGCCTCATGGTCTCAGGAGCTCATTTATGGTCCTGGGAGGACAACCTGCTCTTAGGCCCATAGGTATGGCAATCTAGAGAACAGCCTTTGCCTTGGTCCTCATGGCAGAAAGCTGTGAGACATCACACTAGGGAGATGGCCAATCTTCAGCCTTGGTAGGGACTGCTGAAGGCTGATTTGGTTTGAGAATTTCCCAGTGTCTGTACCCAGTACTATAAAGGGGTACACTGCTGTGTGCAATGGTCCAGGAAGGAGGAAGATGAGTCTGTGGTCTTTGCAGCCTGGGAAGGCTGTGACTTTGTCATGTAATGGCTGGAAGGGACCCCTGTAGACTTTAGGGGTCACAGGAGCAGCCCATGTATGCCCTCTGTTTCATTTGTACTTGGAGTGGATAAGCCAGTGTCAGCATCCTGGAGATTCAGTATCTTCTTAGTTACCATTGTTTTCCATGCATGTGGAGGGGTGAGAGGGAGCTACACTTGGTGATCAGCACAACACTTGGTACTAAATGGTGCTCAGTCAACGTTGGTTGCTTTGAAAGAGATCATAGTGGCCATAGGGGACAGAGATACAAATATCAGGCTAAAACCATGTGTCCTTTCAGGACATTCTGCTGTTCCTTGAATCTGTGACTGCTCCCAATGGCAGGAAGCCACCAGAATCATTGAATGCCCTTATAGGAACAAAGGACTTGTCTGCAGCAAGAACCGCCATAAGAGCCCTTTATGAAGCAATAAAGCACCAGGGTTTTGAGAACCTGGTTTGTAAAGTCATTCACTTCTGTGTAAGTATAGATGTGGTCTTAGGATGGGGGGAAGGATCAGGCCCTCAGATGTCTCTCTCATTAGAGAATGTTTGGGAGAGGGAACTCTGGCTCTGTTTCTCACTCGACAACAAAAACAAAATAACATACAGTACAAGTCCAACATCCCTAATGTGGAAACCCAAGGCTTTTTTGAATATTCTGAGATTTTAGAGTTTGGAACATTTGGATCTTTGAATTAGGCATACTCAATTAGGTTGAGTCCCAACCATTTCAGATAAGGATATGTGATCTGACTGTCTGCTGTCTGTCTGTCTGTCTGTCTCATATGTGCCTCATAGTAGGTCCTTCCTAAGCTCAAAAATGCTCTAAGTTCATATTCATTATTGCTTCCCAATTCTCTTCTTTACCCTTAACACTGTCATAGACATAAAGCCTCCGGGAACTGAGTAGTTTCCAGCTTCACACTGTGTTTCCCTCCCTTGAGTCACCAAGAGGTCAGCCAGCGTTTGGAGGCTGGAGCACCTTCGTGAGCATTTGGGATCACGGGCTCTGACACAGGCGACACAGGAGGGTTGGGATTCTGGTTCTTAGTCGGTTGATGACTTTATGATGGTATATTAGTTACCATTCCTTTAGTGTAACAAAATATCCAAGATGGCATAAAAAGAAGGAAGACACTTTGGCTCACAGTTTTAGGGTGTTAAGCCTTTGTAGTTGAGTCTGTTGCTCTGGGGTCTCTGATAAGGCAGGAGCACATACACAGTGAAGGCCTGTTCACTTCACTTCCAGACGGAAAGAGGGAGACGAGCAGCTCACACTCCCCTCTGAAAGCAACACCCACAATGGCCCAACTCCTCCCGTTAGGCCCCATCTCCTAAAGGCCCAACACCTCCCACAGTTCTATAACACACGAGGGACATTCAAGATCTAAGCTGGTTACCAGTTTTTTGAGTGACAGTGTTTTTAGCGTAATATAAATAGGTATTTTAGAGTGTAGCTGAGAAGGTAGAAGGAGCTGATTTTTTTCATTGTTATTACTGTTGAGACAGGGTCTTACCCTATAGCCCATGCTATCCTGGAACTCATGTAGCCAAGGATAGCCTCAAAATTGTAGTAATCTTCCTGCCTTGTCTTGGAACTCATGTAACCAAGGATAGCCTCAAAATTGTAGCAATCTTCCTGCCTTGTCCTCCTGAGAGCTAAAATTACAGAAGTGTGTGTTGTGTGTAAAGTATGTGTGTGTGGTGTGTATGTGTGTGTGTGTGGTGTGTGTGTGTACGTGCTCTGCCACTGAGCTATATCCCCACCAGAATGAGATGATTTTTATGAAAGTATCTGTCATATAACAGCTAGAAGCCAAGAAGAGCTCAAGATATTGCCCTTGTATTGAATCAAGGATATAGCATCTCTCTGCCATACAAGGCAACATTGAGGTGTGATTGGAATTTGAACCCCGAGATTTGATTCCTCCATATTTGGCTGCTTCAGACTTACGTTCTTTAGTGAAGCTGCTCCTCGTTTTATCCTTAAGGAAACCTATGCTGTACACTCTCACATGCTTCTTCACCACCTTTCCTACACTCCAGGCACCACCCCGCTCACCAGGCAAAGACCCACAGATCCTTTTCATTGACCTAGCCTAGCTCTATTCCTGGATGACGAGTTCCTTTTTCTTTGATCCCTCCCTGAGTGCATTCTCCAGGCTGTATAGTCACTGAGCAGTAAGTGGTATGCAGGACACATGACAAACAGAGAGCAGAACCCCTGATACACAAACCTGGGCTGGGTCTTCTGGAATGCAAGTAGATTTTCCCCTCTCTCCTGACACTTGGCAGCCCTGTGGTGGGATTTAGACTTGAGAACCGTTAGGCCAGCCTTGCTGTGTCTGTTGACTTGCAGAGGTGAAGTTTCTATTCCTCTTGGGCACCTTCCTCTTTCTCTTTCTATTCCCATTCTTCACAGCTGCTCCAGTTGTTCCTCACTGTGGCTTCAAGAATGGGGTGCAGACAAGGGTTCCTGTGGGGGAGCATAGCACTTCCTTCCCTAGGAGGGTCTCTGGAAACTCACTGCCAACAACACTTGTTTTAGGGAGAGTTCTTTTTGTGAGATGGGAGGGAGGATGGGACTACTATTTTGAAGTTGTTTTCTGGCTCAGAAATTTCTGTTACTAAGGATTCTTATATAGGTCATTGTTCTGCTTTGGAAATTTTCTCATTTTATCTATGAAATTTAGTCCTATAGCTTGAAGACAGCTTGGCTCCTTTGGGCATCGAGTCATGGATGAATCTTCAGAGCACTGATCTGTCAGCCACGTCAGCCACAGACACAGTGCCGCTTCTTCATCTGTGAGCACCCGTCTTTCAGTCAGTCAGTGGGTGGTTCTGTCTTGCCCAGAGAAGCTCTCTGAACATTCTAAGGAACTGACCTCCACAGGTCTCCGCTCTGCACCATCCACTGTTAAACCACGTCAGAATAAAATAGGAAACTTTTACTCCTTGGTGATTTGAATTGAAGGTTAGGGAAGTTTGGAGAAAAGATACTGTCATTGGCTCCATTGACCTTGGTCTTTCTTTCTTTCTTTTCTTTCTTTCTTTTTCTTTCTTTCTTTCTTCTTCTTTCTCTCTCTCTCTCTCTCTCCTCCTCCTCCTCCTCTTCCTCCTCCTCCTTCTTCTTCTTTTTTTTTTTTTTTTTGTTTTTTTTCAAGACAGGATTTCTCTGTGTAACCCTGGCTGTCTTGGAACTCACTCTGTAGACCAGGATGGCCTTGAACTCAGAAATCCGCCTGCCTCTGCCTCCCAAGTGCTGGGATTAAAGGCGTACACCACCACTGTTCAGCTAGAATATTCTTGCTTAGGGATGGGAGAACCATGTCTTAGACAATTTGTGGATGGATGTAGGGCCATTTGCTTTGGCATCTTGATATTTATCACCAGAGTTGAGTCTGTCAATCTGGATGGCTAAAAGGGTGTCCCCCTTCCCCCCTCACCATGCCATGTGTGCCCATCTAGGGTTGTATGTGCCATCGAAAAGAGCAGTGTGCTTCTATAAGGGAGGGCATTTTTGGTTAGTGATAGACGAACAGTTGTGCTTTCTTGCTGGGAGCTCCAAAAAGCTCTCAAGAGATATATGTGGGACTATGTCTACTTGGGATTTAGAGAGGACCCATAAGCTCGGACTGTGGGTCAGAAAGACTTGGTTCTGACCTTGGCTGGAAGAACCTCAATGACATCATTTCTCTAGAGTTCACTTTTCTCATTTATATAATAGATATTTGTGACTAACAATACGTATTATATAGGGTTGGGTTATAGGGTAGCTCTTGCTGTAATAGAAAACCTAGAACCCTAGGTGCTTCAACAAAAAGAGCATTCGTTTGATGTCTTTAAAGATCTATGTATTTTATTTATTTATTTATTTATTTATTTTAGGTTTTTCGAGACAGGGTTTCTCTGTGTAGCCCTAGCTGTCCTGGAACTTACTCTGTAGACCTCTGGCTGGCCTCGAACTCAGAAATCCGCCTGCCTCTGCCTCCCAAGTGCTGGGATTAAAGGCGTGCGCCACCACTGCCCGAAGTATTTTAAAACTGAAATTATTGATCTATGTTCATTAGAACACAGGGTTTCTTGTCATTTTTATCTGTCACCCTCAAAGTACAGTCTTTATTTCCATGATCTCAGAGGGCTGCTCAACCTCCAGAGAGTTTCATTCTAGTTAACAGGAAAGAGAAAACAGGAGGGGATGTTTTGTGATACTATTTCTGGGGTGATACAACAAACCTCTGTTCACCCCAAACAGGGAACCAGAGACAGACCAAACAAAGTAAGGATATCACCAAAGTACAACCCGGTTAATCAATGAGTTTCATTGGTGTTACTTACAGAAATATGGGCAAAGGGGTTACTACAGGGGCAGAAATGACTCAGAGACAGCCGCATCACCAAAGGTCACTCCAGTATGGGTAGCAGCTCGTGAAAGCTGGAAATACAGAGTTCAGTTAACAACTCGCAAGTAGCTCAGTTGGCTGGAGAGCATCCTTTTCAGGCAACTCAGCTGGTCTGAGTCCCTTCCAGGCAGCTGGGTTGGTCTCTGTTTCTTCCAAGTAGCTTAGCTGGTCTGAGGCTGTTTTAGGCAATTTAGTTTCTCTGATAGAGTCTCCCTCAGTCTTTACACCTATGCATGCTGGGAGAAGGAGGGGTCTAGATAGAGTATCAGGGAGTTTCAGGGAATTCCTGAAGCCTTTGAATTGTTTACTTCTGGTGTTAAGGAGCTTCTCTATGTGACAGAATGTCTCACTTCCCCTTAAAACATCCTGTTATTTCGCCCTCATTTTAACATCCCAAGTCTTATGGAGTGCTCCTCCAAGATGGGATGTTCTAACCTCAGAGGAAACGTATTTTCCTTTACATCACTTTCATTTGTAGGTCACTGCATAGAACTGAAATCTTGCATAGGAACCCCGTGTAACAGATGTAGAGAAATTAGGTGAATTTTGTATTTAGACAGGCACATACTTAGCTAAATATTGGACCTCTATCACTGTCAGAGAGTGGGAGAATAAAATGGCATTGATTGACTAAAAACAACTAGCAATCTCAGCTACAGACGTTTGTGAGATTTAAACAAGACAATCCAAGTTGCAAGAAACCTGAACAACTGGTGGGTATAGAACCATCACTCGCCTGTGCTGTGGGGGCAGGAGGCTCCATGAGATGATGGGGAATACTTTGTAACCACATCTTGCTGATAAAATAATCCCCAGCCACTTTTCTTTTAAAAGATACTTTGAGCCTCATGAATTATATCATTTAAAAAAAAAATTGGTTTGTTTGAGACAGAGTCATGCTATGTAGCCCAGGCTTCCCTTACACACACTATGGAGCATACAGTGGCCTCGAGCTTGCATCAGTCCTGATTCATCCTCCAAAGATGATTACAGGTGTAAACCAT
The DNA here is from genome assembly GCA_021653895.1 of Mastomys natalensis. NCBI lineage: Eukaryota > Metazoa > Chordata > Mammalia > Rodentia > Muridae > Mastomys > Mastomys natalensis. The sequence continues at coordinate 843,103 of JAJTUV010000649.1, forward strand.
TCTATCCAGCTTCTAAAGATACCTTTAAGATGTCTTCATAAACTACAACTGTATAAAAAGGAGAGCATGGGGCGGTGTGCATGCAGGTGGTGGTTGTCTTGAGTGATACACACAGGATGGGCTGGAGGGTAGTCTGAGGATTCAATGCCTTAGATGCACATTGTTGTCCAAGTCCAAATTCATGTTTTGGGTACTGGGCCCACAGGTGCCTACAGCATTTTATTAAGGAACTATAACCTAATAGAAACAGAAACACAGAGACCAACACTCTAACAACAAGCACATGTCACGAATCCAGGATGGCAACTGATGCAAATCTATATACTTGTGGTCCTTGAATTGTCTTCATGTATACTATATTACATGATATTGATTTGCATGTCAATATAAATCCTATTTTTTTTTTTTTGTAAATAGATTCCCTCCATCTTCGTAATGTTTTTCTGGGGTTCACACCCTGGGGCTTTGCACATGATAAGCATATACTCTATTTCCGAGCTACAGCCCCAACCTGACTTCCAACTTCTGAAGCACTTTTGCACATCCTTAACAGCTACTGCTTAAGTAGCTCACTACAGATGGCTGAGAGCTTGGTGTTAGACAGGCAGGACTCAGGGCTTTAGTTTGTCCTTATAATAAAACAATGTGGGCAGAACAGATGTCATCTCTACTATTTTTTAGACAGGAAAGAAGGAACTGAGGGGGCAAGGGACTTTTGTAAGGTCACATGGCTAGTCAGTGTTAGAATGGAAGGTTCTGGGTCTCTTGTAGTGTCTTTTCCTGTAGTTCATCCTATGGCCCAGCTATCCATTGCTTACTCATTTATGCTGTTCCATGACAGATGCCTTGTCCTTTTGAGCTGTGTTCACATGAGTGCACTTTTGGGGTGTGTGTGTGTGTGTGTGTGTGTGTGTTTGTCCTGTGTGCTCTCTAGCTCCATCTGGCCTTTGTAACTCCAGGAGAAACACCCCACTGGGCTTCTGTGATCCATTATTCCTAAGATCTCAGGCTTAGGCATCTTCCCAGAATTCCCCTTACATAGGAAGGCTGCTCAGGGTCAGGAACAGGTCGCTAGGCAAGGGGAACAGAACAAGGAACAAGAAAGCAATGCTTGAGGAATGGTGGTGTTTAATATTTCATGAGAATTGATGCTATATCCTTTATGAAGAGTTCTCACAGTTGCCGCCACATTTAATTTTTTCCTCAGTTGTAAATGGAAATGTTAGGATTTTTCTCATTTTCCCAGAGAGAAGTGCTAAGAGTGGTTTGCTTAAGGCACCTGTTAGGGTCCAAGAATTGCTGAAGGAAGACCCCAGACTCGAATAGTATGCGAAGGCAAAGGCTGTTTATTCTGCAGAAATTACCAGCATGCAGGGATCAACCATTCATCAAAATGGTGAGGACCTAAGAGGCTCACAGGCCCCCTTTTGTGCAGGGCTAGGGGAATTTTCCAGAAGGATTAGGTAACCTCTAATATGATTGGTAGGGGCAGTGACATTAGTATACTTTTGATTGGCTGCAATGTTGGTTTCATTATATTTGGTGAGACTTTGAATTCCAGAGACCAGCTTAGCCCTGGTCCCGTTATCTCCTCCGGCCAGGTATCCAGGAGACTGCCTCAGCTCTGGAGCTCTCCTCCCTAGTTCAGGGTCACACTGACTGAAGGCCCATTGTCAGTGGCTCCTTCTGAGGAGCTCAGTATATGCTGCCTGGGGGATTGAAAGGTTTTATTTCTGGTACTGCTTTTTACATATCTCATACCTTATCAGGACAATCAGATTCTGTTCATTTCTATTTTGTAGTTTCTCACTGTGCCTTGTTGCCTCTGAACAGCTCATTCTCTTTCCAGCCTCCGGAAAGGAACAGGTGATGGCTAAATACCAACAAGAAGTCCTGAAGACCCTCTGTGGCTACATGGGGCAATACAGAACTGAGGCAGTCACCTTCCGCGGGAGCCATTGAGGCCTTCCACCTCCTGGTCCCCATGATCCTTTCTCTGTCCCTGTATCTCCATAGCCTCAAGCAGTGCCTTTGAAACCGGGAATTGTCTAGCTCCTTCTTCAGTGTGGAAGGAATCTACCCAGCTGCAGACTGAAGTGAGCTTAATCTGCTTTCTAGACCCAGGTCTGTATCTACCACACTGTGCTGCTGACCCAACTACTGAGTTAGGATTATCACCACAGGGATGAGAGCGGAGCATTAAGCATAGTATTGAAAAAAAGTGCTTCTTGAAAGGGGACCAGCTGTCTCCTTGGTCCATAGTGAGTTTTGTTGGATCTCAAGAGGGGTCTACAGTCCTTTACCAGTTCATCTCTGTCCTCCTTGGGACAAGCATCTTCTGGAAATCTAAACAAGGAATAGCAAATGAGCCTTACCCTCCTGGGCTGTGTCTCCAATGTTCTTTTCTCAGGATGCTGTCCCATCTCCAGAGTTTTGTTGAGACATATTAAAAGACTATGTGAAGCCCTGGGTTAGGCCTCATCTTTAATTTGTCTGTATTTGTAAGTAAACCAGAGCTATGTACCTGTTTTGTTCCTTTGTCTCATTTCTTAACTGCTGTAACAGTCAAACCCTTGTGGATCTCAGTTGTGCTACAGGCCAGTTAGGCCCTCTTTCCTCAGAGACTTGTACTAGAACTAGGTTGCTTCAGGACTACATATTGGTTGTAGCCTCAGGGATGATTTTCCCAACCCTAGAACCATTCCCTAGCACTTCCCCTTGCTCTATAATCTCAATGAATTCAGAACACAAAGGGATAGGTGTACCTCCCAGAGAGACATGAAGTTTGTGGGTATTTTGAGATAGAGTCTGCCTTTGTTGCTCAGGCTGGCCCTCTGACTTGTCATCCTCCTGCTTTTGGCTTCAGCATATAGCCAGGTTACAGGCAACTACAGTGTCCCCATTCCTTTCCTATCTTGGGTCACTTTGGGTTTACATAAAAATATGTTCAAATGCATAATAACTAAATTGTTCGTGATAACACAGCAATACATTCTCACAGAAAACCAGCAAGTCCTTGAGGAAAAAAATGTGAAACTCACAAGTATGTTAAGGAAATCGTTACTATTGCCAGACACCTGATCCTAGTCTCTGTAACCCCGGGCTCCGCACCCCCCCTGCACTGCCCGGGTACCCCCACCCCCAGGGTCCACGTAGGAAGATTCTTATCAATTATCCGGTTCTTTCAAAATACACCTCCTCCTCAAATTCTCCGATGACCTGTCTTCTAGATCCAAGCAGCTGGAGAAGTGAGGGTTTTGTTTAAATTATCCAGCCGCTTTTCTTTTGCCCTCCCCCACCCCTGCTTGGCCGGGGTTAAGAACTAGAATTTCTCTGTGCTCTCTCCCTGACTCGCTCGCAGTCCCAACGCTCTCCCGCCACTGGACTTCCTCCCCTTTAAGGCCCACCCCTCCCCAAGCCCACGCCTCCTCCAAGCCCCACCCTCGATCCTCCCCTTTAAGGACTAGCCCAGGACGCGGAGCAGCCTGTGACGCGGCCGCCGCCCCCGGGCTGGTACTTCTCGGCGCGGCGATTCCCCGGGCCGGGCCCCGCCGTCCCGCGTTCCCCGGAGCGCACGTCTCCGGGGGGAGGGATCAGGGCTGGTGGGCGCCCGCGGCGCACAGCGGGACCCACGGGGCCCCGCGACCCGCCGAGCCTGGAGCCGGCCGGGGCGGGGCAGCCGGCTCCAGCCCGGAGCAAACTTCGCCGCCGGGCGGGGCGTGGCGGGGACCCGGGCCCGAGCCGGAGGAGGGGGCGGCCGCGGCCCCTGCCTCTGCGCGCGAGTCGCCGGGCACCATGCTGTCGGGTTCTCCGGGCCAGACTCCGCCGGCGCCGTTCCCCAGCCCGCCACCGCCCGCCCCGGCCCAGCCGCCGCCGCCGTTCCCCCAGTTCCACGTCAAGTCGGGCCTGCAGATCCGAAAGAACGCCATCACCGACGACTACAAGGTCACCAGCCAAGTGCTTGGACTGGGCATCAACGGGAAGGTGCTGCGGATCTTCGACAAGAGAACCCAGCAAAAATTCGCCCTAAAGGTAAGTCTGGGCCGCCCGGGGTCGCGCTGGGATCCGGTGCAGCTTCCGGTCACCCCGCGAGTGGCCGGCACCCGAGAGGACTCACGGGGATTGCCATGTTGGGGTGTGAGTGGATCCAGCCAGGAGGCCACGCTTGGGTTCCGGGCGGCCTCTGCTCGCTTCACCGGGCGCCGAGGACACGGTGGCCTCCTCCTCCCTCCCTCCTTCCTTTCTGCGGGCACAAAAGGCCCTTTACTCATTGAGCTGGTTGGTCGGTCGGTTTGGAGAAGTTCGCTCTCTGAGGTTTCCTTAACCCTACTCCTTATTTGGGAGCCGGAATGTGACTTCGCTCTCCTCCGCCTCGCGAGGTCGGCGCGCAGCGGTGGGGCGCGTCGGCGCGGCGCTGGAGACTGGGGACCCCGCCTCCGTGCTCCGCGATTGTCTGGAACCGCCAGCGCCTGGCTTGCGCTGCCCCTTAGGTTGCGCCGCGCTGTTTCCATTGCTCCCTTCGCCTCGCCGTAGGAAACTTTGTCTGTAAGCCAGGCTTGGCCCAGTGCTGGTAAACTGGTCCCTGGTAGCTGGAGACTCAAAGGCAGGAAACACTATTCTTGCCTTTGGGAAACCCACTCTTAATCTCTGTAGGTCTGCCTGCCTCTGCTTCTGTCAGTGGTAGCCGAGAAGGGGGATTTCAGCCGGTCCTAGGGAAGCACGGGAGTCTGTCATTCAGGGTCACTGCAAAGTTTTCGTCTCTCAAGGGTTTCAGGTTACACCATATCTCTAAAGGTCACTTGTCAGGTTTCTTTCTCCTGGGGTGTCTCAATGATTGGAGGAGCAAACTACTTCCTGTGTTATATTTTTCTCTTCCCCTTCTGCCCACACAACTTGCTTTGTTTCAGCTATTATAGAGTACACAGATAGATAGGTTATGGGTGAGACCGTTGTCATACATGGTCAACGGGACCAAAACCTGGTACTTTGTAGGGGTAAAATAAGTTCAGTTTTTATGATATTTTTTGCTGTTTTCATCCTCAACATCACATTAAACAAACAAACAAACAAACAAACTATAAGCTGTTGGGGTTGTTGCTTGGTGTGAAGGCTGGGAGGGACTCTTAGCACGGCCTGGAATACTGAAGTATTTGTACTTTCCACTTCCCTTTCCCTGTTAGTTGCTAAGTGAGGAAAGGAGTTGATTGGGTTGAACGGTGGCTCTGACCTTGGGGACTGGAGGCAAGGGAACAGTTTGACCACAGTTAACTGTATTGTTGAGGAAGTGACAGATGTTCTTTCCGGGAAAGATTTCTCTCCTCGGCGATGCCATCTGCGTTTACCCATCAGCAGACTGGGGATGCTAGCTGTGCATTCGCTTGCATAGTTGGAACACAGTATAAAGACTTCAGAACAAAAAACGCTTCACCCCTTCCCATTCTGTTTGAATACACACACCGTCCTCTGAAGTGCTCTAGGCTGTCAATTCAGATTGCTGATATAGTTAACAGAAGTTCCTGTACTTTTCTCCTTTGAATAGTTTTGAAAGGAAGGAACCTAGCCGCGTATTAAAGTCTTCATGCTTACCCTTCTCCAGTTAGAAGTGGGTGAAGACTGGAGTCAGTCTGTTTTGACAAGCAGCCTGCTCCTAGATCTTTGAGGCTGACTCAGCTGGCAAATTGCAGATTTCGAGTACATCTTTGTGTTGAGATTTAGTAGAAGAGGAAGAAAGGAGAGCCAAGATGTTTGGAGAGTGGCAGCCCTGTCAGCAGCATTTGCATACCCAAATATTGGCTAAGACATAATCGCAGCCAAGAGGGAACCTGGTTAAAAGAAATCCTGTTTCAGTGATACGCACCACCAAGATTTCTACATCTTATAGTTTAAAAATTTTAGATACTGGGCCGGGCGGTGGTGGTACACGCCTTTAATCCCAGCACTTGGGAGGCAGAGGTAGGCGGATTGCTGAGTTCGAGGCCAGCCTGGTCTACAGAGTGAGTTCCAGGACAGCCTGAGCTACACAGAGAAACCCTGTCTTGAAAAACCAAAAAAAAAAAAAAAAACAAAAAAAAAAAAAAACAAAACTTTAGGTACTGAATAGTGAAATGATTCCAAAACAAGAAGCCTTTTTATGGGGTAGCAATGGCAATGGGAGAGGATACAGTGGAACAAGCTGGGTTGATGATCCCTTTGGATGCTAAGAAGAGACCTGGGCTCTATCGAGTGTATCCAGCCCATGCCTAGGCACATAGTGCTCAGCGTGGCCAGCAGCCTGACTCTCATGAGGTTTTAGAAGGCTGTCTTGTAGCCCTGAGGAATGATGAGGAATGAAGGAATAATGTTCATAGGCTCTGCTCTTTGTTCTATTAAGTGAAACCAGAGCTTAAAAAAAACCCCAAAAAAACCAAACCAAAACAAACCAACCCAAGGGTGGCTCAGCGGTGAGGAGCATTTGCTGCTTTTGCAGAGGACTCAGCTGGGTAATACCCACCTGTGACTCCAGTTCCAGGGCCTCTGACACCCTTTCTGTCCTCTGTGTTCACATTATGCACTACATACACACACAGACACACAGACACACACACACACACATGCTCGTGCAGGCGATTCACCCATACACATAAAATAATGATAAATAAATAAAGGAACCAACTGGTCCTGCTGCTTTTCTTTATCCTCTTGGGAAAGCTGATGTTTAGATGCTTTTGGTGGATGCTGGCTGTCACTTTACTTTCTCATCCCTGCTCGCTAGCCTCTGAGTCATTCACACACTTCCAGTCAGTTAAAAGCCAGTTGAGAGATCATCACTATCCAACGCATTCATTTAGTTGATGAGAAAACCAAGGCCCAGAAGGAAGGCACAACCTGCCCAAGGCAAACGGTAATTCTCGTCATTTACTTGACCAGGCCGGAACTGAACCCAGTTCTTCTGTTTCCCTCAGGCCCCTCTCTACTTGTAACTGTAGTGGTGTTGACAGGCAAGTATCCGGTTGCTGTTTCAGAGTGCCTGAGTCTGAAGAGCTGCTCTGACCTATTGGCTCCATTTGTTGGCCTGAGGACGGTGGTGGATATATTCCACATTTTCAGCTACATTTACTAAAGTTGGAGAGGCAGCTTCTAAGCCAGCAGCTCCTAGAGTTTTGGATGTGTAACAAGTCGTCCCTCCCAGCCCCCCAATTAGGGAGTTTGTGATAGACATCCTCTTTGTTGCTCTTTGGGATCCTGTAATTTCTTTGATGGGGACACCCAGTCTCAATTCATCTGTGTATGAGCTGTCCATCTTCCCCATGGGTTACATGGCTGCTTTCTGCTTCACTGTGTCATGGTGACGCTTAGGTATTAGCTGAGCAAATTTAATTAAAGCTTGTATTATTGTCCCTCTCTGCTGTTCAGTGCTGATTAGGTGAAGCGTGTTATTGCTTTACAAAACACAGAATGTTGTCATAACTTATCTCTGTTTATCTTTCCATTGCGTAGACTAGGGGAAGCAAGGTCCGTAGTTTCTTTCCTTTCTCCAGTGTGCCTCCCTTACTTGGTCTGTGACGTAGCTGCTTTTGGTGACATGATGGAGAGATTAGAACCTCTCACAGTTGTCCTGGACATTGTTGAAGGGCAACACCAACACTCTCACTGCCCGTCCTCCCCTCCCCCGCTCCATCTGTGTCCACACTGGAGAGATGACCGACAGTGTGGCTGGCAGGGGGCAGTCTCAGTTTGACCTTTGCTGGACAGAAGCACGAGGTGAGGAATGTCTTGTGATCATGCCATCCAGTTTGGTTCCAGGGAGTTGACAGTTTGTGGAGCATTTACCATATGTTTATGAGACTAGAGGGTAGAGGCATTAATGCCCTGTAAAATGTTTGGTGGTCAAGAAATCCAGGCAGTGGTGGCGCACGCCTTTAATCCCAGCACTTAAGAGGCAGAGGCAGGCGGATTTCTGAGTTCGAGGCCAGCCTGTTCTACAGAGTGAGTTCAGGACAGCTCGGGCTACACAGAGAAACCGTGTCTCGAAAAACCAAAAAAAAAAAAAAAAAAAAAAAAAAGAAAAAAGAAATCTATTTGGAGAAGGCAAGATCAGTAAATGTAGTGTAGGGCAGCATTGTCAAATATGGTAGGCATTCTTTGTATATAACTGTTCATATAAAAGTAGCCAGCACGTAGGCATAAAACCAAATGAAAAATGCAGTTAACAGCCAAATTTGAACACTCAGAAAATTGATGAGTCTTGAAGGAAAGGCTACTGGACATTGCTGGCCTGGGGGCTAAATTGTGTGACCAGGAATAGAGGGATTCTGAAAGACGGACATCTGTGAGGGAGGCTTGCCCATGCCAAGGCAGCCTTGGCTGGTGGCGGTGGGAACTTGTTGGGCCTCTGAGGAATGAATGGGTCTGCCAGAAGTCTTAAAACTGGCTGCGGGTAGAGCTGAGGGGAAGAGCAGGAGACCAAGTAGGTCAGGAGCACTGGGGACAGACGCTCAGGACTGAACTTACTTGTCTTGGATCAAATCAGCTTTAAGTGTTTTTTCGTTTTGTTTTGTTTTGGGGGGGAAGGCTGGGCGTCATTGAAGTTGAAGTTTGTGGACTTTTGGTCAGAAAGGTCAAGTTTCTGCCTTCAGAGAGTATTTCTGTCTTTTGGAAGATGACGGCAGGCATGTCATCCTGACCTGGTCCTGACCTCTCTCTACTGAAGCAGGACTCTGGGTCTCTCTTTTTTTTTTTTTTTTTTTGGTTTTTCGAGACAGGGTTTCTCTGTGTAGCCCTGGCTGTCCTGGAACTCACTCTGTAGACCAGGCTGGCCTCGAACTCAGAAATCCACCTGCCTCTGCCTCCCAAGTGCTGGGATTAAAGGCGTGCGCCACCACCGCCCGGCTCTGGGTCTCTCTTGATACAGGATTAGAGGTGGGTTAGTTAATGGTCCTTTTTTTATTTGTGAATTTTGGACTTTCACGGAATCTGAAAACTAGTTAAAAGTTATAGTTTTGTGGCTGAAAGTGGGGGGAGTAGGGAGAAAATCATCATAGGGCCTCAGGGTCAAATATTGGTGGAGGGTCTGGGAACAAAGTGCTATTTTCGGGAGGAAGGACAAAGGCATGGGTATCCATGGTTAGAAAGACAGGAATTGGAGGTGCCATCAGTGGAGCAGGAGCCAAATCCTGGGGCTGGAGGTGGAGTCACACTCCTGTTCTCTCCGGGAACCAGGGGGTGAGGAGTCTGTGCCAGAGGGCATGGCATCTTGGGTAGGCAGGTCTCAACACCTAGGTCTGAGTAGTTTTCAGGTGCCAGAGCAGACCTGCTTTGCTTGGAACCATTGCTCTTCCTGGTTGTTTTGTGGTGCAGCAGTGTTTACTGTTCAGCCTCCTCTCGTTTCACACCTTCCTAAGGGTCATGTTGAGGTCTCAGTGCTCCCCCCCCATCTGCCATCTTTTGTGTGTTTCTATGCCTTGGATGGAGGTGATTGGGCAGGGAAGAGTTATTTGTAGGGACTGCAACAGGTCTTGATAATTGAGTAATAATGGACACTCCTTGGTCATCTTGTCACCTCCTCCATCCCATTGAGGAAGAGGCTGGGCTGCTGCAGAAAGGCTCTGTGGTGTGTCCCAATGTTTTGCTTGTGGGCAATGGAGCCATATGCTGTGGAACCTGCTCTTGTGGGTTTCCTAGGCTGTTTGGTTGCCAGCAGGAAGCAATGATGGTACTGAAGACCGTCAGCCTCAAACTCAGCTCCCCGGTCTTCTCACAAGAAGCTTTTCACATATCCCCCTTGTAAATGGGGTCATTGGTAGTGATAAAAGGGTCATGCTAGAACAGCTGATACTGTTATACCAGTAAGACTGAAGTGTCTTTTCTAATCATTAGGACTGATAACCCTTAGGATCTTTAACACTAATATTTTCTATTTTGAGGTATATAAGTTCATACATAAGTTCAAATGTAAATAGAGATAGGCCTGTTTTTAGGGGTTATGTGCTAGATAAAAAAGTAAAAATATCAAAACTAAGCAGTAACAGCAACAAAAAATCAACAGTAAACTATCAAATGGTCTAGGTTTTATTCCCTGCTAACTAATTGTGTGACTTTGACTGAGAGTTGGGCTCTAACTGTCACTAGGCAAGCCCTGATGGTGTGCAGTAGTAGAAGAGTCTATGCAGGGGCCCAGACACCAAGGGCAGGAGAAATACTTGCTGATTCGCTCTGTGTTGAATGGTTAGCAGTACCTGGGCCAGTGTGGATGCCCTCTGATAGGTGTAATGTTGTAATGTGTCCAGCTAACTAATAATCTTTACTGACCATCTGATCTCTCTCACATGAAAGCTTAGAAAGAACTCCAGCTTGCTGCTCAGCAGAGCCGACAGGCTACGCCAGCTCTTGCCTTGAAATAGAAGAATCTTAGTGGAGTGCAGTACAACGTGGAGATGGGGGACCCCTTGTTTTCCTTCCCCAGACTCTTTGCCATTTGAAGTCACTGGGACATTCGAAGGCCACTACTGTGATCAGCTGTTGAGGCTGTACCCTACATTGGGGCACCTGACTGGGGGTAAGAATGGCTGAATTGTAGCTACGATATTACTGCTGGCTAGTGTTTGTCTTGGCATTAGACATCATTCACTCACACGAGTGCCTTTTAATTCAGCCACAGTCTCTGTAGTGCGCAAGGGGTTGTTCTGAGCCTGTAAAAGGGGACTGATTCCCAGAGTTGAAGAGAATGTTAGGATTTCTATGTTGATCCACTAGTCTTCAGAGAGGGCTGGCCACTAAGGAAGCAAGTGGAGAGGGCACATCTGGAGGAGGCTGCCTTCTCCTTCCTGTGGTTTAAAATGTATGTGAGACCTTGTGTGCTAGGCTGTCCTGATTTGTTTGGAGGAGGAGGTACAGAGGAGAAGGGACCATGAGGTTGGGCTTGGCCTCTGGCATTGTCGTATTCTTGGAGACTTTATTCTGTGGTCCAGTAAACATCTGTGTTTGCCAGCTGGGAGGTGGAAGAGCTCTGGACTTAGCTCAAGGTCAACCTCGTTTGTATGGGATGTTCCCCTTTAAGATCAGAAAAGCTATGTTTATATCACTGGGAACCTGAGCTCTCCAGAAGGGTCACATGAAAGGGCATCTTATTCTTGAGGGATAGCTTCAGGCATCTCCTGACTAGTGCCAGTTTGGACTCCTTTGGAAGGTGAGAGTGGTGGCTGCAGGAAGCAGTTCTGGGCATCTGTGTAAGCCTCTTCTGCCTTGGCAGTCAGGAGGGAGCTCTGCTGTTGACACCTTCCTAGTTTAGATCCTAGGTGAGTCTTCCTTGTTTCTGACCGAAGTAAAGGTAACAGATCTTTTATCCCAGGGGAGGAGAGCGGACCCAGAGAACTCTTCCTGGCTTATGCCTCTGCTGACCTCTGCTTCTTCTCTTGGAGTTTCTTGCCCTCTATCTGCTTCAGGGCAGGTGACTGAGTTGGTCCCTTTGATGGCATTTTGACTATCCATGTTATTAGGAGCCTTCCAGACCACACTGGCCACTTACAGCCTGGCCTCCTGCCTCGGGCCTGCGACTGATACGCAACCTCTGTCGCAGTGTCTAAAAATAAACTGGCCACGGCTGCATTTCTCTTCATAGCCCAGCCCTGGTATCTGTCCCAGGTCTTCTTGCCACACACTGAACTGTTTATCTCATTTTTCACCTGTGCCCTCCTTCTGTGCCCTTTACCCTTCCAGCCTGAGCTTGGTGGATAGTTGGGGCAAATCTCTGTCCTGTGGGCGAGGTAAGAGGTGGCTTCTCCAGGTGTCTTAATTCAGTTGGACAAAGGCTCCCAGGGGTTGCCTTGCCATTTCCTAGGCAGGAGAGGACCAGACAGAGGGAGGCAAGCAAGTTTACAGATGGTTAGGCCTTCTGCTATGCTTGCCTGCTTCTTAGCTCTTGCCAGTGGGTATGAGTCTGCCCCCAGTGCCTGCCCTGTCTGGCCTGGGACTGAGTTTGCTACGTCTGTGTCCTCTTACCCTATTCCCAGGTTACACTCTCCACCCCACAGTGTGTGGCCTTATGTTACCACATCCTGAAGTATGACCTCATTATATTGACTTCCAGGAGTAACTGGGCCCTGGCTTCTGAGTACCTCCTTGCTGAGTTGGGCCAGGACCTTCTAGCTCAGCCACCTAAGAAGGACACCAAGGACAGAGAGGTATCGTCTAGGTGTATCCTCTTTCTCTAACTGCTAGGGCTTCTGTGGAGCAAGGTGTGGAAGCTGTGGGGTGGAGTATCTCTTAGCTAGAGACAGTGGGCAGGACATCTCCTTCACTTCTATCTGAGCATTCCAGTCCTTGGACAGGTGTTGATTCAAGCCATGGCTCAGATCCATGTTCTATGTCTGTTTCCTGGAGTCAAGGTGTATTTGAGGGGCAAGGGTATGTGGGATGAGTGTTAGGAGCCAAGAGGTAGGACTTGAGGAGTCCTCTGCCTCGGTGGAATTAACTACCTGTCCTCTCTAGTCTATTGTCCCCAGGGCCTCATTTCTTACATCAACCCCTTAGTCTCTAGATGGGAGGAGCTGGGTATAGTTGGTAAGAGTTTTATTTTTAACTGTGACAGAAGGGCCCCTGTTCTCAGAATAGCAGGTATTTTCTGTTTCTCATCCTTAGCCTCTAATTCTTAGGAGAAACTAATAGACTCCTGAGGAGCAGGCTTTGCGGGAGCTGGGAACTGGGAAGACAGGAACGGAAGAGTCTGCGGATTGCTGGCCATGCTTAGCTTCTGTAGAGCTTGAAGTTTCCTGCAGTGAGGAAGCAGAGGATGGCAGGGCCATGTGTGGAAAGAACTCAGAGAATCCTAGGAATGCAGGTAGACTGGTGGGGACCACAGTATCCTAGAGTGGTATTGGAGAGACTAGGCTAGTAAGGGAGTATTTCATGCCTTTCCTGCTGGCATCTAGGGCATAGCAAGAGACAAAATGTATCATAATCTTTTGTTTGGTATCCTTCTTAGACTACCAGGCTCACAAGTACCGTGCCTCCCCCCAGAGCAGGCCAGGGAAGCTCAGTGGTTTCGTCTGCTCTGTGCTGTTAGGAAGGAGTGACTGTACTCCTCACCTGCATCTCACATTCTGCTCGTGTTGTGGACTTGGTCACCTTGGCTCAGATTCTTTGAAAGGAAATTGAGTTGAGGTGAAGTAGACCAGAAGCAATAGAGAGAAGTGCCGGAGGAGTACGGTAAAGTGGCGAGGCCAACACTGAGGCCAGTCAGCAGTGGAATGAGGGTCTCTCCCATACTGTGCTTTTCGGATTAGTTTGTCTGCAGCCCAGTGGTGAGCATACAGCATCCCTGTTGGGTTCTTTCCCCTGCCTGTTATAATGACTTAGGCAGATGCTTCCCAGGTCTGGTTCTAATCAGCCCTCATGTTTCATTATTTACTTGTTTTGTTCCCCTATTCCCATCCCTTTGCATCCATCTCTCTGTATCTTCTTTGGCTACCCCCCCTTCCCCTTTCTAACTATATTGGCCTTTTCTGTCCCCTACAATGGCTGGTCTTTCAATAAAGTCTTTCCTAAGTGAGTCCTGAAGCTGAGGCATTGCTCAGTATCAGAGCATGTGCTTAGCATGTATGCAAAGGGTCCTGGGTTCCACCCCAGAACTCTTCCCTGCTCCTCCTGCCCCACAAAACGAAGTAGAAGAAAAGGTAACCCTTTCTGTTAAATGGAAGAGACCCTTACCTGTTACTAAACATCTTAAAGTGTGTTTATTTCTCCACGGGCAGGATGTTTGGTTCAGTACTAGATTAGGTAGCTAAATCCTTGGAAACCTACATCTTTTTTTCCTTATATCATCTTTTCTGTTTTTAATTTATAAAGCACTTATTTATTTATTTAGTATACATTCATGCATGTGTGTGTGTGCTTGTGGTATTGTTCCTTCCACTTTCTTACTTCCTTGGGCTGAGCTCAAGTCATCAGGTTTGTCAGCGAACACCTTTATCTACTGACCCCTCTTACCAACCATATCCTCTTATCTCAGCATAGTGACTTGATGCTCTCATTAAAAACAAAACTCAGGATTGGATTAGTGGTCGCACTTGGATGGGACGGTGCTGGCTGGGCTGTGAGATTAAGCTGGGGCCTTAATAAAACCCTTCGCTGTCAGTATGACGTGCTGCCTGTCTCCTGGCAGCTGCTCCAGGGTCATCTTCGGGTGATTCTTCATCCACTCAGATCTTCTGATTCAAGGAGGTACTTTGTGTATCTATTGGTTGGATTCTTATTCTTAGCATGAAAATTACAAGAGTTAATGCTTATCCCTCCCCTCTTGCTCTCTAGGAGCCCTCACTGTCTTCATTGTGAAGAAGACCCTCCTGTCATACATGTGAAGTGTGCCAACTTCCCTGCAGTTCCTGGTTAACTCTAGACCCACAGCATCAATATTGATGCGAACCAGTGTGTTTTGTCCTCTGGCCTTGTCCTGTGTGTTGCAAGACAGACCAGCGGTGAGCGTCACACTGCCCCGTCTGAGGTCAGAGCTTTCAGTCCCACAGGGCTCCTTATCTCCTATGTCCTGAAGCTTGCATAGGAGACAGAACCCAAGACACCTGTTTTCCAGCCCTACCATTGTGGCCCTGGGCAAGTCCTAGGCCATGTTTGGATTTCCCTCAGTATCTCTGTAAATTGGAAGGCTCAGACTTGACTTAGCAACACTTGTGCACTGAATCCCTCCTTCATTGTTACTACAAACCATTGCTGGGGAAATGGCTTGGTGCTGGGAAAGAAGTGTAGAGAGAGCTACCCAGGAAGCCATTCTCAACCAGGTTTGTTGTTGTTGCAGGCCAGGGTTATTTTATCCTCCTCTTGGCTGTAGTATTTTTATTCACTTACCCAGTGTTTGTAAATGTTTGTTTTCCCCCATGATGCCTCCTGTCTTCCCTGCTGACTGGCCATCAGGGGGCCCAGATGTCTGGATTAGCCTGGAATGGGAAAGTGATCTTTGTCATCCCTTGGGTTTACACCTCGTCTGCATCTCTGCTGTGAGATGAGAGGAGGTTGGAGGCTTCAAGATGTAGTGTGTGTGTGCGTGTGTGTGTGTGTGTGTGTGTGTGTGTGTGTGTGTGTGCGTGTATATTTTATTCTTGTTTTAGCAGTGTAGGATAGACCCTGTATTTCTAAGTAGGGTTTGCCTTAGGGTAATCTTCCATTCTTCTCATCCCTCCCCCCCCCCACCCCCATCCAGAGTAACTGGATTAATTAGTTTTGGTGAGATGGCTCACTGGGTACCCTGCTAAGCCTGACTAAGTTTGATCATCAGGCCCCACATGTGTGCTGTGGCATGTGTGTGTCTTACCTCCCACCTCCATAAGATGTAAGTAAGAAAAAGAAAAATTAGCAGTGCCAAGAACTACTTTTGTAGCCTCCCGTGGATACATTCATATCACCCTTCTGTAATTCAGACCTCTCTGGGAAGCTCAGCTGCTCTAGGGGCTCTTGGATTAATAACAAGTTCTTATGGAGCAGGTGTGATGGATGGGACGCTGCAGCTGATGCTATGTATACCCTCGTTAGTCCTTGCAGTGGTACTGTTATATATGCATGGAATTACGCAACTGATGCTGTGTACACTAGTCCTTGCAGTGGTACCACAAAATCAGTTTTTTACAGAAGAGGAAGCATGTTCAGAATAATCAACTCATTAGCAGTTATTGGATACCAAGTGCAGCATTATTTTAGGTTCTAGGGACATATCAGCTTATAAAACAGTCTTATCTGCAGGGGGCTTCTGCTCCTGTAGGGGAAGATGGAACATATTAATTAAATGATATGGCTTGTCAGATATTAGTGGGTACAGAGTAGAAAATAAAAAAGGATGAGGGCCAGGCAGTGGTGGCACACACCTTTAATCCCAGCACTTGGGAGGCAGAGGCAGGCGGATTTCTGAGTTTGAGGCTAGCCTGGTCTACAGAGTGAGTTCCAGGACAGCCAGGGCTACACAGAGAAACCAAAAGAAAAGAAAAGAAAAGAAAAAAAAAAAAAAAAGATGAGGATCTGAAATGCCAGGAGTCAGTGTCTGTCTGTCTGTCTGTCTGTTTGTCCCTTTGTGTGTGGTATTCTATTGTTTATATTCATATTAATTTTTAAAAACTTATTTTTCTGTATATGGATGTTTTGTCTGCCTATATGATCATGCACCATGTACGTGTGCTGCCCACACAGGGTGTCAGATCCTCTGGGACTGGAGTTACTGGTGGCTGGGAGCCAGGTCCTTGGGAAGAGCAGTGAGAGCTCTTAACTGCCGAGCCACATCTCTCCAGCCTGGTGTTTTAGTTTTCATTGGCAGGTTGGAAAAGGCTTCCTGGAGGAGGTGACTCATGGGGGAATCTCAAATCTACTTGTAGAAGAGGGTATATCAGGCAGAAGGAATAGCCAAGGCCAGAAGCTATAGATGATGGAAATGCCTAACTCTATAACCTCCCCCGCCCCCTTTTTTCCTTTTTGAGACAGGGTTTCACTGTGTAGCTTGAGCAGACCTCAAAGTTATGGTTTTTTCTGCTTTGACATCCTGAGTGCTGAGATAGCCAGTATGGACTACCTTCCTGGGCTCTGAGAGTGCCTAACTAAAACCTGACCCTTTTGTGGTTCCCAGTTCTGCCTCTGGAGTTCTTCCATGGTCCCATTATAATTTAGAACATAGGTGACCTAGTAACTAATGTTCTGTTTTTAATATTTATGAATGCTTATTTTTACAAATTGCTATAACAGTAAGGGTGGTTTGTGGGCCTTGTCTTTGGAGTTTACAGTTTTATACAGAGTGTGTAAAATCAGTGAGAAAAGGCATGGCCACTCCAGTCTACCCTCCAATCTAGATCCTCCTCTGGTCTGATTCTTAGTTTTATTAATGAATCAGTGGAAAGATAGGTGGCAGAGAAAGGGCCACAGGTGACCAGGAAAGGAAACAGAGACACATGGGTGGGCTCCCCAAGGCAGGGTGGGTTGAGGTGGGATCACTTCATGGTGCAGCCCAAGACACTGGGTGGACACACACCTGATCCAGTCTGTGGAGGGTACCAGCAAATCTGTAGACAGCAGTTGGTCTCTAGGAAGTGAGGAACGGTGGCTGCTCCTTTTGTTTGACCGAGGAGAGAATGTTTCTGTTAATTGACCCGAGCTGGATAGGTGTGAGAACCCTAAGGAGTGGAAGCAGCGGAGTTCCTGTCCTCCCTCTGCAGGCCTCAGGCCTCCAGGTCGTTCACTGTGTCTAGGCATATATATAGGTGGAGGCCCGGCAGTGCCCAGCCCTGGTCATCTCAGCTCGTGGTGAGCAGAGGGCAGGGCCGGGGAAGGAAGGACGGTCGGTTAATACAGTTGAGACAGTGAAGCAATGCATTAGGGCTGGTTTTTCCTAAGCATGTGCTGTGACAAAGGAAGTTGCAACATTTTTCTTTATTTTTTCTTTTTGTAGAGTAAGAAGTAGGGAAAAAAACCCATCTTCTAGTAAACTTCCAGTAAACTTCTTGGATGGTTTTATGACTTTCTTTCCTGTCTTATTTTCTGTCCTCCTCTGAGAGCTTGTCTTTGCAGCAGGCCAGCTGTACTTCTAGAGAGGGAAGTAGCCATGACTTGGCCTGAGAATCTTGAGAAGGCTGTCTGCAGCTCTCCATGTGTCTGTTCACACACTTGGAAGGTTGTTGGCCCTCCGTGGATGTAAGGACTGTTTGAATGGAACAAGTGGGCCCTGATGTCCACCTAGGCTCTTCCTGCCCCCTGGGTCTGGGCTCATTTTATAAGGTCGAAGCAGCTGTTGTTTCTCAACTCCGATAACCACCTTCTTGGTAGATGTGAACTGTGTGCACAAGCAGTGTGTGTGAGGCAGAGACATCAAAGCTTGAACAGTCACTCATGTTGATGTGGAATTTGGTCATGTTTGATTTTGTTCTCTGGGTTGGAGCTAGGCGGAAGTCCAGTTGAATTTGGAAATGTAGAAAGGATATATTTTCATGATGAAAACTTTGTGAGACTTGGAAAAGCCGAGAACTTAACTGACTTCCTTTCTTTTTTCTCAGGTTAACTTCCTTTGTCTTAGCTTTCTGTACTGCAACACTACCCCAGGATTCTAGTGCAGCCCAGCTTTGAGGCCCCAGCTTTAGTCCTCTAAGGCTGTTCTGGGTCATCCTTCAGAGTGAGGGCTCCTTGCTGGTAGGATGTTGGACTGCCCAGGGCAGGTGTTGAATTAATTGTCTTCCTAGGGAGAAAAAGGAAAAAGTCCTCTTGGTGAGAGTCTTTGTTTAGGCTCTTTGTTTCTTGTACTTAAGGTCCTGGGAATATAAGATATCTCCTCTCTTGCTGTTTTTGTTAGACTTAATCATCTTGTCTTTAGGCTGGGAAGGAGTAGAAGGAGTGGGATCAGAATTTTGACCCCTGGATTCATAGTTGAGTACATAAGTCCTATTCTGAAGAAACCTCTCTGGCCAATATGAGAACAGCTTTTGTGTTCTCAGATGTAGTTATCTAAATTGAAATGAAATAAGCCCTGCCTACATCTGCAGTGCCCAGGAGTCGGCTGCTGGCTGCTGGGTTATGTAGCACAAGTAGAGGACATTTCTGTTAGCACAGAACATTTTCTGGATACAGTCATTCTATATCCAGATTGATCTATACATGGAGGAGACTTGGGAAAGGGCAGCAAGAAACCAGTCATTTACAAAAGGATCTTTTCAAAATGTTTAATTCATTTGTTTCAGATAACATCCCATCATAGAGAGACTCATCTAGTCTTGTGGGCCCTAACCCAAACTGACCATCACATTCATTTGTGGATAACATCTGAAGGTGTAGCTTTCTGGGCAGTTCTCCTGTGTTTTATGGAGCCCTAGATTGAACTCTGCAGGTCCTTAGGCTTGCACAGAAAGTGCCTTTACATGCTGAGCCATCTTGTTAGCTGAAATTATAGCATTTTTATAAGATATGTCATCATATATTGTTCTTATTACCTCCCTCCCTGATTAGGAATGTGTAGTTTTAGACTATTCCCAAAGCAGAATTGCCCAGGTCTGGCAACCATCCATCTGTCAAGCCGATTTTAAATTCTTTAGTGACAGTAGCTGTATTCTTTTTCAAGAAAACCTTACATATTAAAAAAATAATGTAGCTGTCTGGCGGTGGCACTATGTTCTCGACTGCGCGCTCTGGAGTTGCCCTCTCTCTGTCTCTCGCTGGTTCGAATCCCGTGCTTGTCCCACAGTTCTCTGTGGGGGAAAAATAATGTAATAACTCTGTTGAGTAAAAATTTTGTTCTTGATCTTATACAAATCCTTTGGCCCTTTTAGTCTTCTTCAGACCCATGGCAAAGTGCATCACCCCATGCCTCTGTTTAGTCTCAGCAAGTGGACTGGCACTCTGCAGTGTGGACCCTGCCAGGCACATTTTCAGGGAGCCTCGGTAGCCAGGGGCTCTAGGGAGATGCAGTGGCATTCCCAGGATCCTTTTGGCTGTCAGGCCTGGCTGAGAGGCTGAGGAAAGATCTGGATCCCTGGGAGGATCCAGCTGGAATGGCCACAGATCCCTTTCTCCTCTCTGTGTCCTCTCCTGCTGTTGTCGCTCTGTATGGTTAGCACATGCCCTCAAGGAAGCCCAACTGCTTCCTTCTGAGGCCTTGAGGAACTCAGCCATCCATATGGCTTCTGTTTAGAGATCTTCAGTAGATACTCCTACTTCCTAAGCACAAAGCCCCCAATCTGGTATCACAGAGAGTTGGGTTCGATCTCTCTTTGCACTCTCAGTCTTCCAGGCAGTCCCTCTCCCTGCTGCACATGCAGATCCTCTTTTTCTCTTGACACCTTCCACATGATTATCCTTCTGCATTCTTCTTACTGGGGTTTTGTTCATCTTCTGAGACTCATACAAGATCTTACCTGCCCAAATTCTATCATTCCAGGCAAACCCAACTATAGATGGACCAGTGGCAATTGATCATGGTTGCACAGACTTGAATTACTGTCACCCCACCTCTTCTCAGCTAGCTTGGCTCCAGGGGACAAGTAATGTGCTTGCTGTTTGGTATTTCCACATGCAGGCCCAGTGCCCAGAACTCCTCAGGTGCAGTGATATGGCAGGAGAGGGTCCATATTTCTGCCTCTTTGTTCTTTTGGGAGTTTAGAAGAGGCTCCGAGGAGAGCTGGAGCCTTTGCCCCACACCAGCATCTTTACCCTCAGCACCCAGCAGCTCAGCATCTCCAATGAGAAAAGTGGTGTTTAGCAGCTGATAATCAGCAAGCGGCATTCAGGGATTGGCTGCTTTAGAGGCAAAGCTGGTATTTAAACAATAAAGTGTTTTAAATCAACTATTTAAGCACAAGCTTCAGCAACAGTTACTATTAGCATAGCCCTACCCAGCTACAGTGACAAAGAAATGAGTAAAGCCAAAGAGAAGTCTTTGAGAAGCCTTCCATAGCCTTGAGAAGCGTAGAGGGGGAGGAGTCTGGATGGGTGCTAGAAGGAGCTGGCAGGGACCTTGATTTTGTTCTCTTGGCTGAGACTGCTTGGGGAGTGGGAAGAAAGGCTGTCAGCATTCCCTTCAAACCCAGTGTCTCCCAGGTTGGACTAATGTTGTTGAGTGTTGTTGTTATTATTATTATTGTGATTATTATTGTGTGTTTGGGTATTGTGCCTGCATATATGGAAGTACATGCCTTGTGCCTGTGGAGGCCAGAAGATTCCTGGAATTGGTGTTACAGATGGTTGTGAGCCATCAGATAGGGATGCTGGGAATCCAACCCAGGCCCTCTGGAAGAGTGGCCAGTGCTCTTAACTGCTCAACCATCTCTCCAGCCCTGAAATTTTATTTTTCAATAGTGTTCCTTCATTACTGCTTGGTGATAGCCCATGAGTTTTCTTCTGATGCAACCGAGATGACAGAGGGAGGACTAATGTAGGGCTTCCTCCCTTCCAGGATGCACAGAGCTGGAGGAATTCCCCGGCCTCTTGATGGTGCCCAGACACTAACCACAACCAGCAGCTCTGTCAAAGGTGTTCTGAGAAACACATATGCCAGGAATAGTCTGAACTTTCAGAGAACAGCAGCTAGCTTGTGAGAGGTCTCCTGTGTGTTGGGTAGTATTTGAGAGTGCTGTGTGTGTGTGTGTGTTGTGTGTGTGTGTGTTTATGTATGTGTGTACACTTTTGCATGTAACTGCTCAACCACACAGATCAGGAGATATCTTTCAGGGTCAGCTTCATTGTGAGCTAAGTAGAAAGTCCACATCCCAAGAAGGCAAAGATGTGGCCAGAGGCTTGTTTTCTAAGTTTATCCTAAGGTATAAGTGCTGTGTTTTCCCCATCCAAAGCTGGGATCTGTTTAATACATAGTTTCTCTTGGGGGAGTAAGGAATGCTGTTTTCAAGTTTGAAAGAAAATCTGAGATGTGTAATTTGAATATGAAGGTTTTGAGCAGTGGAGGTGACTTGCCTGTGTCTGAGTGTGTGTCCTGCCTGTGCCTGTGTCCCTGTCTGTGTCTGAGTGTGTGTCCTTGCCTGTGTGTCCCTGTCTGTGACATTATTTATCTGTTTTTTTTTTTTTTTTGGGGGGGGGGTTGGTTTCGAGACAGGGTTTCTCTGTGTAGCCCTGGCTGTCCTGGAACTCACTCTGTAGACCAGGCTGGCCTCGAACTCAGAAATCCCCTGCCTCTGCCTCCCAAGTGCTGGGATTAAAGGCGTGCTCCACCACTGCCTGGATTATTTATCTAGCTCTTAATAGGACATTTGGGTGAGAAGTACCCAGGAATCCTTATTGTCAAGGTCTGTGATCTTCCTCCTGCTCCCTTCAGTTTTCTCTGCTGGAATTAGAGGTGCTGGTGGCTGAGCTCACCTAGATCATGTGTGATGGCTATGGTGTTGATGGCTTCCACTACAGATCTGTAGGTGGAGTGCAGCCACCCAGATGCTCTTGATAATGTAAGGTGGCCAGTGAGGGTTGAGACAGGGAAGGCTTCATATGGGAATAAAACTAGCTGGCTCAGGGCTGGAGAGATGGCTCAGTACTTAAGGTCACTTGTTCTTGCAGAGGACCTGCGTTTGTTTCCTGGCAGCTTACAACTGTTTGAAACTCCAGTTCCAGGGATCTGACACCTTCTGGCCACCTTGGGTATTTCGCTCATGTGTTGCACTTATAGACAAAACATGCAGACAAAACACATACATAAAATAAAACAAACGACTGTGATGTGAGTGATGTATAAAGTCTGTCCATCTTCCTAGTTTTTAATGATCCCTGCAGATGTACCATCACCACTAAACCCAAATAGCAAAGTCAGTCTCTCTCTCTCTCTTCTCGTCTCTCTTCTCTCTCTCCTCTCTCTCTCTGTCTCTTCTTCTCTGTCTCTGTCTCTCTCTCTCTCCTCTCTCCCTCTCTCCTCTTCTCTCTCTCTCTCTCTCTGTGTGTGTGTGTGAGGTGTTGTGCATGCATGCATTCACTCACCTGCTCCTTGCTCTTGCTGAAGTCATAGAAAAGGAAACATAAGCAAGGCTTTTCTTTGCTCCAGATAATGGAAGATATGATCTAGGACTAGGTGAAGTTATAAAGGAAGGGGCTGCTCATTTTTCCAAGCTCTGAAGCAAACCTTGCAGTGTTCCATAGGTGGAGACATTCGCAAGTGTGTGTTGCCACAGTAAAGGCCTGAGAAGTGCTCAGTAACAGAAGCGGTTATACTTTGTAATTTGGACATAAAGGTCTTTGTTTCTCTCTCTGTCTTCCTCCCTATCTTTGTCTCTGTCTTTTTGATTCTCTCTCTGTCCTCCTTCTCTCTCTCACATTAGGATCCTATGGCTTACTATATGAGAAGTAACAATAAATATTTTGAGAGAACTGCCTGGTGATTCAGAGAAAGTCACCTGAACTGAGCTAACACTTGTTGCAGAGGTTTGAAAAAGCTTGCTTTTTTTTTGTCCCCCCAGCTGTTTTCTTGTGTGTGTGAATGTGTATGTATGTGTGCATGTGTTCTGTGGGGAGGGGTTGTGGTGGATGGAGATCCGGCAGGTGGCTCCTGTTGAAGGTGGCTCTGCCTGAAGCCCTTTTGCTTTGTGTTTCTGGGGAAGCTTTGTCCTGTCTTGGAAGCAATGAATAGCAGCTACATCTGTCGAGCCTGGGCAGTGCAGTTTGCAGTGTGGGGGTGAATGAGCAGTTGGCAGGCACTCCTGCTAGAGGCTCAGGCTGCCTGGGGGGGGGGGGGGAGGCTGGGGTCCTTAGGCAGCTGCTTGCTAATCCTGGCCATGGGAGGAGTGAGATTTAGCCTGCTTTTATCTTTCTGCATTCTTTTCTAACTACAATGCCAGGCAGCTATACTGACCTTTGAGGGAACAGCTAGGACAAGCAGGTGACTTGGAGGTTTTTCCCCTTCCTCACAGGCCCCAGGGCTTTGAACAACAGAAGATAAAAGACACTCACTTAACTCTTCATATACATAGTGAAATTCAGAATTGTGACTAAATTGGGATAGATTGACTAAGGATTGTGGAAGTTTAAAAATACTTTTTAATTAAAATAAACATTTTTCTATTTTACAGGTATCATGTTTTGCTTGTGTTTTTGTCTGAGTACCACATACATGCCTGGGGCTATGGGGGCCAGAAGAGGATGTCAGATCCCCATGGACTAGAGTTCCCATCTATGTGCTGGGAATCGAACCCAGGTTCACTGAACCATCTCTCCAGCCCTTTTTTTTTTTTTTTTTTTTGTATTTTTTCAGAGTCCTGATTGGAATGGTTTTTAGAGCATTGTTGGTATTGGTTGAAGGTGAATGAATGATTGTAGATGTCAGGCTCCCTGAGAAATTTCTGGAAAGCCTAACTGGAATCTTTGGAACAAACCCTAGGTCAAGGGGGTTTCCAGAGCCAGTTGAAGGCTTCAGTGTTCTTCCTAGGCAACTTGCAGGGGTCTGGTTATTTCTTCTTCTTCCTTCCTTCCTTCCTTCCTTCCTTCCTTCCTTCCTTCCTTCCTTCCTTCCTTCCTTTTTGTTTTTGAGACAGAGTTTCTTTGTGTAACAGTACAGACTGTCCTAGAACTCAGTCTGTAGACCATGCTGGCCTTGAACTCATAGTTCAAGTCCTGCCTCTCAAGTGCTGGGTTCAAAGGTGCATGCCACCTCTTTGGCATAGCGTGGTTGTTCTGAGAAAATCTATACTGAGGGACAAGTAGGAATCAGCTTCTTCCTGGGGATTATGCTGGCACTGATGGGAGGCCTGCTGGGAGGATTTGGGCTTAGATAGGTTTCCTATCTCTGTTGTATTGGTTTAATTGGTTTTAGTCTGCTTTTTCCCATTTGAGTTTTTACAAAGGCGTTAGTATGTCCTCAGCAAGGACTAAGTTGGGTATCCTTCATTTTTCAGCTCTTTGGCATGTTCTCTGGTCTCATAAGTAACAAGAGGCCCAGTTACTGAAATGGGGGAGGGGTAAGCCCTGTGGAGAAAGGGCCCATACTGGTCCTAACTACTTGTCCAGAGACTGGGGAGGCCAACTTTGATATGAGAAGCAGCAGCATTAGCCACTACTGCCAACTGGGGTTGTGCCTGCAGACTCCTAGCCTCCAGGCATCTAGAAAGAACAGCAGCTGCGACTCCCCAAGACTATTCTCTGGTAGGAAAGGAACCTCCTCACTGAGGTAGAGATGGGCTGAGGGGTAGAGAAGGCCTGAACACATGAGAGGAGTGTGGGATGACTCCCCTACACTGGATGCATCACTGCTAATGGGGGAAGACTTTAGATAACTTCCAGATGAATCGGTCATGATGGAAATTTACCCTCCTTGTGGAGCTTTATGTATTTGGAAATCTTCACTTTTTCCAGGTTGTGGCAGGCAGTGTCAGCTTTTTACCCAAGCCCTGAAGGCTAAGAAGCAGGGTGGTGGCTGAGCCTAATGCTGTAGTTGCTGCCGGTCCATCACCTTCTGGTCAGTGCCTCTGTCTTAGGGATCCAATCAGAATGCAGTGCACTTGTATGGGGAAGAGCTGACATTGTAGCACTGTTGCCTCTTTAGGCCTAGCCTTGTGTCAGTGCTCTGCTTGCACTGTGGCCCATCTGGATAGAGATGTCATCCTGCTATTTTGTGTGATGAGGATCTCGGGTTTCCTTGGTGACTGGCAGTGTTAATCCAGGGTAGGAGCAGGATTGCCTACCCCAGGCACCGTAGGGACTTCCTCCAAGCTCCTCAGGCTCCTCTTGGGGTCTTGACCTCTGTACTTGTTACTTTGTTGCCATGATAAAGCACCATGACCAAACAAAGGCAGTTTGAGGAGAGAGTTTATTTTGGCTTACAGTTTCAGAGGGGTGAGAGCCCATCATGGCAGACAGAGGCATGGTAGCCAGCAGCTGGCCTGTTGGCAGGAGCAGGAGCTGAGAGAGTACTTCTTGAAGTGCAGAGGAGAAACTGGAAGTGGGGCTTTTAAACGCTCAAAGATCCTCAGTTACTATTTTCTACTCCAGTTAGGCTGTGATCTCTCCAAACAGTGCCACCATCTGGAGACCATGTGTTGAAATGCCTTAGTCTATACTGGAAGTTTCTCATTTAAACCACCATAGCCTCTAAGCCGTCACTCACCACCCATCTTTCTACCTCAGTTGTTTTGCTTTGTGAGAGTTTTTACTTGAAATGTATATTCCCTCTAAGATCCTGAAGCCCCTGAGGGTCAGGGCGAGGATGAGAGAGAGCTTGGCCAGTTGTAGACATTGATAGTCAGGAGGGGTTCGCTGGTGTCCTGTGCTTTTCTGGGGAGACCCACAGGATCTCCTCGAGACAAGCATGTCTTAGATCATCACATAGGGAAGAAAACGGTGAAAAGTAACTTGTCTGTAATTTCTCAGTAAGCTAATTGTAGTGCTTAAGTAAACACCAGCTTTGCTCTGCTTTCCAGCATATTCTTTGGTCTCTCAGCAAAGTCTGTCACATGTTACCTGTGGGACCAGATTTAGATGATCTGTGTGGGGGCAGAAAAGATAATCTTAAAATTATTGAAACTGGACTTTTGAAAATATGAGTGATTTTTTTTTTTATCTAGAAAATTTATTTCTTTAATTCTCTTTGACTTCCATAATATTCTTTGTGCCAGAAACACACACACACACACAATACACACACAGCTACACACACAGATACACACACACAGAAAGAGAGGGAGGGAGGGAGGGAGGGAGGAGAGGAGAGAGAGAAGAGAGAGAGAGAAAGAGAAAGAGAGAAAGAGAAAGAAAGAGAGAGAGAGAAGGGGGAAGAGAGAAGGTGGGAGAGGGGTAAGACTGGGGCCAAGGGAGGGGGCTTCTGTGTGTTGGTTCAGATTTTTGCTGTGGCTCATCTGCGAAGTAGAGCATCCATGGTCAGGGCTGCTGAACTTCAGGCCGTTTCTTGAGGAGCCATTGGTGAAGCAGCAGGCTACTGCTTTTGACCTGTGTGGAACTGCTGGAGATTAGTGATTGCTGACATCTCTGTATTTTGTTTCTATCTAGAAAAGTGGTTTCCAGAGATGTTATAAATTTGGACTGTCGCATGTGCTCTAACCACTGCAGTGGGCGCTGATCTCTTCAGCCAAGGCTGGAGTGGGCGGGACTTGTTTCTGACTGTCACATAATGATGCAGCTGGTCTCTTAAGAGCAGGAATTGATGACATCCAAAGTCTGAGCACCAACCTTACATTTGCTCTGTGCTGGCTAGTGTTATGTGTCACCGGGTCAGCCTGGCCTTTCACAGTTCTTGCCTTGAGAGACCCTTTGTGGGTTGAAACGAGCACTCTGTATACTTTCCTCCATGACCTCCAGCTACCTCTCTGTTCCTTGTGGTCCTGGAGCCTGGCTGTTCTTTCTCTTTTATGTAGCATCTTACTGTGATGGTTTAACGCAGTCTGCCCAGCCACCCCTCTCCCACTAGCCATTTGCTGTACTGTTCTGTCATCCTTTCCATGCTGAGCTGACCTGTCCGAACAGTGCACTGTATTTGCAGGGCACATTTCAGACTGGGTTAGACACCAGCACATTTCACCCTGTACCTTCAGCATGCATGTGCTAATGTGTGTAGGTCTTTTTTTTGGGGGAGGGGGGAGGTAAAATGAAATGCAATGAGATACAAAAATCTTAATTTGATGAAGCTTGACAGGGGTTCCATGTACAACCCCAGTCTCTATAGCAAAAGCTTATTACTCTAGTAAAGTCCTCCATTCCCCTCTCAACCATACCAATATGTACCCTTTACAAGATGGATACACCACTCACACACCACTCCACTTGTGTATGTGTGTGTTTGAGTGTGTATGCATGTGCCTGTGTGTATGTGTGCACGAACTGTGGTATGAGGTTTATCCACATGGCTGCATGTGTTGGTCTGTTACTCCCTGTGCTGAGTCCTGAACCATTGTGTGGGCATGATAATTTGCTTATCTTTTCTCTGTGACGGGGGTTTGGGTTGTTTGCAGTTTTAATGGTAAGCTCCACGTGCTTCAGCACAGGTCCTTTTCTTGTGAGCCTGATGTTTTCATTTCTCCTGGGTAAGTAGCTGGCTGTAATTGCTTGGGTACTGGAGGCTGCTGCTTGTTTCTGGCCAACTGCCCTGTCTTCTGACTGTCTGAGATTAGGACGAACCCACTCTTAACCGAGTTATTCTCTCCAAGATGGTGGGCTCTCCTTGGAGCCCACCCAGCTTTTTCAGGGAGAGGAAAATGGCAATCTTAAAAGACTTTGCTATTGTCGACCTGCTTGCTGCCACTGAGAAAAGTAGAATTTAGTCCCTTTTTGGTGGCACCATGTGGGGTTTTAGGACTGTCTTCTTTGAGCCCTTGACTCCATCTTGAGGGCTGTCTCTTTAGGCTATTGCTCTAGTTTTCTGGACCATTTCTCTTGTGTTGTGGTCCTCAGTTTGCCGTAGCCTGGTTATTCTCTTCTGAGAAGGAGCACAGTTTTCACAGTGTGGCCTAGAACTGAGCAGTGGCACTATGGATGTGCTTCTTGTATGTGCAGTGCAGAACGTGGTGACGCTGTGTCACGTCAGGTGAGTTAAAGTGCTGCCCATCCGACTGACGTTGCTGTTAAGATACTCAACGTGATGAAATGTTGAACCTTCGATACTAAAAACATGAGCTGCATACATTCTGTTCACCGTTGTATCATTTAATCCTTGCTTCTATCTGATGAGAAAGCTACTGTTAAAACTAGCTTTATCAGGACTCTGGTTTAAATCAGCCTTTCTTAGCTGTGATATGATTGACTAGATGCATCTTTGTGCTGGGGGCACAGGAGAGTTGGGGTGGGTAGAGTTGATGTTGTCGTATGCTTTGTAGGAATTAGCAGCATTATGGCCTTTATTACTTAATAGATGCAGTTTGCAGTGTGCTCCCCAAAGCAGTGATAATGAACATTTTTGGCAGATAACTGCCAGGGTGCCTTGGGGGCAAGTATCAATCTCGTTTGGTGCTACCACATTCACTAAAGATGGAACTATACAGAGAAGACCAGCATGGCCCCTGCACAGGACATGCATATTCATGAAGCAATCCTTATTTTTAAGTTTTGTTTCTCCTTCACTTTCCCGAGGATGGGTCTCTGTTAGGTTTGTGGGGCAACATTGCCCTTGGAGATCAACGTGTAGAGCTGGGATTGGAGTAATTTGTTCCTGCCTATCAGAAGTAGAATAAAGTGATCTTGATTGTGCGTGTGTGTGTGTGTGTGTGTGTGTGTGTGTGGTGTGTGTTAACCTAGTTTGAAAACAGCTCCAAGCTGTTGCTTTTCCAAAAGCTAGTCACTATGGGTCTTTGTTGTGCATACTTCCAAGTTACATGTTTTGTGTGGTCGTCATTTTCCAGTGTTCATGAGTTTCACCTATTACAGGTTAAGTACCAGTCCTCGGCAGCACAGCTCAGCTTTCAGCCGCCATGGTGTGTTAGCATTGAGTGATTGTGTGGAGCGCACAGGTCACTGTGTGTGTGGTAGTATTGTGGGCAGTGATGAATCATCCATTTACAGTCAGTTGGTTATTGGTCTGCAGGCCATCTGGGAAGGTTTGTGCTTTTGTTTCTTTGTTGTCTCCTATTGAGAAACTCATGGCATATTTTGATATATATTTGATACATATTTAGACACTATCACTGTCTCCATTAAGTGGCTGAGGGTAGTGTAGATTGAGAAAATGAGATCATTGGTTAAGGGCAGGCAAGGTTGAAGTTGGTATTTGAATTAACTTCAGAACATTTAGTCATAGTTCTCTACATTCTTCATTTTTCTTAGAGGTAGTTTAATAACAAAGACCAACAAGTAAGTTTATTGGAGGAGGCACAGATCTAAGCACAGTTTTATTACTTCCTCCCTGAGGTAGATACATTATTGTCCCATTCTGTGTCTAAGGGATTGGAGGCTTGGTGATAGGAACTCCTTCTGACCACTGCCCCGATGGCGGCAGACCGACTGGGCCCACCCCAGGCAGACAGAGCCTCAGCTCCCTGGTGCCTGAGCTGGTTCCTGTGACAAGGTTTCTTCCTCCTCCGCTGTTGTAGTGACTCTCTGGAAATACTAAAAGGACTTTGGAAGTGATTTTTGCCTCATGTTTTCTCCTACTGCATCTTAAAACAAGAACCAAAACCCCTGTTGCCTAGAACACTGCTGATTTCCTCTCTCTGCTCTTTCGGCCCCTGCAGGTTTGATAAGCTTGTTGGCTTGTTGTGATGATTTCTTCAGTCAGCGCAATGGTGAAATTTTAGCCAAGGATGCCATTCTTTGTTTTGTCATGGGGTGGATTCTCTGAGTTAGTCTGCAAGCAGATTTTTATGGAATACCTCTCAGGTGCCATGTATTGAGGACTTAATACTTGGAATCAAAGAATACAGAAGACATTGCCTTGGTCTATGGTGGGAGAAGACACATACTGTGATTTTAGCTTTTGCTTTGTTATAACCAAACATCTTAGCAAAAAACATCTGAGGAGGGGTTTGTACTGGCTCAAGGCTCAGAGAGTCCATCCATAGTCACTTGGCCCCATGTGCTTCCTTCGAGGAAGAGAGCTGTTTATGGGGACTAGCAAGATGGGGAGCCGGTGACAGACTCGTCCAAGGACTTACCTTTAGTGACCTGCTTTTTCCAGTCAGGTTTCTTTTTTTTTTATTTTTTTTTTTTTTTTTTTTTGGTTTTTCGAACAGGGTTTCTCTGTGTAGCCTGGCTGTCCTGGAACTCACTCTGTAGACCAGGCTGGCCTCGAACTCAGAAATCGCTGCTCTGCCTCCAAGTGCTGGATTTCCAGTCAGGTTTCAATCTCTTAAATGTCTAGAACCTCTCAAATATCACCAATGGGGAGGGGCCTAAGCATGATTGAGTAACTTTTTGGGAAAGAAATGTAAGTCACTGGCCATGGTTTCTCAGGGAGCTCAGACTGGATGTTGAAGGTCTAGTGATGATCTACCCCAGAGCTTTGCCAGAGATGGGCATGTAAAACAGTCCATCTGTTTGCTCGTTCCCTTAAAGCAAGCAGTAAAGCTCTGTACCCTCTGTCAGTGCACTGTTAGCACTTCTGATTGTGGTATGCTTCCTTTTCCATGTTCAGCGTGCTCTAGTCTGAAATCCAGCCTTCTGTAGAACAGATGGGCAGAGTAGCCATGGACATCCCCCCATTTCTGCCTCTGTTCCCAGCAGGGGGCCGCTTCCTCCCTGATCCTTTTTGACTTTGGCTGCAGCTACTAGTTCCTAAGCAGAGGCGCTCTGCTCTCATTTTCTGAGCCAGCACCTCCTCTGCCCTGCCTGGCTTGCTAGCGGTTTTTATGTCTTGGGACCCATTTTTCAGTACCACACTTTCCTGTCATTAGAAATACTGGTGATACTCGATCTCATATTTATGATGATACTCTGATAGGGGAAGTAATTTTTAAAGTTTAAAGAAAAATCAAAATGGCAGATGTTTTAATTGTGGAAAGCAAGGTCATTTGAAAAGGGATTGTAGACAAGGTGTTCCTAGAAATAATGTTTTTTCTAGAGATAATCCAGGAGAAGGCCTCAGCCTTTCTGAATATGCAGAAGGTGTGGTGAAGCCCAGCATTGAACTAATGAATGCAGCGCAACAAGGGATAAGCAGGGTAACCCTTTGCCGTGGGGAAATGCCCTCGGGCTTCCCAAAGGCCTCAGTATCAAATTCCATTCAATCATTCCCTGTCAGCATCGAGAAATTCATCTATAAGCAATTAAAAGATTTAATGCTTGTATTAAGTTTGTAAAAATAACACTGTTCTGGATAGAATCAAGATCAGAACAGCCTCAGTAGATAAAACAAAAACTCAGGAGAGACCAGAAAACAAGTATTTTGGCAAACTGCTATAAATGATCAGAGACCAAAGCAAATAAATGGCATTGAAATTGAAGGCTTAGTAGACACAGGAGCAGATGTAACAATAATTTCACCAAAATATTGGCATCTAGATTGGCTCTTCAGATGGTCATTAATTCAGCTTCTGGGGACTGGAACTTTATCTGAGGTAAAACAAAGTGCAAGATGGATCCAGTGTATAAGGCCAGAAGGACAAATAGGAAAATTAAAGCCACATGTAGATAATACAGCCATGAATTTATGGGGCCATGATTTGTTGCAGCAATAGAAAACATAGACTAACACTCCTCCAACCTCAGAAACAAACCATAAAATAAAGAATGTTTCTGAGAAAAATATTAAAAGGCATTATCAAGAACAGTCACAGACTTTCCAGGTTGTCCATAAGCAGGACACAAGAGCTGTGGAGAGACATCGGATAGTAGAAAAAACCAGAATGAAATTGGCCTGTGTATTGTAAAGACATGTGGACCTCAGATGGGAACAGGCTGTGTGTCATGCTGGGGAAGATTCTTTGTCTTTGTCTTCACAGGGGAAGAAAAGCCATGGATGCCATCAAAATTTTTAAAGTTTAGATTCAAACAGAAGAGACCTCCTGAGTAAGGAGAGTCGATAGTTCATCAGCTTGTCATTCAGTCCAAACTAACTGAAAAAGACTAACACATGCCTTTCATTTGATCAGGCATGAAAAAAAAAAAGAAATAATAATATTTTCAAATGATAATTTACCAGAGGCATACTTACCTTACTCCATGTTAGAATGTCAGACTGTAGATTGCTATGTGGCCCACACCATCTTGGACCTCAGCTTTTGAGTTTTCTTCTTAAATAAAAAGAATATTTTTGTTGTTTAGTATTTAAAGCACAGGTAAGTGATTTAAGGTGTTTTAAGTATTCAAAGGGTTACTACAGTTCAAATCTTGTTTTCTAAATCTCTGTTAGGTGATTTGGAGCTAACATAAAATATTTGAGCAGGGCAGTGGTAGCCCATGCCTTTAACCCCAGCAGAAACAGGCAGATCGCTAGAAGTTGTTTTCTAGATTCCAAAGTTACAGTGAACAAGGCAGTGTTGTGTGCCTTGAATCCCATCACCCTGGGACAAACCTCAGATACAGTTCCTAATTAGTATGTTTGCACACTAGAGAAATCACATACCATGTTTAAGGAATTCATATCCAGGTGGTAGTGGTTCACCTTTAATCCCAGAGGTTGGGAGGCAGAGGCAGACACAAAAGAATTACAGTGATTTAAGTTTAAAAGCCACTTGCAAAAGGCAGACTGAAATTCAAAGTGAATGTCCTTTGTGATCTAAAAATAGATACATTTAAGCCTTGAAAAAAATATGTAAAGAGAAAGACTATAGGTATATTTATCCACTAAGGTATATTTAGTTTCAAGTTTTCAAATAATTTTTTAAAATTTCAATTGAAAGAATACTTTTTCTGTTGCCAAAAAACATTTTGCTCAAGGAAAGATATTCTGCCAAAGACAGCCAAAAAAGGAACCCTGCAGAGTTCGAGTTGGGGCAGGGTTTGGTTTTTATCTTTCCATAGAATAAAAGATACATTTTACATCTTGGTTGGAAGAAAAATCCAACTTGATTGGAGAAGAAGGAAACCACTAATGTTGCAGAAAGCAGAAGACATGTGAGAACACTGCAGAGGACAGGAGACACCTGACAGAAAGCCACAGAGGGGACATTAGCCTGGGATCGTCTCCAAAGGAAGCATCAATTCTTGAAGCCCGGAAAGACTCGGAAAACTCAGAAGCAGAAGAACGCAGGAGAGACAGCAGATCTTGAGTGAATCACAGCTAACCCAAAGACAACTTTAATTATATAGATGGACTCTTCCTGCATTAAGAAACTGGAACCTCCATTTCAGGTCTCTTGAGAGCAAGGGTAGGAGTTGAGGGGATAGAAATGTCACTTGAAAAGGTCAGCACAGTACTCAGTGCAATTGTGACCACAGGGTAACCCCTGCCCTACTTTCATTGCAGTCCTCTTGGAAAAATAGCTCTACAACAAGAAAACTTAGCTATGTAGTACAAAGCTTGAGAGACAAAAGATAGGAGAAGCAAAAGAACAGAACTGCTTAATTGTGAGCCTGTGGTACCGAATGAAATTGAGGCTTAGGATACACAGCCCGTGGACAGTGGGGAAGAGCCTGGCTCTCTGGTGTGGAGCTGGGCACGGAGTGCACGTGCCTAAATGTCTAGCTCTCTGTGGATTCATACAGATCTAATTGTACCTTGGTAATAGAAAGAGGAAATAAGATTAGCTAAGGACACTGGATTATAGAAGACAACTGCTGAATTAGATCCGTCTGTATACTTTAAAGGTGTTCTCACGTCAGAGTGGAAATCAGGGAGTGTGTTAAGTTGGGGAAGAGGTTTAGCCTGTGAAAGACTATTGGTTCTATCAAAATTGATAAAGATCCGATTGGAGTAATGGAAACTTCCACATGAAAGACATGACTCAAGGAAGGAAGAGATGCAGAAGGACAGAAAGCAGACAATACAGAAGCAGATCCTCTGCATGGGGACAGCTCAACACACCAGCTGAGGGACAGTCGTTCATCAGACTGGTGGATGGAAAACCTTGATCTGAAATGAACATTTGCTGAAGACAGATGATCAGGAGTGCTTTTAGGAGGACCATCACATCAACAGACCCTCATAAGGACATTCAGATTGTTAAGTTTGTGAGACTGGTAATTTTTCTGTTGTAAAAAGTTAAACTGTGTACTATTTTTAGCTTAGACAAAAAGGGGGAAATGTTGCAGATATTTGATCAGACTGTGAACCCTGAAATTTACTGAAAAAACCTGTTTCTAGTTGTGGTGTGGCTTACCCTTCTTACATACCTTTAATCCTTCTGGTTGGAATCACACACACACACACACACACACACACACACACCCTTAGTACAACCTTTAATCCCAAACAATGAAGGTGAAGTTAGTTTTTAGAAGGAAGTGCCTGTATTTGAAAGTGATGTCTAATTGAGTGGCAAAGTGACGAATCAGAGAAAGATTTGACAGAATAGGATATGCTAACTCTCCTGAGAATAGAGACCAGTGCAGAGAGAGGAGAGAAGGCAGCTTTACTGGAGCAGTTGACAGAGGCAGGTCACAGAGAGATAGAACAATTTAGACATAGATAAAGACAGAGAATGAGAAAGAGCCAGTAGATTAGAACATATTGCCAAAGTTTATATGAGGCTCAAGCAGAGCAATTCAGGAGAGGCTGAGAGAAGCCATTTTGAATCAGTCAGCTTGTAGCGGAGTTTGAGCAGATCAGCTGAGTTGAACCAGCCAGCTAGAGTACAGAAAGAACTAGAAAGGGTGAGTGTATTCAGCCGCAAGTCTCAGAGGCTGAAAACAATCTAGGGTAGATTAGATCGTACAGAGGCTACAAGCTTCCATGATTAGTCCTTAGCAGACAGAGTCAGTAAGCCTGGAAGATGATAATTACATCAGGCAAATAAAAGTTAAACTTATACTGACCCTTGTGGCAGTGCCTCCTGCCTCCTTCCTTCCTGGGTTATTGGGTTAGAACTCACTTGTCGAGACTCAGCTGTACCTTTCCAGGCAGATTCCCTTTGAGGTCTCTTCCCATTGCAGCTTTCTCTCAACATCCAAATATTGGTCCAAATATTGGGCTAAACTGTAGATCTACCCAGCCCCTCTCCCCCCTCTGAATTTGAACAAGGTTGTTCTCTCAGTGTGGTATCCTTGTTCTTGCTTTTGCTAGGGGATGTCTGTGTTCAAGCATCACATCTTCCCTGGGCAGTCAGCTCAGCGTGGCAACTCCTTTGCTTATGTCTTGAGCTGAGTGAGGAATGATGTGTGAGTGAGACAAGACATTATCAAGTGCCCCCTTCTTAGAACAGAAGTTAACGTCTCCGCCATGTGTATTCTTGTGTTTGGGGACTTGAGCTCTGTCCTGCATCTGGGCCATTTTTATTAACAGTGTGGGGAAGAGTAACTGATATCTCCCTCTGAGCCCTTCTCCTGTGTGTTGCACAGACAGCTTCCACCTGCTGGTTCTCTTTCTTCCTCTTTTGACCCGGCATTAGACGTGCTCCATCTGAATGCTCACAGATCCCTGAGTGTCGACTCCCAGCTTGTAGAGGCTGCTTTATCTTTTCCTCTCTCCCCCTCCCCCTCCCCCTTCCCTCCCCCTCCCTCCCCTCCCCTTCCCTCTCCTCTCCTTCTTTCCCCTCTCCTCCTCCCCGTCTCCTTTCCATCAGACCAGTTTAGGTTTGTGTGCTATACACTTTATTCAGCTAAAATCAGAGTCCAGAAGACTATGCTGCATTTCACCATTTAATCAAACCCTGACCATTGCTGTGGCAGGGCAAATTGCCTGAGCTCTCGACCTCCTCCTTCTATAATTAAAAAGAGTTCTGCTGATTCTTCCAAGTCTTACCTACAAAATACTAAAAAAATTCGCCATTTTTCTTCCTGTCCCTTGAACTTTAGCCCAAGGTCAACTTAAAGAGTTTGGCATGTTCCTTTCCAGCAGGCTTTGTCTTGATTTCTGGGAACGATGCCTTGTGACTTACTGGAAGCTGTGGCTGATGCAGTCTGTCCAAATAATCAGTTAATTAGTGTCCATTGCCACTCCTCTATGTCAGGTTTTGCAGTGGGCCTCAGAAATTGAGCAGCTCTGTGTGTGTGTGTTTGTGAATGTGAAAGAAACAGAGAGGAGAGAGACAGAGAAACGAGGAATTTCAAAGGCCTGGGAACACCGCAGGGACAGTGTCTTAGGGTTCTATTGCTGTGATAAAACACTGTGACCAAAACCAAAGTTGGGGAGGGAAGGGTTTATTTCTTATGCTTCCACATCACTGTTCATCATCAAGGAAGTAGGACAGACTATATGGGCAGGAACCTGGAGGCAGTAGCTGATGCAGAGGCCATGGGAGGTGCTACTTATTGGCTTGCTCCCCATGGCTTATTCAGTTTTGCTTTCCACAGAACTCAGTACTACCAGCCTAGAGACAGCCCCACCCACAATGGGCTGGGCCCTCCCTCACTAATCAGTAATTAAGAAAATGCCCTTCAGGCCTGCCTGCAGCACAGTCTTATGGAGGCATTTTCTCAGTTTGAGTTCCCTCCTCTCAGATTAACAAGCACAGTGGGAGATGATTAGGATGGATGGGGAACATCAGGAGTAAATATTCGATGCTCAAACTCCTTAAAACTCATGGGAAAAACAAACCATCAAACATATACTGAAGAACTTGAAGGTTGGAGTGTGACTCTTAGATTTATCATTTACTTCCTGGTTGGCTTTGGGCAAGTGGCTTCATTGGGCCTCAGTTGCCATCTTTGTAGCAATAGACTGAATCCTGTGGGGGCTCTATGGTCTAAATGTAGCAATATTGTCTTGTCTTACGTAACTGGCACGGGATAGTTTCAGTATAAATGAAAATTCTTCATTTTGTCATAATCATCTATTGGAACAGAAAGAACGTCTGTTCCCCTAGGCTTTCACCCTCCTAACTAGACTCGACTATTTTTCTGCGATAAATACTACAATCAAAAGCAACTTAAGCATTTATTTTGGCTTATGATTCCAGAGGGCTAGAGTCCATAATGGTAGGAAGGCATGCCGTGCCTGCAGGGGTAGGAAGCTGCCTGATCACATTTCTGTGGCACAGAGGAAGCAGGAGAAGGAAGTGGGGGAGACTGGACACCCTCAGAGGCCACCCTAAGTGATAAATTTCCTCTAGCAGTGCTGCATATCCTGAAAGTTCCTTCCAAACCCTGATTCCATTTTTTAAAGGCAGCACCAACTGGGGACTAAGTGTTCATCAAATACTCTGGGCCTCTAGGGGTCATTTTTCATTCAAACCACCATATGACCCAGGACTCCAAGAAGTACTGTCTGCACTATGTCAGGGCTCATGTCTACACAGCTGGGAAGCTATCAACAGTGGAGTTTGATCTAGTTTATTTTGCCGTCTGTCATATTTTGGCTTCCTTCTCCAGGAATTGTATTATTGCCTTCTTATTGTCCTGTGTACTTGTGCAGCAGGCTCCTCCTGCCTCACCATGCTCTCTCAGCTCTGCTCTTTTCCACCTGGCCTGTGGAGTGCACATAACTCTGCCCCAGTGTCAGGTGAGGGGATCAAATAAAAGGCCTACAATACTGCTTCTCTTTAAAAGAAATTCATACAGACATTAAGGAATCAGACAAACATAAAAAGTAGAAAAAGGGGGTGGGGAACTCTGTGCCTTTCTGTAGGGCCTACTGACTGGTGATCAGCCCTATTAACTCTTTATTTTTTGAGATTTTATTTTTATTTTATGTAAATGAATTTTTTCTGAGTCCATGTTTGTGCACAATGTGTGTGCAGTGCCTGTAGAGGCCAGAAGAAGGTGCTTTGGGAAAGTGACTGGAGTTACAGATATCCATGAGCCATCATGTAGCTACTGGGAATTGAACCCAGGTCCTCTAGCCTTAAGGCTAGTCAGTGCTCTTAAACACTGAACCATCTCTTGAACTCAGCACTGTTAACTAAAAATATTCCTCCAAGAAGACCTTAGGCATCCACGAGGTCGTAATATTCTTTGCCTTCTGTCTTTCTCTCTCTCTTTTTTACAACTTGTGGTTGTGGGAGTCTGTTCTCTCCCTCCACCATATGGGTCTGGGGATTGAACTCAGGTCATCAGGCTTGACAGCGGGTGCTTTTACCCATTGAGCCATCTCCCCAGCTTCTTAAGAAACAAAACAACAAAGCACACAGGGGAGTTGGCCATTCTGTTTAGTATCACCCTTTGTCTGTCTTTCCTTTTTTTAAGAATTTTAAGGGATACACAAAAGCCAAAAATCTTGCTCATAATACTTCCCATTTATAATAAACCTAAATTAACTTTATATGTTTGCATTCTAGCTTGAAGCTTATGCTTTGAAGTTATTATGAACATGAATGCATTTTCATTTAAGATGAAGACATTAAACACAGTGCAAGGCATCACCTGGTCCTTGTATGCCTTTCCCTGTGGATAAAACTCTGTTCTCATGGTGACAGCCAAAAGTTCCTTGGGCTTTCACATGAAAGCAACCATGTTCTGTGGCCACTGATGCTGATGCTTACAACCTTTTTTCAGTTTCTTACGTGTAGACCATTTGGTGACATGTAGGCTTCCTGCCATTCACAAGGCAGGAAAGAAAGACACAGAAAGGATTTGTAGGCCATTGTTGGATCTGAGTTTAAATAACACAGTCTTGATAGTATGTTAAACTTCACCCAATGAGAATTCTCCAGTCCAAATCTTGCAATCTAGGAGTTTTTTCATATTGAAAGTTTTGCCAGCCGGTGCAGTTATTGGCCCTTTTCATAAGTACTCTCTCTCTGTACGAGTTGCAGCAGGCTTTTTAACTTGGCTGTCACTGTTTCTGTTTCTCTGAATCACCTTCAGTCATTTTTGTGTTAGGTTGGTGATCTTTGCTACGGTTCAGTTAGCATTTATCCATCCTGTTTTGCAACTCTGAAAAATTTGTCATTTACAGCATGACCTTTTGTTGAGCCTCAGTCCTTTACACTGCCCTTCTGGTGGTTCCGGAGTGTGGCAGGGCACAGAAGGGAGCGTCCCTCTCAGTGGCGGTCACTTCTGGGCAGTGTGGCGAGGGTGTTTATGGCTTTTGGTACTATGATTCCTCATTGTCAGTGTTCCTTTGGGTAGAGACTTAGCCCCATCATAGTTATCAAATTCAGTAACAAGGAGAGAATTGATTTTTACACCCGGGTAGAATATATGGAAAACAAGTACCGCCAGCACGCAGGGCTGCTTTGCCTGCCTTCTGAGGAGTGTAGGAGATGTGGCTACTGTTATGTGAGATCGGTTTCTAGGGAGGTTCATTGGGCATCCTTCTGAGCTTTACTCTGGAGTAGGTGGGGGCATGCTCCTTTATCTCTTTATGAGTAATTAAATGGACACACATCTGCTGTCATCTCCTGTGCTCTGGAGCAGGGATGGATGAGCACAGAGAGAAGTGTGGTCTGTCTTTCTAACCTGTTGTCAGTGGTTTTGGGAGTTGAGACTCCCTCATCACCATGGCTACTTCTGTAGCAGCGTTGTGTGTGTGTGTGTTGTGTGTGTTGTGCACGTGCGTGCATCTCTTTACAGTATAATTAATTCCCATGGTTGGGATCTGATGCTGTACTTTTTAATGTTCTCCATTTTACCCTGACACTGACCATTCTAGATTTTTCAGAGCGAAGGGATTCTATGTGTTTCTTCCCTGGGTCCCTCTCTGGCCTTGGATCTACAGGTGTGGACTCTTGAGGGTCTGTCGGAAATAGCAGATGATGTAAGGACAGTCTGTCTTGGTTTCAAAGCTCTGTGACTTCTTTCTTGTTTTACAGTTATCCAACTAGAATTAAGTTAACTTCTCTGTGTTCTGTGTGGAAGCTCCATCCCTCCAGGCTTCATGCTGGAAGGAGAGGCTTAGACATATGAGGAGCTGTGGCATTTCCTTTGTCCCTGGGAAGAGCTGTGTGTGGTGCTAGGACAAGAATGAATGGAGCTGGAGTGGGTGAGGCAATGGCTGGGCAGGTCCAGTCTACTCTACTCCTTTCTGGGGTTGGGGAGGGTGATAACTAGGGACCTCAAGCCTGCACCCCTGGGAGAGTGAGCTGGTTCTCTGCTGGAGACTGAGAGCTTAGGAGATAGCCTGCAGAGAAGGGTGTCTAATTGTCTGGGAGGAAGTGCTACTGCAGTGGCTTCACAGTCCAGTCCTGCCACAGCTGGCTGGAGACTCCTATGGAGGGATTACTCCATAATGGATGACCTCATTTATAAAATAGGATGTTCCCTTCCAGATGGCATGAGCTAGGTGAGATGACATTTAATTTAGAGAATCCCCCCCTCCCCAGCTATGCCTGCTACTTGAATGCTCACAAAAGAGGTTGCTGAGACTTGCCTTCAATGGCCGCCTTTCCAGGTCTTCCTTTCCCTTTACCCTGCAAAGCATGGGGGCAACCATGTGGTACAAAAGAAGCATTTGTGGTCCAGAAAGAGGGACGATGGCCCTGGCCTGAGGGAGTGGTGAGTTGGTGCCGACACAGGGCTGTCCTCCACCCCCCACCCCCCAGCTGCCTCCTGGGAATGTAGAAGTCTTGTTTAACAACACAGCAGCACACTTGCTGCCTGAATTGGACTTTTGCATCACACTTGGCACCAAGTTGGAATCAACACATCCCCGCTCCAGCTGTCCCTTTTAAGTGGTGTGTGGAGGGAAAACTCAAGGCTGTACCATATCCTGGGTCCCCACTGCCTGGTGTCTAGAGCTATGAATAACCCTGAGGGAAGTAGGCGTGCCTGGGATCCCAGCTGCCCACCTCAGGGGAACTGATGTACAGGAATAGCAGCAGGGTAATAATAGCAGAACACTGATGTGGTGCCTGTCATTTGCCAAGCTGGTCTTGCTAGTGTGCATTCTTTTACTTGTTACTCGTGTTTAATAGAGCGGCCCCTTGGGCCTGTTTCAGCACATGAGAAAATGGGACGCACCAAGGTGTTTGGAGCCCCGCTCTCCTTGGAGTTCACAGAGTGTGTGAGGTCTTCTGAGGTGTAGAGTATGTGGAGGGCAGCTTATTTGCTGCTCCTGTTGTCCTAATGTCTGCTGTTGGTGAGTAGTGCCACAGGCCCAAGCTCCTCTGTTTATTTCCCCTCTGGCTTTTGGGTTGACTTAGACTATCTTTTCAGGAGACCCCATGATGGAAGATCTCCTGGAGGGAAGGTAAGGGGGTCAAAGGTATACATCCAGAGTCTAGGGCCCCTGTTTTTAATACTGTGCGTAATTCCTATACCTCCCTCATTGACACTATCCTAAAACTTCCTCCCTGGGTTGTGGGCTCCATGACCTGATCCTGACCCCTGCCTACTTTTAGGCCTCCTTGACATGTGACACCTTAGTTTAGAACACACATCTTCTGACCTTTTCTGCAAGAGAATTTCAGAGACACCATATACAGCTGAGTCAAGGCACAGAATTGGTTCCAGGCTTAGCATGGGCATCACAGATAACAGTTTCTCCCAGACACACCTTCTCTCAATGCTATAGTTTTTTTCTTCAGTAGAAAAGTCCCTTCCCCAGAGATAAGGTCCTGAGCCCTTTGTTCTCAGTGTCCTGCACTATGGGAAGGAGACCTTTCCCATGTGATTCTCCTGGCTTTTGCTACAACTGCTGCCCCAGCTGTCACTCTGCTGGTGTTCCAGCAGTTTTCTGTCACCTCTCTGCCTGGAGGGCTCAGATGGCCTCTCTTTTCTGTCTTTACTTAGCCATGTACTTGAGATTGTGCATTCTTGCTTTCTGTCTCCAGGTTTCTGTATGCTAGCTACACTTGTCTACAAGTGTCTTTGGCACCTCATGGCCCTGCCATTTGACGTCAGCCCGCCCGCCCGCTGCTATGAAGGTCCTCTGTGGCTTCAGTTAGTTCTCATAGCCAGTGAAGGTCTGATAACATGTGACTGGGATATACAGAAGACCCTATCTCAAATGAAACTCCACTAAAACCTCTATATGTATTTTAAAAATCAACACTCTTCATAGTTATCCCTAATCTCCTCAACCTAACCAAGTTTCCAGGGATAAAACCTAATTTCTTGTCAGTTACTTGTTTTCCTGGAAAATTTTAGGTTTCTCTAAGAGTTGAGAATTTTCCTAGTCTTTCTTCAGTTGACTTTACCTGGAGGAGAGAGGCCTGCCTGTAGCAACCACGTGTAACACTCCCTCGCCCCCAACACACACACTGTGAGGGGGCCCAGTTTAGATAGTAAGGCAAAGTCACCTCACTCTGAAATGTCTCCTTGTAGGAGAGAGCTTGAAAATACATTTACTTCTAGGTGAAAGAAGAGAGAGGAGGGGTTTGATTAGAGAAACAAGTTTTATTTCACCTGTGGGGAGAATTTCAGTATGAAAAGTGTTGATTTTAGATTAAGAGAAGAGAGCCTTACATAGAGCTTCCTTGTTTTTGTTGCTTTTGTAAGAGGCTCTCCCTGTATAGGCCACCAGGCTGGCCTGGACATGCTGGGTAAGTTTAATATTGCCAGGAAGGATGGTCCCGCCTCAGCTGGAACTGTTGAGTATGCTGGCCCTAACACTGTGTGTCCTGCACTTCTGTCTGTGAGGTGGAACCTGGCCCTCCCAGGACCATGGATGAATCCCAGCGGTGGATAGCAGTGCTCGGGTCTTGTTTGATCCTAAGACAGTTGTGTTCCTGGATCCCAAACCAAGTGTGAGGCTCAGTCTGAGGATTGAATGTTCTTCTTCGAGCTCCCCTGGCTGTTCATCTCTGATATCTGTCTCCTGCCCTTGGATGTGGAGGCAGAGTGTGAGGGTGTGAGTTCCCCGATGGTAATCTTTTTACTTTGATTCTATACTGGTGGAGAATGGAAGAGGGGAATAGTGCCCACCTCCTCCTATATAGCCTGAACATTTCAGACGGTCTGTCTGTTTTGGTTTTGACATTCAGTGCCATATGTGGCCTATAGTAGAAGTTCAGTCACTGTTTGATGAATTGAATTACATGCACATGGAATTGGCCAGTGTCTCTTTCTGTTCCTCCTACAGAATGGGAAAATAAAAATATACACCCTGCAACTTCCCCATCCCCATACAGAGCTTGTGCCAAGCTCTCATTTGACCACAAGGTGGCAGTGTGACACAGTGGGGAGCTTGCATCCTGCATACTGACTTCAGCACAGTTGGGAGATAGCTGTCTAGTTGGTTCTTTGTGGGTTTCTGCTTGGGAAGTTGCCTCTTTGAAGCCACTTTGAGAAGTTTCAGCCTCAGTTTCTTAGGCTCGGGGCGATAGGGTGGAAAGACTTGGGATTTGTCTGTCAGGTCTGATTGAAGCCATGGCTGTCATCCTAGAAGCTTAGCTTTGAGTAGGTGACCTCTCTGAAATGGTTCAGCATGACGATAACCTAAAAACACATTAGTGTTATTGCTGGAGATTCCCGAGCTTGTCTTGGCTGTCTGACACCACTTCCCAGACCTTGGCTCCTCCCCGGTCTCCCTGCTTGTCCACATTGGCTTCGTTCTAGTCAGTGCTCAGTCTCCACCTTATCGAAGACCTGTGTGCCTTCCTGCTGCCTGCCTGTCCGTCTGTTCTCTGGCCTGTTTCCCTGGCAGCTCAGACTGCAGAATGTCCAGAGCTGTTGGAGAGTGTGATGTATGGGTAGATCTGTGGGGTCTGTGTCTTATGGATTTCGTCATCTGTGCCCTGCATTGAGCAGGCACTCGAGTAAAAATGATAGGTGTTACTATGGTTAACCCTCATAGCAGATCTGTGAGAAAAAGTGGCTACGCCATCGTGCAAAGCAGAAGCGGGTTAGGATGCCTTTGGTTCTAACAGTGGAATTCTCCTAAAAGAGTTTAAACAATCAGGAAAAATTTCCATCTATTTGTTTGTTTTGCTTTGGAAAC
Source organism: Mastomys natalensis (assembly GCA_021653895.1). Taxonomy (NCBI): domain Eukaryota; kingdom Metazoa; phylum Chordata; class Mammalia; order Rodentia; family Muridae; genus Mastomys; species Mastomys natalensis. Next base: position 886,826 of record JAJTUV010000649.1, read on the forward strand.
AGGGTCTCACATAGCCTAGATGTTCCCTGGTTTCATTGTGGAGCCAAGACGGGCCCTGTACCCTTGCTCTGTTGCCTCGTCTCCCTGGTAGGAACTAGGATTCGGCATGATGTTCTGAGGATCTGGGAGCTGCAGTCTCTCACTCGCTTCCCTTGGTGTACTCTCTGTGGTCTTAGCCAGAGTTTTACTGGTGCCATGGTGACAGCAGGCTCCTGGCTGCCTGTGTAGGAGAGAGAGTGTTGGTCCTGTTCTTTTTTTGTGATTGTCTCTCAGTAAATTGCCTTCACAGTTCCTCTGGGCTATTTGGACGTTAGGCTTGTAGTCAGTAGCAAAAGGGCAGAAACCAGTAGCTGTTTAGACTGATCAGAATGCAGCCTTTTAAGGCTGGTGAGGGTCCAGCTTCACGTAATGCTCCTGGACTCCTGGTCTAGGTGGCAGAAGGGATATGAATATGGCTCAAGGCTGCAGATGTGGTAAACACCAGGGCTTCGACCAGCATCTGGCTGACTCCAGAGACCAGCTCTCTGAATCTGCTATAGGTTTTAAGTTTTTGTTCCTGCTGATTCTGGAATCTCTCCCTTTCCTGTCCTTGTAGTGGTTCTTTTTGGTCTGTGTCCATGGGGCACTGTCCTCTAATACTTGCCAGCTGCCTTCCCTTCCATAGACTTCCTGCTCTTAGTTTATGGGATGAGAGTTGTCTCAGCCTTGCTGATCAGGCTCTGGAGGGTCGAGCTGGGGTGTAGTGTTGAGTAGTTAGCATCATCTTGGGGTCCTGGAGGGGCGAGACTGGGGAAGATGCTGTGAGGGTGACCTTAGGCCTTGAGAGAGAGCATTTGTCGTGGTGGGAAAGCTGGCACGTGGGCACAGGCTTCCACCAGGTCTGTGGCCGGGGCACTCGGTGTTTCCTTTAGACTCGTGTCACTCAGGAGCCGTTGGTCTTGCAGATGCTCCAGGACTGTCCAAAGGCACGCAGAGAGGTGGAGCTACACTGGAGGGCCTCGCAGTGCCCACACATCGTGCACATCGTGGATGTCTATGAGAACCTGTACGCAGGGCGGAAGTGCCTGCTGATCGTCATGGAGTGGTGAGCAGCCTGCCAGGCTCTGTGTGTCCTGTCCCCATGCTACATTGTGCCGCTGCCTCTGCCTCTGCAGACAGTCCACTGTGGGTCTTGAAACTTGAAATATCAGCGTTTGGCTTCCTTTGGGGACTGTGGAGTGTGTATGGTGACTTGCTGGTTGCTAGATCTTTCACTGTACCTTTTTTTTTTTTCAGTCTCGATGGTGGAGAACTCTTTAGTCGAATCCAGGACCGAGGAGACCAGGCATTCACAGAAAGAGGTAGAGAGGCTCTGCTGTGGGGTTAGCTTTGGGGGACAGAGCAATAAGCAGCTGTAGGTTCTTTGCAGGACCCGCTCACAGGAGCAGTGGAGGGTGTTGCCTTCTCAGGCTCACTGCTAGGTTTCTCACCTTTAGCCATGGCCAGCTCCTTTGTGTGTCTGATGAGTCGGTGGGTGTGGGGTACTCGGGCTGCATCGGCAGGTTGGTGTATCGAGCTTTCGCACCTCTAGCTCCGGGTTTCCTTTCTTGTCTGCAGAAGCGTCAGAGATCATGAAGAGCATCGGTGAGGCCATCCAGTACTTGCACTCTATCAACATTGCTCATCGGGATGTCAAGGTAACGCCTGCGTAGACCCTACGCTCTAGGAGGCTGGGGCGGCACCCTGACTGTCTATCTTTCAGGGCAGGATGAGTCTGCAGCCCAGTCTGTGGCTTGTGGGGCTTGGGATAGGGGACCACAAACTTAGTAGTGAAGCCCTGTTTGGCTGCACTTGGCCCTGTGGGGTTTCCTGTAGCACATCAGCACCTCACAGCTTTCTGAGTCAGCAGCGGTCCCAGCAGCTCCACGCATCAGTCTCTGGTTTCCCGTTCCTCTGCAGCAGGGAGCTGATGTCTTCACGCTGCCCAGGGCAGAGGGACCGGATGGATGCATGCTGGTTGAGCAGATGAATGGAAGGCACAGTCCTTCCCCTCGGGTTCCTCAGCATTTCCGCAGGGGTCTCATTCATTCCTGTCTCTCTCCACAGCCTGAGAACCTCTTATATACTTCCAAAAGGCCCAATGCCATTCTGAAACTCACTGATTTTGGCTTTGCCAAGGAAACCACCAGTCACAACTCTTTGACCACTCCGTGTTATACACCGTACTATGTGGGTGAGTTCAGGGGAGGCCCAAGGACAGCCTTTACCCAGACTCTGTCCCAACCCCTCTTTTGCTCACTCAGGAGACCATAGACCCAGGCATGTTGGGTCTTTGTGTCCTTATCTATGTACTGGACCATGAGTGGGCTGCCGGAGTCAAGCTGCAATTGAGTGCCATGAAAATGGTCTGCTGGGCGTAGGGCAGTACTTGGTATCTGTGTACTCTCCTGAGACGAGCCAAGGTTTCTCCAGGGAGTCTGGGATTCAGATTCTGCCCTGAAGTCCCAGCTGACTCACGGAATAGGCTCCAGGCCATGTTTATTTAAGTAGTGGGCAATACGTGTTTGTAGGCTCTCAGTGGCTCAGCAATGTTTGCACCCTGAGCTCGCAGCTGCAGAGTCCCTTCTTCTTACCCCAGCCCCACTGCTGCTGCTCTTCCTTTATGAAGGGATGAAGGATTCTGAGGCAGGGGAGGTCTCAGCATTCAAAGAGCCAGGACAACCCACAGTGATCTTTGCTTTGCAGCTCCGGAAGTACTGGGCCCAGAGAAGTATGACAAGTCCTGTGACATGTGGTCCTTGGGTGTCATCATGTATATTTTGTAAGTGGGCTGGAGGTGTGGGATGGTTGCTAGGTTGCAGTGCATTAGGGAGCTGGGGAAGCTTGTACCTCTGCAGGACAAGAGGAAGAGGCAGACATTAGCATCTCCCCTTTGGATGGAGGACTCCCTGGGAATTCCCTGTGTCCCTGCTTCACTTGATGCTTGGTGGGTTCTAGTTGCTAAGTGGTGGTAGAAACTAGCTAAAGGGCTATCTGTTTAGGTGACATCCTTGGCACATTAGACTCCTGGGTCCTGCTGTGTCAGAAACTGTATCAGCAGTTTCTGAGTTCTCTGTGACTATTATAAGCCGAGTCTGTTTTTCACCTGATTGTGGTGCAGGGTTCCTACATAACACCTGCTTTGCCCTTCTCTTCCTTAGGCTGTGTGGGTATCCCCCCTTCTATTCCAATCACGGCCTTGCCATCTCTCCGGGCATGAAGACTCGTATTCGAATGGGCCAGTATGAATTTCCTAACCCAGAATGGTCAGAAGTATCAGAAGAAGGTAGGAAGCAGCCTTCGGGGACAGGGAAAAGAGTGTGCGAGTATATGCACATGGAGGTGTTGGTGTTTATCACATGCGTGCTAGAACTGGGGACTTGGACATGTTCCTATGCCTTCTAGGTGTGTCTTGCCTGTGTGAAGTACCTGAGGCATGGTCAGAACCATGTGTATGTATAGGACTTGTCCAGCATGCTGGTCCTCGGAGCCATTGATCCTTGGGTACCTGCCTCCATTTAGTCTCCTTTGAGCCTGATTCATGCAGGAGAGTGCAGGGAAAAGTATAGCTCCTGAGTATAGTCCCTGTCCCTGAACCGTCCCATCCCTTGACCTGCTGTGTCATCTGTCTCACCCCATAGTGAAGATGCTTATCCGGAATCTGCTGAAAACAGAGCCCACCCAGAGAATGACCATCACAGAGTTCATGAACCACCCCTGGATCATGGTGAGCTTAGCAGGCTGGAGAGACCTGGCTGCAAGCGACTGTGGCTCAGCTCAGCATGGTCCAGACTGTCACGTGATCCCATTTTTCTCTCCTCAGCAATCTACGAAGGTCCCTCAGACTCCACTGCACACCAGCCGTGTCCTGAAGGAGGACAAGGAACGATGGGAGGATGTCAAGGTGAGGGACCGCTGAGGAAGAGAGCTGGGGAGGCAGTTCACAGGAAGTCTCCAGCATGAGTGCTGGCCTGGCCAAGAACAGTTTGGGTCTGTGTTCTTCATCCCAGTGTCTTTATAGTAACAAAAAGATGACTGGGAGCCATCGCCTTCACTGGCTTGTGGCAAAAGTTCTGGCCAGACTGCTGTCTGTTTCCTATGAGCCCTCCCCTCTCTGGGTCTCTAGTGCGACCTGAAAGGGCTTCAGGTTCTATCTCCTCAGTTTTCAGATGAGGGCGCTAAGGCCCCAGACAGGAGCAGGTTCTACAGGATGGCTGGCCCAGGATGCTTTCCTTTCTTGTGGGCTTGTCAGAGAGCTCCTGTGAGAATAGCTACACAGTAGCCAGCCCGTGCTGACCCAGTGCTGTCAGCAATGTGGACCCACAACTGGCATGGGTTCACTGTACCCTTTTCCTGCCTTGTCTGTCTGTCCCTCACTGCCTGTGTCTCTCTTCTGTGCTCCTTCCCTGCTCCCAGGAGGAGATGACCAGTGCCTTGGCCACGATGCGTGTTGACTACGAGCAGATCAAGATAAAGAAGATAGAAGACGCATCCAATCCTCTGCTTCTGAAAGAGGAGAAAGAAAGCTCGTGCCGTGGAGGATGCGGCCCTTGCCCACTGAGCCGCTCTGTCTCCCACCCTATTGGAGGACAAGCAATAACTCTACATGAATATATTTTTTAGACAAAGAGACACAAGTTGCCCAATGCTGCCTCCTGATCTCTTGGGCTGTGTGGCGCCCAGAAATGCCTCTGGCTTTATTCTGCCCTTGGCTCTGGCTTCTCCCAGACGGGGGCTGGAGGATGTGTGAGGGGTGAGGTGCTCCTGAGCCCATGCTCCTTTTGCATTTTATCTGTAATTTGGCGTAGAGTTTTTATGGAACCTGTCTTTTTGTCCTTTTCCCCACTCCTCATTCTTCCCCAGGTCCTTTCTCATCTGCAAAGGTTGAGGCTTACCCAAGGAAGTTGTTACAAGGGATGTCCTTAGGTTGTCCTCTCTGTCCCCCCTAACCTCCCACTGTATGGGGTCCCCACTGGCTCTAGAATCTGGGAGCTCCAGGGAGAAGGGAACGGAGTGGCCCTTAGATATCACCAGTGTGCACAACAGAGCAGCACACGTGTGACTGGGCCAGTGACTGGGCATTGGAGGGTCTAGGGAAGGCAGGGCTGCAAGGATCCCTGCTTGAACTGAGCCTGCCTAAATACCTAGGTAGCTTGTCTAGATCCAGAGCCAGGTAGTCATGGCTTCTGTGTTAGCTGGGCAGGGGAGGCAGTGAGGGGTATGTGGGCACTGGCAGCCATCAGGAAGACTGGGTTCCCTCAGGACTCCTTTCCTTGCTGGTCCCAGGTCCCTGAGGCACTGATCCACTGAGTAGCCTCTCCTTGCCCTTCTTGCCATGATTAACCCACTCTCGTTGAGTCCTCTGAAATTTTTAGCCATTTCTCAATGGGCTGTCCACTCCCATGGGTGAGCCTGGGAAGGTTCTATGCCTGGAAAGGCAGTTGTATTTCATGCATCTCCCCTGAGCTCTGGGGTACCTGCCAACCTCCTTTGGCAAGGGCAGGACCACGTGTGGTCTTCCTGGATTTCCACCACATGGTCTGGTGGGTGGGGCAGTCTTCGCACCAAAGATGTCTTGACTCTGTCCTTGCCCACTAGCCACCTTACCCTCTAACTACTCAACCTGGGTGGGGGCTCCCCAGGATTGAGGAGGAACTGGTGGGGGAAGAGTCTTTGTGCCATGGTCCCCCATACCCCTCCTGCTGGAGGAGGGGTGTCTCCCTCAGGGGTTGGTGGAGGAGGGGCTCCTGGGCATCTCTGGGCCTGGGCCAGGGCCAGGCCTAGATGTCTGCAGCTCCTCCCATGTCTTTGATGGTGTGTTCAACACTCAGACTGTTGTAAACTGTTGTTTTGTATGAGCAAAATTGTCTTTACTAAACAAATTTAATAGTTGAAAGTTTCTCATTCTTTTTCTTCCTGAGGCTCGGGCCCTTGACCGTTTACTTCTGCTCTTCCATCCTGTGGAGTGTTTTCTGTGAAGGGCGGCAAAGCCCTGTGCCCTGAAAGGGGAGAAGATGACTCCTGACTGGATCAGCATAGGAATAGCCCCTCTTAGATGAGGGCCTGTGTCAAAGAGCTGATCTACTACTATGGAGCCTGAGTTCCCAGGAAAACAGGATGGTGTATTGTCTTAGAATTCCAGAAGGGGGCAGTACATGCCAGGCAGAAATAAAAGTGCTTTCAGTGACCAAGTCTCAGAAACCCTGTGATAACTGAATAGCCTCGGCAGAGTGTAGAGTTGGAGCTGATTTGCTGACTCCACCACTTCTGTTCTCAGTCAGGGGAGAAAGGCAGGGCAGCATGGCTAGTTACCAAACCAGAGTGGAAAGCACTGTGCTGATAGTCTCACTGTAGATTTAGCTAGAACTCAGGCCTCAGGACCTGGGGGCCTGGAACATTCTCTGTCTTCCACCAGCCTTCTCTCTGGAAGATGCACTTGCCTGCCACCCTAGTCATCAGGGATCCTGTCTCTGCTGCTCAACCTGAGAATACTCCCCTACCCAGAGTGCTGTCGAGAATCACCCAGCCCAGCATTCTTGCTTATAAAGAACTCTTTGTCTGCACTTACAAGGGAGTCAGAGTGATGGGTCCAGGCTGAGGGGGCAAGCAGGGCTGGTAGAAAGGAAATTGTCAGAAGCTGCCATCTAAGTGACAGGCTTGAGAAGGTCCCTGTTGTAACTGTGATGCTGCTTGCTGGATACGTGGGTAAGAAGCCTGGTAGAGCCTCCGTGTGCTTGCAGGATCTTTGTAGGGCCACATCCTGTTTTGCCAGCATCCTTGGTCTGGGGTCCCCTTCTTGTCCTTTGAAGCCAGCCATTTGTATTCCCTTCTTCTTGTGGTGACTTTTTGACATGGCCTGAAGATTCTCCTAGGACCACGTAGATGAGATTGGCTAGCCTGGGTAATGCATTGCTAAAGCCTTAACCTTGCTCCCGTCTGCAAACTCTTATACTGTGGTCAATGAAAATACGAACTGGTCTAGGAATAGGTGCGTTCCTTTGGGAACCAGCATTCTGCCACACAGGACTGTTTGACAGCTTCCTCGTCTCAGGACACCAGTATGTAATCACCACTGTGTCTTGCTTCTTTTCTTAGTCAGCTTACAGTCTAATACGGCTCTGAGGAAGATGACCGAAGAAAGGCTGGGGTGGCCATGCTCTGTCACCCCCCCACTCCACCATGGGTTTCTGTCTGAAACTCGGGGTGAAACATTGTGTTGCTGTCTTATTTCCATGGGACAGTGTTAGTGTAGGCTGCATATAGACAGATGTTCATGGATGCTGGAAGAGGGTGTCAGATCCCTTGAAGCTGGAGTTACAGGAGACTGAACCACCCATATGGGTCCTCCGGATAGCAGGAAACAGTCTGTCAGCCCCTGAGGAGCTGGGTTGGACAGCATTGAGTATGAGGTTAGGGGTGAATGGTCTGGGATACTTGTCAAAGGTATCAAGTGGAATTCTTGACACCCTTGGGTGCTCATTGAGTGCTGGGTTGATCCCAGCATAAGTCCTCTGAGGTTAGTGACCCACTTTTCCTTTATCTGTGAAGAGATTCGACTCAGAGATGCACTTTTTCCAAGGTCACACAAGCTGATTGGGTGACTATGGGTTTGGTTTCCTGCGTCTACTACTAGGGATCCTTCAAAATGCACAGGAAGGCCTCTGGGTATAAGGGAAACAGACTGGATCCTGTCCCTGTGATATACTAGGCCCTGTGGGTGTCGTGAGGGGTTCAGGAGGCCACAGATTTAATGTCTTCTGTAGTACGCTGCCAGGGTGGCTTTGTATAAACATAGCTTCTCCTTCCAGGAATTGTTCCACCAAGCAGAGCCAGGAGTCTAGGTGGGCCTGTGTCTTGCTCTGCCAGTCCCTGCTGAGGGTTAAGTCTACCCTTGGGTTAGCTTGGTAAGGCAGACAACGAGTGTTTTCTTTTGGCTGGGTTGGAGACAGGAAGACAGAGGGCTCTGAATAACAGCAAAGCAGGTGTGTGGGCCCGAATGGGTAAGTTGTAGGTGGAGAGATTGCGAAGTGTGAAAATTCAGTTATTCAAGGAAGGAGGTTAGGGAAAGTGGCCGCACCACTGCAAGTGTAGACAAACCACTGGGTCCTGTTATGTGTGGGGTTGAGTGTAGGCACACAAGGTCTAGGGGGCAGCTCCTGTCCCCACCCTGGATGACACAGCCCCTCCTGGATCTGCTTCGACAACCTTCATTTAGGCACCTGGCTGTCTTGGGTGACATGACTGAGTTTGGGGACAGCTGCTTTTTAGATGGGACATGAGGCTTCAGATCCAGGGGCTGGCCTATTGCTAACATTTTGCCCTTACTCTCTGCACTGAGTCAGGCCAGCATGAGAAGGTTTCCTGTCCAGGCACTGCAGTGTCTGTGCTGAGGGAGTGTGAATCCAGACTGCCCTGCAGGAGCCTCGCAGAACTAAGTGTGTGCAGCGCTCACATACCTGGACCCCTAGAAACTGTTGCAGTCAGTGAGAGCTATGCTGTCCACTTCTACGTGCTTGCCTTCCCTCAGCCTTTTCCCAGTCTTAGATGGTTTTTGAGAGGAGAGATGAATGAGCAGAAGGAAGCTGACACTGGCCCGCCACCCCCAGATGAAGCCTTTATAAGTTGCTTTGGCGCTGCCAAGGTTATGTAGGAGCTTTGAAGCTAGGGAGCAGTTTTCTTCTGGTTTGAAAGTTAAGTGTCATTTCTTTTGCTTCAGGCCACTTGCTTACCAGTGATGTGATGAAGACTTTTCAGCATCCGGTGAGCAAAGACGCCACCTTTGGTCCCCCTTGCTGCCAATACCTGGTGTGTGTCAGCCCAGTGGATTGGTGTAGATGAATTGGCAGTGGGTCCAGCCCCTGTGGCAGTGGCTTCTGAGGGATGGACAGGAGTTAAAGCAGAGGGAAGACCAGGCTGCCTTCAGAGAAGCAGCTGCTGACAGAGCCCTGCGAGAGCTTCCTTATATGGTCCTGGGGTTAACCATTATAGGGTACTCTGTTAGAAATGAGGGAGGCCCTTTCTTTTCCCCTTAAGGGCAGACATAACCCTCTTGTTTTGTTTTGTTTTTGCTTTCCACAACTGCTGTTCGCTTAGCAGGTTTGTTTAATGGTCAGTGGGTTCTGCCCCTTCACTGGGGGAAGCTCCAGCACTCCTTCCTTACCCCTTCAGCCTGTGCTCTTCACTCTTAAAAGTGTTTGCTCTCCCCAACCAAAATTGGGAACATACTCTAATAGGGGTTTCCCCATTAGTTTTTTCAGCTCATTAATGACAATAATAATAATAAAAAAAAGATCTGGAGTGACACCTTCATCTGAGGTCACTTTTAGTTAGACGTTTTATGAATCACTAGCAAAAGCTGGCTTTGCATGAAATGGAGCCATTTTTAGAAGGTTGGGGAGAGTGGTCCCTGAGGGTTCCCTTAACTACCGTGCAACGTAAAGACCATGGCTCTCTGATGTTTTCCACATCCCCTAGTGTGGAAATCCCCAGTAGTCAGTAGCTACGAAGCCTTTGGGAGTCAATGCACATGGCTTCCACCTTTTGTATTTTGAAGACCAGCATCTCAAAGCTAAGCTTCCCTTGCCATTTACACGTGCTCTGCAGAGAACTATTGCTAGGAAGGTTGTTACCACCCAAGGTTTTTCGACCTGGAGATCTGTCAAGACCTGTCAAGCCTGTAGGATTTCAGGAGTGGGCCTGGGGCAGTAGAACCTGTATATGTTAAATTATCATTAGTGACCAGGGCTGCCATGCAAATGGATTCATTTGCCTAACTTTCATGATCTCAGGGGCAGCAAAGTTTCTTACTCTCAACTCATACCCCTGCTAGGATTTGCAAGTGAAATATTGGAACTAATTTTCCCCCGTCACCACCTCTGAGGCCCTATGTGGCCACATAGGAACTGTTCTCTGCCTCACTAATCCTGAGGGAGTCATGTTTCTGGGGCTTCGGAGTATCCACAAAGGTTGTAAGGGTGAGTTCCTGTCAGGGCTACTCTAGTCCCTGGAAAATATGAGCTTGCTATGGCTCAGTCTTGGCAGCTGTGAATCTCTGGTTCCTAAAACAGCTCACGTCCCTTGAGGTAACCAGGCCTCAAGTTTCAGAGTGAAATGGGTTCTCCCAGCCTCATCCCTGGTTTATAAGCCTGTGGTTCTGAATTCACCAGTCACAGGTTTATTTTTCAAAGAAACCATGACCTCTTCTGGGGTTGAGGCCTAGACCTTGGTTAGCCAGAGTCTGTGGTGCAGAGTGTTTGCTCTTGCAGTAAACGGGGGAGGAGGTTCTGGGTTTCTGGCACCTGGTTGCCTCCTTTTCTGGTCATAAACCATTCTAAAGAGACAAGTCTTCACAATGAGACAGGAACTCTGCCTCCTATTCTGCCAGCAAGAGGAACTGGATAGTCTGAGCTCTCAGCTAGCCTGCAAGGCAGATGGATGTAGGTGGGAAACCCAGTCTGACCTGCTTATTTAAGGTTTCAAAAAGGGGGGTGCTTGATATCTGTTGGATGGGGTATATACCCATCTGAGCAAAACCAAACACAGTAGCAGCTGTTAAGTGTGGTAGAGATGATACAGAAGTGTTTGCCATTCAGAGTGTAGGGACAGTGCTCTGAAGTTCCTCTCCTTGTTCCTGATACAGTTTCTTCTCCAGAAAAGCCTTTGGAGTTGATTGTGGTGGTGTATGTCTTTAATCCCAGTACTGTCAGGAGGCAAAGCCAGGCAGATCTCTGTGAGTTTGAGGCTAGCCTAGTCTACAGAGCAAGTTCCAGTACAGCCAGGGCTACACAGAGAAGCCCTGTCTCAGAAAACAAAACAAAACCAACTAGAAACAAGCAAACCTTTCTTTTATACTTTGATTTATATTCAAAGAATTTATTATCCATAAGCTTATAAACACAGCTGGCAAACTGCTTTGAACGTGTCATTAGGCGTATTGTGCACATGGGTGTGCAGTGTTCATGAGCAGGTGTGTGTGTTTAGGCTCATGTGGAGGCCAGAAGAGAGTGTTGGGTGTTCTCTATCACTTCCCTAGTCCCCTGAGGCATGATCTCTCTCTGAAACTGGACGTCCTGTTTTCTTCACTGTATTGGAATCCAGCAAGGCCCAGTGACTCTCCTGTCTGACGGCACTAGGGGCTGGGATTTCAGGTGTTTTCTGGATGTACAGCTTGTTATATTTATGCTGGGATCTGAGCTCTAGTCCTCAGGATTCCACGGCAAGCACTCTCAACCCCTGAGCCGTCTCTTCAGCTTCCATCTTTATCCTAAACACACACACACACACACACACACACACACACACACACAGTCCAGAATGCTGAGACCAAAGGCTACACCAACCTTTCATCTTCACTACTTTTTGTTTGTTTGTTTGTTTTGTTTTTCGAGACAGGGTTTCTCTCTGTAACCCTGGCTGTCCTGGAACTCACTCTGTAGACCAGGCTGGCCTCGAACTCAGAAATCCGCCTGCCTCTGCCTCCTGAGTGCTGGGATTAAAGGCGTGCACCACCACTGCCCGGCCTCATCTTCACCACTTTTAAGTGTGCCATTCGGTCATTCATTTCTGGTGTTGTATAACTAACCTTCAGACTTTTCTTCTGCTTGTTGAATAATATACAACTTAGTTTTTAAAGCTCCACCCACAGCTGATACCTTGGTTTCTTAAAGTATCTTAGGAATCAGTGACTAAACTCGGTTCTATCATGATTTCTCTTCTTATTTATTTTTTTAGTGCAAATGCTTTCCCACTGACTGGTGCCCTAATCCTCAATTCTTTTGGGAATGTGAATATATAGCATGTGTTGCATGTATGTATGTAAGTATGCAGATGTGTGTATGCAGATGTGTGTAGACTGGAAGTTGATCTGAATTGATCTGAGTGTCTTCCCCACCCCTCTCTGACTATTGAGCAGGATTTTTTTTTTTTCCTGAACTTGGAGTTTGCAGATTCTGGATAGCCTAGCTAGGCAGGTTGTTGTGGGGAGCTCCCTGCCTCTGCTTCCCCAGTCCCAGCATTGCAGCAGGCTTCCATGCACACTTGGCTTTTAGGTTCTGGTATCTGAACTTCAGTCCCTTATCCACTGAGCCATCTTCCTAGTCTCTCTGTTTGGAAATCATAAAATAAAAAAAATCAGTTTTAACTTCATGTTGTGGAATGCCATAATGATTTAACTTACGTGTTAATGGGCGTTCTGTTTCCACCACCCTTCTTTAAACAATTTATTATTTGTTTGGGTCTGCACAAGTATATAGGTTTTGCGCACTCTGCATGTGTGGAGGTAAGAGAACAACTTCAGAGTGAGGGTCAGCTTGAGGCTCTCAGACACTGAACCACCAACCAAAGAACATACACTGGCTGGACCTAGGCCTCCCCACACAGATGTAGCAGCTGTGTAGCTTGGTCTTCATGTGGGTCCCAAACAACTGGAATGGGGGCTATCCCAAAAGCTGTTGCCTGTACTGAGATATGTTCTTCTAGCTGGGCTGCCTTTGTTTGGCCTCAGTGGGAGAGGAAGTACTTAGCCTCACAGAGACTTGAAGAGTCAGGGAGTCCCCCACCTGATCAGAGGAGAAGGTGAGGGGGCATAGAGGGAAGATTGTGGGAGGGGATGACCGGAAATGAGTGGGATGTAAGGTGAATAAGTAACAAAATTTTAAAAAAGAAAAAAAAAAAGTCAGTTCTCTCCTTCCATCATGTGGGTCTCAGGGCTTGACCTCAGGTTATCAGGCTTGGGAGCAAGTGCCTTCATGTGCTGAGCCATCTGACCATAACACCCCTCCCCGCTTCAATAACCATAGATGTTTTGAATGTCTTATGCAGTATTTTTGAGTATACCTGTAAGAATTCTGTAGGGTCTATTCCTAAAAGTGGAGAGGTTTGATCTGAGGCTGTATACACTTCAGTCTTGATAGGGACTGCCAAAAAGACAGTTTGGGCTGTTTAGTGATGCGCATACTTTGCATGTCTTGTTATGAATGAGAGGTCTGTGAGAGGGCTTTTTCTCAGCAGTGGGGCAATCTGGTCATCGAATAAGTCAGCTGAGAATAAGAGGACATTTGAAGCACTTCCCCAAACTCAGAGATGCATACCCTTGGCTGAACTGTGGGCAACTGGAAAAATCAGGGCAAGGGGATTCCTTAAGCCTCTCCCTGCAAGGGAGGCTTTGCTTGGCCAATAGTGGCTATTTGCATACCGTTGGGGCATGTAGGCAGACCGTGCAGACTAAAGTTTTAGTTTTGACCTTATTGTCTTAGCTGGGCTGCCTGGCCTGCTTCTTAGACGATACATAATTCATGCAGAAGGTAGGAAGTGTAAAGAACACCCAGAGTGCTGTGGGAAACAACGGAGCAGGTTAAGGATTCAGGAAAGGCATGTGGTAGAGGAGATGGCTCTTGCTCAGAGCTTTAGGTGTCAGGAGACTCAGAACACATATAAGCATTCTTCTATATAGGAGCTCAGCCATACTGCCTATGAGAAACCTTGATAGGACATTCATTCATTGTGCCCCCAGTCTTCTGTGACTCTAAGCCTAGGGCTACCAGTAGATGATTTGACCTCTGCCAGCCTCTGTTTGTCAGCTGATGAAGTGGAGACAATTCAGGCAGCCGTGAGACTTATACAAGGGCACTTGCCTATCCACAGGCTAAGCTGTTGTGCTCTGAAGTCGGGCTGCATCTTTGTGGAGTGTGGCCTTCCCTCTCTACCTTGCTCCTGGGCCACAGAGCAAGGCACACTTTTTTGGAAGAGTCATGACTCCACTGCTGGCTGACTTTAGTTATAGGAGTCCCTGAAGCTTGTGGAGGCTTCTAGACTGTCTCCTAGTCAGGACACTTAGACCCTGCTCTTCACTCAGTGGGGTACATGTGGCTGGTGACTTATCTAATCTCACTTCACATTCCTGATTCTCTATATAAAGACAGTTACCCTGAAAACCATGCATAGTTTGGTATTTATTTCTTGGCAAGCACAGGCTAATGTTCCTTATTTCCTTTTGCTTTGTGAAAGGCCTAGTAATAGGTTAAGCCTTTAGCCTACCATGTAGTTGCCTTAGCCTGGCGTGTACACTTGTTATTCTACAGCTATGCACCGCAGTAAGCAGTCTTTATTATTTAAAAAAGTTCTTTATTGGGAATCTCATACAAGCATATGGTAAGATATCATATCTAAGCCCTTCCCCCTCCAACTCTCTCACATGTCCCTCCTCCAACTTCATGTCTTGTGATAACCCACGAAGTCTAGTTAGTATTGCCTACATGGGTGTGGGACCCCACTGGAGCATGGGAATCTTACAGTGATTCTCTCTTACCAACTATCTTCTAGTAACTCCTCAGTAAGGGGCGGGGCCTGGAGATCACCTACCCCATTGATGCCAGGATTTTGCCTGGCTTTTACTCCCTGTGCATCGGTCATTGGCTCTCACTTTCTTTAAGCCTCCTTTTCTGACATGTTCCCTGAGCTTTGGCATGTTGGGGGCTTTGATACTATGCAGGGCTGACCACTCACTTAGTCTCTTGACATTTTGATAGCTATGTTGTTCCACAGTTTGATTTGGTTTACAGTCCTAGAACTGGGATGTGAGAACCAGGAAGCATGTTTTCTTGACTCCTCCTTCAGCTCTGTGGACTCAGTTCTTTATGACCCATTTCTTCTCCCCCCAATACAGGTTTTCAATCTGTAGCCCAGTTTGCTTTGAACTCACAATGTATCTCAACTTTCTGAATATCCGGGATAAGAGTGTTTGCTAAGATGCTCATCTTACCCACTTTTTCTTTTTTGTCATTTATTTATTTATTTTACGCTCCAGATTTTATTCTACCCGCCCCGTCCACCCTCCAACTTTCACATCCCATACCCTCTCCCCACCCCTTGTCTCCATGAAGATGTCCACACTCCCAACCCCCAACCAACCAGACCTCTAAACTCCCTGGGGCCTCCTCCAGTCTCGTGAGGGTTAGGTGCATTTTCTCTGACTGAACCCAGACCTAGCAGTCATCTTCTATATATGTGTCGGGGGCCTCATATCAGCTGGTGTATGCTGCCTGGTTGGTGGTCCAGTGTTTGAGATCTCAGGGGTCCAGGTTAATTGAGACTGTTGGTCCTCCTACAGGGTCGCCCTCCTCCTCAGCTTCTTTCAGCCTTTCTCTAATTCAACCACAGGGGTCAGCATCTCTGATAAAGGCTGGAGGTTGGTGTGCATCAGGCAGTCTGTAGAGCATGCTGATGTGTAAGAACACATAGTACTGTATGAGTGAGTGCCCAACTGTGTGGTAGGGGCAGCAGTGCATGCTGAGGGCCTAGAGGTCAATAAACCCCCCACCCCCACCCCGGCCTTATTTTAGTGTCCCTGTGATCTGACACAGCTTCTTCCTGAGGAGAGAGCTCTGTCAAATTCCAATGCCTCTGTCTGCTCTTCAACCTGTTTCCTCTTGCCCTGCCCCCAGTGGGTGCTACAGCAGCCAACCTCATAGTCCTTTGAGCCCCATCTCCCTTTGCAAGCCTGTTTTCACTCCCGACTTGCCGACTTGCCTTGCGAGGCTGCTGTAGACAAAAGGCCTGCAGATTCTGAAGCTTGGCTGAGGCCCCCAGAAGACAGTGTGCCCTTGGAGTAAGGTCAAATGCAGGAAGCCCTGCACTTGGGTAACTGGCTGGGAGCACGTGTAAAGCTGAGGGTTAGATTATCTAGCCTAATCTAGACACAGCAGTTGTATCTTCTTGTGGCTGCTGGGTTTTCCCTGCCCCTTTGTTATATATTTGTTTTTAATATTGTATTCCACTTTTTCCCACGTGAAAGTTAACAGACTTGTTTTCACTATGTTGCAAACACAAAACATGAAAATCAAGGAAATAAGAAAATGCAAATGTGAGGAAATTGTGTGTGTGTGAGAAGTGCTTACCCGGTGGAGCCTTTTGGAATAGAAACACAGACCAAAGCCCCATTCTTGTCCAGCACTGCTTTCTGCCCTAGACAGTGGGCATGCTGGACATCTCAGACTCAGTGCTGGAGGCCCACAGAAGGCTGCAGGTATATCTCAGGCCTTCTGAAATCACCACCAAAAGATAGTAACAATTAAACTTCTCTTCTGCTAGCCTTTTACTTAAAGAATTCCTGCTTCCAACCTCTGAGTGACTCCTTCAGGGCAGAGATGAAGGACACACAGTTTCTTTAGGTGTTGAGGTTGCAAAGAAGTAATGTTTTATCTGTTTGCACCAACAGGAGAAAGATAGCTGTACTGCTTGCTCCAATCCACAATATATTGTAATTGATTTCATAGGATCTAGGCTGGACTTCCAGAAACACTATGGCTGAAGTAACCAATCCCAAAATTATTCCCTCCCAGGAAAAAGTTCTAATACTTTATCATAAATCACACCTTTTCAATTGCTTCTCAGTGGACGTACATGCAAAGTCCTCTTAGAAGCATCCATGGTAGAAGACAATGGGAAGCAACCACTGGGAGCTTAATACACTGTCAATGTCAGAGCCCCGAAAGGACTATCTGTCTTCTCATTGGGATGAAAAAAAAATCCATGAAAGGGAGGGTTTATTTTGGTCAGTTTGAGGGTACGGTTCATGCTGGTGGGGAAGGTCTGGCAGCAGCAATGTGAGCCAGCTACTCGACTAACATCCTCACAAAGCAGAGAAGAGCGACTGCAAAGCTTGCTTTTTAAAAATCAGTCTGCAAGCTCAGCCTGTGCATGGTGCTGCCAGATTTAGTGAACAGACCCATCTGCAAACCTCACAGACATACCTGGAGGCTTGTCTCTCTAGTGCCCATTGAGGTGTGATGCCACTTTATACATCACACAGTCCACCAGAAAAACTTCCCATAGTCTTTGACAGTCCTAACACTAGGAGAGTCCAGTCTCTCTTGAGACTCAAGGCCATCCTTTAGTGGTGTGTTCCTATAAAACCAAAGTATAGTTTTCCTTCCAGATGCAATGGCACAGAGTGAATGTTTCCATTCTAAAAGGGAAGAATGAGAGACGAGCAAGAAAAGATCAGACCAAAGCCCACAACCCAGCAGGGAAACTGCCCAGTCCAGCAGCTCCATGCCATGTTATCTGCAATCAAAAGGTTTCAGTCTGTAGTTGTTTGACCCAAAGCAGTATGGGAGGAAAATGAGGCTGAGCATCACAGAGAAGCACACAGTGGAGGAAAGCTGCTTACCTTACGGGCAGCAAGGGAAGAGGGGAGGATGGTGGAGAGGGGCGGGAAGAGGGATAACCAAAGACAAGGCATAACCTTTAAGAGTACACATCCAGTAACCTTTCTCTAGCAAGCCCTGCCCATCTCCTCCAATAGTCTACTTAATACAAATGCACCATAGGATTTATTAATGAGGTCAATCCCCCTGAACATTTTCCTAATCCTTTCCTAAAAGCAGGAACGCAGGCAGAGCCCATGGAGGAGCGTTGCTTACTAGCTTGGTCCCCATAGCTTGCTCAGCCTCTTCCTCCTCTTCCTTCCTTCTTCCTTCCTTCCTTCCTTCCTTCCTTCCTTCCTTCCTTCCTTCCCTTCCCTCCTCCTCCTTCCTTTTCCCCCTCCCTCCCAATAAAACAAAACAAAACAAGAAGAAAAAAACTCTCCTAAAAATGAGAAGAAAAAAAAAAGCCAAACAAAGCAAAATGAAACAAAGTCCACAAAAATTTTCTTGTTTTTGCTTTGTGTTGGCCAATAGTCCTAGGCCTGGGGCCTGTCTAGAGTGCAGTTGATTTATCAGTGATTCTCCACTGGAGAAAACTGATTTTCTCTTTGTCAGTGAGTATCACCTGGAGCTAGCCTCTTGGTTGCGATGCCCCTCCACCCTCCCTGCTCCACTTCTGTACTCAGTACTGGGATCCCATCTGACTTGAACCTTTGCAGGCTCTGTGCATGCTGCCACAATGCTGCCGAGGTCTCTGAGTGAGTGCACATCAGTCCTGTTGTTCTGAAAGAGACTTTTTCCTTGTAGTCATCCGTCCCCTCTGGCTCTTAACTAATAGCACTTCCTCTTTCACATATCTCCCTGAGCCCTGAGGGAGGGGTTTGTTAAAGACATCCCATTTAGGATTGAGTGCTCTAAAGCCTCTCACTTTGTCCATTGTCTGGTTGTGGGTCTCTGAGTAAATTCCCATTTGCTACAAGATGCTTCTCTTGTGGGGGCTATGAGAGGAGCTGACCTATAAGAACAGCAATGCGTCACCAGGAATCATTTATTGCTGTTTATTTAGCAGATTAATAGTGGTAGGTTTTCTTTGTGGCCCATGACATATCTAGTGTCAGGTTCTTGCCCGTTTTAGCAGTGTCAGGTGTGAACTCCATCTCATAGAGTGGCCCTTAAATCCAGTCAAACAGTAGCTGGTCACTCCCATACACTTGAGTGACTATTATACCAGTATATCTTGCCGTTGTAGGTTGTGGGGTTGTAGCTTGGTGATAAGGATGATTACATGTCTCCTCCTGTATGTGTAGAGTAGTGCCTTCCAGTACCATGAATGCTAGTCAATAGGGGTGAAGCGTCTAGTTAGATACCAGCTCAACTTCTCTGTGCTCCATTACACAAGTCAATGTTCTCTTCAACAGTAGAGCCTTCCCATTAGATAGTGGAGAGCAACCAATAAATAGCTTGGCAATAGCCTGGAATGTTTGGGGGCTTCTGGGGGGTCTTTTTAGCCAATACCTTAACAAGATGTAACTCATTCCTAGAATTGGAGGTTTTATTTGGTGGAATAAGATGTGTAGTTGGGGCAATGTCTTCCCCTATTATTTGGGGTCTTTACTTAGATTCATATATGTATATATTTTAGGAAGCTTCTACAGTAGTAGATTTCCATATAGTTTTTCTAATTCAGCCTGCTTTCTTATATGGCACAGAGCCACATGCTCCAGGATCATTCCCAGTGGGCCGAGCCTCCCATGGTGATCACTAATTAAAAATAATATGTCACATATTATCTACAGGCAACCTGACAGAGACATTTTTCAATTGAGGTTTTCTCTGAAGATGTCCCTAGCTTGTGTCAAGTTGACGAAACAAACAACAAACAGACAGCAACAACCTACATAGCATAGAGAGAAATAGCTAACTGAAATTCATAAGACAGATATGGAAAATATAGATGCTATACATCTGATGAACAATTTAACGAAAAACAACTTGGAGAAACGAAGCATTGCAAGAACGGCTGGTGTGACCCGCGGTGCGATCACGTGAGTGCCTGGAACATCTGTCTTCTGTTTTATCTCGGAAAGGTAAAACTACAAGGCAGAAGGAAGCGGATTTGGGCCTGATAGTAAAATTGAAAGAACTTTGCATGATGAGAATTGTCTGGAAATGAAGCAGGTGGTGTTTGAAGCAGTGAGGACTGTTTCGTCGCAAACACTGAAGTGTGAACCAGGCGGCCACCTGTCGGACCCGCGTGGGCAGCAGTCAGTCAAGAAGGCTGGCATCGGAGCCTGTCAGAGAATCCCCAACAGTCGGGCTCGCAAGCTGCTGCCTATCATAGCTGTCACTCAAGCCTCAAGTCTACAGTTCTCTTTATGGCTCTGCTTTCTTCTTCTTCTTAGCTGAACTATGAGGAAGACAGGATGTAGGATGACCTGAGAATTGGCTAAAGCTCAGTTTCGCCATGTCTTGTGGTAACAGTGAAGGGACTCCATGCCTCCTGAACTCCTGCAAATATTTGGGGCTCGTGGGTGAGTCAGAAGTGACTCAGCTGCTGAGAAGGAGGAACCGAGGAGGGGAAGCCCCTGACTCCTCTCCTGTTGATACCCAAGAGTTCACGTAGCTCTTTTGTACATATTTCTGGTTATAAGTAACCAGAAATCCAATTAACAGTGACTCAAAGAAGAGGAAAATCATTACCTCATACAAAATGGAAATGCGGCCACAGTTCTGATTTAGGATGGGTTAAGTCATGAGTTCAACAAAGTCATAACATCCTGACTTGTTTCCGGTTTTAGTCTATTATTTTTTTATTTATTTATTTTTTTTGCTTGTTAATTCATTCTTTTGGGCTTAGTTTTCTGCCAGTTGTCCTGATTATTTATTGCCCTCTGCTGCATTTGGGTTTGGCTTCTTGTTTTCCTAGAGCCTTGAGGTGCACCATTAGGTTATTTATTTGAGACATGTCTGATTTTTAAATGCAAACACTTGCAGCCTTCCTCTTAGAACTGCCTTAGCTGTATCCTAGAGCAACTATTACGTTGTTCTATTATTTTTATTTCTTTCTTTATTTAAGTTTCTTCCCTGCTTTCTTCAATGGCCTATTGTCATTCAGAAGTATATTGCTAGCCTTTTATTGCTAGGTATTATATTTTATTATTATATATATAATAAATTATAATAGATATACTTATATATATATATATTTGGCTTTTTCGAGACAGGGTTTCTCTGTATAGCCCTGGCTGTCCTGGCACTCACTCTGTAGACCAGGCTGGCCTCGAACTCAGAAATCTGCCTGCCTCTGCTTCCCAAGTGCTGGGATTAAAGGCATGCGCCACCACCGCCCGGCACATATAAATATAAATTATATTTATATATTGCTAGGTATTGTGTAGTTTCTGAAGTGTCTTTTGTTGTTGATTTCTGCTTTTATTGCTCTGATGAAATACAAAGAATTATCTCAGTTTTTAAATCCAGGCTTGCTTTGTGCCTGTGATGTGATCAATTTTAGGTAAGTTTCCATATGCTTCTGAGAAGGGTGTGTGTTCCCTTTCAGAGAGACTACAAGCTGTAGACATCTGTTAAATCCAGGTGATCTGTGTTATCATTTACCTATGACGTTTCCTTGCTGACATTTTAGTTTGGGAGACGTGTCTGAGTGTGTGAATGGGTTATAGGAGCCTCTCACCGTCATTGTATCAGGATCTGTGCCCTTTAATACCATTAGTACTTGTTTTATAAAATAGGGATAATTGCCCTAAGTTGGTTCATAAATATTTGCAATTGTCATATTTTTCCTTGAGTAAGTGTTCCCCCTTTAAATATGGGGTTTACTAGCAAAAGATAAAAAAAAAAAAAATTGAATTCAAAAGATGGAAATCAATCTACCAAGCAGTTGGAAACCATGAGCAAGGTGTAAATATGGCTTCCTACTAATTTCCCAGAAGCCCTAGCTATGCCCCTCTGTAGGCAAGTGTGTATACTTGTATACTTGTGTAACTTGTGTACTTCACATGAGTCTCCGTTAAAACTCAGAGGCAGCTAGGTTGAGGTACTGGTGGGAGAAGGTATAGTTTATTGATTTTTTTCTTGGAGTAAAGGGTATTAATACTTAAGTAACGAAATGAAGAAATGTACAAAGAAGGTTTTTGAAGGCATAGAAAAGTAAAGGGCAATCACAAAGTCCTCTGGTGAGATGGGAGGGAAAACACAATTATATAAAATTGTAAGTAACAATAAAAGTAAATTTGTAAAAAATGAAAATTATTAATTAAAAAGAAAAATTAGAAAAAACCTCTAAACAAAATACAAAAAAAAAAAAAATTAAAAAGGCAGTAACATAAAATAGAAGATACTAACTATGCTTTTAGTTCTATTTTTTCCTTCATGGTGATAAAGTGATGTCTCTTTCCCTGGGATTGTGTTTTAACCCATCTCTATAGGTCAGGGAAGAGCTGTTGCTTAGCAGTTCAGATGAGCTAAGTCTGTGTACACTTCTGGATGGGAAGGGCTTCTGTAAGCATGGGTTATTTTTTGAAAGAGTTCCCTGGCCTGGGTCCCTCCCTGTTCCCTAACAAGGTGGAGTGTCCAACCTGTGACCTGCAGTAACCTGTGCCCCAGAAGAGCCACAAACGAAACCAACACAGAATGGTATCACTAGATTTTGTTTTTGTAACTCAATGATGTGTTTCTCAGGTATGAACTTTGTACACAACAATACTGTATGGAAATGGCAAAGTTTGCACCTGCCTGCCAACCTCTAGGTTCTTATGAATTAGGGGTCTAATTTTCCAAGGACAGGCTTCCTGTGAATGCCACACTGCAGGCATGTAGAAGACCTCTGTGTGGAGCAAGGGGCTACTATTGTGTGTGTGTGTTTTTCTTCTTCAGAAACAATGGTAACTGAATCTCTGGGTGCAACAACTAGAACCCTAATCTTGTATCTATATTAAATCTAAATCCTCTGGTGGCAAATCTTAGCAGATCTGAAACTGGGAGACACTAGTAGCTACATCTTGTCCTCACGCTGTCCCTGTCCAAAAGGGCCCTATCTCTCCCTTCTTCCTCTCTTCCCTATCCAACCCGGAAGTCCCTCCTACTCAGCCAGTGCTTGGCTCCTTTATTTATTAGGGGATTGGTTCACAAGAAGTCACCAGAGTAAATGACTCACTCCTTGTCTGCAGCCCCTAAGGGGCTGCTATTCTGCTGTGCTGTGCTCCCTTCCCTTGTAGCTCCACTTGGCAGTGGTCATGTGTAGGTTCCATGATCTCACTTTACATTCTTGTGCCAACTGATCCTGAGTTGAGTGCCAGCCTGCCTGTGGGGATGGCTGCTGTACCAGCACGGGCTGTGCCTGGATGTCTTGTTTTGTTTCTTAAGGCAGACTAGCCTTATGTAGCTGAGGATGGCCTTGAACTTCTGGTCCTGCATCTATTTCCAAAGTGCTAGGATTTCAGGCCAGTTCCACCATTCCAGCCTTGTGTCCTTGCTTTGAAGGAATATTTTCCTTCAGTTCTAGAGAAAGCAGATCATGTTTATTCTTACTTGCTAAGCGATAGCATAAACCGTTCCCCAATTAGATCGGAAGGACACAAGCATCATGGGCATTGTTACTTTTTGCATTGTGTGACAGAACCTAGTTTGAGGAGAAGGGTTTTATTCTGGCTCCTGATGTCAGAGAGATTCCTGTCCATTATGGTGGAGGCAGTTCATGGCAGTTGGAGCATGTGACACAGGCTTCTCACATCCCAGTGACTGGGAAGCAGAGACAGCTGGGTAAATCCTCTAAAGTCTGTCTACTCCTAGTGACCAGCTTCACCAGCCAGGCCCACCTGCTAAACATTCCACAGCAATCAAAATGCCAGAGGCTGGGAATCAAGCATTCAAAACATGACCCCGGGAGAGCTTCTTCACAGTTAGCCCATCATACCAAAGGAGGGGCCTGCTCCTCTGAAGGATGTGCGTGCTTAATATAGGCATTAAATTAAGGCTCTTTATTATGAGAGACTGGGGGATGGGCAGACGACGGTAGTGTCCACATTCTTTCCTAGGTAGGTCACTGGTTTCTTTAGGTGTGATGGCGGTCAGGGTAGGGATGATGTGACCATATCGCTATCCTTGCTGAAGCTGGAAGTCAGAATCAGTTGTGCTGACTGTGGTAGAACGCTTGTTCATTGGTGGTGCCTGAGTCTCACTGGAGCAATGGGTTGTAAGTTTAACTAGAAGGCTTTCAAAAACTAACAGCCCCCACCGTGGGCCTGCAGCACGGTGTCCTGTGTAAGCATCCCCTCAGAACTGCAGCTCATAGTTGTTATTTTTACCTTCAGATAAGTGAATGAATAAAAGGAAGAAAAAAGAAAAGGAAGGAATGACGGCTCCTAGATATGGGGGAGGAGAAGGTTATTATAGATGTGTGGGAGAGAGCGAGCCAGAAGCAGGGACCTCTGAGAGAGTCCAGAGGGGTTGTACATGACCCGGCTGAGCTGGACCATGTAGGGAGAGAGGAGAACTAGGTGCAGCATTCTGGAGGCCAGAAGATACAAAGAGAGCTGTTGGATTATATGGGGAAGAGCAGCCCTGTCCCTGAGCTGGTGAAGTTCTCGGTAGGGAGTGGGGTATGCCAGCCAGGAGAGCTCTAACTGTTTGGATATGTTAAATAGCCACCTCAGCTATTTGTCCCAGGTTTGAAACCTAACAGTGAGGAATTGAAATTGAGTTGGTTTGTGGATATATATTTGTACATTTGTGTCTCATTATTTCTTTGATCCATTTGAAGAGTTTTCATGCACTGGGAAACAGGGCAAAGAGTATGGTCTAGTCCTGAGCTGTCTTTGGCTAAGAACTTGACTTTAAAATTTTCCATCTATTAGGGACCAACATTTTCATAAATTGAAATAAAAAGAATCATTAGGAGAATGGAATGAAAATACCATTGAGATATACAAAGTATAAGTTCCGCTTTCAAATAATTATTTAAAAGCACACATACAAAAATGCCTAGAAGCTTATAAACAGTTATTATACCTACCTTGTGCTATGGTTCCCCAGACCTTTCGCAATGAGAGTTGGACTCCAGGGTAGTAGGCTTCAGAGCATGGTTGGATTATGAGAACTCTAATCTCAAGAACAAATTAATTCACTATGGATTCCTAGATTAACGGATTTGGGAGGAGGGACTGATACATGATTGAGTTCTCTTTGCTTCCTGGACAACAGTAAGTGAGCAGCTCTGCTCCACGGCTCGCTCCCTGACACGCTAGTCTCTGCCTTGTCACAGCCCCAGATGCAATGGAGACAAGTGACAATGGAATAAAACTTATGAAACTGTGATGCCAAATAAGCCTTCATTTCTTTAAGTCAATTACCTCTGGTTTTCTGTAAAGCAAGGAAATGCTAACAGCCTGCCGCAAGCTAGCAATGGACATTTTGCGGATCGGTCGCGATCCTCAGCCACATCGGGCAGGCGCTGATTTAGACAGCTATTGACCTCTGAGCCTCTCTAGGCTGGATCTCAGGATGCTCCGTGTTTGTATGCCTTGGCTGGGATGACTGTGGGAAAATTACTGGTTGTCATGTTGCTCCAGACATCAGAGTAAGAGCTTAGGTTTTTTAGCCCTCTGTTTTCAAACGGACTTCTATATTCATCAGGAAATTTATATTGGACTTGAGGACATAAATTTCTTGATGATGATTGCCCATCTCTCCACTGTGGGAAAGACAGTGAGATTAATGGAAGAGGCTTGGGTGAGGTGGTGAAGAAAGGTCTCTGTTTGGAGTCTGACTCCAGGCTCTCAATTGGATATGCCTATTTGGATGGTGATTCATCTAGGCCCAAAGTATAAATGTCTTGAATTAAGAGACTCTAGGGTTAATGCTTGGAAATTTGTTACTTTTATGTTTAAGAGTGACTTGAATCTATCTATCTATCTATCTATCTATCTATCTATCTATCTATCTATCTGTCTGTCTGTCTGTCTGTCTGTCTGTCTGTCTATCTATCTATCTATCTATCTATCTATCTATCTTCATTTCCATTAGGGAGTCATCTAATCTAAGTTTGTTCCCTGAGGTTTAGAGAACTGAAATGCCCATTTGCTGATTGTATACAACTCTGAGAACTTGCTATGTGTGGAAACCAAAATCTACAAACATTCCAGAATGCCCAACACTCTTCTTCCCCTTGCTCTTATGCAGAAGCTATTTAAGCATCTTCTTCCTTCTCCCGAATCCTACTGATCGTCTGCAGCTCTGAGCCTGGCAGACTTGCAGATGACTCATTCAAACTGTGACTGTCAATTCTGTGACTTCTATATTTCCAAGGAACTTTCCCTCTGCCTCTACTCAGCTGCTCATTGCAATGATGGTGCCTGGATTTTCCCAAACCTCCAAAGCTTCCCTGCTCATGCATTCCACACTCTGGCCGCAGCCTCTTCTTAGAGGTTCAGATTCTCCCTCACAACCACTTCTTGACCTGAAGGTTAAGGACTTCTAGGTGAGCTCAGTTAAATTATCCCATTGGATCAGTTTGCTTCTGTCTTTGTTTCCCTTTGTATTCAACTTATATACTCTCAACTTCTCCTTTGTTGTCCTTTTATATGCATGGGTACAACGAACCCACCTTTTTATATGTTCTTACAAAGACCATGACAAGAATCTCAAAAAAGTGGATACAATCTAACAGACTACTTTAACCTAAAATGCCTGTGGGGAATGATTAGCTTGGCATGTGGGCATACGGGCATGGGTTTCTGAATCTTATTGAGCGGTGTTGATCCCCACATTTGTCACGGCTTAGTTGGCTGGAATCTGGCTCAGAGTGGCAGAAATGCAGGAATTTGACTGAGTTGGTTCTGAGGGGCACTGGGCAGGCGCTAGGCTGTGAGAAGCCACAGGGGTGCCCCCAGGTGGGGAGAGAACTCAGTCTGAAGTTCCTGGTGGGCGGAGCAGGGGCTCTTGAGTGGACCTGGAGGCCTGTGGCCCCTGTTCTGGGGCTCTCAGATGCTGCTGGGAGGCCGTGGCAGAACGGAGACCCAAGGGGGGGGGGAGAAGAGAAGAAAGAAGCCCCCC
This sequence comes from Mastomys natalensis, assembly GCA_021653895.1. Lineage (NCBI taxonomy): Eukaryota > Metazoa > Chordata > Mammalia > Rodentia > Muridae > Mastomys > Mastomys natalensis. The sequence continues at coordinate 913,057 of JAJTUV010000649.1, forward strand.
CTCGTGCCCCTCAGGAAGAGATTTGGTTACTATACTTGCTTGGCAGGGTCATGGCTTGTTTGAAGAGGCAGTCCCTGTGGCTGGAACGCAGAGAGGTCCTCAGGGAAGCTCGGCAGCAGCTGCTATAGCAGCTCATTAGAGGCCTTTTCAGTGGTTCCCCTATGGCGGGCCCCCAAAAGACATGTGGAAGTCCGTAGGTTTTACAGGCTTTATTTTCATTGTGGATGGTAGGTGAATCTGGATGTACCCTCACTTAGGTCAGGGTGGGCCTGACTTAAATAGGGAGAGGGGAGGAGGGTCTTGGAAATGAATACGTAATTGGCTACGCCCTCTGACCTTTAGGTATCTCATTAATATGGAAATCTCTTGAGGCTGAGGCCTGTAGTCACGCTTTCTACCTATGGAGGGGCTGGTAGGAGCGTTGCCCTACATGACTGAATGGTGTAGATCAAATGGAGGTCTACATCACGTGTCAGGAGCCTGGATTCTGGGAGCTCTGCAGAATAGATGCCTACCCCTCACAGGCATGGACAGCTGTTGGGTCTCTGGGCTATTTCCAGCCAGCACTTCTACCAAAACCAAACCATCCTATCACGTTCCACAATGTTTACTTCTACCTGACTGATTTAGGGCTCCTATTGCCATGATGAAACACCATGACTTGAGGAGCAAAGGGCTTATGCCATGCTACAACTCTCAGGTAACATGGAGGGAAGCCAGGGCAAGAACTCAAGGCAGGAACCTGGAGGCAGGAGCTGAAGCAGAAGTTAGGGAGGCATGCTGCTTACTGGCACAAACCTCTTGGGTGATTCTAGCTTGAGTCAAGTTAGAAAACTCTCCAGCACATGGACACACCATTGAATGGATGTCTACCCCATTTTTCTGGCATTGCTTACTTTCCATGTCTCTGCAAACCTCACTTCCAACTTTCAATCTCTTCTCAAACTCCCTTGCATGATCTCCTCTCTAATCTCTGTTTTGAGGGGAATAGAATGAGTGTGACAGAAATCACTCCAACTTCTGCCAACAGTCCTTTGAACCAACCTGTTTCTGTCCTCATCTCCTTGGTCCTCTGGTTGTTGCTCAGTGAAGACCCCCTGTTTCTCAGAGAATTCTTCTTTCTTCCTACAACCCATCTGCTCCTATTTTCCTGGCATTGTGACCTCACCAGGTTCTCCATCTCTTTCATGACCTTTCTTTTTCTTTTTTTTTTTTTTTTTTTAATCTCATGGCAGCTTTTATTCTACATTTAAAATTTCCAGATGGGATTGCTTTTAAAAATTTACACAATATTTTATTTGTTCTTTGAACACTTCATACATTTATACAATGTACTTTGTTAGTATCCATCCACCACTGTTTCCCTCCAACTCTCTCTCATGCCCCTAGTCCATCTCCCTCCCAACCTCATATCCTCTTTTTGTTAGAAATAATTCCCTTAGTCTAATTAGTGCTGTTCATACGCATATGTATGTGGGACTGGGGGTGGGGCACAGGTAACCTAACAGTGACCATGGAGAGTGATTGTCTCTCCTCCTCAGAAGCCCCTAACTCCAAATTCCAATTTATACACATTTGTTTATCTTCTTCAATCTTCAATTTCATTTTTTTCTGCATAATTCTGTGCTAAATAGTTTTTTAAAAAATATACAACAATGCAGGATTCAGATAGTTCTACCTGAGAGTTCTATTCAGAGGGTAAGTTTAACCATTTTTTTTTCTTTTGCAGATGTATAATTTTAATTATCTTTGCTTTTTTTTTAAATTTTATTTTTTTGCTTATTCACTTTATAACCCATCCCAGTCACCCCCTCCCACAATCCTTCCCCATCTCTTCTTTTCTGAGTACCCCCTCCTCCTGTATCCCCCACCCTGCCACTTTAAGTCTCTGAGAGGCTAGGTGCTTCCTCTCCCATTGAGGCCAGATGAGGCACCCAGCTAGAAGACCATACCCCATATACAGGCTGCATGTTTTGGGATAGCCCCCACTCCAGATGTTTGAGACCTACATGAAAACCAAGCTGCACATTTGCAACATATTTCATGACCTTTCATTAGCATTTGTGGCCTGATCCCAAAGCAGCTCTCACCACTTGTCATCCTCTCCCTCCCATGTCATGTCCACCCATCTCTTTCATCTGTCTGGTCATGCTGAGTTGTCACTGTCTTAAGTGACACCTTCATCACAGAAGGGCCAATGTAAACATGTACATCACACTCTTAAACCTGCCCCATCTCCACCCAATTGCCCACACTAGAACTCTGTGGTTCATCTTGGCTATTGTCCACTTTCACTCAAACATTGCTGACTACGTGAAGCCTGGCAGTTCCTATTAACACCTTAGTCCTGGACTACAACACCCTCTTACTGAGACTAGGAACAAATGGCCCAGGGTGGTCTCATACAGAAGAGAACTATTTTCTTTTCTCTACTTAACAGCCTTTGTTGGCTTTCCTTTTATAAACAGCCCGGCATCCCTGATGGATCAGCCCAAGATCATTACAAATCTCCCTCAAATGCTTAATAGCCCTCATTGTTTGTGGCTTGTCTTTTAGTTATTGAAACCATTAGTGTTCCTTTCTGATTGAGAATCTCAGCAGCACACAGGTGGAGACGCCAGAAGGTCTACCTAGGTTGGGAATCAATACAAATCTTGTCACTTCAAAGAAGATGTGTTCCCTCTTTTCTTCCTTGTGCTACGGAGTGTTTATGCTTGTTTATCTGCTGAACATCCTCATTTGGCCAGTTATTCCTCATCCTTCATCCAGCTAAATGTCACCTTCTCACAGGAGCCTCTTCCAGTCTAGCTTGATTGCTTTGTTAAAGCCCCCACTTCTCATTACTATGTATCATTTACTAGACATGGTGGCACAAACCTTTACGTCTGGCATTTGGGAAGTGGGGGCAAGCAAGTCAAGCTCAGCTTGGGCTCTGTCGTGAGATCCCGTCTCAAAGGCCAAAAACCAAATAAATAAATAAATAAATAGGAATCACCACAGTTTCCTGGGCATAATGGTTGAAGTAGGAGGATTGCCTGAGTCTAGTAGTTTAAATACAACAATGACTCTGTCTCAAATATACGTGTGTGTGTGTCTGTGTGTGAGTACATATCTACGAAAAAAATCATTATAATAAACTCAGCTTTGTAACAGTCATTGTTGAGTCCATGAGGACAGGTGCTAGGCCCGCCTTATTTGCAACTTTTACCCAATCACCAACGGAATTCCTACAGCACAGTAAGTTCTGAAAGAATAAAAAATTTTTTTTTTTTTTGTTTTTTCGAGACAGGGTTTCTCTGTGTAGCCCGGGCTGTCCTGGAACTCACTCTGTAGACCAGGCTGGCCTCGAACTCAGAAATCCGCCTGCCTCTGCCTCCCAAGTGCTGGGATTAAAGGCGTGCGCCACCACCGCCCGGCCAAGAATAAAAATTTTGATTTGAAGGAAATGTTAGGGTGAGGCTAGCCTGCCTCTCTTCTGGTCTGGGTTTCATGAGTGGTAGATATGAAGGTAGAGATTATTATGATCGATGGTTAACTTAGCCATTAATGCTGAGTGCCAGTCAGAGTTACAAATTCTGCTTTGCTGGAGGGGATTAGGTAGAGTCATATTGGGGAAGTGACATCTTTCTGTCTTAAGTAACCCAGGAAAATTGTAACCAGGCATGAGATTCTCCAAGGTGTACTGAACAAGCTGTGCACTGTGTCATGCTGTGACTCTATGACCTTGCAATAATCTCCTATAATGGAAAGGGAAAGCCATAGTTACGGGCTGAGTTCTAGTATTTCAGAGGGCTAGCAGCACCGATGGAGTCGGGAGCTTTTACCCAAAGCCCAGTACTGAAGCAAATCGAACATGTGGTTAGACTAACTTGCCTTTAATTGCCTGGTGACTTTTACTGCTCTTAGTAACAATTAGGCACATATGTTAAGCAGTTCCCTGGATTTATGGCCCTCTCAAGCTGTAATTCATTCACAGTTCTTTCCCTTCATTGATGAAGCCAAAACCATCTCTGGGATTGATTTCAGGAAACTGAAAGCAGGCACTCAAAAAATTCAGTTTCCTCTTTTCCATTCCAGGTGCTAGGATGAGCCTATTTTGCTTTCTTCCCATGAATAGTGGGTAGGAAGACAGAGGTCTAATTTTTGGCAAAAATGTATGATGTGCCCAGCTGTTTTCTTTCAGGATGTCAATAGCCATCTTTCCATCTGATTCCCCACAGCCATTTTCCCAAATGTACAAGAGAACTATATTATTTCAAGATAGAATTTCTCTGTGTAGCCCTGGCTGTCCTGGAACTAGCCCTGTAGACCATGCTGGCCTCGAACTCAGAGAGATCTACCCACCTGTGCCTACTGAATGCTGGGACTAAAGGCACAGGCCATGCTGCTATTTTTGTTTTTATTATTATTTTATTTTATTAAGTACCTGCACTATGCCAGGAGCTTTACATCCTCCCATACATTTATCTCTTAAAACATCACCTTAAAAAAATGATGATTTTGTCTGTGTTAGGAGAACACTGCAGTAGGTGGTATCTCAGTGCCATGCCACTGGTGGGTAAGTGACAGCTGAGGCCACCAGATTTGAGAAGCTGTGCTGTGGGGAAGGAAGCTGCACTCTTTTCCTTGTCCCTCTCACCCCCAAGTCTCCTTCTCCTCACATCCCCCAACCCTCATTCTATCTTCCCCAACTGGGGGCCAAGGAAACTTCTGGAAATTTAAGCCCGCCTGTGTGATTGCCCAGCACTGCTGGGAGAGGGGAGCTACCAATGATACACAGATGACTGGAAGCTCTCTGGAAGACTGCCAGTGCAAATGCAGGAATGTGTCCTGGAGGAGGACAGAGCGGGAAGGGAGGGTCTTGTCTGCATGAAATGCTCAGACCTCCAATTGGGACTGCGGCTTGAGAAGAACTCGGAGGACAGCTCCTTCTGTAGTCATAAGACTTGGTGCTGCAGAGGATCACAGCTCGTACTTTTCCCCAGAGACTTGCCAGTTTAAACTATTTTGTCTGCTTAACAACTTATGAAAAAAAAATTAATGCCATTATCTAAGCGCTGATCAATGATATGACAGAGGACTAGTAAGTGGACTTCTGATCAGCATGAAGCAGGCAGTTCTTTCTCTATACAGGCTGGGACTCCTGTCACAGAGGGAGGGAGGAATGCTTCTGAATGTTCCTGTGCAGGCTGATGGAGAAGTTGCTGGTGCTTTCAAGTTTGGGAACTTGCCCAGTCACCCCATTTCTATCCCTCAAATACCTCTCTATTCATGGCCCCAGAATAAAAACCACTAATTCAGACCTAGTTCTGTGTTTTAGTATGGAGGAATTCTACTTCTAGACAGGGCTAAGTCAGTCTTCAGAGTCACTGCATGCGTTATCACAAGGAAAGGAGCAATGAATAATGAAATCTATGTGACCAAGGGACCCATTGTGCCCTTAGCGAGTAGAATCAACTGGTTCATTCTGGAGGAGGTTCTGTAGCTCACAGAAGAAGGCCAAAGGTCATCCTTTCATTTTAAAATCTAGTTTTATGTTCTCATGACCCAGCTTCCATTTATACTTTCCCTAAATACTATCACAATTAAATGCAAAAGTAAGCTTGAAGGAGAAGCACAGTACAGAATGGATGGCCTCCGCCACCGAGCCAGTGCCTGCCTACAGCTTCCTTCTCATCCGGCACTGGCATCTTACTAGAATCGAGGAACCTGTTTGCTTTCCATCTACCTAATTTCTGCCAGGATCTATGTAAAGCAATCACTTTGTTATCTAGATTCTAAGAGCTTCTCTTGAAAAGAATAAACTTTTTTTGAGACCCCCTAGCATGTAGAGGCTGAAGCTAGGCCATCTGTGTTCCAGGAACTTAGGTGACCACAAAAGGGCGGAAACAAGAATGCAGGTAATCTGGTTCTTAGGCTCTGGGTTCCTAGGACAGGCTAGCCACATGATAGATGATTAGATAAGATTAAATTCTTGAAAAATAAGTACACAGAGTGTTTCCCACATGATCCTTCCACTGTTTTTTTATGATACTGTCCGTTGATGTTTTATGATTCCCCCTCATTCCCCTGGTTCTGTGGTTTTTCCCTTTATAAACCCTTCTCCCTCAGGCCTCGAGGTCGAGGATCCTCTTGTGAGTCTCCGCCTCAGCTGGCTGATATCCTGAAATAAAGCCTTATTCGGTTTGCAGCAAGTTCGGTCTCTTGAGTTTCTTGGTGGCTGTGAATTCCCATGACTTGAGCGAGGGTCTCCCCTTGCGGGGTCTTATACTCTCACTGGTGCCCACCCCCCCATCTTAGTAGCCATGAATAATGCAGATTCTCACTGTCTCCCATCATCTTACACCAGGTACAATTGGGGAGATGAGATAGCTGGTCTTAGAGAGGAAAGTCTTAACTCTCTTTCCAAACCCTCACCCAAACCTCAATTGTAATGCACCTCTTCAAAACACCTACATATTTTCACACATGTGATGCCTTCATGCCAGACTTCGTGTGTCAGTGAGAGTTGGACCTGTAGTCAGAAGCTACTACAGGCGGCCTGGCTTACCCTGCAGGAACTTATCTTCTTACAGTTTTGGAGGCTGAGACATTCAAGGTGCCAGAAAGCATTGCATTCTGAGGTCTTTGCTCTTGCCTCGACAGAGTTCCTATCTCATTGTGTGCTTGTTGTAAAACTTTTTCTTTGAGCATTTCTAAAAGATGACAGGGAAATAGAACAAACTCTTCAGGGTCTCTCCTTAGTGCTAAGTCCACCATGAAGATTCTATCCTTGTTGTCCCATCTAACCTTGGCCGTCTCCCAAAGGCCCCATCTTCAAATGGCTTTTCTTTGGAGGTCAGTATGAATTCGGTTGGGGTAGGGAGAGGAGGAATGTGAACATTCAATCCCTAGCATGTAGGCCGAGATTTTTGCCAATTTTCCCAAGGTGAAATGGAGGCCAAGAGAGGTAAATATGTTGGGCTAAGTCTACAAGAGGGGGACCTAAGAATGACAATGTCTGTGTTGATGGCCCAGCTATGCAGCCGGTTCTCAGAAAGCTCTTCCCTCTAACTACTTGCCAAGAGCACAGAGCTTACAGGATGTAGAAGTGTTCAAATAGTGTCTTGGTTTGAATATGCTTGTCCCAGGGAGTGGCACTACTAGGAGGTTGTGGCCTTGTTGGGGTAGGTGGTTTTAAGACCCTCATCCTAGCTGCCTGGAAGCTAGTCTTCTGCTAGCAGCCTTCAGATGAAGATGTAGAACTCTCAGCTCAGCCTGTACCATGCCTGCCTGGATGCTGCCATGCTCCTGCCTTGATGATAATGGACTGAACCTCTGAACCTGTAAGCCAGCCCTAATTAAATGTTGTCCTTATAAGAGTTGCCTTGGTCCCCGGGCAGTGATGGCACACGCCTTTAATTCCAGCACTTGGGAAACAGAGGCAGTTGGATTTCTGAGTTGGAGACCAGCCTGGTCTACAGAATGAGTTCCAGGACAGCCAGGGTTATACAGAGAAACCCTGTCTTGAAAAACAAAAACAGAAACAAAACAAAATCAAAGAGATTTGCCTTGGTCATGGTGTCTGTTCATAGCAATAAAACCCTAAGTAAGACAAGTAGGTCCACAGATCCTTTGATATTCTTCCTACAAAAGGAAAGCCCAAGTCCTCCTCATGTGTGTGTGGCCTATACTTTACCCTTTCTAACAGACAGAATGTGGTAACACCAGTGGTTTTAAAATTCCTGGATTAGGCCAGAAATCATGCTGTACCTACCTTCCTCTTAGTTCTCTTCAGGATCTGTGGCTCCTGGCAAGCTGTATATCCTGTGATTCGGACACTCATGAAGGAGCCACAGCCATCTACAAAGAGCCATGTGATGGACTACATTAGGCATGTGAACAGTTCTCCTGTTCCTGAAGAACCAGATAGTCAAAGAGTAATTAGAAGAGAAATAAAAAATATTTTGAGACAAATAGGAATGGATGCACAATAATACTAAAATGTATATTATTACTTTTGGTACAGGGTTCAGAGGCTGGCCTTGAACTCCTGGATTTAGTGACCTTCCTTCTTCACCCTCTTGAGCAGGTGGGAATGAGTGTATAGTATTTTATGATTGTTTTTGAGGCAGGGTCTGGTAGTGTAGTCCAGGCTAGCTTCATATTCTTAATTTCTGTGTTTCTGCTTCTCAGGCCTAGCACTGTAGCTGAACACTACCAGTTGGCAAATATCCGTATCTTTTGAGGAGGTAGAACAATATGGGAAAAAGAGAATTTTTCAGTAATTAATGTATGAAAATTATATAGAAGGGTTTGATATAATCATCAAGATCATAAACTCTGCCATTAGTAATTGGTTGACCTAAGGTAGATGTTTTAACTGAATCTCATTTTCATATGTAAGAAGTTGAGATGTTGGCTAGATGTGATGGCAAACACCTTTAATCCCAGCACTTGGGAGGCAGAGGCAGGTGGATCTCTGTGAGTTCCAGGCCACCTAGTCTCCATAGTGAGTTACGAGCTTGTTAGGGATATACAGTGAAACTCTGTCTCAAAAAAGTTTGAGATATTTATTTAATAGTACCTCATAATGTTACATGATAACAAGTAAATATATATGTAGTGCACAGTAGTCAGCAAATGGCTTTTTATTAATGTCTACATTATTATTAATGTAAATATTAGGTGTAAAGGCTCAGAGATAGATACACAGAGTTAACTAGCAAACATAGAGCCTAGGTATTCTTAAAGATTAATTTATGATCAACACATAGTTGAGACTTATAAAGTAATTAAAAAACCTTTGAGTTTCTGACACGATCTGCAGAATGTTGAATTACTGGACTGTAGCGCAGCAAACTGAATAATGAAAAAGCTCACACTTCTGACTCTACAGGAAATAGCAAGTCTAAAAGCATATAGTGTGCCTGATAAAGTAGTAAGTGTGGTGCTGACACACCCAGAAGACGTTCCAGTCAAATTGTAGCTATTGTTGAGATCAGTTATGCTGCATCTCTAGACCTGTTTCTATCATTTCAAATGCCCAGTCTCTTGAATGAGAGACCACCTCTGACTTGTTAGCATGTGCTGGCTGCCACTGAGCCCTAGCTGCTTTAATCTTTCTGGAAAGGGGCTTAGAACTTCTCTAGATCAGGCTGAGAACTTCAGTTACCTGCCTCCTCCTCTTCTGCTAGTCCCCTTTTTTCTTGTTCTTGCTGTTGTTTTGTTGTTGTTGTTGTTGTTGTTTTCTTCTTCTTCTTCTTCTTCTTCTTCTTCTTCTCTTCTTCTTCTTCTTCTCTTCTTCTTCTTCTTTCTTCTTCTTCTCCTTTCTTCTTCCTCTCATTCTTTTTGTTCTTGTTCTTGTTCTTCTCATTCTTTTTGTTCTTCTTGTTCTTCTTCTTCTTCTTCTTCTTCTTCTTCTTCTTCTTCTTCTTCTTCTTCTTCTTCTTTCTTCTTCTTTCTTCTTCTTCTTCTTCTTCTTCTTCCTCTCATTCTTTTTGTTCTTGTTCTTGTTCTTCTCATTCTTTTTGTTCTTCTTGTTCTTTCTTCTTGTTCTTGTTCTTTCTTCTTCTTCTTCTTCTTCTTCTTCTTCTTCTTCTTCTTCTTCTTCTTCTTCTTCTTCTTCTTCTTTCTCCTTCTCCTTCTCCTTCTCCTTCTCCTTCTTCTTCTTCTTCTCATTCTTTTTGTTCTTGTTGTTGTTCTTCTTCTTGTTCTTCTCATTCTTCTTGTTCTTGTTCTTTCTTCTTCTTCTTCTTCTTCTTCCTTCTCCTTCTCCTTCTCCTTCTCCTCCTCCTCCCTCCTCCTCCTCCTCCTCCTCCTCCTCCTCCTCCTCCTCCTCCTCCTCCTCCTCTTCTTCTTCATGGATGTGTGCATGCACTCTTTGCATGTGTATGGGTATGTACATGAGTGGCTACCCATGTCCATGCGCAGGCCTGACACTGATGTGAGGAATCACCCTCAATTCCTCTTCCATCTTCTCACTGAGGTAGACTCAAATCCAGAGCTCTCCAAAATGGCCAAGGGTGGGTAACCAAAATGCCTGGATTATATAGGGAAGAGCCTCTGGGGAAAGAGCAGCCCAGCCCCAGGACTGGAAAGTTCAGAGTAGAGGGCTGGGCATGCCTGCCAGCCATGCACTGTAACTGGTAGGAACTGAGGGATGCTGGGAGAACTTGGAGGCCAGTTCTGCTTTATATGTTAAATAGACACCTCCAGCTGCTTATCCAGGGTTTGAAACTTAACAGCTAGCCACCCTGCTCTTGGGATCCCCTGACTGCGCCTTCTCAGGCCATCACACACATTAGCATTTGCTTGAATTCTAAGGATATGAACTTGGCTCCTGGTGCCGGCAAGCACTCTAACCACTGAGCCATCTACCCCACCACCCACCCCCGCCCCTAGCTCCCATTCTTAACCCCAACCTTTCATCTCAGAGTTTCAGCTTTGATGCTTCCCACTTCCTTCCGATGGTTACTTTAACCGAAGTGAGTCAGGTCTTACTGAAAAAATGACCACAGCTTGTCAGCTCCCACCCACCTTGTCCCAGGGCTGCCTGGCCAGCACGTGTGTGTGTGTGTGTGTGTGTGTGTGTGTGTGTGTGTGTGTGATGTCAGGTTACTCAGCTCATTATTTCCCCTTATCCTCGAAGTCACGAGACACTTAGCAGGGCTTCCCCAGCCACTCCCCCTACCCCAGCTTAATGTCTATCTGGTGGCTCAGGGAGGGCGCAGGAAGACTGGTTGAATCTTTGGGAACCTATTCAGTAGGTCAGTTTACCTATATTCAGTAGGTCAGTTTACCTATATTCAACTCTTTTGACTCAACTCTGTTGCCTCTGACCTCAGTCTGAAGAAGAATCCCAGTACTTGGACAGCTGAGGCAGGAAGAGCTGAGTTCAAGGCCATACTGCATTTTTAGTGAGACCTTATCTCAAAGCGTCAAGGGCTGGAGATTTAGTTGAGCAGCAGATGTTTGCTTAGCATGTGAAAGGATTTGGTCACTGCACTGCCAGAGGCAGGCTTGGCAGGAGTTTTTAATCGTGATTGCCTTAGTAACCAGACATGTGGAGTAGGACTATTTCCCTGTTCTAGGAACTAGTGATGACTTTGTGTTAATCCCCAGTCTCTCTTAGGCAGATCTAAGTTCACCCCAGGACCTCTGGAGCTCAAAGGAACCATTGACATATTAGGCTTCTCTTGCCTAGTGTTGGTTGTGTGTGTGCAGAATCACTTTTCCTTGCTGTGGAAGGTAGAATGCCTTTTAAGGTTTCAAGACACATATTAAAAAACTGAGCTGGAAGTTTATGCTTCAATAGTTTATGCTGATGCCAGGCAGACTTTCCTCTGATCTGATCTGAGCTCCACCCCTTCCTGGAGAGGTTGCTGGCATTCTTCCTGTGGAGTCTAAAATTCATTCACTGATTCTGCCCTCTGGAATTTTTAGGGATTTTTTTTTTTTTTTTTTAAATCAGACAGAACTCAATAGACACCACAATGTGAGTTGAGTAAGATCCATTTATTCAAAATTAGAATCTGCTACAAAAACAGATAAATAATACACCATTCCCAGAGGAATTGAATTACTTCTAGTTAAAAATGAGTTCTATTAGAACTAATTTTAGGTGGTTATAAATAACAAACTGGCCACAGATTTCAAGAATGAGGTGGTTGGGAATGACAGCCGGGGAACTCTCTGAGCTGTTGCAAGGATAATCATCAAAGGGGCTCCCTGGTTTCTCTTCCCAAGACCCATGAGGGTCTTTAAAACTCTCTCAGGAGCCCTGAACTCAGGGATGAGAGCAATTGAAAAGACCCCACGGTAAACAACTCTGCATCTATCAAATGTGGCCAGACTTAGAATGATAGCTTTAGTTGCTTCCCAAGGAAGATCCCCTCCCATTATATAAAATAATTTCCCTTTGAACACTCAAATACTATAAAGTGTTCCCCATGGAAACAGCTTAAACAACACAAGTTAAAAATAATAAATATTGTAAAATTATAATATTAGGCTTCTTTCTAAATGGTTCACAGAGAAGCTCAGTGAATAAATAGAATGGGAACTGAGGTATCAGAGGTAATAAATATTTTGAAGAGAGGTACCAACGAGGTTTTCCAAGGAGTTGCTTCCGTTAGCTAAGATCCCTGGATCAGATTTAGAGAGCTCTATCTACATCCTGGCGTCCAGTAGACTCAACACACACTCCACGTGCTTCAGTTTTTCATTTTGATTGTCATGTATGCTTCTATGCAGTTGATGAAGATGTCAAACTCGTTCATGGCCTTGTAGACACCTTTGTCTTGGAGCTGTGTGGGGAGAGAGAGAAGCACCTGGTTTGGACTCATTGAAGAGCTGAGAGGTTCTCTGCACTGGGAAGGACCCTGAGTGTAGAAAGATCTCTGCTTTCTTGTGTTGGGAGCTGAAGGACCCAAAGATTTGTCCATCCGCTTTGGGAAGGGACTGTGTCTTCCCCTGTACCTTCTCCTGACTTTAGGCACTGCCAGGAGTCAGCAAAGGAAGTATTCAGTTCTCAAAGCACTGTCTTGAGAGTGGCACCTTTTCAACTATTTTTTTAGAGGCTAGTGCTCACATAATGCACATGCAGAGTGTTATGCAAAGATGCTAGAGGAAGCAGTTTGTAAGCAGGACAGTGATAGAGATAGCAAGGAAATGTTTTTTATGCTTTGAGTGTGTAGACAGTCCTTGCCCTGCTACTCTGGCCTGCTGTCATGGAATTCATGCCCACTGATGCTCTGCCAGAAGTCTCTGCCTAGCCCACAATGATGATGTAGGCTACAGGGCTTCTGGGAACTAGGGTTCAATAGGTTCACAGGCAGTTGGAAGTGTGAAACCTCATTTTGTTTGCCAGGTGGAAAGTGCCCCAGGACAAATAAGAATTCCGCTTCCTGCTCATTCTGATTTTGGGGGCCATCCAGGCTGAGCCCTGATGATGTACCTGTGTGCATTAATTCATGTCTGCTGTCTGTACTTGTGGGTTCAGCCTGTTTCCCAACAAGGTACTTTCTGTACTTTCTGTTTCCTATGTCACTCTCCCCAACACCTAGCACCCTGTGCTCATAGGCTGTCTGGTCAGTCTAAGCCAAAAGCCTGCAAAAGTGGAGCAGTCATTTAGAAACTGCCAGAGACGCTTTGCAGAAAACAAATGTAACTGAGGTGGTGGCTTTCTAACTGGCAGAGGAGGTCACACCATTTGCTGGGTTCCCACACTCTAGGTGCAGAATAGCTCCCGCCCTCCTTCTGTGCTTTGCTGAGTGGACAGAGGTCATGTTACATGTACCCTCGTTGCCACTTACCTTATTAAAATCATTCTTCACCTGCTCCACTGCCTTGCTCTTATTTTCACAGGGGAGAAACCGATGCTGAAGAAGGAAAAAGAGAGAGTGGATAATTCTTGCTTGAATCCTGTATCCATGGCACTTGGGGGAAAACTATCTTGTTGCATGAGGGAGGAGATACCCTTGCTGATCTTCAATGCCCACCTCTTAACTCCCAGGGAGAACTGAGCCTTGACTGGTCCTTATCTATTTCTATAGGGGCCGAGGAGAACAGCCTAGGAAGATGCAATCACTAAGATGGTTTGCTAAGCGTGGGTGTGAACTCAGGTCTTGGGTTTTGTCTTTCAGAGCCCCCAAAGCATCTGTTCTGTTTTTAATGTCTCTTCTTGTCTATCTCTAATCTCAACCACCACGAACTATTTCTAGGTGTCTGAGAGTGGAGCGAAAGTCTCAGCTACTGGGGCCAAATCGTTGGGCCAGAACCGTTGTACAAGTAGACTCCACCTGATTTCCCAGTATCAGTGAGAGAAGAAAGAAAAACAACAGGCACGAAGGCATTGCTTTAGTCAGAGACATAGACGCCCTGGGTGTGTTATTCATAGATACTGGCTTAGGAATTGTAGTCTTCTGGCCTTTCTGAAACACCAGAGTCCTATCAGCCTAGCTGTGTGCCACTGAATTTGTTTTCCAAAAGATGAGATAAGGAGGCGAATGTTTTCCTGTGCTTGGGAGCCTCAGCTGGCAGCCCAAACATGAAGGAGCCATGTCTGAAGCCCTAGCCTTCCCAGGAAGAGAGAGAGGAGTAGCTAATAACCCACAATGACTCACAAATAACAGGAAGGCTATGCGCAAATCTTCACGTGTGAGTGTTTCAAAGCCACTCCCACTTTCGCTCAGAGACAGACGGGGCAAGAGATCTGACTCTGGTCGTCTCTCTAGATTTACCTAGTCTTCTGTCTAGTCTGTGTGTGTCTCTGGATGCTTGTGGCCTGGCTGGGCTGTAGGAGACAGTATTTGTTGGGTGGCTCCAGGGGAAAGAACTGGTTCGCTACTCACACAGCGCCGCAGCTGCAACCTGAGGGTCTTCAGCTTCTCTCCCAGGGAATTCAAATGCTCCTTGATTTCTGGGCCTTGGTTCTCTGCCCGGGGCATCACTTCTACCAGGTAAAACTGGATCATTTCTGACAAGGCTTGGCAACCCAAGTAACCCTAGAGGCAGGGATCAAAGGTTGGGTGTGGCTTACTGGAATGAACTGTTGCCAGTAACCTTGATGGACTGTCTTGTAGGGACCCTCCTCCCCTCTCTAGTTACATTTTCTCCCTTTACCACAGAATGAGCTCTTCATAACCCTCGACTGCTGGCAATACGCTGAGTTAAGGTCTTCTCACTTCTCTTTTTGAAGAGCATCAGACCCAGCTCTCGCTGTAACAAGCAGTACTTCCCCTCCCTAATCACTTGATCTCTCCCCAGCACCCACTGGACTCTTACCTTAAAGTCCTGCATTAAGGAATCGGTTAGCAGTATGTTGTCCAGCTGGTCCTTCGTTTGCTGGAAGAATAAAAAGAATGTGAATACAAAAACTGGAGGGGGGGTGGAATACCCAACATGCATGTCATTTGAATACCTTTCCATTTGTAGAGTTTTGAATTTGTAATCAATGTAGCCCTGGCAACTATAGAGAGGAGAGTTTTAAGAACAGGATTTGATGGTGCTAGAGCCGGAGTTAAATCAAAGTCCTTCCTCTTGGCATCCAGTTGTTTTTAAAAATTTCTGACTGAATTTAACAGACTGGGAGAGGTTTGGTCTTCTTCAGATGAGTCAGATCAGGTTTCTAGAGCACCTGTGTCAACCCTTCCTTTCCGGAGTCCCTTATGGAGAGCCTCTGCTTGGCATGGCTCTCTGCCTTCTCCGGATCTCCCAGACCACTTCCAGGAGGTCTGGAAGGGGAATACTCTTGTAATGCAAGCTCTTATGCTTGGTGCTGTCCTCAAACCCCAAACCTCGGTCCTCCAGATCTAGAGATTAAGCAGAGACAGCATGTATCCCCTACCACAGAATTTTGTCCTAGCCAGCAAAACATGGAGCCTCATCGGAAACTTAACAGAAAATTCTTGAGCATGGGAGAGACAATGCATTCACCTCCTAGTCAGCTTTTCGGGTGTGCCTGGGTTTAGTTTAGCTCATAACCCATGACACTGGAGATAGAGGAGGAGTGGCATGAGGTAGGAGTCAGAGGAGGAGGAGGAAGAGGAGGAAGAGGAGGAAGAAGAGGAGAAGGAGGAGGAAGAGGAGGAGAAGGAGGAGAAAGAGGAGGAGAAGGAGGAGAAAGAGAGGAGAATGAGGAGGAGAGCTATTCTTGCAGTTCCATCAGAGTGCATATTTCGGGTAATCTCAGGAAGAAAGGCTAGGCTGGCATCATACTTACAAAGAAAGTCTTCACCTGGCTGAAGGCAGTTCGCAGCTCTCGTAGCATGTGGGTCTGGCTGACTGGGAAGTGAGTGCAGTTATTGTCATCCCGGGTGTTCTGGCTTCTGCTGATCCTCACTCCAGCCAGTAAGAGCAGGCAACATAGCAGTGCTGAGCCAGGCATGATGGAGCTCTGTTTTCTGCAAGGCTGCCTTGAGGCTTTGGTAGTGCAAGAGCAAGTCCCTAAAGTGTAGACCTCCTGTCCTGTGTCCCCCTTTTATACTCAGGCTCACTGGGGCCTCTCCATTTACAAACTTCCTGGCAAAGGTTTTTGTTATTCAGACTCCTCCCTCTTCTAGACCGTGCAATTTTTGAGCTTATTTTTTTCTTTCTTTTTTTTTTTCTTTCCTTTTTTTTTTCTTCTTTTTTTTTTTTTTTGCATTGTAAGCGCAAAAGATCTGGTAAGAATGAACTTCTGCATTACAGCTATTTTTAGTATGGGCTATCTCTTTTTAATTTTTTTTTTCTCTTTAGCTTCTCAATACTAAAAGTTGTATTTCCTGAGGCAGACAGCTGTTCTGTGCACACAGGACTACAACTCTGAGTTCCATTCACGCACTTGTAGGTCACAATGACGTGGATAAATGGGCATTCCAGAACATGTAGGATTGAGAAATCATTGTTTCCTCCACTCAACCTGGGCTGAATGTCCAACATTCTTGCTGACTAGGAAGTCACCTTAGCACTCAGTTACCCAAAGGAAACCTGAGAGGGCTGATTATCCTTAAAGTTTACTCTCTTTGGTTTTTCCATCATGGGTTGAAGACTATCCCTTGAATAGGTATGTTTGCTGTGGGACAGATGATCATAGGAGAGTTCCAATGCCTTCTCTGGCCCATGTTTCATTGAGATTCTTGGATCCCAGCATGGGAAGTTAGGAGGAGCTTGCTGTCAGGTAGTCCTTACCTTGGCCCTGTTTTACAATGTCCCAGGCTTGGAGATGAGTAATCTATAGCTGTTAAGGATGGAGGTGGAGCTGTCAGTACTTCTACAGATACCTGGGAAATCTCTGATAGTCCTTTGATTATGTCTGGACCTTCCCTTCAACAGGAACTTCTCCTACTGCCAGTTTGGGTGGGAAGAACATTTGCCTAGAGTCCTCCACTGCTTTTCACTCTGTACCCTGGGCGAGCCACTTGTCCTCCTGATCTGCTTCCTGTGTGACCCAAGGGGGCAATGGTACATTGCCTGGTCCTGGTGACCAGGGGCTGTTTGCTTAAATAACAGTCGACTCATGTGGAGGGTACACCCCAGGGCTTTCCTTTCTGCATCAGTATGATGAATCTCTGTTGGTACAGGGTTCTGAGCCTGCCCCATTAGAGAGGGTTACCACACCAGAGCTGGTGGACCAGGACCTTGGGTTTATCTAGTCTTATCTGATGTGGTAGTTGGCAGACCACAGTCAAGGGCTCTAGCCTCTTCTCCCAATTCACTTCAACAGGAAAAGAATCTTCTAGACGCTGGAGTGGAGTTGACTCAAGAGCTGCTGCTCCAGTCAATTCCAGGCTGAGTCTTACCAGCAGCAAGTGGCCAATCAGCCTCCATCCCTTTCACTTTCTCCTTCCCTTTTGACTTCTGGGTTTTTTGGGATGTCTGTTTCCACCAGCAGAAGCAATGGCTTCTCTAAGCTGATGATTTAAGTGTGGGATCTGAACCCAACCCCAGAGGAGGCTCAAGATCTAGACAACAGGGACCTCAACTGTCCTCTCTTCTGACTGTGACCTGTACTTACTGCATGGTGGCAGCCACAATCCCTTTGCTGCTTGCCTGCACTTTTTTTTTTGCTTTTGTCTTTCTGAGCAACTATAAGCTCCCTGAGCATATTGTGTTTAGCTTTATGTGTCTGACCCCCAGCACAGAATCTGGCCTATAGAAGGTACCAACTGTCCTTGGGACTGGCACTGGACAGTTCTGTGAGCTTGACCCAGGGCTAGAAGATGAAACACCAGGAAACAGAGGGTGAGAGTAGAACTTAACAGGAGAGGCAGCACCTTTTATGTCTTCCTGTAATTATTTCTTTGTCTATAATTTCCTTTTACACATGTACATCAAACTATTTCATAACATATTAACATAAAATATTAATATATTAGCATGTACTTAATTATGGCACGTAATTTATATGAATATAATTGATATATCATATTTATATGTTAGTATCTTAATAGTATCTGAGCATATACTAATATAGGTATAATACAGTTTCATGAATATGCTATGTCATGTATTACTAAATCAATATGTTATAAATGTGTACATTCCACACTCACAATGACAGAAAGAAGAGAGATATGTGAAAACTATATTTCTTGTTAATATATATTCAACTAAGCGGGCTTATGGTTAAGATCTAAATTCTTTATTTGTTCTGAAATGCATAACCAGTTATCCTCAGCCATTTGTCAGCTAGTTGTCCCTTTCTTTCCCATTGATTTCAGATTCTCTCCTCAAAATTTCAAACTCTAAATGGCCCTTGAGAACTTTATGTGAGGTCCTTGATACAAGTTCATATTTAGTCAAATAAGGACCGTGCAGAGAGCTCTAGTCTGTGAGAAGTCTTTGGCACACACTGGGAAAAGCCCTAAAGCCACAGCTATATCTGAGGCATAAATGTCAAGAATTGCATGGCAGAATATTTGAGTTGGGTTTCAGGACAAGGGAAGTGCCCAGGACGGGGAAGTGAGAGCATGTGTCTGGGGATAGATGGGCACCCTGTCATCCTCGGTGCTGTTTGGAGCTGTGGATTCAAGAAGACATGACTGTTACACATCAGTCTGTGCATTCCTTGGGGAAAGATGGCCTGAGTCAGTCCAGAAGTTGAATTTAAATACATTCTTCCCTGGAAGATCAGATGGAGGTTGTGAGAGGGGGATCTGGAGGGCGATGTCTCCTCTACTGCCCATGTTTCAAAATATTTCCTACTTCTAGTCAGCTGCCAATGAAAGGAAGTTTTATTAAGCATGGCTTTAAAAGATAGTATTTGTTGCTAGTTCTTTCTGGAGAAGTTTCCCCCTGTAGCTGAGGATAACCTTGAACTCACCCTCTTCCTGTCATAGTCTCTGGAGTACTAGGACCACAGGTGAACTTCTCACCTGGCTTGAGATTTTACTTTTTCTTTTTATCAATAAGCACAGAGGCCAGCAGTCCATGGCTGATATTGCACTCAGAGGTCACTAGGCCCTTTATTATCTCTCTCTTCCTCTATTGTCCTTCATTTCAAGATGTCCAAGTTCAGTGGAACATTGGTATAGGACATCTTAATGCTTTAGGAAACGCTACTTGGTAAATTTCACCATTTTAGCTGCAGAAGACTCTGGGCAGAAAAGTGTGTGTATGTGTGTATCTGTGTACACACATGAGTAGATCTGTGTGTACATGGGTAGATTTTAGAGTCTTATATACAGATCTTATGAGGAATCTACTCTTGCCCAACAAAATGGCATCTTTCTTGATACAGTTGCTCCATGACTTTCTGCAGTTTTAGGAAACAGTCTGGGAACCTTGAGTGGCACACTGGAGCTGCCAGGGAAAGGCAAAGGAACCCAGGTTGCTGGATTCAGGGATCAGCTGGATTGTCTGGCAATAGAGTCATCACAGAGAACAAGTGTGTGATATGGATAGAGACGGTGGGATTATCCACACCGGATAAACAGTCTTTTAAAACTCTTGATCCTATTTGCTATTAGTAGTTATTTTGGGAACTGAAGAGATGGCTCATCCTTAATGAGTGTGTTCTGCTCCTTCTAAGGACTAGAGTTTGGTTCCCAGCTCCCAACCATAACTGCATACAACTCTAGCCCCAGGGATCTGATAAGCTTTTCTGGTCTATGTGGGTATCCTTCTGCACATGGTAATCAGCACTCACATGCACATATAACATACACACACTCGCGCACACACACACATACACACAGTCGAATCAATAATAAAGTAAAACTTAAAAATCTCTTTAAAACGCTGATAATGTGAGTTTCATTTCTTCTTATCTAGCATGGAAAATTAGTTTCACTTTAATTTTAAGTGAAACTATTTTAAAGATTTCAAAATTTTTAATGTTTCCTGAATAACCTGCTTTAGTGATCTGGGCAGAAGTTTCCTTGGTGGCTTGGCTGCAACCAACCTACTTGCACCATATATAGGTGGTGTGACTGGGGTTAGAGATTTAGAAGGCGCCCAAGTAAAGTCTAGCCTCAGGGCAAATCAAGCCAGGATTATGCAAACCGATTGGTTGTCCTGAGAATTGTGGCCAAGCAGATGTTGCAAAGCACAACGGAAAGGGCTGATCGCTGGACAGGCACCGTGGAATTCCCCTTTGTGTAATTGTGGTGCCACATAAAGCAACTTGGCTTTTACTCAGGCTTTTACCAACACCTTACTCTAACTTCTCACATGAGAAATTTGTCTTGTCAGAGGCAATAGGTGATATTTCTGGCTACTCAAAGATAACAGCCATTTTTACTCTCTCCATGACGACCCAGGATAACTGTAGGTATCTGAGCCTGGGCGCCCATGGCGTCTCTCAGCTGCGGAACTTATCCCTTGATGGAACTTAGTCTACACATATCTTCTCTTTACAGCTGACACTTCAACGCTAACAGACAGGACTCAGCAGAGATGGCTTCTTGGACTGTGACTTTAACAGCCACACAGGGGTCCATAACTAGAAAGATCGGGTTCTCACTGTCTTGGAATTTAGTGACTGTTCAGCAGTGAATCCTGCTTCTTCCTTTAGCATGGGCCCCTCAGTTTACGTGTAGTGGTTCTCACCTTCCTAACGCGGCGGCCCTTTAATATAGTTCCTCATGTTGTGGTGACCCCCCCCCCAAATTATTTTCATTGCCAAGTTATAGCTGTGCTTTTGCTACTTTTATGAACTGTAATGTAAACATCTGTGTTTTCCAAAGGTTTTAGGTGACCCCTGTGAATGGGTAGTTTGACCTCCAGGTTGAGAAGTGCTGATGTTGAGAAGTGCTCTTTCTGTGATGTCATCTTTGTCTGGCATAGTAAACAGAGCTACCATCCAACAAAGGACCATTTGTTGGCTCCTCCTTCCTCTGCCTGTCTACGTTCAGTTGATCACTAGATCCTCTGGAGTTTTCTTTGTAAATATTTCTCTCATCTGTTCACATCTCTTGACCTCTAGTTTAGAGTGAACATTTACAGACACCAGCAAGACTATTAGTCTCCTCATCAAAGCCCTCAAGTGACTCCCAACTTTTCTTCCTTTGGTAAAACAAAGACTGCCCTGAAGCTCACAATGTAAGGTACACTGGCGCAGCCTCTGTCTCCCAGAGCACATATATATTTTAAAAGGTTTATTTTCTTTTTAATTATGTATATGTGTATGTAAGAATATGCACACGTGAACACAAATGCTCCTGGAGTCCAGAGGAGGGCGCTGGATCCCTTAGGACTAGAGTTACAAGTGGCTGTGAACCTCCTGATGTGGGTGCATCGTTCCAAACTTGGGTCTTTTGCTAAAGTGTTATTTGTTCTTAACCACTGAGCCATCCAGCCGCAGACTCACCTTAACACTGTCTAGAATTTTTTTTATTTTATTTTATTTTATTTTATTTTATTTTATTTTACCATTTGAGCCTCTCCATTCCTTCTGTTTCAGTTTTCTGCTTCCCTCTATAATCCAGTCTCTTTGGTGTTTGTTTATTTATTTTCTTTCAAATGATCCATGCCTTCTCTACCATAGGCCTTTGCATATTTAGCTCTTTATCTCTCTCTCTCTCTCTCTCTCTCTCTCCATTCTTTCAGCTTAGATACCACTCTTTTATATGATTTCTTTTCTTTCCCGGTCCAGGATGGGTGTATGTCCTCAAGTGTGTTGTACCTTTGCTGTATGTGACACAAGTCAGTGTTGTATACGTGATGATAAGATTACTTGCTCTCTACCTCATTACCTCATTACCGTAAGCTCCAGAGGTCAGAGGTCAGGGCTCATGTTGGACCATCAGTGTTTGCCCATTGTATCACTCTGGACATATGGAAAGCTAATAGTGGTCAACAACAGAATGGTCGCATATACAAACCTACAGCAATTGTAGTACCTTACCCAAGACCTGCACAAACTCAAGCCAGACAAAACCCCAACATGAAGATGGGGGTGATGGTGGGCATGAATCCCCAGCCCTAGCTGAGAAACTCTTGGCAATCGATAGTTGCCGAGTGAGTGATAGTTTTCTTTAAAGATACAACCCTTGGTATATCGCCCAGTCTGTAGGCCATACCCATACCCATACCTAAGAATATTTGGTAGCACAAATTGAACTCAACTGGTTTATCAGAAGAGAAAGAATGTGAAGTTGGGTGGACACAAAGGTAGGGGTGGGCCTTGGAGGAGTTAGAGGGATGAATATGATTGCATACATTACATGAAATTCTCAAAGAATTAATATAAGAATTGTTTAAAACATTTGGTGGTTGATGACTTCTTGAGAATGTTCTCAGGTTGCCCTCGAACTCCTGAGCTGCTAAGAATTATGGTGTATCCCTCTCTATCTGACATCACTTCTTAATGCTTTGTAGCTCCAAGTGGCTCTGTGTCTTGTTATCCTGTCTCAGATAAAGTAGAGGATGAATTCACCTGGAGAAACAGCCATCAGTACAAATGGCATGCTCAGTCCCATAATTACCTTTCAGTAAAAAAAAAAAAAAAAACTTTACAAATCAATCTCTTGCAGGTTAGATGTTAACTACATTTTCCCTGATTTCCGGAATGTAAACAATGCCTTATATGTCAGAGGTGGGAGAGAAGGAGGCTTAGGCATTATTTAATCCATACTTAGAGGTACAGAGAAGGAAATGACTCCCCCAGGTGCTATACAGGTTAACTTCAAAGGTGGGGTCTAAGCCCAATCCTATTTTGTGTATTAATAGCAAATTACTGATTAGGCATTAAGACACCAAGTTCTTGAGGCCTGCCAACACCCTGGGGGCTTTATTCTGGGATTTGTGCAGTGCGTGGGTTTTGTGGTAATGAGGAGAAACTAAAAGTCTGAAATTACATTTTCTTCCACCAAATGGTATGACTATTCTGCACTTGCCACACTCAGCCTTGTGTTTAGGAACTGGCTTTGAGGTGAGGGCTGCTGAGTTAATTTTGTCTTAGGGAAATGTCCAGGCCTTGACTGCAGGAGTGTTAAAACCACGGTAAGGGCTCTCTCACTATAGCACCTCAGTACAGCATCTCCTTCTAGAAACTCTTAAATCATCAGACACAGTCTACTTGGCTTTTGACCTTGACTCTAGAAACATGCTCCATGTGTGCTCTCTGTGCACATCTCTATAAGAGATCCAGGTGCTCACGCTACTTCTACTGTGGCTGTGTTGCTCACATATGCCAGCCTTTGCCTCAAACCCTGGAAAAGGGAAGAGGCTCTGTGTGGCCATGTTGGGAAGTGTGTGGCCTCTAAGTCAGCCATCTTCAAACCCTTTGCAATCAGGGTCCCTTTGCACTCTTACAAATTGTTCCCTACCTCTCATAGAGCTTTTATTTATATGAGTTATATCAATTGATATCACGACATTAGAAATAAAAACATATATTTAAAGTATCTGCATATAACACTGTAAAGGCCAACAATGATACTAACATGCATAAAATCCTTTAAAATAAGAGACTTACTTTCCAACGGAAAAGGCTGGCATTGTTTTGCCCCTTTCTAAATCTCTACATTGATCTGGTCTGATAGAAGAAGTTAGGTTGGGGCCTGTGCCACAGTCCAGTGGGTAAAGGTGCTTGCCACCAAGCTCAGTGATCTGAGTTTGTTCCCCAGAACCTACACAAACTGAAGGAGAACTGGCTCCTAAACTTTGTCCTCTAACCTCTAATTATGTGCTGTGGCATGTATGTGTGTTATAGACACATACCTACAGAAAAATCCTTATGCATAGCCTGACATTTAGACTTCTATGATTTATTGTTTTGACTGGACCAGTCTTTGAAGAAAACCCAAGTGCACCTAAATAATGGGAAAGGTGGGGTTTCTTGGGTTATTCGAATACCCTTTGAGAATGGATAGTCTCTGAGTGAGCCTGAGAGAGGAGGGATATCCAAGTGTGGCAGGGGAGGAAGAGGCAGGGCGTGTACCCATGGGGCACCTGGCCCTGCACTGAATTCTCTGTGCTGAGTTTCCAAAGAAACAGTGTGGCCTGGCTCCAGCTTAGTAGGGCCTGTAAGCCGAGGTACTTACACACAGTGTTTGTGATTTCAAGTCAGACAACAATGTTTAGTGTCTCTTATTACTGCAAATCCCTTTCCTGGGGGCATAGAATTAGTTCAGTGGCTCTGCTATGGGCCAACTTACTCCCATTCCTTCTTCTTCTGTCTCTGTCTTTCAATTCTAAAGGATAACTTTCAACTGTAGTTCAAAATAACATGCTACCAATGTGTCAAGGAGTCCAAGGAAGCCTAGCAAAGTCCTGCTGCTTCTGATTATGGCGGTGCTCTGGGAGAACATTAGTCTTTCACATGAAAGCTGTGCCTTCTATTCTGAGGCACTCATCTGTTCTAAGCAGGCACCTTGAGGACAGGAGCCTCAAGTGGGACACTGGTTATAAACTGTTTTCACACCAACAGTTACTGGTCTCTGAAAGAAGGCTACGTGTCCTATGTCCTGCCTCATTAATGTCAGACAGATAAGGGTGGACCCTCCTTCTCCCTTCTGCTTCCCACCATCCGTCCCAGGTCCTAGTGTTCTGTTACTGGAAGCCACAGATATGCCTTTCTTGAGGCTTGTCTTTGTAGCAAGGTATGACAGTTATGCGGGCAAGTCCTGGAGTCAGACTTGCCCTGCCTCTTAGCATCTGTGTGGTACTGACAGACCTAAGATCTTTGGAATAGCAGAACAAGTTTTGATCCCAGTTGTCTGAGGGCATTACAGGGGAACAGAGAAGACAATCTTATGATGGAAGGAGTTTGACTCATGCACTGGGAACCCCACTTCCAGCCCTAGTTCCTGGATCAGGAGCTTCAAGACAAGTTATTCCAGAACCTTCTTTCTTCCTCTGGGAGTTGGAGAGTTGTCAGAGCCATTTTTTTCTAAGCTACTTTTCAGATCTAGAAATTTTTGGTCACTGCACGCCCCCACCCCAACTCCCAGTCTACTCCCCTTGGCAGAAATTAGTTGGTACTCCGATGTCTTAGTTCTGGTATGTATTTTCCCTGCCAAAACTCCAGGTCAGTACAAGACCAGGCAGGCCCCTTCAGTCTCTACTAGTCTGTGCTCCTGCCCAGCTCTGGAAGTGCCATTCTGTAAGAGAAACAAACCTTTTTCCTGGGGGCAGCTTTTGCGTGTTCACCTGTGTTTCCTCCTCGCAGTCCTGGCCCCTGGGGCTTTGAGGTTGCAGTTTCGCTGTGAGTCAAGCCTGCTGAGAGCAGTGGAAACCAGAGAGGCCTTTGTTCAGTGGCAGGACATGATGCTGACTTTTCCTCAAGAGCATGACCAGGGTGGCGACCTGGGTGTGGGAGGGAGGTGGTGGGTTTCTCGGATTGACTGTGTCAGGGAGAAATTACTGGAAAACCCTCGAGAGCGCCACATCTATTCGGAAGAGCCGATACATTCTTAAGAAATAATCTATACATGGTAGGACTTGGTGGAGCCTTCTTGTGATCTTTGCACTCAGGAATTTGAGGCAGGAGGATTACTAGATAAGGCCAATCTGGACTACCGAATGAGGCCCTGTCTTAACTAAAAGCCTCCAAACAGAAAAAAAGTGAGCTGCCAACCAAAGTCAGAAATGGCCTACACCATGGTAGATCATACCCCAATGCAGTTTAATATCTGTTGAGAGGTAGGTCTGGTGTAGATCAAAGCCTTTTGGTGTGATTGGCTCCTGGCAGAGGACTCAAATGACAGATTTTCTTAGCAAAGGTGATTTGGGGATCATACTGGGTTCTTCTGACAGAGCACTGGTGAGGCTAATCTGAGTGCTGGTTCTGTGTTGGTGAGGTTGCCAAAAGCTGTAGGCTTAGGAGAATTAAGGTCTCCAAAATCTTCTATTGTATCTGACCCAGAAAAGGAAGCAAAACAACACTGGGGATCCAGTGCTGTTTGATGCTGTGGATGAATCTTCCATCGTGCAGGCCCCAATGTCAGCCTTTTTCTGGGTCTGTGGAGGAAGCACGGAGTAGGTGGGCGGGAAGTCCACAAAATAGAAACATGTAGATGGTACAAAGGAAGATGCTCACCACCCCAATGTAGAAATGTATCATTTCTATAGACTTGAATAGTCACCTTTCTGATCCTTCCTTATTCTTGATGTGAGGCAGCATTCCTAAAGCGATCAGTAGCTTCTAGAGAGCCAGGGTCAAGTGCAGCTGGGAAAGAAGACTGGAAAGGAATCAACAGTGGATTCAGAGCTTGGAGACGGCAGTGGCTTCAGAGTGCTCAGGGCTGGATGGGAAGCTGCGATGGTGAGCAGGCTCTCCGGGACTCCTTCTGGTTATGCAGAGTGGAAGATAGGGTGAGGGTTCAATGAAGAAATGAGAACCCCTCAGAGAGGTGAAGGTGTGGGAGCTTTCCCAAGTGAGTTATCAGGAAGAAAGAATGATAGGAAGTGACAATATTGTCTATTCAAATTCCACCTAAGGTAATCAGGAAAAGAATGGCTCCTATGCAAATCTCATAGAACCTAGATCCTGAGACTCTAACTGGGGCTGGGCCGTAATCCATGTGCGCTGCAAGACTAAGCACAATCAACTTTTATAAAGAGCTTTCAGGAAGATGTTGCTCTAGGTCCAAAACGAGTAACTTTCAAACATTTGTGGAAGAGCCCCAAATGACTCTCCCTGCAGCATATGTGCCTGGCCAGAAGGGTCTCCATGTGTTAAACTGTATGTTAATGGGGCTCTTGGGGTTGGGGAGGTTGAAAAGCAAAGATGATATCTTTTGAAGGGTATCATGTGCAAGCTGACCTCCTTGCATCTCTGCTGCTAGAATCAAGAACCCCAATATACTTCTTTCAAGAAAACCTTATTATATCTGCAAGGAGAGGAAACACTAAACCTTTCCTTTGGCACTCCACGGCCGGCCCCGATGGCCTATGGCCTATGCTTCGTCTACTGGAACTACAGATCGATCATCAGAGCAGCTATTTTGGGTGGTGCCACCTCAATTGTGCTTCCCATTTCCTGCCTCCTGAAATGGCTCTGAACACCCAAAGGCTGGGAAGAGATAATATCCTACCAGTTGAGTCCTGCCTGAGGAGGCAGATGCTGATGGAGACTAACCAGGTAGGGTCTTTGGTAGAAGCCCGTGACAAACAGTGGGACTTCTGATCTTGATGACAATGGCTGAAATTTCTGTTTCATTTCAGGTCAAGTCAGAAAATTTTAGAGTAAGTTTGGTAAGGGGTTGGGGAGGGGCAGGGGAAGAGGTTGGTGCCTCTCAGACCAGACAGAGCCAGAATTTGCTCTCATCACTGCAGTGGTGGGAAAATGGAGTTTCAGGGTACAGGGCTAGAGCAACTGTGATCTGAGTCAGAGAAAGGGTGTGAGGGACGCTGGGAACTTCACACTGACCCCACAATGGTCTCCTGCACTTTCCACCTCAGCTGAGCCAAAGGCCATGCACGAGTTCAATTGCAGCTGGTCTTACTACTACTGTTAACATTCTGAGGTTAACCAGCAAACTCTGCATACACTGTCCCTTCCAGCTCCCGGGCCACGAAAGAACAGAATACATTCTTAAATCACTTTAGATTTCTGGGTATCACAAGCCAGGCCCTGCTTTTCAGTCTACTCATTTCATCACCAAATTTCCATTCTCGAATGATTTCCTGTTCAGTGCCGTTCAGCCATTTAGCTTAAGCATCCCACACCAAATACCGTATAGTCTTCTTTCTTACAGGCTCTCTGCTCAGGGCTCTGGCCAACACCAGAAGGTTCCTGCTGCTGTCAGGAGTTGCTCTTTCTTGTGCATGGGCTTATTGGTCAGTAATGGCTTTCCTTCCCACTCACTTCTGCCTCTCCATCTCCTCTCTACCTAAGCTTCCATGAGGTTTTCTTCAATAACTTGTTCCCACTGGAATTCCATTTAAAAAAATTCTTAGTTCTGCTTCCTGTTCACCATGAGGGGAGCAGTTTTGCTCCATTGTGCTAGTCCTGCCATGATATGCTGACACTTCTCAGGCACAAAGCAATAGAGTCGCCTGATTCTGACTGTGGATAGATATCTTTGAAAGTAGGAGTGAAAGCATGAATTCTGTCCTTGAACTTGTATTCCTCAGGTATTTGTTGGAGTGATGAAAAGTTTGCCTCTGAGGAGGGTAGCAGCTATGCTAAGACAGAAAAATGGCAGGCTTGACTCCTTGTCCTCATTACTGAAAGACAGACAGACAGACAGACAGATACAAGCACACATGGATGCATGAATGAACAAAAAACATTTAGAGATGCAGGTTTCCTTGGTCAGCTAATGCCCTTGCAATCTGTAGGGAAGGGCATTTCCGTACATCTCACTGGCATAAGAACCTTTGTTTATAGATCTTCTTGTTTTGTTTTTTGTTTTTTGAAATGTCACAATCATTTGCAATTTGGGAAAGGTCAGATACATTGGAAAGTCATATAAATTCCTTTTTCCAAGAGTTATTTTGAATTTGCTTACATGTCCCTGTACAGGCATGTGAGTGCAGGCTTCCACGGAGGCCAGCCGTAGACATCCTTGGAGTTGGAGTTACAGACGGAAGCTGCCTAACTAACATTGGATTCTGGGAAACAAACTCCAGTCCTGTCAGAACAGCGTGCCTACTCAGCGGCCGAGCTATCTTCCCACCCCAAGTCATCTAAATTCTAAACTTCTCATTATTCAAAATCTCAGGCAATAGTAAAATAAGTATGTGACAAGTGCTTCCAAATAGAAGCCTAGTTGGGTCTGTTTGTGGACAGACACAACGGTGGCAACAGCAACCCTTGAGGGGGCATAATTTATAAGTGCTAAGTGCCACACTGAGGTGCTCTAAAAAAAATAAAACAAACTATTGTGATTAGCAACAGGGGGAAAAAATCCTCTAGCACGCACAACAAAAGTGATAGCTCTTGCACATTGTCTGGAGTTGAGAAGTGTTTTTTTTTTTTTTTTCTGTACCCTATAGTGTGTATGTGTTTGTGTATGTGTGTGTGTTCACTTTGTTTTTTGGACTAGAATCCATGTTTCCTTTGTGCCAATATAGAAAGGAGACATAGTCTAGCTTGGTGTGGCTGTTGGCACATTTTAGTTAGGATATGCACTTACAATATTCAAATAGTAATGACTTTGGCCTAGAAAACAAATGAGAACTAGTGTGGTGGTTTGAACGAGAATGGCCTATAGGCTCATATATTTGAAGGCTTGGTCCCCAGTTACTGGAACTGTTTGGGAAGAACTAGGAGGTGTGGCCTTGCTGGAGTAGCTGTGGCCTTGTTGCAAGAGGTGTCACTAGG
The DNA here is from genome assembly GCA_021653895.1 of Mastomys natalensis. Classification (NCBI taxonomy): domain Eukaryota; kingdom Metazoa; phylum Chordata; class Mammalia; order Rodentia; family Muridae; genus Mastomys; species Mastomys natalensis. Next base: position 942,233 of record JAJTUV010000649.1, read on the forward strand.
GATGGGCTTTGAGCTTTCTAAAGCTCACACTGGGCTTAGTCTCTTATTCCCTCTGCCTCTTGTCTGTAGATCAGGATATAAGCTCTTAGCTCTGGTGCCATATCTCCATGCTTTCTGCTATGATGGCCATAGACCAGTCCTCTGACACTGTAAACAGGCTCCCAGTGAAATGCTTTCTTTATAAGGTGCCTTGGTCATGGTGTGTCCCCACAGCTATGGAACAATGACTAACCAGTTGGCTTTTAGTCTCCTTTTGGTGTGGCCGTGGCAATGTCTTCCAACTCCAATGAGCCTCAGTTTATATCTCTGTGAAGTAAGGAGACACCTTGCTGCTTTCTCCACCCTTGAAGAGGACTGGAGGCCTGCAAAGTGTTTAAAATATGTTAAGGCTAACCACATGAAAGAGGCCCTCTCTTGTCTCATCAGTCACTCAGTGATGGGGGTGGGAACCCAGCAGCTTTACCTAGAACCAGGGACCCAGACTAGGATCCAGGAGTTTCTTCTGTGGAGATATGCCACAAAACATCAAGCCCCATGGCCTTTTCCTATACCAAGTGATGCAGCCTAGTAAATTGTGTGTGTGTGTGTGTGTATTTTTCTCCAGCAACAATAATCATCTCTATGGACATCTGTTCTTTTCATTAACTTACCCTCTAAAACCTCCCATTGTCTAGGCTTTTTGGTCCCCCATGGGCCTCACTTCTTTGTGACACAGCTCGAAAAACATGCTGGCTGTATAGCTCTTAGTCACCTTGTCAATCATGGAGATGCCCGCTTAGGCAATTGTAATCACATGATCACATGTGTTCAGCATAGTGTGCACTCATGTGCGTGTGTGTGAATGTATTTGCACGCATGTGAGTGCTCTGTAGCTGCTTGGAACACTGCTGTGACTAAGTGCAGCCAGCTGCCTGACACTACATATGTGGCGCATTCTGAGTAGGGCTCTGGAGCCTCCACTGAATGGGTTCTCCCCCTGCAGTCTGATTTCCCTGACACCCATTTGTTAACACTACCTATAGAAGTATGAATAAAAGCTCAGGAACTCTTAATTCATGATGGAGGCAGAAATGTGGACACAGAGTTGCTCCCTAGATGCTTTAAAACTGTGATACCATTCAGGTTGGTAGTAGAGCAAGCACTTCATCTGAGCTGCTACCTCTGAGCACCCGAACTCCACTCTTGGCAATTATCAAACTACTCCTCTGTCTTTCTTCCCAGCCTCCTCTGCTCCCTCAGGACACCCATCCTCCCCATGAAGAGTTTTGGGAAACATTGTCATGAGCTCATGACATCCTGAAATCCTCCGGGAAGCCACCGTTAGATTCCAGTAAACTTTGGAAGTTGGAAATAGGCCATCTTAAATCCAAAAGCTATCATCCACACAGATTATTCCCCAATTCAGCCCTTATATGAAAAACTCAAGTTGTTCTATAAAGTGGAAACCAAGGAGTTTGGACAAACCTTTAAGACTTGACTGTCGTTCCCTACACATTCCTTGTCTTTGCTCTGAACCGTTTCCGTACAAGCTCCATTGTGCTGGTGCCGCCAAAGGACCAGGAAAACCGTCTCCTGCTTCACTGTTGCTAGATCAACAGAGTGACACATCTTCCAGGCCATCGAGATCTCCGTCTAACCACACTTTCCCTGGGAGGTGGAAAGGATTCAAATATTCCTGCGTGCCTGGAGCCCCAAAGCTCACAGAAACCTGTGGTGCACTTTAAGCCATCCAGTGCTCACCGTTGTTCCAGAAGGGAAGCAAAGCAGTTACCACTGCTGTTCTACAGAGAGGAGAAAACAGGCTGGCTGACACGCCCAGGCCAGGATGTACAAGTTAATACTCAGTACAAATCAAATGCTTGCAGCTAACAGAAGAGTTGGTGGGAAATGTAGGATTTCTTTTTGAGTTTATTTTTATATCACGTCCCTCTTTTGTTCAGACAAGGACGCTGAAGAGCAGACCATTTAAAGGACTCGTCCCATGGCATGGAAGGAAAACTAACGGCTTAAGACCCACAAGTCCAAGTTCTCAGTACAAAGGAGATTTATTTCCCTCAGAGGGAAAAAAGACAGGGAATAAGAGACACAGACAGGAGATGGAGGATGAGGGAGAAGGGGAAGGGAACAAGGGAGAGAGGGCAGAGATATCTGTCCCAGAGGGGACACAGGACTGCCTCTGGATAGACAGATGTGACACATAGGAAAATGGCAGTTCATAAAGGTCAAAGTGGAAAAACCTGTGTTAGGATGAGGTGTTTAATTTTAATTGGGCATATTAATTAGGGGAATCAAAGGGGCTTTGAATAGCTGGATTTCAATACTTTGATAGCTGGACCTTGGTAGTCAGCCTCAGGAGGAGGAAGTGGCCAAATAAGGGAATAGACCTGAGTGGCTGCTTTAGGAATTAGGGTGAAGGGCAAGGGCCTGCCAGAGCCTTCTTGCCACACTCAAGCTGCCAGAATTCCTTGAAGTAGTAATTCAAATTTTAATGCCAGGGTTGGGGATTTAGCTCAGTGGTAGAGCGTTTGTCTAGCTAAGCACAAGGCCCTGGGTTTGGGCCTCAGCTGGGGAGTTGAGGAGGTGGGGAGGGAAGACTAAATAACAAACTTTAATGTCTTGATAATTATTTCACTGCTTTTGCCACCGTGGCCCAATAATTTCTAAAAGATTACAGAATGCCCTATCCTCTCATTGTCCCCAAAGAAAATCCCAACTCCATGACATTCCACCTTCCTCTGATTGCCACCTGCCTGGGGACAAGCCAGATGGTCCCCTTTTTGCAGGGGAAAGAAACCCAACCAACTAACTAACCACCTAAACAAACAAACAAACGGAAAAAATAAAAAACCCCTCCCTGCAGACTCAGCAAACATGGGAGATAACCAGCATTGTTTCCCTGGAGGCAGACTCCCCCGTTCGCCCGCGGAGCTGTATTTTCCATCCTATCTGTTGCCATTGGTTTACAGCACTTGCTATTTTCGGTCTTCTCAATGGAGTCATACTCTGACACAGGGTTAGGGCGCTGACATGTGTTTACAAATTCATCTCCGGCCTCTGACGTCACATGGCTCGCTCCAGTGTCCTCTTCTGATAGGTCAGGTAGCTGGGCAGGAGGAGCCAGAGATGCAGGGAAGGCTTTGTCTTGTCTTTGTCTTCTTCAGAACTTCTTAGCCTGGGGCCAGTGCAGACAGGGTAGAGGGCAAGCAAGAAGACGACTGGAGCCATCTTTGAGAACTTTTCCTGTGCTTTCCCCGCCCCCCTCTTGGGTGGTGCTTATGTATGCAAGCCATTTCTGGACAGGGGGCTTTCCCAGGGCTGGTCATATTTACCATGTCATTAGCTGATCATGACAGGGAAGAGGCTCAGTGCCCACTACACACACTAGTAATCTGATTCTAATCAGAGTACCAAAGTGTTTGCCTCCGCTCCTTCCCGGGTAAGCAAGGCTGGATAGACAGAGTTAACCTGACCTGTGACTTTTTTTTTTTAATTCCTCAGGACAAGGTTGGGACAATTCTTTGACACTAGGGTTGGGAGTAGGGGGAATGTGTGTGTGTGTGTGTGTGTGGGGGGGGTGTTAGATCTTCATCAAATCTGCAGAGTCCCCCAGCTCCATTTATTCCTGCATTCCACCTAGGCTCCCCCCCTCCCCCAATATCCCTTTGTCAGGTCTTCAGCTATCAAAGCCTCCATGAGGTTTTCTTTACTTAGAACTCTTACCAGGTGTTCTCTCCCCTGCCTCTTTTTCTTGAAGCACCCCATTTTCTTGAAGGTAACTAGATAACTAAATACTTCCCAAATAGATTATTATGGCAACCTCTTACCTTCCCAGGTAAATACCTATAGTTTAAACTGGTACTATTGTAAACCAATGAACATCCATGTTTTGTGTGTGTGTGTGTTTGAGTGTGCTAATAGAGCAGATTGGAGGTTAGGGCCTTCCCCAGCTCCATGGATGGATTTACTGCCCTTTCTGATGTGAATGGTACCAGTCATAGGCAGACGCTCAGAAATTGCCTCATCTTGGGAATATCTGTGGCTTCTGTAGGCTGAGTCTAAGGAGACTTTTCTTTGAAAAAGTCTGGGAAACAATGTAAAGCATGACCTTAGAAATAATATACAACCAGACTACCAACTGCCTACCCACTCACTGAGGAAGAGAAGCTAATAACAGGGCAGGTCTGAATTCAATCCTTTTGCCATCTCACACTGAGAATGGCCTTTTCCATCTTAGTTAGCAGTGATGGATGATCTCAAATTGGGCTGTTCCAGGGAAAAAGGAACAGTGGAAATGAAGTATATATATGAATAAATAATAAAAACAAAATGGTAGTTAACCCTTGAAACTCCTCAGGCATAGGTCTAAATGGTATGTGTATATTAATCCTTTTTATCCTTACCACATTTCTGTTTTTTAAATTGGTTATTTTATTTATTTACATTTCAAATGTCCCCTTCCCAGTTTCCCCTCCGCAAACCTCCTATCCCATCCTCTCCCCACTGCTTCTGTGAGGGTGCTCCCCACCACTGCCCTCTTCCACCTCACCAGCCTAGCATCCAGTCTCCACAGGACCAAGGGCCTCCCCTCCCATTGATGCCAAATAAGGACATCCTCTGCTACATATGCAGCTGGAGCCATGGGTCCCTTCATGTGTACTTTTTGATTGGTGACTTAGTCCCTGGGAGCTCTGCGGGGGCAGAGGTGGGGGTCTGGTTGGTTGTTATTGTTGTTCTTACTATGGGGTGGCAAACTTCTTCAGCTCCTCCACTGGGGTTCCTGTGCTCAGTCCACTGGTTGGCTGAGAGCATCCACATCTGTATTGGTCAGGCTCTGGCAGAGCCTCTCAAGGCCCTCACCATATTTCTAGTGGCAATGTGAGTACCTATAATTAGTCCATCCTACAGATGGAGAAACTGAGCTCAGGAAATGATGTGCATGGCCTAAGTCCATACGTGTAGCAAGTGTCAGGGTCAAGATGTGAATCCGAGCAGCATGGCTGTAGACACTCTGTTGTCCCTCAACAGAGTGGAGAGAAGGGACACCCTTGGCTTATCACTAGGCGGAGTAAAGTACTTCCTGATATCCTGTGTGTAAAGCACACAGTGAATGTTAGTTTCCTTTCACCAGGAATGCTTTAACAGTGGGATGATGGGCTTTCAGGGATGTGTTTTTGGGGTACACATAAGCCCCTGACAACCACCTGGTTTGGCTGGCCCTTCCTTCAGGTAGGAAAAGCACCTCCCTCCAGCACTGACAGCCTGTTCTTAGACATTTTGCAAAGGACATCCTTGGTTTCTGGCACTCCTGTCTCTCTAGCTCACGAAGAGACTGTTCTATCAGGAACCTAGGGGACAATTGTTTGTTTGTTTGTTTTTTTAAAGTAACATGGAGTAGTTATGGATAGCTACTTTGAGGCAGCCCTGAGCCAGGCCCTAGAAGGAGAAAGCCATGAATCAGGAGTCATGTAGCAACACAGGGTTTTCCTTCAGGCTACTTCGGTCAGTGTGCGTCTGTCCTTGGTTCTCTTGAGGGATTCCCCGACAGTTCACTGGGCAGTTGTACTCTAGGAGAACCTTCTGACTCCCCATGTTGCCTGATTCACCCCAGCCCCTAATTACTTAGACTCCATCAAGGTGCTACTGGAGAATTGGATCGGGTCACCACAAGAATGGGTGGGAAGCTGGGCAAAACACTACATCCTTCAACTCCAGGAAGACAGATCTCCATCCACCTTCCTCTTCACATCTGAAACCTCAAAATAGGAAAAACACGAAGGCAGGAAGAAATAATTAAAGAATTGTCGGTACTTTTTGAATTTCAAGCTCTACTGAATTAGTCATAGTTGCGGCTTGGGTTCTTCTGATAACACCTCCCTGGCCTCCCTAACAGTGTTATTAATCACAGTGGCCAATCACAGGCCTGGGAGGAACATGCTGAGGATGGGAAAGAGGCTAGACACCAGCAAAAACAGCAGGGGCAAGCTTGGTACCCGGTGTGGGTAAAGGTCCTTGAGGCAGAGGGTAATATGAGTCATGGTGTTGAATCTCCAGGTCAGACTTTTAGGTGGGGTGTGGGTCACGACTCTCAGGAAGTTGTTGAACTGCATCCTGGATACCAAAGCCCGGCCAAGTGAACCCCATCACCATTGCCGTCAGTCAGGTTATCCCCTAATTTGCCACAGATCACTTTTCATTGGTTGACAATGTCAAGTTTAAATTCATATGATTGTTTTGCTTTCCCCAGCTGTAATATGGAAGTAAAGATTCTGCCATTCTAGATGGGAGGATAAACTGAAATGCCAGATGACAAGGGCACGGTACCCAGTAACCACTTAATGGCAGCTCATTTCACTTTGACTTATCTCTACAGTTTATCATATTCTATCTATACTTCCGTTTCTTGTTCCTCAATACCCATTCTCTGCCTCCCATATGGCCACTGATTCTAATACCACTGTGCTTTTACATGAAACTCTGGTCACTGCTGGACCTTCCCTGGGCCTCTGACATTGTGCTTTGGCCTCAATCATTTTATGCCATCTTGGGAGGCTACCCTTGAAGTAGGAGTGTGAGTTTTGTTTACCTACAAAGAACGTAACTTCTCAAGTTCAGGAGCTGGGTTCATTGCTTCTTTTGATTCTATGCCTTACATGGCTACCAAGTGAGCAAATAGGTTCTTGAGAAGAGACTTGGAGGGTACACAGGGTGTGTGTATGTGTGTGTGTGGCAATGGAAAGTTACCCAAAGTGATGGGGAAACCAGCTGGGGTGCTTCTGTTTGGGGATTTCCCTGGACCATGTTTCATGACCTGTATCAAGCTTGGTATTTTGTCAAGCTGTAATCCCGCCGATGTTCTCCATTTGCCAAACGTATTTCTGCACCTGGTACTCATTTTAATTGACAAAAGAGCTACCAGATGGAGAATATGGGAACATTAGGTGTGTGTGTACCCATTAGGGCAGGTAAAGAAAGGACCTCCACAGTGTTTTGTGCTTTATAGATGACTCAAAGTCTCCCCTACCGCACTGTTAATTCCTACCCGGTGCCAATTTCAGTGATATGGGCTATCCTACTGTGGCCCGGCTTCTCCTACAGCTTCTGTGTAACATGCTCAGGCATGGAATATGTCTGGATCAAGACCAAAAAGTCAGCTGAAGAACTTGAGAACATACTAAAGCTGGTACTACCTTACCTGGCATCAGCGGGTGGGTAGCCATCTGTTGTTAGAGGAGTGGGTGTAGATCTCAAAGCTGTAGTCTCTTTCTGTTTCCTACCCCACTCCCTATACACATTTTGCCTCTCTGTTTCCAGCTTGGTTTATTCTTCCATATCCATAGATGGCCTTCTGGTCCATGGCTTTTTTTTTTATAGAACTTGGTCCTGGGTAAATGTTTGTTCGTGGTTGGAGTTTGAGTGTACTAAATACAAGCTGACATAACTGAATCACCTTAGACTGGATGTCACAAGAGCCTGGCCTACTTCTCACCCACTTCCACTCATTTCTCTACCCATGACAACCCAACCTTGGACTCTTTCCTACATTTTTTAGAATCACCCAGAGTTGAATGCTAGAGTGGAAGAAGTCCTAGAGACTCATCTACTCTCTCTTCTTTTATGGATGGAAAGAGATTCCAAGCTTGGGAGGGCCTTGCTGTAAGCGTATACAATCTCTACAAGGGACATCAGTTTCCTTTCCTGCTCCCAGAGCAGCATCTGCAGTGCTGGTACCGTTATAACACATCATATGCTCCATAAGTTGTGTTTCTGT